>JAVGVS010000163.1:126716-726716 GCA_032718565.1 Distichodus sexfasciatus | reverse complement strand
CAGCCCCTTGTGGATCTCAGCAGCTGATGGATCCCTCTACTGGTGGGAGCTGGTATTTACACGTGCTCTACAGCCTGCTCTCACACATTTGTGATATTAAAGGACGGTGTGCTTCTGCTGCTCCGTTTACTTGGAAGAGCAGAAATTAATTAACAGCATATGCACTGTCCAAGTTCTTCTGCCTACACGGCAATACAACAAACAGGACGAGCTTCAAGTCCCACTTTCAACTGATTTTACAGTGCAGCAGTTACTACGTCGAGGTCAGGGACGCGATGACGGTGCATCACTGAAAATCTGCTGCAGGCGTTAAGGCATGTTTATAGCAGAGGAGAATGTACGATTAGCACATTATTAGGCAGATTATTAGCAGTAAAAAGCCATCACAGCATTTTAAGAACTGGATAAAACTTAAGTGATGTTCAGACACTGATAAGTACTTTATGTGATTTGTATTTTTAAAAAGTGAATGTTCTATAATGGAACAAATAAAAAGACCTCAAACTTTGAGTATGAATTTTACTAATATCAAATTACTATCAGAGCAGGGTGAGTTAGGTAAAATGTTCTTGTTTAAAAAAAAACATTCTTTAAACTAATAATTAACTAATAACTAATAATTAAATACATTCTTTTATGTTTGTTAGATTTTTTAGTTGGGCAGAGCAGGAGGACGTGAAACAGCATTTTTAAGGGGACAGGTCATGAAGATATGGGAAAGTATTAACCGATATGAGTAAGATAAGGTCAGTAAGAGAGACAATTAATTTTGGTTAATTGTTCAGTCTTGATTTACAGTTTGTCTGTAAAAATCAGTTTGAGATTCACAAGCTTTGAGACTCTTAATATAAATGTTTACAAATTTGACAATAACAGCAGAACAACGCTTCCCCACCATGCATTGCCACATATTAAACATTGCAGATATGAATGGACAGCCACAAAGTAAAGGGACACAGACAGCACAAGGAAAAGCAGTTGGCAAACCTCTAATAGACAGGCTGTAATTTATTCACTGCATTTGCAGAGCCGGGTCACATAGTTAACCTGAGATAGATAGGGTCTCCTGGTTGCCCCGGAGGGGAGAATTCTCTGATTTAATATGGCAGCGTCACAGAAGGCAATATAACCACGATTCTGCAGCAGATCGACGCAATATAAGTAGACACAGAGGCTCCACTTTAACCATCAGCTCCTACAAAGTTTACTTAAACAAAGAAGGAAAAGTTGTGGATATTCCCTTAGTTTACCGTCCAAGCTTCTGATATAACCTGCTGTCAGCAGAACCACATCGCTCTTCTGAGTTTGTTCTGCAAATATTTGAGGCCATCAGAGACTAGCTGGCTTATAGAAAGGAGGAAGAAAAAGGCCTCGGGGGAAATCCAAGTCCGTTCGTCAGAGAAAGTAGCAGAGCTTCAACCTGTGTCACTTTAGATTCTCGCACATGCCGCATGATCCTCGCCGGTCCCCGTTAGCCCGGAGACAAAGGCCTGGCCGAGGAGGCTCGCAACACGCCGCCATGACAAATGATTGATTCCTTCCTAATTCTCTCAAATAAGATATGTGGGAACCAGCGCAAGCGAGGAAGGCAGAGAGAAGCGACTGAAGAGGAGAGTGATTAGCTGTGCCACCCTGCGTCAGGTAAACTCCCTGCTTGGAGCTAACCGGTTCGGCTAAACGGTCCACCGTCTGTGTGAAGCAGTGGGCTCAGAGATACAACAACGTCCGTAAGAAACTGGACAGGAGCACGATTTTTGTGTTGTTTTAGCTCGTTAAAATCAGAAACTATGGCTAGGGTTCAGAGGACCAATCGGATGAGAATAAAAAGCTGGACCAATGAAAACCGTTTCTTTGCAAGCGTCTATTTTCCCACTCTAAAAATTTGTTGAAATTTGTTGAAATTTTTAGGTCAGTGTTTTCTTTAACTACGGTAATTTCTTCCACTAGCTTTCATCATTTGAAATGACTTGCACTTTCTCAGGATAGAGATTTATTTTACAAATCAACACAAATAAAGCAAGGTTTTAATTCATACATCTAGCGTATGGTTCATAGCACCTAGTCACTGTGGCGTGACTTCCAAGCAAGTGTCGATGCTGCATCGTGATAAGAGTATCGCAAGACACACAGATCTGGAAAAAAGTCAGAAGAGGTGTCAAATTCAACCGCTTGGTAAGACTTGTTGGCGGATAAGCAATAGCAAGCAAGATGGCAGTCCAAAGTACAGTGTCGCTGAACAAAGACGGAAGAAGATTTTGTGGAAATAAGCTTTGCATGAAGAAAACATGAACAGATGAAAACCTTATCCAGGATGTGGGCACAAAGTCTGCCATAAAATGGAATTATGAGCTGTGTGATCTCATCGAATGTACAACAAGATGCAAATCGTCGCTAAGCTTTAAGGAAAAAGGTCGAGTTACTAAAAACCTGTTCCCATGTTCCAACAAGTCAAATATGTACAAGGGAGAACATATTTAAATATTATTTTTATTGCACTGAGAACATAGAAAAGACAGTTAAAGACAAAAAACAGGAATACCACATGCACCTCATGATTCTGCCTCAATCCCCCACCTGCTTATCAAAGATAATGAGTCAATTAATGTGCTAAACCAACAGGACGGGCAAGAGGGGACAATAATGAGCTTTAGAGACAGACTGCTTCACTTAAGATGGCCATGAACTATGCCTCAGTTTTATCAGACTTTCCACACAACACCGGACTGGTATTAACCTGACTGTTACTGTTTTCCTAATTTTTCATTATTGATTTCCACAATGAGACGAGATTTTTTCTTTGAGTAAACAAATACCCTTATTGTTGTATTGTTTTAACAGCAGAGAAAATAGTCCTGCATCTTAACGCTAATGACACATTTGAGGAATGTAATACTGAACGACGCCGGGTTCTGCAGTTTGACTACAACCTTTGACTAAAGCCGTATCAAACGCAACTCAAATTTCAACCTCCAACTATCGCTGTCCCATTTTAACCTTCACCTAACAAGTGTCTCCTCCGGTAAACTGCAGTCAGTGTTTACAAATTAACACAATTTAGATAGTGCCAGGTCCAATTCATCGTCCCCGACGATATTTCTGAATCGGTTAAGTCTCCAGTCATTCCGACGGGACGAGGTGAAGGCGCGAACTAATAGTTCATTTCTGGAGTCTCTTAGCGGGGAAGCCAGAGCCTGGGCAAACAGCAGATGTGATGGACCAGTTTCAAATTGCAGATGATAGATGCAAATTGCCGGCTTTGATCGCTTTCCAGTGTCCAATCTGACTGCGAGAGAGGTCTTGATTTTCCCCTCCAAGCTTTGCATGGGCTCATTTCCCCACGCTGTGACGCCGGCTAAGCATTTAAAACACTTTAAGGAAACACAGAATTCACCGTCATTAGGGAGAAGATTAAGCCTTAAATATGGCACCTTTGTGATATTAAAACACAAATTGTTAAGCTACATGTCCAGCACTTGCAAAGAAGTTTTCTTTTGCCAAATCACCAAAACAGTTACGAAAATGTCTCCTGCACAAATATAACAAAGGGATTTTCCAGAACCACACTGGGAGTAGGACAAGACAAAACGTATCAATAGTTCCAAAGCTAAAACACCACTGCTACTGGAATTTACTATGACTACTTCATATATAGCATTTAAGATATTAGTCTTTGTAGCATTCAGTTGAAATAAGTCAGCCCGTACTGATGGTTTTGCTGACCTTTTTTATTCTTCTTAGCAGACACCAACGTAAGAGCTAGACAGGACAAACAAATTAAATTGCATGGGATGTTACACGAATGCATCAAGGTAAACAAAACCTAACAGAATAAAGCTAAAAGGGCGAACATTAACATTAACCACCTTGTTACCACTCTCAACTGAAGCTATTTTAATTTATCTCCCGGTTTATTGCTTTCCGTTTGTCCCTGTCCCTGTATTGTAACGTTCTCCTCCTGCTTCTCTAATCGCTTTTTCCCCCCCAAGTTTGCGCGCCCCCCTGGAACCCAAGAAAAAACTCCTTCCCGGAAGTACCGAACCAACAATATAAAATAAAAGCCAAAGAAACACTGCGCATTTACAGTCTCCATATGAACAAACATTATTTGTTTAGGATTATCTACACGAGCTACCACACATCCCATTCCTTTTAAACAGCACATAGCATTTCGAAATGTTGCTGTACAAGAAAAAAATGGCCGCTGATATGATCTTTGAACAATATAGAGCTGGAAATTATATAACAAAGAAAAATAGCAGCTTTAGTCATAAAATCCACAACTGTAACACCACCACCACCACAAGAATCATTTCACGTTTGGCAAACATTTTCATGTGACAACACAAAACCTGTTGCAGTGTGTTTTTAAGGAAACAGTACGTAGACACAGACTGGGGGAAAGTATTAGCAGAATTATTTTTTTAAAAACAGGAAATTAATTATCATGGGCAACATTATGCTGATCTGAAGTTCTAAATGATGTTTTTTATTAACTGCCTGAGCCTACACGGTAACACTGAGCATTATCACAACAGTTTGCGCATAAAAATTAAGTTCATTCTAATACTGGAACGAATCTAAATGCGATGTGAAAGTTTACTGGCATGTCCAATGTTTCAATGCACTTGAAAGGTCCATGAGAAAACAAAAATCAGGTGCTGCACAAATAATTTACATAAATACACTATGTAATATACTATCAATTTTCTTTAACATAACTATAAATAACCACACAACTTGGATGCATTGCTCTGTTCACTTTATAGAGTTACAGTTAACTTTATTCAGTCCAGACAGTACAAAATGAGGTTTTACTACAGCCTCTTTTCAGGTCATCCTAGGAAAACATCTGATTAATTCCTGATTAATTCACACCTATTATATATGACAACAGACAAACTTTTGCAAATAAACCTCACATGTGAACAAATTAAGCTTTCTTTAAGCGACATTTATTTACTACTAACTACTACACTTAATAAACAAGGCATTTGTAATGTGCATCATAACACCCCAACAGAATTTTTCACACCTCTCCCCAGTTAAAACGTGTGTTTCCTGTGAGCATGAGTTAAACGGAACACAGCAAATGAGAATATTTAGAATACTTAGCTAGCATTATCCATTATTGTTTTTGCACATATTAAAGTGTGATTTTGACACCAGCATATTTGCATATACGTAGCTTATGGTGCATATGGTGTTCTTTATTTCTATGTTGTGCCGTGCTGTTATTGAAGTTACTACTGGGCAACTGAACCACAACCAAAACTATATAAAATGTAAATAAAGCTCCCTGGACATAGCCCTACAACTTGCAGATAATAGTAAAATAACTATTAAGGGATTTTTGGAGAGGTTGGAATTCACCAGGCTTTCCTGCAGCTTAGAAAATGACAGAAAAGCACTGAAAATCGTCTTGGCTACTGTTTCACCATTGAAGAAATGAGGACTACAATCTGAGAAAAACCTACCAGTGTAAACCAGGTTTAACCAGTGATTTTGTTCCCAAGTTTCACAGACTTTACACGTATTTAAACAATACGACCTAAAGGCACCACAAGTAGTTTCTGTTTGCAGATTTATCAGCGTCCAAAAACAAGAACAATCAGAGGGGGAAATGTAAAATTTCTTACCTGGGAGTCGGTGTAGAAATGGAGCGGTCTAGATGTTGATCCTCACATGCAAAGTCGTAGTTTTTCGCAAGTAAATAATACACAACTGTAATCTGGACACAGGCTGCTAGTAAAACGCCCATTTTCACGCAGTTTAATCACCCCATATGCCATACTTTACACATAACATGCTACAAAACACAACTACAAAAACACAACTTATGAGATACATACATATGTATATATATATATATATATATATATATATATATATATATATACACACATATATACAGTTAAGTTAGCTATTTTTGTAAAGACAGATAAATTATAGTTATTTGTTGTAAATTAAGCAAGGTTTTTAGTAACATTGTAGCACTTTGCAGTAAATGTGACTCTGCACGGTAAAACCAGTTGCTTGTCGTAAATTTTCGAAATTGAGTTATTATGTTTTCATTAAAAGGGCAAAAATCAGCCTTCAAAACGATACCTATATGGAATGAATCGGACGACATATGACTGAGATATCAACATTCAAAGGCATATACATGTATACATATACATATGTACATATGTATACATATATACATATATGTGCATGTGCACACACATGTATGTATATATATATATATATATGTGTGTGTGTGTGTGTGTGAATTTAGTTAAAGGTAGCCCATTTAATAATTATTGGCTGTAATATAAAAAGGGTGTGTGTATTATTAGTGGTAGTAGTAGAGGAGGAGGAGGAGGAGGAGTAGTGGTGGTGGTGGTGGTGGCGCAAATGGCGCTAATTGGCTTGGAGTTTGGCGTTAGCATGCCAGTTTATATTGCAACTAGAAAGACAAAAATGTCGTAGCAGAGGCTGTTTTCTTACTTCAACAAAACGAAAGTAAGCGTTTGTGGCGAGGAGCAGTGTCTATATTACTTTAAAACGACGCAAAATGATATTACAGCCGCTAACTTACCTGAGGGCGCCATGACGGCTGCTACCTGAGGCTGCTTCACAGGTGTCCTCGGCGCCCCTCCACGAACTGCGGGGTCCAGTCGATATCAATTGGCCCGTCTGCCCTTCATCGTGGTCTTCGTACGACAGAAACGACGGCCTCTGAATGAATTACAGCTTCACTTCAGGTCTGGCAGCCATGTTGAAACCGCCGCCATGTTGAAACCGCCGCCATCTGCATCCCGCCACATCCCTCGCGCTGATTAGGACTGGTGACGTCAGCACGTACTTCCGTACGCAGGCAAGAAGCCCGCCAAACTCCGAGCCAAGCCGGGTTAGTTAGTTAGTTAGTTAGTTAGTTAGGTTAAGCTGGTTAAAGCTGCTGGGTGACAGGATTCGGTTTAGGCTGGTTTAAAGTGTTACAGACCCTTACAAATATTTACCTGCTCACTAAAATTTAGTGCTGTTTTGTTTTAATAAAACAATTCACCAACACGAATGTATTATGGTACACCACTGGATGCAGAATAAACTGCAGTAAACTACATTTTAACATTTTTGGTGAAAGTAACTCAAAGGTAATGCAGGAGTTGACAAATTGTGACAAATTACAATTCAGAGATGGTCATTTGTCTTTGGTTGATACTGTCTCAACTGAATAAAGTTAACCAAAACTCTATAAAGTGAACAGAGCAATGCATCCAAGTTGTGTGGTTATTCATAATTATGTTTTTTTTTTTTTAAATCATAGTATATTTACATAGTGTATTTATGTAAATTATTTGTGCAGCACCTGATTTTGGTTTTCTTATTTTTTGTTGCATTGTAACAAATTACTTTGAAGTAGCAGTGACTATTCAATAACAATACATTTTGGAAATAACTTGTCTTCCGCTGAGTTTAAATACCATTAGGAAGCTTGTTGAAAACATCATTTGATGTGGCAAGTTAAAGGTCCCTAATTCTCTTGTAAACAATATAGTAAATAATAGTTTGTATAAATACATTCAATATCGTCTTATTTATTGTTTATGCAAATACTCTCGCTTGAGTAATCACTATACTTTCAGGATCCCATTCCACATTTTCAATAAACAAGGTGTAGTTCATTCGTTCTCTGTCAGTAGTAGACTTTCAATTGTGAGAACAAAATTCTGGCCAAACTGGGACGTCACGTCCCTGCTACAGGGAGAGGTAACAAAGCTTTACAAACGACAGGTGAGCGGAATGTGGTCTAGTGGTTAGGATAGTAGCCTCTAGACCAATAGGTGGTGGGTTTAAATCCTGCTTCCAGCATGACCATCATAGGGTTTCCAAGCAAGACCCTTAACCCCAATGTTGATCTCATGGAAACTGTCCCAGAAATCAGGAAATGGAAGTTGCTCCGAATAAGAGTGTCTGCTAAATGCCATAAATATATATGTTTTGATCTTTTTACTGTTGTATGAGAAAAATGGTTTTGTGAATCTGTGTGTGAGAGGGAGAGATCTAAGTGTATTTATTTATTCAATTGTTTATATTTTATTTTAAAGAAGACATTCAACCCATGTATGAAAATATTGATTTATTAAAGACTTGTACTTTATTACAGATACTACAATCAGTATGTTATTATTGCAGACCATCGCAGGGAGTAAAGTAATCGTGTTGTGGTTGTTTTGCACTGAATGGAAAATCTTTATTTATTTTCAGACACCGCCCAGTTTTATAATGAGTTGCTCCTCAGACTGAAGGGTTCAGTGAATAACATCATGATAAGTAAAACAAATGTATCTTGTGAAAGACAAGCTGTCAGGTGGAACAGCCATTTGAGGGAGATTACCTCCACTCCATCCCGTCCAGAAGAAATATAACAGCCAACGTTTCAGACCGAGCCCTGCTCAGCGGACCCCTCTAAATGGCGAACGCGCGGCGGCGTGCAGGGGAGTGATTCTGTAAAGCGGCAATAAGTGTAATTACTCCTGTTGCTAATTGTTCTTGTAAAATTGATGCGCTCCTCTTCATTAGCAGGCCCCGCGCTAGGCACTCGCCTGCTCCCGATCAATTATTCAGGCCCATTTGCCTTTGAATCCGTCACTGACACTTGAAGATAGGGAACGAGGAGCTTGTAGTGCCACCTGGAGACAACCGTTGGCCTCAGCCCCTGGGAGAGGGCCACTTTCAGAAAGCCTGTTTCTAGTGTGGGGCCTCGTGTCCTTTTAGTATGTCACTAGGAATCAAAGGGAAGCGGTTTATACCATGGACTCCCGTCCCCTCGTCTTAAATAAATGAGCGCGGGTCTCACGGGAGCCCGTGTTACACCCCGAGGTCTTTTAAAGTACAGCTTGTCTTCCTTATTGCAGCCGTGTAACATGGGGAAGGGTAGTTGCAGTCGTCATGCCGGTTGTTGGGGAGGTAGCAGTTTTGATGTTGACAGGACCAGAATGGCACGGTAAACATAATGTGGATTCAAACGACACTTGTTTTCTGTCTTTATGTTTAACAAAAATTGTTACACACTTAAAGCAAAACTTCTACTGAGTTTCTAAATCCAGGCCTTCACCAAATGAGTTTTACAGCCTGATAAAGACTACGCCTTTGATTCTGTCTCAGCGGTTACTTTAAAGCCTTCTGTGCCAACAATAAAAACATCACAAGCCGCCACTGCATGCTGGCACTAATCATTCAACAGTTAAGCTAAATTCTAAAAAGTTCCCCCAAAGTGAAATCCCTCCAGCAGCATAACCATCTTCATAGCTTGAATATTCGACGTTCGAATATTACATCACATCCAGGCCGAAGAGAAAGCTGAACAGAACGAGGTCAGTGTGTGTGTGTTTGTGGGTGTGTTTGTGTGCAGTAACACACAGTGCGAGCTGGCAGGACGGCAGTAGATCCATGGCAGCTGTTTTGTTCAATGTTTCATGCTCTCGGCCCCAGCTGCGTCAAACGCGAGTTAATATTGCAGTGGGGCCCTTCCACTCAGGACTGGCCTTGTCACATGCGCTGAGTATCAGCCTTTCTCCCTATGACACTAGCAGGGAGGACACTTTTCACCCTCTCTCACTCCCTTCCTCTCTCCCTTCGTCCCTCGCCGCGTCTCTCGGAGACAATCCAAGGGTCCGTCTGTCTTCTCCGATCTGCTCTCGGAGACAGGCCGAGTGCGAACGGCGTTCCTCCCCGCCGCATGGCGACGACGGGGTCCTGAAAATCTCCGGACTGCTGACATAGGCTTCTTTGCTTCCCGTGGTCAGCTGCAGCGTCTGTGTGACGGTTTTAAAAAAAAAAAAAAAAGAAAGAAAAAAACGAGCCCCGTGGCTGACAAGGCCGTCAGCCGTGCAGCTGTGGCAGGACGCCGGTTGGTGTGGGCGCGCGGCACAGCAACCGGTGAAGAGAGGACGACTCGCGCCATTGTTGGAGGAGCGACGGGTCAGCTTGAAGAGGGAAATTGAAATAATTGTAGCATCTGAATTTCAGCTCTAATTTGCATCAGCGCTTTTGGTTCCTGTAAACACAGAAAAACATATGAGGCTACCACATGGAGACAGAGATTACAGGGGAAAAACTGAGCACTTTCTGGGGAAAGTGCATTTGTGGCGAGGAGCAGTGTCTATATTACTTTAAAACGACGCAAAATGATATTACAGCCGCTAACTTACCTGAGGCCGCCATGACCTGACGCAGTTATCACTGTGTCAGGTCGTAAAGCATCTATCACTTACCGTGGTAAATAAAGAATATTCGCAAATGAGGTATCTTTGCATGTTCTGGCATTAAAAAGAAACAAGTGTAATGTGCAACTTGCCTCTCATGGAATGTAACATTACATTTGAAATCATACTGTTGATATGCTCCACAGGGTGCACATGCCACTGACACACACACACACACACACACACAGAGAGTGGGGTAGATATGCTTGGAAGTGCTCTGTCCATGTTGGTTCAGCTGTATAAGAAAAACAGATGCTGAACTATCCCAGGCGCCTCGCGTGTCTTCTTTTATCTATCATGGTGGGAGAAAAGAGAGTAGCCATCTCAGCCTGTAGAGTCACCACAGAGACACTCCCACCAAGACATCTGCAAGATGGCATGAACACACACACACAGCCCCTATACACACACACACACATTCCGGCACACTGGAAACGCACTAGACCTTATCGAATTCACCAACAAATGCACTGAATAACATGGACAGCAGATTATTAACCTGCTCTTAGAATGGTACTGTTTTTAGTCACATGGCCCATGAATAGGATCAGTGTAAGACTTGGCTCTTCACTTCGCACCTGTTGTCAATAATAACGAGGGAACTGTTCCCAGCCTGCGACCGTTCCACGCCTAACTGGACGCCGATTTTACATCAGGTGCCGCAATGTGACACAGACAATAAACTTCAGTAATCTCGGTGCTTCATTATTCCACATTTCCCAATATGCAAATGGAGACGACGCTCGTCGGTGGCGGCGGCCGGTACGAAATAACAATAAACGCCTCCTTTCCTCCTGACTCAGTGGCTTGCAACTAAGAGACGGCTGCGCGTGGTGCGATTTCTTCCACGGACACCCGAGCGGGGCTTCGGCGTCTTCGCCGTGCATAAATTAGTCCCCCGCTCATTCTCTCCTCCTCTCATTTTCTGCCTGAGGAGGCCAGACGGACGCTGCGGTTCGGAGAACAATTTGTCTCATGTCGGAATCTCTCGCCGCTACGTCTCCCATATGGCCGTTCTTAAGGAGGAAAGGAGAAGAAAAGAGAGAGAGAGAGAGAGAAAAAAACACCCAGTCACTGCCAGCTTCCTGTCCGGCAGTGTCAACTGACCGTTTATTCATCCTCACCCACTTCCCACACGGAGGAATATCAACAGTGACAAAAGTATATTGAATAATTATCCTGGGATTAATCTCTTATCTCCAATTTAAGCAAATGTCAGAGGACCAGCGTCTCTCGGAGGGAAAGACGTGAAGGACAATATTTCATAATTCATTAAGAAGAGTCTGGAGAATCTACAGAAGAGTAATGTGGGCAGTTGCCGTAGCTATCATTTTTTGCCCACGGTTTCTGGGTTGTAGCCCGCATAGGAACCAAAGACGCAGAGCAAGTTCCAAGTCCTTAAAACTAAAGCAGCAAAGACACACGTCACCCCTAACTAAAACATTATCTAGTCCTCCTCCGGTCTGTAATTCGAATGGCACCCACAGCACCACTCGCACATCTACATCTGGCGCTCGGCACAAAAACCAGTGACTCTGCATAATTCAGAAGTATAAGTCAAGAATAAGTCACTCAAAACTCTTCTTTTTCTCCGCAGCATATGTGGAGCCTAAATCTGTTTCATCGCACATTCTGAGCATCTGTCTGCGGAGGTCTCGGGAGCTACGACCCCAGCGGTGATCTGGACGATGAGGTTTTTACGGCCGGCAAAGAAAGACGGATGAAATATACATGTCGGACTTGGGGCGGGGAAAGGCACAATCAAAATGCTGGTGAATTATGAATTGGGCGGCAGTTGGCAATAAAATCATCGTAGTCTGCGAATACTGTTATTTTATCCTAACATGAGAGTCAGACGCACTGCAAAACCTAACTGTGTTCACTGCTGTTGTCCATATATTTAATCCACTAACTCGATAAATAAACACAAACATACACTGCGATCCACGTCAAGACACAGCAGGCTTAAAGCAGCCATATGTAAGACTGTGGCCAAAACTGGTACTGCAGTCAAACTGAAAACACTGTAGCACGTTGTTTCCCCTCTGCCTCCTCCCCAGACTCTAGGTTGCAAGATAGACTAAATGAGGACTCATATTTGGCCAACCTAGTGTCTAATGTTACATTTGGCATCGCCATAATTAGCGTGCTAATGTTTGCATTGTTACCAGACTGTCTCAGCGTAACACGATGCTAATGTTAGCCATCACAAGTCACTGTTTTTGTTTCTCCAACAATTCAGTCGGTTGGATGACCCACCTGCACATGGGCTACAATCTATGATCCAACACGAATAACGTTATTCAACTGTTGAAAATATTTGAAATATTCGTCCCTACGTCTAGAGCTGATACAAGTTAGCCAACCTCGGCTAAATCTTACCTGTCCAGGAGAAAATTAGCCATAAGGTCATAGGTTCAGAGGTTCCTGAGAGACAGGCCCTCTAATTAAGAAATGAAAGTCACCCTGAACGAGCGAGTCTGATAAATGCGGTAAAGGTAAAATGTGAGGTCGATGTGTTGCGTCTGTGCGCCTGGCCCCCTAAACAAGCCATTTCCAGGTCAGATAAAGCAGACTTACTGCTACTTGGGGGAGCAGGTAGCGAGCAGTGGGCTAGCAGGGTTCGCCATAGTGCATCAGTCAGAATTAATAACGGCACCTTCATTCTAAATGTGGGATGCAAAGCAGACAGTTAATTATAAGGCAGCCTTTGGTTTGGGAGTTAATGAATTTCAAAGCGCATCAATTAGGAGCTAATTGGGTTACATGCCTGGATCCTGAGGAGAGCCCACTGAAGGGTACGGGCTTCTGCACACTCCTCTTTTATTTGTTCGCTGTCTCGGATGTGCTCTAAGCCCAACGCTAATTTCACATCCTTCACACTAGAGATCGGGGAGATGTTTAGAGCAGTCATTCTGACAGCTCTGTTTTGCAAGATATAAATAGTATAATTATCCTAGCACTGCAATTTAAATGATGGAACATTTATTTTTAAAAGATATTTCTCATTTCTGATATTTCTAGATTGAAGTATTAACAAATATTAAAAATATAAAATACTAAATTATCTTCAAAATGGTCAAAATTCCACTCCACCCATTCTTCCGTTCTGTCCTTTCCCACATCCAGGCCCTTGTTTACCCCGTTTAACCATCAAACGGTGTCCGGCAGATCGGCTGGGACAGCCTTTAACATGTCACGGTGTTCCGCTGGTATGAAAAGGATGACCTTCAGATAATGAGAGCTGCCTGCAGGGCCCTATCGCCTGCCTGGGAAGACCTCCACAGATGTGAGTGTCTGTCTCTCTCTCTCTCTTTTTCTCCCCCCCCCCCCCGCCACCACTCCCTCCTTCTCTCTATCTCTCACCTGGTATGGCCTGGGGTCGGAGTGAGAGTTATCACGAGTCGATCTGCTCCCCCTCCTTTAAACCTCCAGCCCTCGTCGATCTCTGCTGGTAAACAACACCAGAAAAAGAGATGCAAGTCTGTAAGGAGAGGCTGCAGACTTGACACTCACTTCAAGCCTTACTGCGAATACGGAATTACATGCTGCACTGAAACAATCATTAAAAAAGAAAAAGAGGTGCAACATTCGGGTTCTTTTTAACAGTTTTTTGCATGACCTTGGGTATCATTCGCTACCAGATTAATATGATCCCAGAATCAATCGTTTAAATTTGAGGTGGAATACAAAGGGCACTTGAAACCCTAAACATATCACAACAATTTTATACAAATATTCATATTGTCAAAAGATCCGAGACGAGCTGTAGAAAATCAGCGGGGATGTCTTTCATTGCATCAATGCCCTTACTAATGAACTTTTAGCCGAAATGTGCTTCATAAAAAGAAAAATCATGGCTCGACCACTTCTAGGCCTACTTTAGAGTGTATGGAACTATATAATGTTGATTGATGACGGAATCCATCAGATTGATCGCAAGCATTCGCCACAATGAAAATGATTGAATTACAGCGCTCTGACCGTTAATAGACCTCCAGCTCGTAAAAGGTAAGAAGTGAGGGCTGCTTCAAGCCCGCTCAATTAAAACAGGGCGGGGGCTCGCTATCCCGCTCGCTCTAACACGCTGAGTTATGGGGCCCAACGTGACTCTTAAGTGCGGAAGAGTCGAGAAGAGGGTCTAGTATATCATGAATGTGGATGTACAAAAATGGCACCGTCACCGAATACTGACAGGTCAATTTTTGTAGCAGTTGAGGCCCGTCATACTCCACAACTGTAACAACGCAGCATTTGGAAAAAGCAGAATTCTGAGAGCACGTAATTTGGGCCCTAATATTTGCCGTCAAAACAAGCAGCTTATTCTGCCATAATAACAGGCTCAGGTTTTGTTGTTTTGGGGTAGCACCTGGGCTTTAATCCGTAAATATTAATCAACACCAGACAATATTATAATGCTTCCAGATACAGATTATGGTGAAGGTGAGTAAATAATTGTTAGCAAAAACATGTATCTGTAAACATATGTATTTAAGGTACATTTAGTAAAAGAATCTGAGATTTTTATTGGTCTCAGACGATATAATCTCACAGTAACAGCATTATACGCTTTCAGATTTAATCAGTTTGATTTGGATTTGTCTACAACCTGAATCAATCACACACCGGGGGAGGTACTGGCCCTAGTTCTCAATAACAAAAATATTAACCACTTCACATCATAGTTACCGTCTGGTTGTTTTGTACATTATATTTCGATTTCTTTCATAACATAAAAGTAACAACAGTGGTTAAAAAGAATAGACGTGTCATTGTATTATTTCTTGACTTCTTGCCATCCTTTAATTTCGAAATGTTCATTTAAAAACTCTTATTGTGGCTTATTATTTTGGACCTGACACCACAACTATAACAACTTTTACCATTACTAAAACATCTTCAACCTGCAACATTTGTAGCATCATTACCAGATGCTGAGTTAATAATGACTCCGTTGGGTGAGGTTAGGTTGTTCATCTCGTGTGCAATGTCCAAAATTAAAACTGTTAAAGTAATGCAACCAGGTAAACCGCATCATACTAACAAACTTTTACTATTACTTTTTTTTTTCACTTTAACACATCTGCCTTGATATGAACTATACGAACATATGAAAATATGCCTGATCGATTATTCATATTAATTTATTTTACGAACACAAGCGTAAATAATTACACGGATTTACAACACTACAGTTTACAGCCTGTTCAATATTTCGTATACTGTAAAACAGCCTTATAAATTATTATTAATGTAATATAAATGTAATAAATATAACAATTATAATTTTTATTGAACTCCATTTCTAGACTAGCTTTGAGTTTGAATGGTAAACCTCCATTGGTACTCCAACTTAGTCCGAGACTAGGCTTAACGCATGAGCAATAAACCAGCACTCTGTGTCCTTCAGTATGAGGCTGATGATGAATTTTTTGTATTGCATTATATGGACAAAATCAGGAAGGAAATCCCTACAATATTCCTACCAGACTCCAGAACATAGCAATGTAGATGTTATAAGAGGGTCCCTCGTGCGTTACTGCTGGGTTCACTGCCGGTGAGTTGGAAATGGCTCCAATTCAGATCTTGTTCACTACCTTCAAATGAATAATATAGCGATGATAGATTGGTATTTTTCCCCACCGGTTCAGCTGCGAGATCAGATGTCTTTTACTAAACAAACTGGATTGAAGGTTTCTAGAATTGTGAGGTCAAGTACTGATAGAAATGACTGTGGTGGAAGAAAGGAAGCTTGAAAACACTTGATGAAGAAAACTGCTCGTTAAATAATAATGTTGAATGTAAGTGTATATATAACATTCATACAGAATTGACTTCTCCCTTCAGGCTGCCAAGAAAATTCATAAATATGAGGCATCTCATGTCCGTAATAACATCCTCACAGTGAGAGCAGTGGGCTGGGATCAGTTTGTGCTTTTACACAACACTGAGCAGATTTACAGGAAGTGTTAAAAGCTGATTTCAGATCATAGCACCTCCTTTCAGATTTCATGTAATCGCGTTCAGAGCTGACGCACACAAACACGTTGATGTGATTTTACTTGCCCTAATTACACTCACATTAGGGGAATTCAGCTGATTGTGTGAGCAGTGTATCAGAGCCACACTACATGTAAACAAGACACTTTCTTACAGTTTATTTTCTCTTACCCAATACCACAAGGGAAGTCGTTTACATAAACGGGCTCCATAATTGCATATTTATCATGGATGTGTTTACCGTTGTGTATCACGACGGGACTGGCCTTTTTCCCTTCCGCAAATTCAATTTGAGGTTTGTGCTGTTAGTGAGATGTGACTACGGCACTCGGTGGACCGACACCAAAGCGAATCTAAACGTCTCTAAATAAATCATCTGATGAGGTGATAACGAGATAAACCTAAAAAAGGGTGAAAGTTAAGCCATAATCCAAATGTTTATCCTTTTGTTTGTTTCTGGACGAGCTAAAACAATGGACAAAGTGTGAGAAAAACATGTTTCTTTAGTCTAGGGGTGGTACTTTCCCTTCCAGCTTGTGTGTACAGTATTGTTTACCACGCCAGACCCCTCTTTTCTTCACTGTCTCAGGGATTAATCTGTACGGAGGTTGCTAGTCGCCCGGGCCTTTATTTTCGGCTCGCTGACCCATGGCGGGAGACGAGAGCGGTCTGCTCTCACCCCACCTTGTGCCTTTTTTCCATTCATCGAGGATCAAGCTTTTATAATCCCTGGATTTTATATCCACCAAAACAGCTTGGGCCCATCAGCAAATTGCGATGGCATATGGTATAGGTTTATGATTCATCTGGCACTCGCATAGCAATGAGGGCCCATCATCCGCAGGCAAACACGGAGAAAATATCGTAATGTTAAATGGTGCCAGCGATGGGAAGAGGTGCTGCTGGGCGCGTGGGAGGGCTGTGTTTGCTCGAGAACTTGGAGCAGCTGAGGTAGTAAAGCGCCTCTCTCTCGGCCCCGCTCTCCGGTGGCCGGGCCGGATTACGGACGCCGTTGGCTCCGCGCACCCAAACTGAGCTGGACCAATCTGGAGAGGAGCGAACGCTTTCCCACATCCATCCCCACCAACAAAGCCACTTCGGCAGGGGCGGGGGGAAAGGGAAGTGGCTGTGACACACGTAACGCAGTGTATTATTATAAAAGCTGCAGCAGGCCTGAAGCGACTTTTCGACATCTGGTTAACTGGTTTACAGCCTGATTTGTATAGTTATGTGTCCCCAGATTTTTCAGAACGTGTGTAATTGTGTAACGAGAATCAAGAAGTCCAGCTACTTACAGTTGTGTTATTAACAATGTAGACGCTGACTGACGTTTTCCTGAATAGGTAGTCATTCCCAGTTTAATTTTGAAAGCGGTGTTGGTTTTGCATTAGGACGCTTGCCTACAGATGTCCGATAACCGATATTTGGAACCAATCATTTGTTCATTCATTCATTATCCGCACCGCTCAATCCCACCCGGGGCGGTGGGGGGTCCGGAGCAAGACGGGGAACAACCCTGGGCAGGCTCCGACACGCCGCAGGGCACACACAATCACACTCCACGGGGGCCAATTTAGAGTCGCCAATCAAGCTCTACTGCACGCTTTTGGACTGTGGGAGGAAACAGGAGCACCTGGAGGAAACCCACGCAAACACGGGGAGAGCATAAAAAATCCACACAGAAAGGCCCCAAGGCCGATACGGGGCTCGAAGCCAGGACCTTCTCGCTGTGAGGCGGCAGCGCTAACCACTAGGCCGCCGTGCCAGCCTTTTTGGAACCAATATGCAGAAAAAGAGAAAACCTCTAAAGGTTAAAATGTTTCATTTTACAAACACCAAGCTCAGCCGAAACTCTGCTCTCTCCTCCTTCTCGGAGCTTCACTCAGCGCTCGTGTGTGAGGGACAGCAAGGCTTCACCGTTGTTTGGCTACTACTCGTGTGACATATAGCCAATCGGAGAGTGTTGTGTGTCGAGAGCAAACGCTATAGAGAGAAGAGACGGCAGTGGAGCCACAGTAGCGCACCTTGTAATGACTTAATATCGGTGATGGTCAAAAATCGCAAAATGCCTAATATCGGCCCCAATAATCTTTCGACCCTTAGTTCAAATGCAGCCAGAACTACCACCAATTAGGCCTGTAAATGTAAACAATGTAAATGATGATTATTTGAAAGTATAATTTAAATATGAACTAGTATATTGTCCTAGAAGAGGTGGCAGACGCGTGTTTTTCTCTTATCCCAGTTCAACTATGAAAGTGGTGTTGGTCTAGTGTAGGACACTTACCTACGGAGGTCTACTGTTGGTTCAAATCCAGTTCTATCTTACTGCCAGAACTATCACCACTGGGCCCCCGAGTAAGGCCCTAAATCCCAAGTAGCTCCAAGAAGAATGGCCCTGTAATTGGTTAATGTAAGTGATGTGGCCTCAAATCAACATCAGGATTAATTGAACATTTGGACTTCATTCTGAATAATGATCAAATATTTTGTTTTAGGCTTTTTTGCTCTCAAAGTTCAGCAACAAGGTTTGTCCCGTAAATATGCTCAATTACTAAAGCTGGGAGATTTTTTCTCTCAAGTCCATATCTTTGTGATTTTAAAATAACTGAAGGAAGCACACCGATGTAGCAGCAGACTGAACGAGGTGGAGTCATGTGACAATGGACGTGCTAGAATATTTTTAAGGGAACAGTTCAAAAAAGGTATTCATATAATTTAAAAAATAATCTAAATAACCCGACGTGGGCAAGATTATGTCGATTAAAGGTTTGCAATGTTCTTAGATTGATTTTCGATGAAGTGCTCAGAGCTATTTGATAAAAGCATCTGCTAAATGCTAAAAAAAATCTAAGTGGTAAAGCATAAAATCATTGTTTATCAAACTGTATCGACTGATTTGTAGTTGAAGTTTTTAAACCCTGATATGAATAAATCATGGTCCAAAAAAAACATGATGACGTGGATCGTTGGGCGGTCAAAAACGCCGCCACCTCACCCAGGTTGCAAGCGGACAGCGCAATCTCCAGCATTAGCACGCATTTCCATAACATCTGCTCTCGCGAGTTCTAAAAGCTGTTTGAGGCTTCTCATGACACGGGCCTCCTAAATGCAACGAGAGCACCATCGCCCGCAGCCGTTGTTCCTCTCCGTGTTCATTAAACGAACTTTCCTGACCAGTGGCAAGGTGACTCCCCGCTCCACCCACCCCCACCCCCACTCAGCCCCACTCCAATCCCATTGGCCGAGAGACTCCGGGTCAGCTTTTCGACGCCAGGCCGAGCGGAACCAAAGGCTGCCTGGACAATATTTTCTCTCTCATGCGAGGGCCTTCAGTGAACCGACACTCGTATGTTGGGTTTTTATCATTAACAGACGGAGCTCCGGCCCTCCAGCACTGAGGTGAGTGTGTTGGCGTCTGAGTCAACACATGCCTCATGGTACTTTGCTGCACATATTGTGTTGGGCCTTTTTCTTGTTTGTTTTCCTAGACTACTAGGTGTTCTGCAAGAAATATCTGCATTACAGCCATTTTTAAAAGAAGAAGGGTTATATAACACAACTGCAAATATTCCACCTCTGTCAGCATCTGCTGCAGGAACTGCTGAATGTATCAGAACATTTTCAGTTCAATTTTGCATAGAAATGACAAAAACATGCACAAAAAAATGGAAATAATCATAAGTATAAGTTAAAACCCAGGCACAATAGGCTTCATTCACCAAGATCTTCTTAAGAATTTTAAATTAATTCTTAAGAAAAAATAATCTACGTCGGCTTCACGACGTGTTCTTAAGCAGCAGAACTGCTCGCACCTGTGTTCCTAAGGGCCAGCACACACATAGCCTCCTCCGTTCTCGAAAATAACGCTCGCCCCTTTTCGAAAATATCTCCGTACACCTGAATGCGAACACACAAGCCGTCAAGAGCTGCGTAGAACCATGTCAGCCAATCAGAATCCTGGAAAAAATCACATGTACGTCTGGTTACAATGACTTTTAATCCGGTTTCCGTGTAAACGAAGGCTAACAGAGGGTGCTTCGTGTGGACAGACAGGGAAGTCAAGTTAATTTTACACGTAGGCAGGTGCAAACAAGCACAAACAGCTTGAATAAGGGACGTAACCGAAAGCACCTGAATTAGCGTAGCCAAACGCCCCGCAATGTCCCATGAAAGGGCATGAGACTGTAGCGCGGTGTGCAAAAAAGTCGGGCCGAGAAGAATGTCACGCGGAGACGCGCAGACAGTGCCAAAATCTCGCCTGATTAACTTCCGTTTTTTTGGCTAGCGCCTCCCTCTCTATCGGATCAGTTGCCATATTTACATACTAGCGTGAAAGCGACCAATGGGATGAGAGAGAATGCTTTTAATTGACCAATGAGAAGTGTTCTTGCTGCAGCTATTAGTGATGGGACTTCTTTTAAGAGAGCCGGTTCGGTTCACTAAAAAGAGAGCGGCTCTTTCGGCTCCCAAGCGGCTCCTCCAGTTTTTTTTTGTTGCTTAAAAAGCAACAAAATTATGTGCAAAACGAATTACAAAACATACTTTATATCATAAATATACTTTATTATTCATGTGGCTTATTATACTCAACGTGGAACAGTGTGCTACAAAAATAAATGTTTAAGTACAAAAACAAATACCCACCTTAACTTGACAAGATCTTTTTCTCTGTGTTTGCTGTCGTTTTCTCTCAGTGTTCAAAAGGTAGATCTTGTCTTTCACCAGGGTCAAGGTCAGGGATCTTGGGCTTGAAAAGGTTGGTGACCACTGGTGTAGACAGTAATAGTTCATACATTTAAAAACTGAGATAAAACAACAAAAAGACTCTACCAACCCTTTAAAATGGACGATTTACAACCCGCACAACCCACTGCGCTCTTATTCTGTAACATAATACAATCTTAACTCCAGTGCACTGCATTAATCTTTATCTCTTTTCCTCATGTTTCTTTTGCCGTTTACTCAATGCAGAAGGGAACTGGACGTTAATCTTCCGTCATAATCAATTACTGAACAAGGCCCGATTTAATCCGCGACTGCTGAATGTGCCAGGAAAATATATTTAAATTTATTAATGTATATAAATTTATAATTATTATTATGAACAATAAAAATAATAGATAATATTAATTCTAAATATCAATAAATAATTCAACATTAATATTTATAGATTAATAAAATAATACATTATTTACCATTAATTCACTGTTTGTAATGTTTTTAAAAGGCAACCAATACACTACATTAAAATAGTATCATTTACTATCAAGTGTAGAATTAACAACGCTGCCACAAGTGATTATTTTGAATGAATTCAAAGGAATTATCTTGGAGGTAGCACAGATTCTGTTCTTACCCTGGAACTATTTTAAAATAAGAAAACACCAGAACACCAGAATCTGCAAGTGCGTAAAAGGCTTCTAAGAACAAAAGTGTTGATGAGGGCGGTTGGTGAACGAGGCCCAGTGCATCTAACAACCAGGATATTTTGAGCTACCTACCACAGCAGCTGATATCGATCTACTGGGTGAGGCATTTTAGGAAGTTTGGCTAAATAAATTGCATCAAACAGCACGCACAACGATGGAAAAATCTGAAAATATTAATGATAAATCACAAAACAGACAGGTTAAATCCATGTGCTAGACTTTAAACATACAACTTACCCAAACAGCTGATTATGGACCATGGAGTAAAAATGTAAAAAACCCCTTAATCCTCCACTCAGTCAGTTCCAAATGCTCGGAAAAATTGAAAGACTTTTTTACAATATGAGAAGTGATTTTTAGGTTTTATTTGCTTTGAAACACGACACACTAAATGAAGTGCGAAGTCTAACAAGTCGGTCTCCAGTCAAAGTGTCATTGTTAGCACGGGCACAGAGGCTCCTCCAGGAGACGGAATTCGGTCACGAAACATCCGACGCTTCAACTCGCCCCGCCTCTGCGCAGCGCATCAGGATAATCGGAGAAGACTTGTAAGGTTAGACGGTTGCATAGAAATAGCTGCTCAGCCAGGCCTCAATTAACGGCAAAGTTTGGGAAGCATAACTCGGTTTTAGAGCGCGTAAAGAAGCGAACGTTTTCGGTATTGACGAGATTAGGAAAAGCAAGGAATTTGGATTTGCAAAACTAAAACCAAAATTCACTGCTCCAATCCCATTCTTTCTAGTCTAGTAAAAGCCTGGCTTCAGCTTTTCTCCAACTACTGAAATACCGGGCCCTAAATCTGGACTATTTGAGATAATTTCTAAATGGACCTTATGCTCCTCATATGAAAAGCGCAGTACAGTGCCCGCTTGCCTTGGTGAGCTGTGAGATTAAAGATTTAATTGAAGTACTTTTTAAGGTACGAAGGGCAATATTTCATCCTTTAAGGTAATGTTAATAAAGTAAAGACTGTAAAAACAAGTTCTCTTTCATAACAAAGAACGTGATTACGCGCTTGTAAATGTTCTTCATTTCAGAGGCGCATCATAAAAAGTGTCCAGAAGAAAGGTTACTAGTTGTTCTGATAAAAAGACCCGTATTTCAACACGGCAACGCGTTACGCAGCACTGCGTTTAAAAACAGGTCAATCTACGACATTTCTGTCGTTGAGCGGGGCGAGATATTTTAGTCGTGAAGCAGCTTAATAAACGCAGGAATTAAAAAGGCAGAAAAATATGGCTTTAATATCGTAATATTCTTTGGCAGGCGTGTTTTAAGTTGGCTGAAAGCGGCGGGCCGAGGGAAGTAATCGGCTTACGCCGCGCGGCTGATGAATCAGTTAACATTCACCGATACCATCTGGGTGCTTAGACAGAGAGCCACTGCAGGCGCGCTTGACAAAATATGTATTTATTTCATACCAAAGGACGAAAACAAGAAAAGTGTCGGATCAAAAGCGTTACAAATCAAGCGGGCGTGAAGAATAAATGGGAAATATGCAGCTTTTTTTAATGAGGCGCCACGAGAGCCTTCAAATTGGTGCTCACTTTCATAGTGACATTTCATATCAGTAAGAAATACAACAGAGACAGGCTTCACGACATCAGCTCGTGCGCCTGCTTCAACAGAAATATACACTTCAAGAGTATAAAAAAAGGAAGATTCTTTTAGGAATTTATTTATTTTGTTTTTTTTTTCTCCTTTCTACTATATCCCGTAATTTGATTTTTGAAAGTAGAGCTCAGCTGATCATGAAAGAAATTATATTTTAAAAAAATTGACAACAGCTAAAAGAAATGAACAGCAAAATATGAAGACACACCATAAACTTATAAAAACGGGGAAAGTGAGTTTAGCAAAATACATTCAAAGCCAAAGTTCGAAAGTGATATGTTTAGGAAATCACAGCATTATAGGATTATACAATAATTTTAAGGCAAAAAAATGGTAAAAAGAAGCACAATGTTGTGCTTAAGTTTCTGTAGAAAATAGTGCATATTTGTCTGGTCAACAATCAAAAAAACTGTTTCTATTTTAATGGTTCCATTTTAAAGAATCAACACTCAAGCCCTAATATAAATGTTTATACTAATGCTCATAAATGTTCTTGATTTATCCAGATTTAGATTTTTACTGGTATTACTAAATAAAGTGATAATTAATTATCCAATATTTAATTGAATGGCTTTTAATATGAGTTGAAATTGACATTTTCGCCCAAACAAATAAAACTTCAAAGTTCAAAACTTCTTGCAAACAGAACAGGTGCAAAACAGGCATTTTGATATTTCCCACCGAAGCCCTCAAGTGCACATAAAAGAATACAGGAGTTAAGAGAAAAAAATAAAAATATAATACGATAAACACATAAATATAAAACTATACAAAAATGCATTTAAGAAGAGAAATAACAATGAAGAAACATTTAACTACAGATATAAAAATGTAGAAAGAAAAACTGTGCCTTCACGGCCTGAAGAAGCCAGGGTTAGATTCTGCTGCTAAAATGTGACGAGTTAGTAACGAGGAAAGTGGTATTATGGCCGGGTATGTAAATATCTCATTAGTGAAGGTTAATAATCCTGACGTGTGAATTAAAAATTGTATACAGAATAACCTAAATCTAAAAGAACGGTGATAAGTGCTCGCCATTTATTTTCCCCACGCACGGCTTCGTGGAGCGGCGGAAGAAAGCGCGTCCCTAAAACCCGAAGGAAGACAACAAAGGAATAATTAGAGCGGGGATGCTCCTGCCGCCCCGATCTGGTGCGTTACCGGGCGCTGCTGGCCGACGGAAGCCTCCGCATTCCCCGCCCGCTTCTGAAACTTGATGGTTGTTGAACTTATTTTTAGTGTCATTTGATAAGCTTCCCTACTTGCACCGAGACATCCCACCGACCCAGCCACTGGTCATTGTCTATACCGGTTCCCGTCAAAGCTGGCGCGCTTTGTCAGATTTCGACTCGAATATCCATTTTGCATCTGAAGTAGCGTATCGAAAGTGACTGGATCGTTCGAGCCTTTTTCTTCAGCTGCTCTCCTCCTCCTCCTCCTCCCCCCCGCCCTTCTTTTCCCTGGCACAATTCTCGAGAGCGGCGTCATGACAGCCGAAACCTAGAACAAATATATATATATATATATATATTTTTGTCCGTGTGCACCAGGCGGGGGCCGATGAGGATAATTTCTGGAAATGAACAATACTTATCCGTCCGTCGCCCCTTTTTTTCCTGGGTTTTCCGGCATTTCGGGTTCGAGGAAGAGGGGGGACGAGGGGGTCTCTTTTTTTAATTCAGTGTGGGGTACTAGGTCATTCAATGTCAAAAAGATGAGCGAAAGCTTCACAGGCTGCTGCTTGCTGTTGCCTTTAATTACTTTAATTAAACTTTGATACTCCGGAGAAGAGGGAGATACTGAGGCGAGACGGCACGAGGTTCGATCCTGTGCGGAGAGAGAGAGAGAGAGAGGGGCAGCTGGACCACGTTGGCCATATCTTGGTGGATCGCGATCCAAAACGCAGGAGGGGCAAAAACACATCATTATAACGGGGGGGAAAAAACCCAGCAACCACTATGTCAAGGTCTCGAATCACCCGTCCCCTCGGAAGTAGCCGCAGCGCTTTTGGTTGGTGGGCTTGTCTGGCAGTGCAATAACGCTCTATTAATTTTCGCTGGGTCCCGAGCGCACGATGATGGAAAGGTGTCTTGTGCAAACTAAAGGGCAAAGTCTTAGCCGCGTCCAGTACCTTAGGGGCGTTCTGTCTCCCAATTTGTCATGCGTGTGCACTCCTCAGTGTTAAAATGACAAGAGCTCCAGTCAGAAAGGTCCCGCCAGGCATGGGGCGGCCGTGGACACCGAGAGGGGCTTTTTTCTGTGGCGAGACATTGCCAAGAGGCACTGGACTTCTGCACACCCCGAGCCTACTGGGATTATTCCCACTTCCACGCCAACGGCAAACGGCCTCTCCTCGTGGTTTTTTTTTTTTTTTTTTTTTTTAAATAGCCTCCGTCTGTGTCCATAAAATTAGTTTTTTTCCTTTACACAGAAGGCACAATATGGTCAAAATATGTTAAGCCTTTTCCGCTCCCGAAACAAGCTAAGCAAATCCGGCACAAACTCGGCCACTTTCTGTGATGTATTTACTTTAGCCGAGATCGAGGTTAAAAAAGAAAAGATAAAAAGGAAAAAGAGAACTGTGACTCAAGCCCCCGTTTAGCAGCTCGAGGGACAACAGCATAAATCGTTTAAAGCAGATGTACCGGCTGGGGGAGTGGTAATTAAAAGAGCTCCAAACTAATAAAATGCTGCACTAACGTCGGTCGATTGATGAAGTAGATCAACTACCAAAATAAAAAGGACCTGATGTTGTTCCCTCAGAAATACCTCCATCCTCATCCTCCTCCTCCTCCTGCTGCTTTGGTGAAATCGTCTAGTGATTCTGCACTCGACTGAAATTTATACAGCGTCCCTGAAAAACAGAGAAAACAAAAGACATCTGTACAGTGTGTTTACACCACATTTCGATTTATTTTTTAAAAATCTGTATATAATAATAAAATAATACATAACATAACAAAATTTCAGTGACATATGATGCTTTATATTTTTAATAAGCAAAATATTTCAATTGGTTTATTTTATTTTAATTAATATATGAATAATGCAATACTGTAATTTATTAATAATATAAGATAGCTGTACGTTAATCATAGAGTATATTATTATATCAATAATAACATTAATATTAACATGCTGGTTTAATTTAATTTTCATTATTTAATATTTAATTGTTTTATTTAAACAAAAAAAAAAAATCATTAACATTCCAATAGATTTGGTCACACATTTAAAATAGTAAATGTTAAAATTAAACTAAATTAAAGCAATATGTTAATATGAATATTATGAATAATATATTAATATATTCATATATTGTTAATGTATTATAGTATGACATATTAATACAGTAATACAACAAAATAAGCCTAATTAAATATTTCGCTGTTTAAAAGTATAAAGCAAAATAAGTCAAATTAAAAATAAGATTTAAAGACAATAATAATATGGATAATAAAAATGAGAAAAATGCAAAGTAAAAATCACACAGACACATGAGAGACACACGATGAAACAATAACATGACCAAATGAACATAAATTATCTACATAATACAATATAGATATAAATATATAAATAATCACCACTTCTCCACCAATTCTGATGTGTACTTTATATTCAACTAGATAAGCTGTGAGGCACCACAAAATACAAGTTCTCAACAAAAGGGTAAAAAACTGGGCGCGCGCAGTGTGTAACTACAAATATTTAAATATGACGGTAGTCTTTTACTCCGCATGCGGATGTGTGTGATCAAAAATAAATACGTCACAGAAAGCTACGATTTAAAAAGCTATAATGTAGTTACAGTCTACGTGAAAGCATTGAACGATTTAAAGCAGAGGCCACCGGGATCCTGCTGGAGACACTTGGAGCTCCGGCACCAAGAGGGAGCTCTCGCACAGCTTATTCCCATCACACACACACACACACACACACTTAGAGCCTTTGGTCAGCTGAGCTGTGTCAAGAACAGGCAGCAGCTGCCCATTTTAACTCCTCGAATTCCTGGTCAGATTGATTAGTGCTACGTTTTAACCGCACGTCAATTTTAAACTCGGAGAAAACCCAAAGCGCCTCCAATCCGAGTTTAGAGAAGCTCCTCTTTTACGCCGGCGTCATCTGCCCTACTTTTCGCGAGCGATTGGGGGGAGCGCTTGGAGGAAAGTCAGCGATGGAGGGGCTTTAGCGGCGTCCCTCCACCGTAAGCCGCGTGAGGCAGACCCTCTGCGCAAGATCTCGCTCTGTCAACAAATAAGGCGTATCAGATGCTGTTTTGGCCGCGGCCGCCGACGCCGCTAAGTTCACTGGATTTCGAGGGCTTTGAGGTAGGCACTCGGAAAAGCTGTCCCCCCCCCCCACACCAAAAATACCACCTCCCTCCCTCCCTCCATCCCCCCCACCGCTCACAATGGCTGGAAGGGGGCCCCGGCGAGGGAGCTGACCAGGTGTGGCGCAATACGGTCCGGCCGGCTCCCACTCGCCCGCTCCAAGGCGGCAGGTTTGGTTCGGGGTTTGGCAGTGGCCTCTGTTCGCATTGCCACGTCGGGGAGAGGGGGAGGCCGGGGCACCTGTGCTGCCAGAAGAAGAGCACGGAGGGTTGGACGTCAGAGGAGACTGACGTGATGTCGTCAGTGTGGAAATCTATTTCGTAAACCAGCTGCAATAATGGAGTATGTTTAAGAATACACGATGGTGGCGCTGAAATGTGTTGCTACAGGTCAGGTTTGCGTTTAAAAGAAGAACAGATCCCAAACTGCTTTAATAATTGACCCCTGAGCAAGACCCTTAACCCCAAGTTGAACTGGTTTCCAGATGGCTGTTTTGAGTTACGTTTCCCACTTGACTGTCAGATCAACAAAAACATCACACTGAATCACGTGTTGTTCACTAAATGTAATGCACGTGCCGCGTGTCCCCGGTTTATGGCTTTACGTGAAAATAAATATTCTCACGCCACAATTTACACTGATCCTCGCCGTGAAGTGCATTTTTAAATACACCTTGCGCAACACTATTTTAGAATCAGAATGAAGCTGAAGTTGATTGTCACGAACGTTGCCACACAAGGAAATCGCTTTGCCTCTGTTGCGCGTGAGCTGCGCTCTCTTGGATGGCTTTTAGTGGAACGCACAAACTGATGTTGAATCGGCAGAGCTTTTTTTTGCGCACCCCTAATAAGAACGTCTGCTCAAAAAGGCAGCGAGCACCACGATATGAGGTAGACATTAACATCCGATAGCTCGTATTGTCCAATTAAGACGTCACTCATGTGAAGGCCCAGTGTTGGAGCGCTTCCTTCATCTCGCTATCCCTCGTTCATCCGCCTGTTCGATTTACGCAAACTCTTTAAAACTTGATTCATAACGTTTTTAAGTTCAGATTTCAGGATTCCACGTCCTTCCTTCTAAATCGGTAACCGACCACAGCTGAATAAGAGGCTTAGTTTTCTTGAAAAGAAGACGATCTTACTGTTTCCTGAAGAGGCTTCTCAAAGCAAAAACACAAAATTGAATCCTTTTGCACATTTCTAAGTGCAATCAATGGGTGGAAGTTAACAAAGCTTCTGCAAATTCTTGCAGTGGAATATTAGCACAAAATCACATTTTAAGGCTGACGATCGATGTTAGAAAGATCTTAAACTTTGGTTTAATTTTGCCCAAAATCTGCTGAAATTATATATCATGATGTCACTGGAAACAGCATCCCACGCCTCAGGATGACGTTCCAAAAGAGATCTCCTGAGCACAGCTTCAATAACCAGCAGCTGAGTCCGACTTACACAGCACACTGCTCACACCACTCCCATTTAGAGCTTCAACAACAACTGCCTTGCCTCAGTTAAAGAAAGCCATTGTGACTTTTTATTCCACGGCTCGTTCGGGCACGGCTCCAGCTCAGACGTCCCGCTAGCCCGCGCTCTGGAACAGCTTGATTCCCCCCGACGCTAAAACTCCCCCAGGAGCCGTCTCTCACGTTCCCCGCTAGAGTGGAGGTGAGATCCAGGAAGCAGAGGGTGGACCAGCGCGCTTGGACCCCAGCCCAAGTCCTCGTGCGAATCCCCCTCTCGGTAACGTACTCGTAAAAAAACTCGCTTTTTAAACCAGACAAGTTGGAACGGGCTATCGTCGCGGAAGGAAAACTTGCAATTTGCCCTCGCGTACCTCTCGCGAATTTCCGACGCTTAACTACTTTCAAATCAATTGTACACAGAGAGGGGGGAAAACAACAATGATAAATGTCGGGAGTCTGGATTTCTCGTCTCGGCAAAAATTCGTCAAGACGCGCGAAGCACAGCGTGAGGTATCGGCTCCCCCTCGAACATATTGAACACATTAAAAGTTCAAAACGGGACAAAAGGTACAGCTGCAAACGGGCTAATATCCAGTGCCAGAATGTGAGCAATCCTGAGCTCTAGAGCCGGGCCCCCGCTATCGCTCCGCCCGTGCTCCACATACGGCCCACATAGCACTGCCATCTGGCATAGTGGAGAATCCGAAGCCGGCCAAGGCGGCCAAAAACATCACACCTGCTGACAACTTGGACTGTCCTTCTAGTCGACGCTGGAACACAGAATACATCGAAAGTAGAAAGAACAGACACTTTTATATCCTGTCTTGAAGTAAAGATGGAAGCTTTGATATTTTTATGAATGAAAAAGGATCCATTTCATCAATTTTGGTAACTTAAAAAGAGGAGAGCTCTAGAGCTCGGCACCACCCGTAGGTTCCCTTTTCAAAAAAAGGGGAGTGAACCGATTTACACACGCTGCTAATCCCCGTAATTTAAGCCACAGTCCACAATGAGGAGTCTTTCAGCGGCCATCATTTACAACCGCGTTAAACTGTCCCTCCTGCCGATGCTCTGTTTACAGTGGAACCTTTTCAACGAGGCAGGGGGGAAACCAGCGCCTCAAATCGAATCTACCGGGTAAATAAAGTGGCATATGATCAGCAATCAAGCTCTGATGAGTCCCAGCCTGACCCAGGAGACAAGGGGGGGGAGAGTGATGCTTTTTAATCTCCAGCTGGCAATAAAAAACGCCACGCTGGCATCCGGCGCCACAAGCGTTCACGCGCAGTTCATCAGCGGCTCCACAACTCCTGTGACGGTGACAGAAGGGGAGCGGAGGGTAAACACACCGACTCAGGAGTGGTTAAAAGCGGAGACGGGCCTTTCCAGAGGGATTCCTCTGATGTTCTCTGATCTTAACAGCAGTCCGAGGAGGAAAGCGAAGTCGTTGACCTGCGGAGGCGCTACTGAGAAGTAGAAGGAAAAAAAAAAATCAACGCTGTAGTCGAGTAACAAGCTGCTATTTGCAAAAAGGCTAAATTCCTTTCCCCTCTGAACATATAGTCCGTAGTTGTGATACACAGTCTCTAGACTAAAAGAGAAATGGCCGGGGCTGGAGGTTATTCCATCAAATAAACACAGCGACTGACCATCTTGAACGGACCGGAACAGTGTGAAAAGCCGGGGTGGTAAAGCAAAAAAGCCTTGGCATGTTTCCTCTCCAACTGTTCACTTACAGAGTGCTATCTGCTATTTCAAAAGCGATTGGAAACACATGCGTGACTTATGCTCAAAGTCCTCGCTGATCAGTGCTGCAGTTGTGTGGTTGACATTAAAAATGGAGAACAAAATCTGGGAACTCATGCAACAGCACTGATATATTCAGATCTGATTATATTCAGATGGAGATCTACGTGCATCTTAGTTACAATAAGGAAATGATTCATGACTCTAACTCGTGAGTTTAACTCACGAAAAACTTTAACAATTTTTCAACAAAATTTTCACAATTGCACAGATTATTGATCAAATATTTTCTTACCAGATCCAAATTTGGGTGTTGTGTTTGTTCACAGATATTCATTCACTCAGTCATTCATTCATTATCTGAACCACTTAATACTTATCAGGGTCGCGTGGAACAGAAATTGATTATCATATAAATTCATTATTTATGAAAAATTAAATTTCCAACTTTTTATAATTGTTTCCTTTTGCAAGCATGTCTGTTTATGACCAAATAAAATGTTTATAATTATGTTGGTAAAGGACTCAGTTTCTTTAAATTATCCAAAATTTCTAGTTAATTCTCATTAATTCCCATAATCCCCAAGGCATGTTTCCAATTTGGAATATTTCCAAAATTCCCAAACTAAAGTTCCATTCTAAAGTTTCTGGAAATTTACCAGGGATTTCTCAGCCCTTCGCAACCCTAGTCGATGCCAGGACTACGTGTGCGAGGCAGGGGCCAAAACCCCACAGGGCACAGACGCTCACACAAGCACAAACACACTCACATACACACCTACTGACTATACTTTTGGAGTGTGGGGGAAAAACACAGAGAAAAGCCACGCCAATACGGGGAGACGCATGCAAACTCCACACAGAAAGACCCCAGACCCGACCCGAGGACCTTCTTGCGGCGAGACGACAGCGTTAACCACGGCGTCACGCAGGACTGAACTATCGCTGATTTAAAATGAGGACAGTGGACTGTGGGCTGCTCGATGTGATGGGTGGATCAACATGAAATGTATGGGCTGGTTTCTTGCTCATGGATTAAGCCTGGTCTTAGACTAAATTGTTGTGCCAACAGAGATTTACCACTCAAGCTCAAAGCTAGTCTAGGACTAGGCTTCACCCTCGACTGAGAAATTAGCCCTTTATCATATATGTTGTAAATCGTTGGAAAAGGCAACCAACTGAGCTCAGTCTGGTCGATGTTTCAAACGAAGGAAAAATCCAGAAAGAGAACATGCTTCTAATAGAAATGGAACCAGCTGTGAAAAATAGCTGCATAAAAGAGAGATTTGAGCAAAGCAGTAAAATTTAGTAGCTATTCAAATCCATTTCATCACTTTTGGGGAACCTGGTGGTCACACGCATCCTCTCCTACAGAACTGTCATGGGCTTAGTTACAGGAACGGAGCTTGCAGATGTTTCCTGTTCGCCCGCCCTGCCTTCTCCCCAGGAATTTTATTTATTTATTTATTCCACTTCTTTTTTTTGTCAAAGTAAGTGCACATCATTGCCAGTTAACAGCTCTGGGCACCTTCCCCCGGTTGTTTGAGAGAAAATGCCAGTCATTTTGGCGGAGCGCGGGTGCTCACAGACGGCAAAGGCGGGCACAGATGGCACTAATGGACAAGCAGAATCCAACAGAGAGAGCGGGCTCGAGCCACAGAGGAGCGCCATTCCAAATAGCTGCGGTGCAAGCCAGGGCCCCCGCGCCGGCTTCCAGCGGCCCCTACTGACGCGGCGTTAGGGGCATAAAGAATTTAAAGCGATAAAATAATCATAAAGGAGGCAGCGAAGCTGTTTGGAAAGGCGCCGTCGGGATCAGACGGGGGAGAGATTGTTCTTGCTTAAATACGCACTCCTGCGCGGCCGCAAAGCGGGAGGCGACGCGAGTCTGTCGGGGGCTCCGGGTGGGGGGATGTTAGGAGTTGCGTGCCTTGCAAGTGTTTATAGCTAACCTCACTTTAAAGTTCTGTTCTAATAACTTTGTTGTAACGTTCAGACACGTTCAGTTTTGCGTGTAATCTTCCAAATAGGGTGTAGACTGTAAACATGATTAATGACTCTGGAAACTGGAGTAAAACAGACAAAATTCTGAAAATGAATTAATATTTTGGTGCTAATGAATGCATCAGTATTTGGAACAAACAGCGAACAGCACGCTTTTGGAAATTTTTCCTGCATGTCTGTTTGTGTAAAACGTGACCCTGTGTTTTAATAAAATTTAATAAAATAAAACTCATTTCTACAAATGAAGCATTAGAACAGAAAGGATGTTAAAGACTGAGGACGTGCTCTTTCATTCTTCCGTTTCCTTTTCTTCACTTCTGTCGAATTTCCGCCACCCAACAAAAAAAAACAGCAACGCTTCCTTCCTCTTGTGCAAAGCTGAAAGCAGAGGGGCGGCGGTGCACCCGCTTCTGCCAAGTCACTTTGCACATCTGTATCGGTGTAAGCAAGCACATCTGGTCCGGCCCTCCCTGTGCATCCTGCTATACTGTACTTCTCCCCACTTCCTCGGAGAAAGCTCACGACACTGCAAATGAGCATCCAAACGAGGCCGCTGGGCTCATCTGTACTTTTTAATTTCTGGCCTGTCTCTACGCTTCACCCTCCGCCACCGCCTGGCCTACAGTCAGGCCCCCAGACGCGTTACACATTCAGCTGCAGAAAGGAAGAAAAAAGCATAAGCTTGCACCGAGGATTGCGAGGCAAAGCGGAGACGAGTGAGAGGAGTTTTGCCGAAACGGAACGAGAGGGCGTGAAGTTTGATCCTTAGTCTTGCTTCTATTTTTGTTTACAGTCAATTAAGATCTTCACCAACCGTCCTTCAAGATATAGAGTGACCTTTATGTTGTTGTGCGTTCATTAAAAGGTCTTCTATTTCACGTTGGTTCCAAATTTTGACATTCACAATGCTAATTCTATTCAACTTGGCAATTTTGTAATGTTAAATTACACGGCGCATGATTCAGAAGCTCTCATGATTCGATTCGATTCGATTCTTGGATTCAATTCGATCAATTCGTAAACAATTCACGATTCATAGGCGATTCACAATTCAATACGTGTATGAATTTGTTTCCAGCTGTTTTGAGTTACGTTTCCCATTTGACTGTGGCAGATCAACAAAACAAATCCCACTGAATCAAATGAAGTTTACTAAATGTAACGCATGTGCAGTGCTTCCCTGGTTTACAGCTTTACATGCTCACGCTTTACATCCTCAGCGTCAAGTACATTATTAATGCAACACTCTTTTAGAATCAGAACGACGTTGTCTCACACAAGGAACATGCTTTGGCTCTGTTTGGCGTGCGCTGGGCGCTCGTTCACTCCTCGCTCGTTCACTCCTCGCGCTAGATTCCGGGGGATTTGATCTCATTTGCGGGCATCAGGGAGACGCTACCAATATGCGGGAGACTTGGGATGTCTGTGTTAAATCTATATTAACGTGTGTGATCAGTAGTAGGTAACAAACACTTCAGCAACCGCCATCTATTTTATTTGTAAGTTGTATATTTATATTTTGGCCGAATACAATATCGTGTAATGTACTGCAGAATGTGACATGTTTGATGAGTTCACATGAACAGGAACAATCAGTTTCACACCTTACACAAAGGAAAACGCTTCCCTACACTGTGCACACTCCCGCAGGGACGCATTTAGAGACTGTAGAGACAAAGATGACATACTGTCGTGTAAATAAGATGAATAACATAAGTCTGTTAAGTTTGTTTAGTAAAAGGATAAGGTATAAGCCCGCTCTACAGGTAAGGTAACCTTAAATGACTTCTGTTGTGGACTCGTGTCACGGAAAAAGTAAACTAGAGCCATTACGTTAGTTGAAAAACATGAATGGATTTTTTGTAATGCGTGAATTCGATTCTGAATCGGCAGAGAAATAATCACGATTCCATTTGATTTTTTTAAACTAGAATAATTTAACAAGCATAAAATTACTATGTAAACTGACTAAGATTAAATGTTAATAAATTATTCATTAATAAATTAATAAATTATCAATAAATTATTCAATTTAAGACCCCAGATTATGTCCATCGCAATGTAGTTAAAACTAATTAAATGCTCAAAAATGTCTGATTTACAACAAAACGGAGATGTGTCCTTCTGCTGCAAGTCTTCTGCTGATATACAGTAATGACAAATTATGATAAATTTACACTCCTTTGATGAAATATTAACAGGAAACACTACACTAAACACGGGTAAATTAATGATAAAGAATTCAGAAGATCACAAAGTGGCTGTGAAAATGAGATCGCAAGGTTTTACGAAACAGTATCAGACCTCTGAAAGCAGGCGTTCAGCCTCCTCACCCGTTCCTGTGATACAGTCTGATACAAATAAGAGGTAGAGCATCACATCAGTAAGAGCTGATCAGGGAGAGAGAACACTCGCAACTGGAATGGAAAGTGTGTGTGTGTGCGTCTGTGCGTGTGCGAACACGGCTGGGTGCGCGCTTTCCCCCCTTTGCCTTCCACCAGCGCGGTAGCGGGCAGGGGTCACATGCGATCTGGGCGAGCGGGAAGAAGCAGGCATGCGACAGGCCCAGCGATAATTGGAGGGAGCTGTCAGGACGGTGCAGCGTGCAGCCCGCCCTGCCATTTGGACGTGGCCGTGGTGGCGGCTGCGCGCTCGTGCGTGCCAGGGCGCCCGCCCTCCCGTGGGGTGGCGCGCATTAAAGCCCGCGGTGAGCTTAATGTGGGCGGAAATGCCCCTGGCGCCCGGCCCGCGCAGGTTCCGCGGGGCGACCTGCCAGAGGAGCCCCCGCGTGAAGGCGAGACGTAAAGCCGCACCTGACGTGGCTCTGGGGTCGAGAGCGGGCACGCGAGGGGCCAGGGTTTGTTTTTTATGCCTACTCTGCTGATGGGCTGCTTTCTTGAACATGGATTAAGCCTAGTCTTGGACTAAGTTGCAATATCAATGCAGATTTACCACCGAAAGTCAAAATTAGTCTAGGACTAGGCTTAATCTTAGACTGGGAAACTGCCCCTGTATGTTCAACAGCCAAAAAACAGGTACATTTCTTTATTTACTACATCTGACACTACATTCCTTCCCGCTTCCATACGAGCATCCTGCATCTCCTCCGCCCTCTGCTCGCTCACACCTCACTTGTTTGTTGACTGTGAAAGTTAATCGCGCAGAGCGAGGCCGAATTTACGATGGCGGTGTGGGGGGGAGGGGGGGAGAGTTTTTTTTTTTTTTTTTTTAAGAAGCAGGTCCGTGCCATTTTTCACAGGGGGTAAAATTTTGCCCCCTAAATTACGGGGAGAGGAAAAAAGTTTTTTTGCTTTTAATTTATGTATGGCGGTAAAAAGCGCGGGAGGATAAATACGGCCGGGAGGCCCACTCCGCCCCGGAGGAAAGGCTCGGCGATAAAACATCTTGTTATGTCTACTGAGGAAAATATGCTTATCAAGCCGCATGGTAATGTAAGCAGTAAATAACGGGGGCTTCTGCCCGCACGGCCGAGGTGGAGATCCGCTTCGGGCTACGCAGGATTATGGAGGAGCTGTGGGGCTTTATGGAGGCCGCAACTGTGAGAATTGGGTTAATGTGACCTGAGTCGGTTAGACAACGGTGCGGTCAGGGGGTACTGCGTACAAGAGTGCAGGCACACAAGAACACACACACAAAGCTGCGAGTGTCTCACAAGCCAAAGAGCGCACTGGCAAGTAAACAAACAAGACGCAGCATAATGCTTGCCGGAGAACGATACACACTTGTTTGCATGTCGGAAAGTTCAGGCGCACAGAGAAGCCGCAGTGCGGCCAAAATAAATAAAATCTGCATAGATACGAAATCTCTTATTCGGGATCAAGTGAGGAGCACAGGGTAAAGGTTACACAAAAGTTTCTTACAAGTGAAAGCATTTGGGAATATGTTCCTCTCTTTTTCAGCGTTCATGCAGGATGTCCTAAGAGTTTCTACAAATGTGAACATTGTAATGCTACTCGGTATATGTTAAAGCAACTAGGGATGCACCGATCTGATACGTGGACGGGACATCGGTCCGATAACTGGATCGGGTATCGGTGGCATTGGGCCAATCGATGGAGCCGATCTGAACTCGATTCCAAAAAATCGATTCAACGTACTGGCGGCAGTTTACTTTTTCTCCCGAACACAAGTGCAGCTCGTCGATCCTATAGATTCCTTGACGTGAGCGTGAAGGAAATGCAGTCAGTATGTGTACATATGCATTACATTTAGTTTTGGTCGATCTGCCACAGTCAAAATGGGCAAAGTAACTCAAAACAGCAACCTGGAAACAAAGTCGCATGTGAATCGAATCGTGAGCCCAAGAATCCGAATCGAATGGTGGGATTTCGACAAAAACCCCGAATGGATTTGATCTAATGTTATACTAAAACTTGTTTTGGTGTCTATCAAGGTCCCTTCTCCATGCCAATGTTGCCTCAGTATTGCTCAAAACTGCATATTATTTCAGATCACTTTCAGCTGATGCTTGAACACTGCAAAAACTCACTTGTTTTAAAAACATCTACTGAGGTTGGTTGTCCTTCTGTCTGTTATTTCGGCCTCCTCAAGATTTTGGTATAAATATTGACTCACAGATGGGTGTTAAACTGCTTAGACTAACACACTACATCCAAAGTGCTTATGTGAAACTACAACAGAGATAGTAAAAAACCTGCTCCGACTCTCCACATGCAGCCTTCTCAAAAACCCCAGAGGATACAACACGTTTCAAACCGGACATCACTTCAAATGACGACTATTTCCTGGTGACCAGCAAACGGTTAGCTGTATGTTCACACCTACTAAAGCTGTTTTATTATTGTTCGCCCTTGTCTCCCATGATGCTCAGATCGTCATTCCAGTTTAGAAACGATTACAAGAAAAATAGACTGGAAAAACTAGTAAAAAATCTGTTACCCTAAAACTGGGATCTGAAAAGCCGATATTAAGTGTTGACGTGCGTCCCAAACCCCACCCCACCCCACCCAAATAAACCCAGGCAGGGGGCTTTTCATGACCACCTCCCAGTCACCGTCTTTAAATGCAATTTGTACATGCTCTTTATTCTGCTAAAGGCAAATGACAAGGCGTTTGCTCCGAGCTTTGATGACCTATTCTGTGACAGAGCGTGTGTGTGTGGGTGCCTGCATGTTTGCAAACGAGCAGAGTGTGATTTCCTGACTCTGAGAGAGTGTGTGTGTGTGTGTGAGAGAGAGAGAGAGAGAGAATGGGGGGAGGGCTGCCTATTAAATGGGGGATGACAGGGAGTAATTATTCTAATGCGCTACATGGCGGTGTAAAGCCGAGTGGCTGGGCTGAAGGTGTCAGCTGTGAGTCATTAGGCCTGACACGCGCTGGATGCTGGCGAGGCAGCTGTCTCCGTCCCAGGTGGGCTGACCCGCGCCGCCGCCTCCGCCCCATCCCACCGGCCCGCCAGCCGCGGGGGCACGCCGGCGCACCTCTGGAAGCGGCGAGAACGCAGCTTTTCCAACAGACCCCCAATCTCACATCTTGAATCATCTCACAGTTCTCACATCTGAGTGGTCAAAAGGAAAATGGTGGTCAGGGAGGACAAAGCGTCAAAATCCTGTTTGGTGAAAGATTCTAGTTGTTGAAATGATGTTTGGTCAAGGCTTTGAAAGCCATCTTAAACTAGATCGGCACCAAATGTTGAGGAAGGCGTTTTTGGGGATGCTGGTCGCCGGTTCGAATCCCGGACCTGTAAAGGTAACTGTTAGCGCTGCTGTATGCGGCTCGGGACACAGCCCATGAGCGAGCTCGCATTCGCTAAGTGATGCAAACGCGCAATTTAGTTCAAGCGTGAAGGCAGAGTTGGGCGCGAAAAAACAAGAGATTTTGCTCCCGAACGTTCGACGGCGTGCTCAGAATTTCGGCACAAAATAATCCCAGACATTTTCGAGACAGGCGGTATGGGCCGTATAAAATCCCACCTCGGACTTTGGACACGCCTGGCACAAGCGCTACCTTTAGCCACGTACAAAAAATGCATCATAAAATATCGGCTGAAAATATCGGGCAAATCATTTGATTCTATGTTTCCGATATTGTAGAGCACCGCTAGCAAAAATCCCCGCAATCTTTGCTGACGTTGTCTGTAATTACTACGGACATGGAGCATCTAAAAATCACTGAGAAGCTCTGGTAATGATTACTTTAACCCCACGTCCTCATGTAAAACCGATCCCGTCTGAGAAGTACTTAAGTTTAATCCGCATGATAAACCTTCCTAAAAAAAGTCCAGAGGATCCAGTGTGCCGCCGAGCACAGCTCATACTACAGACCGGAGAAGACCCCAAGCCACGCTTGGAATAATTTGTCACAAAGAAAGTTGTCCCATTAGCACACAACGCATTTTAATCCCACTGCCGCTCACCATAAGTGTTTTTAAATAAGCGGTTTCTGGCGCAAGACGTCAAGAGCGCTTTGTCGGAAACGGAAGGCTGGCTGACATGTTTTATGCATGACCCTCTTTTATTTTCATATCACTTCCCATCGTTTCGAATCAGGAAGCCGTGCGGCTTAATTCCCGCACTGGTGTTTCAACTTCTATATTTTACAGCGCGCAGGTTTCAGGCGCGCGCTGCAGATGCTTCCTCTTTGATCCGCTGCCAACCAAGCGGCTTCTCCCGACGCAATATAAAACCTGACACCATCATAACATTTGGCTAGTTACGTGATGTAGAAGGGCTTAATTTTGTCTTCATCTTTATCCAACGGCTAAGTGACGGTAATGAAAACTGTTTTTTCTGCACGCGTGCCAGCTCTGCTATATTTTCATTTAACGGCCCCGCCGGTGGGTTTGAACGCACTCGGCCTCACAGGGACGCCCCAGAGCTCTTGGACGGCCTTGTTGTACAGTAATACAAGACGTACTCAGTCACAGCTTCTTTGAAGCAAGCCTTATTTTCAGAGGTTACTGAAAGTGCGCTTGCGTGCATGAGTTAGGCCAAAAAAGACCAAAACCTCAGTTGGTGACCAGTAGACTGAGGTTCAGACCCTTGGTGAAAAGGCAACCTTGATTCAACTGTTGACCCCTCAGCAAGGCCCTAAACCCTAAGCGACGACCTTCTGATCATAGGGCGACCGTCCCAACCGTTATTCCCCCAATCACGTTTGTCCCAGTCAAGGAAATATGTGTCCAATGTCTGCCTTTAATTTTTATTCTGAATTTATTTCAGCTACACGGTACAGATCTCTGCAGATGCAGTGCAATACATGTAATATTTAGGGATGTATGATATGGGAATTATCGGCCGTCGCTGATGTTTTGTGCTTACACGTGCCGATGGCGAAAAATGAACGAGTCAAGCACGAGCGCAGGCAGAGTTGAGTGCGTAAGGACAAGACGTTCCACTGCGCGCTCAGAATTTTGACACAAAAATAACGCCGTAGTTCTGACATTTATAACACAGTGCCAAGTCAAGCGAGCGTGAGCAGAGTGGAGCGAGGGCGGAGCGTTTTGAGAAAAGTCACTTCCCGCCCTATGTGGTGTACCAAGTCAAACAGAGCGCGTTTGACACTCCATGTGCACTACCTAGTGTGTAAAGAGAGCCGTTAAGCTACAACCCCGGCTATTTTCTGAGATGCTTACTACCACGTAGAAAAGTATGATAAGAGCGCCTTACCTACCATACTATTAAGCGCAGCAGTACGCGACTCGGGACACAGCCCATGTGCGAGCTCACATTCCCTAAGTAAGGCAAACATGCAGTTTAGGATGGTAAAAACTTTTGTGCGTGCAGGCAGAGTTGAGCACATAAGGAGAAGTGATTTTGCTCGCAAACGCGTCGCTACGTGCTCGGAATTTTGGCACAAAATAACGTCATACATTTTAAGGTCGTATGAAATCCAACCTCGAGCCTTAGGAAACGCCTGGCACAAGAGCTACCTTTCCCATGTACGATAAATGTACCGATGGGTCCGATGCCGATATGATTCCGATGTTATCATGCATCCCTAGTAATATGCTGACCTACCCGTGTAACGTGAGCATTTAAATATGCCGCTTTGAAGCTATTCCGCAGCACCGTCCAGCTGGTACTCCTCTCAGAATCTCTGTGTTGTTTTGAACATCATGTCAACACACCGCAGGGCTGTTCTTGTTACCTATACGGTCCACTGAGCATGCTGAAAACACAAGTATTTCCCTTGAGACTAATAAAGTACTTTCTTAACTTCCTCAAACAATGACTCTTTAAACCCCTCACCTTGTAGCAGCTGCAACACAAAGCTTTCAACGGAACACTACTGCTCATCATCCACACATACCAAAAACACACTGTTGTCCAGCGCAAGACACTGCTGTCCTTTCTGCTGCGAGTCATTAAGACTGGATTCCCTAAACACACTCACTCACTCACTCACTCACACTGTAAGACCTCCCCGTCTCTCCGTCTCTCCCCCCAACTCCTGGCCTTCATTAGCGCTAGTTTTCATCAGGCCCGCTGAAAGCGTCACATGTGATCAGTGGCGTCATCCTTTATCGCTTCCTTCAGTATAGACAGAGTAACCTTCAGAAACCTGCTGGCCACAGTTCTACGTCTTAATTAGTGCTACTGTCACTCGGGTCCACGTTCTCTTATCATAATTTGAGCAGACAGAGAGGTGGAGAGTAAGACTGTACTTCACAAACGACGTGCCCGGCCCCGCCGCACGCAAAACGGCAGCACGGATTTAAAGCCGGCTCGCGGCAGGCCGTTGGCTGGTCGTTTATCTCTTTGATGCGTTTGGTGACAGTTTAAGCTGGTGGTACCAAATAAAACTAGCTGGAAGGAGAGGAAAACACAGCAAACTGTGAACACAGCACACAGTGCACCACAACGAACGGTGCCCTGCTCACAGGTACCTTAGTGGCACCCTTATCGCGATTCGAACCGGCGACCTTTCAATCACGATGCGAGAACTTTCACTTCTTCTTTAATCTCAAATTGATTTTTCACACAATCTTACAGCAAGCCAGTTTGCTCGCTGCACCTGCATGTGTCCAAAAAGCGAGACGCCCAAAGGGCAAAAGAGCAAACAGCATTTTGATAACTGGTAAAAAAAAAAAAAAAAACGTTTGGCAAAACTGTGCGAGAGCCACTTTTTGCAAAAAGGTTTAGGCCATCTGATGGGTTAAAACTAATAAGACGGCGAGAGCGCGTGTGCATCTGTGCACACAACACGCGGGATTCCGAACTACTTACATGCATTTGTTTTGAGACCCACAGATACAAAGCCAGACGACTGCGATAAAAACAAAATAAGGTAAACAGCGCCGTTTCTCTCCCCCTTCAGACTCCACGGCAGAGCGGCTAAATCTGTCTCGTTTCGCGACGGGTTCTTTGTCCGGCAAAACGGAGACGCTCGGCCGTTAATGATGTATGGGAACGGACGGCTATAATTCATTAGTGGCAACGCTGCCGCTAAGGTTATTTCGTAAGATTAGAAATTGATAGCATTAGAGACACGGTCATCCATTATGGTGACGAAGAGAGCGTAGAATGGAATTCACATTGTCATATTGTTATATTCAAAAGCACAGTTTCTTGCTAAGGCCTTTCATCCGCGCTTAAACTAATGAACAACAGAACATCAAAAGCCACATCGGTATTTGTTCTCAACAGCTTTAAAGACAAACGACGCCCAAAGGTTTAGAAATATGATCATCTAGTTTGCCAGACAGTAAACAGGCCAGAAACCCTCATCACCTTACATGGCCAAACAACAAGCACTAAACGGCGGCTAAATACACACAAAATACACTGGCAGTCAAGATTTTACGAGCGCAATTAATTACTGTCAAATACAGACCAAAAAAATGCATTTAATTTCAGCTCATCGTCCAATTTCAAATAAAGAGGTCTCGTTCATTTGCATAACACAGCTAATTAACATAATTAAGCAGATTAAGTTCCCCAACGTGGCAGTGAAAGGGCTGGAAACATTCTGCTGTAGCACGAAAAGAATGAATTCCAGCAGTTACTTCTTATTATAAAATCACTTTATTTCATAGGAACGTTATAGTCATATGCTCTGGATTTAAGCATCTTGTACATCATACCTTTACACATAAAATGTCTCTGAACGTCCTAAATATTATTTTAAGTGCTTACAAATAGCTCTTTTTAATCAGTATTATGATGATACAATTAAAATCATTTTTTAAATTAATAATGCATTTACTTGCAATACTGTAATGTAATATTTGCACGGATATATTTCCAGTAAAAACGTGTTTGCAAAATTAAAACAGCAAAATTGAACATAATTTGCTTTTTTTTTCATTCATTCATTCATTAGGGAATTAATATTGTTTTGCAAACTAAAATAAAAAATATTACCTATACACACACACACACACACACACACACATATATATACACACACACCTCGGCCAGGCAGGCAGACTCATCAGTTTAAAAATTCAAATCGATCAGACGAGGGAAGGGGGACATTATAATACATTACTAATTCCCTGTATGATTCTGGCGTAGGTCTGTCACAATGGGAGACGGCAGCGGGCGCGACAAAGCGGCCCTCGGAAAAGCTGACATTAACAATAATGCTAGTTAATTACAGCCAAGACTCCAGCTCTCATTGCGCTGGCCATTTTGATTTTAATAGGCGATGAAGAAACGGTGCGGGCGGTGATGCGGCCGGCCAGCACGGCACGACAAGCTCGAGCGCACATCGTTTCGGGTTTGCGTCAGACGATCGATCCGGGGGTGGAGCGGGTAAAAAGTCGCGGGTTTAAGTAAACAGGTACCAGCCTTCCCAAACAATCCCAGATTACGGGGCCGGGGTCGGGGCCGGGACCGGAGCCGTGCGATCGCTAACGCAGCTAGAGTGAAAAAAGAGCTGACCTTGGTATTACTGAAGAGAAATAAAATTGGACGGCGATAAACCCACGGCCAAACGAAGCTTTTAGCAAACTAGGAATCTTAAAAGAGATTAAAAGCATCGCGAGAAGATAACAAGATGACATGCAAACAATAAAATGCTTCGATTTTAAATGATGAAATGATTCGATTTCTCTCGTTTACTTTCAATTTGCTGGATTAACATAAACCAGGGCCTGAAGGCCGTGCAGACGCTTAAGGTTAAAAGGAGATCAAATCCTCCTCTTTTTATCCATAAACGCTCGGCGAGAAGTGGCGCTGGACAGTCCGACGGTGTGAGCAGTTTTTCTCCAAGCCCACCCTGCCGCGATTGGCCAGGTCCGGGACCAACATCAGATCGAGAACCCCCCACTCCCCCTTCCGTCCCCTCCCTGCTTCATCTCTCTCGCTGGCACTCTCAACAATCCTTTAGTCTCAGCGCCGCCCCTCCGAAAGAGTCCCGGGCCCTCGCCGGGGTCCCCCGCCTAATCCCGTTACCAGCAGGCCCGGCCCGCTTGGGGAGGCTCGCGGCTTAACGCGGCAGACATTACGGAATATTACGACCAGCCGCACGGACATCTGCCCTACTTTTTTTTCTGCGCCCCCTCCCCAAACGGTATGGGGAAAAAAAAGAAGAGAGAAACGGGGGATGGGGAGGCCGATCTAATTTAATGCGCGGAGCAAAGGGCCGTTTTGCGGAATCAGCGAGACCCCGCCACCATTAAAGCTGTCACTTCTCTTCTGGGGCGGCAGCGGATGAACGGAACTGTCAGGCCTGGACGTGGCGCTCGTTAGGGGAGCTAGCCGGAGCGTCCGCCCGATAGCGCTAATGAGGAGGCAGGGAGAGGGGAGGATCGCGTCGGTCAGCGCCACCTACGAGCCCGTCCCCAATGAGCCGTGGCCAACACACACACACACAGACACCACAATTCCACCACCATCACGGCATTTCCACACCAGCTACTTAAAGACAACAGAAAACAGAGGACGAGGAGGAGGAGGAGGAGTGGGTGCAGATGAAACTCAGAGGGACAGTTACTATTCTCCGTCACGTTTCTCTCAAACGCTACTTTGTAACTTGGGATCCAATGCTGATACCAGACATCGGTCCAAAACGGACTCAAAGATCTAGACAGGGTACTCTTCTTTTGTCCACTGCTGCTCACATTAGAGGGCACCACTGTGAGTCATGTTTGTCTGTATATAAATCAACTAAATATAAAACAAATATTTCAATAAATAAAGATTTGTTTACACTATATGTGTAGACACTGATCTAATTTAAATTTATCTATATATAGAAAGAGCTGTAATTAATTTGTCCTATTGGAGATTTATAACTATAAATATATTATAAATACACATATAATAAAACAATTATTAGTTTTATATAGAGAGTAAAATATATAGGATTTCACGTGGCTTTTTTGAGATTATTGTGGCCTAAAATGCCTGATTTTGCGTCAGCTTTCCTAAAAAATTGCGATGAAAGTTAGGTGTTTTGTTGCAATAAAGTTGTGGAACAATGTGCAACATTGTTCCCCTTTGTAATGATTCTTAAACAATCCATTAAAATGAAGGGAACAAAACCACTGTTATTTCTATTAACCATTAATCATTTAGTTGTTTTTGAAGGTATATGTGAGGCTTTTATATCACACATGTTTCCAAGCGTAACAAGGAAGTGAGTTCGCTGACGTATGGCTCAACGTTTTGTGGCAAACAAAAACGATGGGTGAAAAATTGCAGAAGAGTGGTGGTTATTGAGGAAAATTGCACGGTAGTAATGAATTTGCAGCTGAATTTGCGTTAACAGTTGCGATCGTGAATCAGACAGAGAGAGAGATTAACAACTATATATTTAGTAGTGAAACACATACTACACACGTAACCCCAAAGAATACAAAGTCTCTGAGATCGGACCATTCTTCATTTTGGCAAAAGTGTGTGTATCTGTTTTGGTATTTGCAGGGAAAGAACTGGACTGGTGCCTAATTTCACGCTCTCTATTTTACATTCCAACTTACTATTACGTAACTGTTACATACCTCTATCATTTGTGAAGCGAATGAAGAGTTCCAGCTCGACACTTCATCTTTTTTGTTCCAGAAATACTACACACTCCACCATTTTCCCCTCGTTTTCCCCTCTGCGCTGTTTAGTTTTATTTCAAAATCTAAAAGCATCCTCTGATTTAATCAGCAATTACTTTGCATGACAAAGACTGTAATGGTAGAGTGAAGGCAGAAATACAGAGCCCTAATTGAGCGATGTTATGCACTCTCTCGCTCCGAACTCACACACTTGTGGACGACGACGAATTTTTATAATATGATTGCATGAAGACACTGGGACCGATAATGGCGGCGAGACGAGGCGGTGTTGGTCTGTAGTGTGTGTGTGTGTGTGTGTGTGTGTGTGTTTGCAGTACTAAGCCGCACCAGCTCATTAGGCTGCTCCTTGCTGAAGCTGCCAGGCCCCAGTTCATAGCGGCTAGTTCATTAGGACCCAAGTCCTCTCCCGGGCGGTGGGGGTTTCAGCGCGGGACAAACCAACGGTCCGGCATCGAAGAGCGATAGTGCCGTCTCTCTCTCTCTCTCTCTTCTATTCAGGCTCTCAAACGCTGCCACGGCTAAATCTGGCCATGTGCGCCGGCGACCTGAGGGACTAGGTCTGCCAGCCCGCCGACTTAATCCCTCTCTCTTCCCTCGCGTCTCGCAAGCCTCCTTCACCCAAATGCTCTCTACCCGTGCCAGCGCCGCCACCCTCGCTTCCCCCAGCCACAACTGTGCCCATCCGCAAGCTCCGCTCCTCTAATGGCATTCTTTAAGGGCCGGGCCATACCCGGTTACGGGTGCGTAATTAAATTTACCGACTAAATGATTTTTTTTTTTTTTCTGTTTGCTTGTTTTTCTAGTGCAGGGTCAGGAGACTGAGTTTCTACCATTTAAACATGCACTCCATCTCATTACAGAACTGGCCTCGGTGGGCAGTCGGTGTGAGCTAATAGGGTACGTGTTGCGTCGTGGCTGATTTTAATAGGCTTTAATATGCTAAAGTGACATTATAGGTCTTGGACGGGCTTCGGGAGACAGAAATCAAGCTTGCCATGGCTCCTCATGTACATGTTTTAGACGGACTGTGTTACACACTAAGCCCTCTTTGGCTTTAAGAGAAAAGGGTTTTTCCAAATTCAGCCAAGCACTAATGAAAAAATATTAGTGGATGTAATTAATTATATATTCTGTGGTTTTCATGTTTTGTTAATTTTGCTAATTGTAATACACTACACATTTAGCGTCAGCATGACTAGCAAATTATGAGAGGAGGAGTAAATCTCTGTCCTAGTGAACACAGACATTGCGTAATGTAATATTTCCCTTGATCCCCTTTCACAATTTGCAAAAACAACAACCAGCAATTAAATCCAATACTTTTTAAATAATGCGTAGCACGCTACTGAATGACTCCCCACAAGTCCCGACATTCCGTTCCTCATAAACATCCTCCTAATATTTGAGGTCATTCCCTGCAGTTGAACGCTAAAAACTGAACGATAACACAGCCCGAGCACGAGTGTTTGAGCGCTTGGAAAGTTCATTTCCTTAACAGCATGCTTCTAGGAAGTAAAGACTCTTGCGTCGCCCTTAACAATCATCTCCATCAGTTATCCTCATTAACCTGCACAGCCCACATCATTCCACCTCCCTTCAAACGCACACACACACACACACACACACACACCACAGAGCTAAAAAGCTAAAAAAGTCTCCGAATACAAGCCCTCCTCTCCAGGTCCCCGCGTCTCTGCTTTGCCTTTGTGTGGCGGATCTCGGGGGTTAATGTATGTTAATGTATCATTTATAAAGGTGCTTGTTAGCGGCTTTCTTGGGCGACCGCTTTGTAAAACAATCGCGGACCCCGCCGTGCCGGGCAGTCGGAGGCGGGGCGAGAAAGACGGGCGGCCGTTCAAAAGACCACCGAGGGGCGGGGGAGGTGGGCCTCTCCGCGCCGCCACCTTCCCCCTACCTGCCGTCCCCAGCCACTCTTTCCGGAAACTTGACGGCAGATGTTGCGGCGCTAAGTTGGCTCTGAAGTGCCTCTCCGGCTCCCCGGTCTCCCCGACAACACAGTCAAAGCGCATTAGATCTCTTTATTTGCGCCCGGGGCAAGTTCGGCAGTGCAGCTGTGTCCACCCCCCGCTCTACCTTTGGTGTTGGGGCCCCTCAGGCGGTAAATGTGAGACCAGAAAGTGTTCGGGGCTGCCTGGAACGGGGGAGAAAAACTACATCTGCTGACAATCCAGCAGTCTGGCTGCAGGCGGAGCAGAGAGACAGAGTGAGGGCGAGGGAGAGAGAGAGAGAGAGAGAGGGTGGGTTTGGGGGGGTGGAATGATGCGGAAAGAAAGGTGGGGGACCCCAGGGTGCGGGAGCTGAACAGATGTCCGCGACAACCTGCTTCCTTACACCTGTACGAGTCCTTGTAACCCCACAATCGGCCGATGAAAAATTCATGACCCAGGAGGGTTCCTGTCGGCCATCAAAGCCGACCCGCTCTCTGCAGCCCCCGCCCGGCTCCGGTGGGGGACTCCTCCAGCTTTGATAGCTCCAGCCCGGCCCCCGTGCGCCCGATCGAGGGCTTGAAAGTCGGCGCCTAGGAGACGCCGCCCGACTGAAGTGGGCCGGGGAGCCCGATCAGATCCTTTCAGCGGCACCGGGGTCCCCCCCCCACTCGGGTACACTCCAATTTTTTTGTTTATAGCAAAGTCAAGCGGCGCAAACGTGACTGGAATATATTCGGCAAACAAAAGAACAATTAGCGCGGAGGGGGGATGTGGGGGATATTTGGATGGGACTTGAACAGGATTCGCGTTTAAGGAGCAACAGGGAAATGGTATCTCCTCCCACGAGACAGATTTGGTACCTCCTCCCACGAGGCACAAGAGCTGAGGAAGAGACAGGCGGGATAGGGTGGGAAATCTAGTGGCCAGGAAATGAAATCAAGACGGTTACAAAATCCGACTGTTACTGTACAGTTCTGGAGCCACAGAAAGGCTTAGATAATACTCAGAGTCTAGGACTAAAGGCTAGGGTTATGGGCTGAAAATATCAGGCAAATCCAAGCATCAGTCCAACGCCGACAACTTAATGAAAAGCAATTATAGTCCGACTCCGATATTATCGTGCATCCCTAGCAAATGCTTTATTAAGTGGTTAGCTGACTATGAGTTGTAACTTGGAACTTAATTCATTCCAACTTTTCCAAAAGTTACAACTCAGAGTTTTCCAGAGGTTCAGCAGCATGCGTACAAGAACCAATAAGACAACACAACGCATCTCGTCATGTCTTTATGCTCCTCGGATCTGCTAAAACTCATCACCGTTGCTATTTCCATGCACTGAACCTAGTTATGCTTTGACTTCAACCAGCAGGAAGTCACTCTGAATTCAACAAGTGATCAACCCAGAATTTTTACTACAAGTAAACAAACAATCCCACTTTTTAATCCATGCTGAGACGAACGCCAAGATAAAGAAGAAATAAAGGTAAACAGCGGACTAATTTCCCTTCTGGATTAGCGTTAGTATTATTAGCCAAACAGTTGTGCAACAAAAGCATACTGAGTGCAAACAACAGCTAGAGTTTATGAGCGAGTGGAACACCGCAGTCAGAACGAGGCACTGTGACCTTGGGCCACCTTTTAGCCTGATTTGTATACACACGCAGAATAGAGAACCACATCCCCGAGTAGTGCAACAGCTTGCCGTATATGGCTGCGTTTGTCACATCCTGCCTTGAGTGTCTGCAGCTGTCTGTTGTGTTGTGCAGCAGAAGTGTGTATATGCCCACGCCCACACACACTTTCCTGTGAGTGTGGCTCAGTGAGTGCTGACCCACTGAAATCCTGACATGTTTTCACTTGTGCACAGCCCAAACGGCTTTTACGATGGTCCTGCGGTCGCTCCAACGAAAAGGCAAGGTTCTTTTCAGGTCGGCGCGTGTAGGCAGACCTCACAGAGTTTCGGTGGCCTACCTTATCCGCAGTGGTGGGCCGCATGAGGGAAACTCGGTCGTACTGCCTCCTCAGCAGAGCCCACAGTGCATCGAGGCGGCCCTGAAAAGGGGAAAAAACAGCCAGAATGAGCACGGAGCAAAGAGAGACGGTCAAAGGGAAATTTAGCGATAAATGGAGTGGTAAAACCGTTTCGTTTGAATAAAATCCTAGAATATCATGACTCATTATCAAGGTAAATATAGGAAATGATCTTGATATGACGTTGACCACATCAGAAGAGTGTTAAGTGTCTCTCAATTTAAATCCACATAAATCCATATTACACTCATATTATACTTTATTTCGTGGTGTCACAAAATACACTGTTTACATGGTTTGGATGAGGGTTTGCAGTATTCACCACGGTGCCACGTGAATGTAGGCACAGAGAATACTATAGTGTTATACAGCATGCTGTGCCTTAATTCTGAGCATGCAGTAGAACTTTCACAAGCAAAATCTGGTGTCTGTACCACAGTGCCATAAAAAGCGCCTTCTCTTACAGCCATTTTTGACGTAAAAAGCAGCATTTGACCACAAGACACTAGAGCGCTGCAAAAAAAATGTTTTCAACAGTGTAAAAATGGTATAATGGTATATTAGAGCGCCATAACAACAGTGTAAAAAACTGGTGCTTTACTGCCAACTGGGTATAAATATAGGTGAACTGTGGCACTGTGGAGAGAGAGTTCGCATGTTTAGACAGATGTAGCTTGCGGAAGTTGCACCGAATTGAAAGAAAATGTGAAATATCTCTTTGGTCATACCATACAGCCCCAGCCAGCAGCCGTCACAATTAAACTGAACATTCATATGAGTGATACTGCCAGAGCTGGAGCTCGTCCTTCACCTCTCATACGAATGATATCTTAAAGAGAAACCACAACACGTGGCCTGCACGCAGTCTCGCATCCTGTGACGTTTGCAGAACAGAGAAAATCACTGAAAATGCATAAAAGCTCCTTTACTGCTTAAAGAGCAGAAGGTGTCCTGGAGACCAAGTGGTTGTGAGTGTAAGTCTGGCTCCAGAACACCACCATTGAGCCCCTGAGCAAGAATGTGCTCAGGATAAGAGGTTAATGCTGTGAATGTAAAAAAAAACAGAGAGCTGTGCATCACTAAAATGCGCTGTGGTAAAGAACGTTTCGCACCTTGATTGGCGTGTACCACTTGGTCTCACTGTGATGGCAGGAGGGTGCGGGCTGGGCCGGCTTCTTAATCATGGCCTCTTCCACGTCCTCTGGAACCGATACAACGGCATTCTTGGCTTTTTCCAGTCTTGCTCCCTCCTCGGTGGAGCCTTTCTCACCCCAACGCACCTGTAACACCAACCAAAAACGTTTTAGTTCATCCCTCAACCTGTTATTTCAATGACAATTCTCACGACCGAAACCCGAGCGCTAATGACAGCATTTCCCATTTTACACCCGCCACATGGGCGGTTTTTTTTTGTGTGCCTCTACCGCCGCACGCCCCATACCGCAATTCATCACATCTGTCACCGTCGCAAATCCTCCGGCACGTAAACAGGGGTATAAGTTTAATTAACGCAGTGCTGTAGGTTAAGCCGCTACAATATGGAACAGCTTTTCTGCATCATCTGTGGATAACCTGGGCCGCTTTGAGTTTCTGTTTTTCTGTAAAAGCAGGAGCGGGCGGGAAAAAGCAGTCTGTATAAATAAAACATCCCCCACGCCGCAGGTCTCCCTTGCCGCTTGTCAGCGTGGGCTCCTAGTGGGAAAGAAAGAGGACAGGTTGATCTTAGGCGTACCTCTCCCCAGGTCCGCAAGAGAAAGCCTCAGAAATGGAGATGGGCCTGTCTGAGTAAATAAAAGCTTTGGGTGTTAAAGAATGACGGGGGTAAAAATTTTTTTTTAAAGCAGTCTGACTCCTGGGATCCCTTCCCCGAGATCTGGGAAAGAATCTTCCCCCACGGAGGAGGAGGGAGGGGCGCGGTGTTCCTCTTTTAAAACCCACTTTGAGGAGGAGACGGCAGTGAGCGGCGCATTATGGCTTAACAAAAGGGGCCGACGGGACGAGATGAATTCGTCAGGCCCAATCCTTCATCGTCAGCTCGAGTTAAGAGAGCGGGACGTGGCACAAGCCGAGCTGGCAGGAGCGTGTCACGTCAAGCGCGTCAGTCAAGGTGTCCTAGATCTGAGAAGACTTGTGCTGAAAACTTTATGGCGGGTGGTGGGGGGGGAGGCCTTGGCCTTCCTGATGCGAGAGGTACGCTCCTGTACGCGGATCAAAGGAGAGCAATATGCTCGCTCGGCCGCCTTTCTTTTGAAAAAGTGATACGCGGCATGTGAGCGAATCGCGTTAAGGGACGGATGTCGTGCTTGAAATTTTGCATGACGAGTGAGAATCTAAAAGAAGCCAGGGGAAGTCTATACCGCGTTTCACACTAAGGATCGACCGTTAATCGGGGGCCAATATTTGCCATTTTGCCTAGCAACTTTACATTAGGGATGCACCGATCCAACTTTTTCAGTTTATTATTTGTTTAAGCACAGTTGAGTAATTTTGTGACGGTCCCGGATCCTGCACCTGCGTTAAAACCATCAGGAACACAAAGATTGCGAGTGAGAGAAAAGAAAAACCTACAGTTTAATTGAACAGATCGGCCCAATGCCACCGAGACCACTATTTGCGCCGTTAACGGACCGATATCTCATCCACATGTCGGACTGGAGCATCCTGACTTTAAATCTGAGCGTTTACGTTTTCTAAGATATCTGACAGTGTCTACCTCCATGCGCTTGATCCCACCCGCTCCTCTTCCTCCATAATAAGACGCGTCCACCGTCGGCCACTTCTTCTTGGGCAGCGGGTCCTCCTCTGGTTGCTGAGAATCCAAGTTTAAGAGTCATTTATACATGTACTGCTGAAGAAGCAGCATCAATAACCCAAATACCACAGTCAAATAAAATAACATTATTTAACTCACAGGAGGCGGCGGTGGAGGAGGCCTTTGCGGAGGGGGGTCTTTAATTACCTGGTTTAGGAAAAAAAACCAACAGATTTCCATGTAACACGCTCTATTAGAAAATCTAATAAACAAAGCATAACATTTTTGAGTATGCAGCGGAAAAGGCCGTTGCCGTTTTCTTTTTGCCCGGACTCGGAGGGCCGGATTTGCGAAAGCGAACAACTGGAGCCCCGCGCCTCCCCGTACAGCTGATTACAGGGCTCGGCTTGTAAACCAACACGGCGGGCCCCTGGTGCAAAATAAAGAAAAGCTCAAAATCAACTTGTTGACGGGGGAGCCTTTGGGGTGAGCGCGGCAGCCCGTTTATCTCTTAATTAATTGGACGAGGTTCAGCGCTCCGCAGCAATCCCCCAATCATAAAGTCCTAAGGAGTTAATTAGTTCCAATGATATGCGGAAGGGAGGCTCGGGCTACGCTCCAGACCCCCGTCTGGAAGAGGAGCGCCTCGTCCCCTGTGGAAGGGAGAGGCGCTTTTGTACACACACACAGGCACGGTCAGGCTGAGCGGGGAAAAAAAGGATCTTTCTGCAGGACTGCTTGCGACAGTGGATCGGCTGCGACTGGTATACAAAAGGCTTTTACTGCTGCATTATAATATGCCGCTCGGTATATATTAGCGTCTGCTAAATGCTGTAAACGTAAATGTAAAAATACACAGTTGGGCCTAGTGTTAATTTCGTTGGACGAGACGAGACGAAATGTGTTCGTCAACGACCCTCTTTCCTACGACTAAGACGAGACGATGACGAGACTGCACCAACGTTCTAAAAATACTGACTAAGACTGTGTTCATGTGCCTTATTGTTTACGAATAAAAACGAGACTAAAATGTTTTGCATTAAATAAAAACCAAAGAAAAACTCCCTCCTCGTTTTCGTCCACAAGAGACCACCAGACCCCTGTCACGTATTTGTGCCAGCAGTTCGTCTACGTCGTGTTCCTGCGCCCCTCCGGCCGCAAAACTACATGCAACTACTTGCGGCAGAGGTTATTATTACATTTAATCAATATTTTAGCGGTGTGGAGCACAATTCAACTGGAATGATAAACAAAAATCATCTCTGAAATAAAAAATAAAAACGACTGAAATGTTTGAACAAAAACTTGACTAAAATACCTTGAGTTTTTGTTTGACTAAAACTAGACTAAAATGTTGAGACTTTTAGTCAACTAAAGCATGACTAACAAAAACTGATATGTGAATGACTAAATATGACTAAGACTAATAAGGAACTTTGACACAAGACTAAGACTAAATTAAAAAATGGGCGACAAAATTAAGACTAGTTGGGCCTCTGAGCCAAACCCTTTTGCTCTATGTATGTTGCTGTAGATAAGAGCATCTGATAGATGGTGAGAGAAGTAAATCAACGAGCAAATCCCAAGTAGCTGCTGTGCAACACCATTGAGGGTGGAAGTGAAATGGATTACAAAGCACTACGCAAAACTCTGTTAATCACTACCATCCTACTGTATCCTCCTGGTTACGATGGTCATCGGACTGTAAAGGCTGAAATGACTACTTTTCAACGCCTCATTACGTTCTAATATACACCTAGTATTACGGGTGGGATTATGGGTAGTGGTCTAGTGGTTAGGAAACTCGTCTCTGGACCAAAAGGTTGTGGGTTTGAGTGCTACCTGACGTCTCCATCGCTGGGTCCCTGAGCAAGACCCTTAACCCCAAGTTGCTCTCAGGGAAATTGTACCTGAAATTAGGAAAGGATGGTCGCTTTGGTGAAGAGCGTCTGCTAAACGCAGTAAACGGTTTAAGATTTGCAGTAAAAGCAGATTAATGTATATCTGGGGTGACGGTGGTCTAGTGGTTAGAACGCTCGTCTCTGGACCAAGAGAAAAACTGTCCCTGAAATTAGGAAATGGAAGTTGCTCTGGTGTCTATTACATGCTATAAATGTATATCTGAAGTAACTTAAATATTGTTTTAAATACCTTTTTGTGATTTTCAAATGCAGCAAGACATTTAAGATCTCGAAATGACAATAATACTTGTGCTGATTTGGTTTTCTGTGAGTATTTATAGCAAGACGACGTAGCTACAATAATTAACGGTTAAAATAAAGATTCTTATGCCATTTTCTCACAACGGCGCTCCAAAGCAAGACCCAGGCCTTGTATCACATCCCACAGCAGACAGATCGGCCGCGGCTTGCAGGCGACGCATTTAAGAAATGAGTTTTCAGGAAAGCGCTTGGTAATCATCACATATCATTGGCCGAACAGCTGTTCCATCCACATTAAAGCACACCGATACCATTACGCCACTGTTGTCATTATTATAATGGAAACGATCAATTAGAGTTAATTAATTGCTCTTTGACTCGTAAATGACTGTTAGCAAATCCACGAACACCCTGCTGATGTGTTTGGCGGGGGGAGAGGGTGGGGGGGGTCACCGCATAGCAATGATTAACATATTTTTAGGCAGAACCTTTAGCTAAAGGATTAGCTCTTTTATTGAGTAATTAAGCGGCAGATTTATATTTCCCGGACATATTGCGGGATAAATAAGGCATTACACAAATGACGTGCTGGGCTGTTAGGTCTTCAAACTACCTGACGGACAGATGTGGCACAGACACCGACCCTCTGAAAAAAGAAAAAGGAAAAAAAAAAAACGCGGTTCGGGACGATAAAGTAGTAGAGTAATTAAATCCAAAAGCGCCGAACGCTCGACCATCTGACGAGGCTGAGAGGGGTGGGGGGAAAAAAAACGCACCGCTGGAAAAGCCACCAATCAGGCACCGCCCAGGCGCCGTCCCCATATGGCCTGGGCATAATTGTCCAGTTGGAGTTTATAATCTGCCCGTTTCACCCCTCTACGCACCATGTTGTGTCAAGCTGTTTCCCGGCTTAAGGCGATCTGGGATAAGTGGCAGGTAGCATATTTGCAAATTAAAACGGTGCACTTCCATTAACGGGAAATTAACCCATTTGTGGGAAAACATCGTCACGATAATCTGCAAGGGCACGTCATAAAATAATTAGTCTCTGGTATGTACGTTGCTTTTACTTACGGAAATCATCAGCGCTGTGAGAAAGCGCAGACATCCTCCAACGCAAAATTGACACTATTTGGCTGCGTCTTCCTTTTCAAGTGTCGAACGCAAGTACAACTCACAAACTGACCTCCAATCTGGCAGCAAAGTGCGTTCCAGGCGAAAAAGGAAGGAGTGCGTGTATAAGCGAGTGTGTGTTTGTGGGGATGTGGAGGGGGGGACGCGATGGCTCAGTGTTTCAGAAAATATCTGAGTGCTGAAAAACTGGCAATGCTGAGTTTAAATATTAACAAAGCACACATGGCCCCTTCTCTTCTGCCGGAGGTCCCCGATGGAGGGGAGCAGCAGCTCCTCTACCAAGACAAGCGGAGCCTCGTCCAGACATGCTGCAGGGGGTTTACATTTTAATGCCTTTGTTGGTTTTCCAAAATATGCTCCAGTCTCATCCTGGACCAGCTCCCACCAGGTTCTCGGGGAGAGAGAGACAGAGAGAGCGAGAGAAAGAGAGGTGGCGCATATCATTTTGGGGAGGGAGCCGCTGCCGCTGCCGCCACCATGCCGACTGCTGCGGTTCTACGTGCCAGCTTCCAGAAGCGTAGACTTTTTCTAAGCGTGCCATCTGCATACAGCTCCGTGGTTAAGCCTCTGGAGTGTTCCTGATTTGTTTTTGCTCCCGTTAAAAAGCGAGCGCTACAAATGTCGTTTTACAATGACTACTTAAAAACAACACAGTTGTGGTGTTGAGCAATTTACAATACTGCAGTATCACAGTTGCAGCCACACTGATACAGGACCAGGGGCTTGTTCTAAACTGCATATTCACATTGTACACATTAGCAGCCAACAAGGATACAGCTTCTGTGAAAGTGATCTACACACTTGATCTACACCACCATACCGTTTGTGAATATGATTAGGTATTTGGCCAATTATCGGTATCAGTGTTTAATTTTGACCACGGAGACGCTCATGGCAGCTATCTCAGTTTTCAGGGACAATCCAGTCCGGGACTTTAGAATGAGAACAGCAACTGGCAGAGGCCGGCGCTATTAAATAAAGACTGCTGATAAAAGCTCTGTTCACACTCGTTTGAAGGAGGGAAAAAAGGAAACGTCTGACACTCACCACAGTGCAGCAAAGCGGCCAGAACCACCACATGAGAGCCAGAGCCACCACCAGCAAGAGTAGCAGGAACACGATGATCACCGCCTTACCGTCCGACTGCCAAAACACAGCGTCCATTTTAGGTACACTTTCGGACATAGTGTGTTTTCAAATGTACAGAATATTAGTCTTCATAAAGAATGCCAAAATACAGCAGATATTTGGCTCGCTTTTGCTTTTAAACAAAGAAGAATTTGCTTTTGTGCATTTCTGGCTGCCAGCATTTAATCACACTTACACAAGACGAGGCAGTGATGATGAAAGCACTCGTGATAAACGAGGTACCGCCGTTCAAGCTGATGAGAACTTCCATTTGTCTGTAGAAAAGCAAAAAAGAGCAATCACTGTTAAAACATCACAAAAGACTGGCGCAACTACACATGTATGAGAAACAGGAAAGACATTACACAGAACATTTCCTGAGGACAAAAAGCAAACCAATACCAACACGCTAACAATACTCCATAGCTATGCCCCGCTCAGAGTTAGAAAAGTTAATGATTTTCATGGCCATCTTGTCAACTCTAATCTTAGCCAGGGATGTCTCAAAAAGAGCGCAATCCTATCACTTATTTACTGCAGGAGAAGCCGGAAGGTACTTGCAATTAATTTGCTAATGATGAACGGCACTGTAATTTCCATATGTCTATTACGCGCCAGACAATTACCATGGGGCTAATGAGAAACCAGCAGCACGAAATCGACTAAGTGAACGCCTGAGATCCCTCCCAAAATGAGGAGACGTAAAAAAAGAAGAGATGACTGTACTCTCAGTGCGTGTTAGCAGGACGGTGTGAGAGAGAAGGTACAATTCAAAACTAAGTCGAGGGATCATCGGGGCCGATATTAGGCATTTCACGATTATTGTATCTGTGTTTCATTTTGACCATCAGTGGCATTCAGTAATTACAAGGTGCGCTACTGTGGCTCCACTGCCGTCCCTTCTCTCTGTGCCGTTTGCTCTCGACTCACTGCTTCATTTCATGTCCGCCCACAACAGTCTCTGATTGGCTATATGTCACACGAGATCAAGATCAAGTGGAGAGCACGCCGAGCAGCTTTGCGTTCTTTACCTCAACCTGCTGCTGCTTAATTTGGAATGCTAGTTTCACACTTTTATAAAAATGTTTTAAAATGTTTACTTAATATGATTTAAGTTAAATTAAAATAATATAAAAAGTTTAAGTATTTATAAACAATAAAGTTATTTATCGGTTCCAAATAGAATAATAATCCAAATTTATCGCCCTGTTAACTAGCAAAAATCGGTATCGATATCAGCCCTGAAAAACCAATATCGGTCCACCTCTATTAAAATCGAACAATCAAAATGTCTCCATTCTGGCGTCTCCAAGCAGACCATTAATAATAAATAGTAAAACTATGCAATGAACATATCAAATATAATTCTACATAAATTATAATTTTTCCTCTCAATCCTATCGCCAAACGTCCATTTTACGCAGCACTGACATTTTTGGGATTGGTTTGGCTTTCTTCCAGCAGTAACATGGTCCGCAGCTTTACACGCGTCCCTTAAAAAGGTCTCGCGTGTTAACGAGGAGCGTCTAGTGAATGGATGAGAGGAGAGGCTAATTTAGCTGACATACTCAGGACTCAGGATATAAACGTTAGGCAGCTTGTTAACGAAGCCGGATACGAGGACGGCCAACGAGGAGGGGGGCGGCGCCGATCAAACCGGCGGAGAGAGGATTTCCAGGCAACATCACCCTCAGTGTTTCAAATGGGCCTTGATTTGAAGCCGTTACACTCTCTCTTCTTTCTCACTGTCTCAAAGACATAAAATCCAGATGATTTAAGCGTGATAGCATTCATGAGGCAATCGCAACCCTGCGAGATCCTGGTGACCGAATCCGTTCAGCGTTTATTATGGACCATCGCCTGACAGATTTCAAGCACGGGTCAAAGACAACAAAGTCGATGTTTATTATTTCGAGATCTTTTCCAGCCCAAAACGGTAAAATCTCCACCGTGCACCGACTACAGCTAAAGGTTAACTTAAACACGGATCTCTCGCTTGGAGGAAAAGCTTCATAAGCGTCCCTCAAACAAACGCTCCTGCTTCAGACGTCTTCACTCTAACCCCTGATCCCTCTTGGGGGATGCGCAGGATTGAGAGACACAGTGACAGTGGCAGATGCTACATAGGCAGAAAGTCCCCAAACACACACATAAAAGTAGCCTTGATGATGAAACGGCCACTCAGAGCATCACAAGAGGATTAGGGAGTGGTTTCTAGGGTTGCTTTGGTGTCGGAAAAGGCACACTGACGCAGAGTGGTAGTGATGGGAGGCAGCTGGATGAGCCGAGACCAACGTCATTCAAGTCCTTCCTGTACGTAAGATGTCGAATTTTGTTTAACCTGTATATCTGTATATATTTTACACTTGTTTTGGGAATAATATAAGATTATTTTGACCTTAGTTTCTCAAAGTATCAGATCAGGCTGCAAGATTACTTCAAAACTGGGGTGCTTTCACCCCGGTAAACACCTTCCCTTTTTGCCAAATCAACCCCTGCATCAAACGCAGAACAAGAAAAGCAACTGTGCCGCGTTAGCAGGCTCCAGATGGAGCCAAAATGGCGTCCGGCGCCCTCGTCGGCAATGGATCGATTATTGACGAGCGGCGCTCTGCCCGTCGGACTGAGAGCAGGTGTCATGCCTGTCCACTGTTGTTGTGAAAAACGCAGGTGAGGACGAGCTGGCGGCTTCCTTGCACTCTCCGGCCGCAGCCCACAGGGGCGGAACTCGGACGAGCTAATGGGGAGGCGGGCAGATGCCGCGAATGGTCGTCCACGAGCGACATAGCAGCTGTTGCTGCAGAAGAGGCCCTCGTAGCCGCCACTTTTCAGCCCGCGACCTTGAGGCCCCTCCCACCCGGTCTGGTGTAGTGCCAAAACAAGTATTGTGTACAAGTGGAACTAAAGTGAGAGAAACAGAGTTTGCACTACATTTGGCTTTGGTGTGTTTTTACCCCTAGGCTTACTTCGATGTCTGAAAGGACGTTGTAACGCTACAGTTTGGTCAGTAGAGCAGCTAGTCCCAAAGGGCCTCATTCACCAAGTGTCTTTTTCTTGAATCTGATCTCAGGAAATTTAAAGGAACACTCCACTTTTTCTGAAAATAGGCTCATTTTCCAACTCCCCTAGAGTTATATAGATGTGTTTTACCGTTTTTGAATCCATTCAGCCGATCGGCGGGTCTGGCGGTAGCACTTTTAGCATAGCTTAGCATAAATCATTGAATCCGATTAGACCATTAGCATCTCACTATAAAATGACTAAAGAGTTTCTATATTTTTCCTATTTAAAACTTGACTCTTCTGTAGTTGCATCGTGTACTAAGACTGGCGGAAAATGAAAAGTTGCGATTTTATAGGCCGATATTGCTAGGAACTATACTCTCATTCCGGCGTAATAATCAAGGAATTTTGCTGCCGTACCATGCCGTGCCGTTGCTGCCGTACCATGTCTTAGTACACGATGCAACTACAGAAGAGTCAAGTTTTAAATAGGAAAAATATCGAAACTCTTTAGTCATTTTATAGTGAGATGCTAATGGTCTAATCGGATACAATGATTTATGCTAAGCTATGCTAAAAGTGCTACCGCCAGACCCGGCGATCAGCTGAATGGATTCAAAAACGGTAAAACACATCTATATAACTCTAGGGGAGTTGGAAAATGAGCCTATTTTCAGAAAAAGTGGAGTGTTCCTTTAAGACCATTAAATAGTTGAATATTATAGAAGAAAACCCAGTAGGCCACCACTGCACATCACAATCAAATGTGACCTCTGCATCTGAACCATCTGTGAAGGAGCAGTGGGCAGCTGACATGGGCAGCGTCCTTGGAGCAGTGCTTGGGAACGGTACCTTGCTCATGAGTACCTCAGCGGTACCTTTATCAGTCTGGGGTTTGAACCAGCGGCCTTCCAATCCAGGAGTGAACGCCCTAACCATTACACTACACGTGGTGTAACATGTCAGCGGAATTTCAGTTCAGGAACCAAATTTTACTTGATTATGATGGTCATTTCTTAGTTCGGGATCAGGTCAAAACATGCCGTGATGTTAAGTCAAAAAACAAACCTCTGTTTGTAACGAAATGAAATTTGTTTTTCCCTATCTGAAAAAATGTCATATTGCAGCATACGATAGTCCACGTCACCAAGCTCTAGAACACAATGCACTCTCTAGAGCGTTACACAGTCCGAGCATCAGTCGGGACTCGGGCGGCTGTAAGCGGCGCTTACCGGGGACTCATCTGCAGCGACAGCTGCCACGTGGCTGGGCTGAGGATCCGCGGCATCTGCCCATCTCCCCATTAGCGCCACTGAGCTCCGCCCCTCTGGGCCACGGCCGGAGGGCGCGAGTCAACGGCGCGGCCTCACCTGCGTTTTCACAACAGTGGAGGGAGAAGAGTAACCGAGGAGACAGGCCTGACACCTGCTCGCCGTCCGACGGGCAGCACCACTCATCAATAATCGATCGGATGCCGACAAGGGCGCTGGACGCCATTTTGGCGCCGTTCTTTGTTTGAGCGCGAAGTGGACCAACAAAGAGAAGAGTTGGGTCATCCAAAGGTGTTTAATTGTGTAAAAGGGAGATGCAGGGAAAACAAGCTTCCCAGACGAGCTTACCAGAGTTAGCAGTAGACCTGCTGGAGCGTAGTGGACAGATGGAATGATCCTTGCCGGGTTGAGACAAGATGCAGGTGGTACGCGATGCCGATTGTCAGGGTACAGTAAATTATTTAAATGGGAGCGTGGAAAAGGGAATCACTACATCTGTCACACATCCTTTCAAAGCCCTCTGCCAGATGTGTTTACTCGCCACTCATAGCAGCTAAACTACTTAACGGGTCACATTTGCCAGCCAAGAGTTAATTAAGCAAACGCTTTAAACAGCGTTCACGTTATAGAGGTGCCGGCAGTGTAGCATGCTGCATTACGGGCACGAGTCTCAGCAGGAGCTCCCACGATCAGCCGGTCGGTGTTGAAGTTGCAGAGCGTAAATCGAATGCAGGGCGGCTATGGTCTGGTGAGGTAAGAGGCCATCTTAAATTTGGGTTATTTAAACCTTGTAAAAGGGGTGTAGAGCTGGAAAACTGAAGGTCAAGCTTGCTCAAACAAGACAAAACTAGTAGTAGGAACCTGGACTATGAACTAGAGCTGTGCAATACATCCCGATTGAAATCACGCCAACGATATATTTCACAATATAGTACCTCTTCTGTAAATTCAGTGTAAATTTCACAAGCAAAATCTTGTGTCTTTCAGCGCTCAATTCTGTCTACACATGTGCTCGTAAGGAGTGCCAAAGGGGCCACAATTTGCCTATATTTTTATATGATTGACAATAAAAAAAAACCATTTTTCACACCACTGAAAACATCGTTTTTTATGTCGTAAAATGGTTGTAGAAGGTGGCACTTGTTACAGCGCTCCAGTAAGGCGAACTGTGGCAACTGACACTGCTAACCTGGTGTGTTACGTAAGGGGGTCGGTGAGTAACTGAAAAGTTTGGTCAGTAAGCCGCTTGGATGCTGTGACCTACAGTACGTTCATACTAGTTGTGAGGAATGATGCTGGCATGATAAACAATACACAGTGCGACCAAATGACTAATGCATCTCAACCCACACCGCTTTTACTAGCCCCTCCTGAATCGGGAATACTCACTGTCCAGCATACTGCAGCACAGGGGCAGGACAAAGCACATAGTCATCTCTCACTGTAGTTGGCTTCTCATCTGGAAAAGAGAGAGCAGACTCACTCAGCGCCTTCGTAATAGCTGAAGAATAACCTCTGCTCCAGACGTAGCGCTTCCCACCATGGGTCACTCACCCAGCACAAGTGCACTAGCGCACTCAGGTCAGACACAGCCACAGAGAGGCGGAGGGCAGCTAGTGCACTAATATGTCATTTCTTCATTTCATTTTGGGTCTAGAAACTGTTACCACGAACGAAACGGCTGCGTGCTTCCTGTCTGGATGCGTTTACAGAAATGGGGAAGGGACATGTGCGTCCCATATGAGGGCCTTTCCAGTTTGCAGACTGCGTAGCTATAAAAAAGCAAGCCCGTCCGTGGCAGATGTCACGCACGAGAGCCGAGGGTGAAATCTGGGAAAGCGTTTGGAGGATGTGGTTAGCGCTGACCGGCCTATGAAAAAACGCAATGACAGTTTTCTGTATAAAATGCGCTGGAAATGGATATATGCGACCTGGTCTGGCAAAATTAGTCACATTTTTGTATTGCATATCGGTTCAAAATATCGGTTATTGGCCCCGTTAACTAGCAATGGTTTTGATATCGACCCTGAAAAACCAACATCATTGACCTCTTACTAATAGCATCATTAACATCACTAAGATATTTTTGAAGCTGTTTTGTGCCTCGGTTAGATACAGACCGCATCTGTAATAACAGGAATATGAAGAAATAAAGTGGAAGCGCTAAGCGTTGCATCCTGATAGCGATGCTTCCTGTTAGTCTCACAGACTGGAAATGCCTCAAATTATTAGTGGCTTACACACCCTTAAACATTAACTTTTTAAAATGAATTTTTATAGCATTTAAGTTAGAAGGGAGCCACGCTTACGTTCCCCTACATGTTGTACTTGCAGAACCACGTATGTGATAAGAACAAGATCGAAAGGCATGGACGATAAGGCCAGACTGGACTCACTGTGGGTCACTCCGTCCACCATGAAGCTGCAGAGGACTTCATCTCTGGTTTTCCCCAGCGTGAACCCGTTGCCTTTAAGGACCATGTCAAAGGTCTCTGTGGAATGTAAACCAGATGAGGACATAATGAGAAGCTTGCCTGGGCGCAGACCCAACAAACGGCTTCAAACACACTCACACACACTGTATTATTGTTACTCAACATTGCTAGAATGCACCAACACTAAGCTCAACCTCAGTAACAAACTTTTAGCTTTAATTTTCACTTGACTCACAAAAGTTGACCATCACGCAGAGCTTGTTTCTTTAACACACAAACATACACAGATTTCGGAAAGCAACACTCAAAGTCCTCACCGTTGACACAAACGTTGGACGGCTCCACGGTTAAGATCTCCGTGCATGACTGCTTGAGGATCTACAATGCAAGAAACACAGTGAGCACATCACCCTCCGTCAGCGTCAAATCATGTTTCTCTCTCTCTCTCTCTCTCTCTTGACGGCACACCTAAAAGAGACTTTCCATTGCTGATGCTAAGCCATATCTGGATCGATGAGAAGGCTGTCACAGAGGGGCGGCGGCGCGGCGGCGCGTTTTTGAGAACTATGTCAGCCGTTATGGGAAAATTATGCGCCGCCGTGTTCCCCTCCTCTTCAGCTCTATTAGAGACTCCAGGCTGATATTATCATATAAAAAGGCCCGTGTGAGCCCACAGTCGCCCGACCTATCATCCATATAAATCAACAGAGGACAAACTATGCAAATCTCCGCGCGCGCTCGGCGATATTAAGCGGGATATACGGCGCTGAGGACGGGCTTCCGGCCTGAAGTGGCGGGAGCGCAGCAGAAGAACTGATTAAAGATGACGGGCGATAAACAACCCCATCATTAGAGAGGGGAGTAAACATGGGCTTATCCCGCACAGAGGATCCTTAATAAAGTGCAGGCGCCTTCTCTATCGCTTCTTCACAACTGCATTGGATGCGATGCGGAGTTCGTTGCTGGAGTTTGACGTGTCTACACATTTGGGGGCGTATGAAAGTATTAAGCTGTTTTCATCTCAAAAAGAAAGGTCTGAGACTGAGATAAAGTCTTAAATGCTTTTATACTGTTATTTATAGTCACGACGGCCGTTTTCGGGGGCTGAGGAGGTATTTAATATCTGTAATGAAAGAGTTGGACATGCCGAGGGCTGGGGGTGCACGATTCAGGAAATCTCACGATTTGATTCAATTCCAATCATTGGTCTCACGATTCAATTCAAAATTGATTCATTAATGATTCACAGTTCAATATATAGAAGAATTTGTTCCCAGACTGCCGTTTTGGGTCACTTTTCCCATCTGACCGTAAGCAGATCAATAAAAACATCACACGGAATCAAACGTAGTTTAGGGTTATGAATCGATTTTTTGGAACGCATGAATCGATTCTGAATCGACAGAGATACTGAATACAGAACTTTAGCCGACTCCAAACAATAAAATAAGTTGAGTCTTCAAAAGCAGAACGTGTCGATGGAGGAAAAAATGGACCACTTAAATCTATGAGTCACACTATTACAGAATACACAAGGTGAGAATTAGAACAGATTGCTCATCTAAGCTTCGGATCATCTTTTCAGCATGAATTCATAATCAAACCCATTCAAACTTGGTCTTTATTTCTCGTGTTCGACAAAAAAATCTCAGCAAGTCTACTAAAGGCCGTCACTGTAAAGCTGCAGAGATGATCTCAAATCCTGGAAATCTAAGCAGAGTGTGACATGAGGCCAACTAGGCCAGCCTCCAGGATTACTAATCACTGGAGAATGCCTGTGTTTTGCTGGGCCTGCATCTCTGTTTGGCCAAACAAGCTTAGACAGTAATGAGATGATAGGAACATTTTTGAAACACAGAATGAAGCACAGTTCATCACATGAATATGTTCATTGTGTGCTTGTGATGTGTACAGAAAATCAGTGTCAAAAACTTCAAAGAGTCTATGGACGTTTTGCAACACACCCATTAGTAGCAATGGGGACTTCTGGGGGTTCCAACTTCACTCACTTCATCTCCAAAATGTCAAATCAAATATCTCAATGTGGACCCTGATGTTGGCAGAGGTGGTCTACGCTCAAGTTAGGACATGTTACAGAACCTCCAGGATTTCATGATGTTGCAATCACAACTATTAACGCAAATTCGGCCATTCCCCACGAATTCAGTACTACCGTGCAGTTTTGACCAATCACCACAACTTTTCCGCATTGTTATTTCCCGCAAAATGTTGAGCCATACGTCGGCGAACTCACTTCCTTGTTATGTATAGAAGACGCGGGAAACGTGTGTGCTAAAACGCCTCAATTACCTTTAAAAATAACAAAGTGATTTATGTTTAATGAAAATAATAGTGGTTTTGTTCCCTTCGTTTTAATTCATTGTTAAAGAATCATAAAAGGGGACAAAAACACAAACTTTTCTGCAACGTTGACTTACGCCCGCAACTTTACTGCAATAAAACATCTAAAAACAACGCAACTCTCATCACAGGTTTTTAGAAAAGTTGCTGCGAAATCAGACATTTTAGGTCGAAGCAATCTCACAACAGGCCCACAAAATCCTGGAGGGACTGATGTTAAGTTAGAATCATGGGATCTAGATATAGATACACATATTATATCTTATTTATAATATATTTTATACATCTACTGTATATAACAGCTCAAGTATTTACTAAACATTGCTAAAATCCGTCTCGACTGTATTTTCACTGTGGATGGAAGTCAACATGATGAGGAAAATTTCTTAGGCGGCATTTTCAAGACATTCCAGCAAATGGTTAAAGAATTAAAAGAAGCCTGCCTTAATAAAATATGCACATCGATTATTAATGTGTGTAACTTACCGAATTAACAATTCCTTTGAGTGCTTGAAAGCCATCTTTAACTGGGAACACTTGCTCAGCCTTATCGGCCACATCAGCCAGCTGTTGGCAGCCAGACAAGAAAGTTAAAAGCTGGGCAGCAGTGGGCCATCGCAAACCTAAACCAAATCTTTGTACACTTCTGAGCATTTCCTCTCCTTTATCTCCGCCTTTGATGACTGCAGACACAGGAAGGAATCAAAGCAACTCCGGAAGCAAAAAGTATTGCTAACAACAACAAACAGTAAAATAATGCACAAAAGTGCTGGACCAGGATTTTTTTTTGGTTTGTTTTTAATTTGCTACATTTTTACAACAAATCTATCTTGTAAAAGAATCCCAAGAAACAACTTCATTCCAAGACTTATGTCACACTGCTGATGTATCCAAGTCAACCCTGACATATAACTTACCTGCTCCTTGTCAAAGTCCTTAACACCAACGCAATACACCCGAGCACCGTATTTCCGTGCTTCATTGGCCTACATGGAAATAAAACAAAAGCTAATACCTTCAAAAGACTACAGACGGCAACAAAACCATAGCTAAGTCAAAATATATTTCTTACAAAGAAAATGATTTGAGTAAAAGTACTAACATAATAATAGTGATGCCTATTTAAAAACTGTCAAGCGTGTAGGCAGAGCTGAGCACTAAAAGACTTGCGAACGTTCCACTGCGTGCTCAGAATATTGGCACAAAATAACACTATACAGTTTTAATGACAGAAGGTTCGAACCATATAAAATCCCACCTCTGACTCTAGACATGCCTGCACAAGCGCTACCTTTCCGACAGACAATAAATGCATCATAAAATATCGGAAATATTGAAAATATGTGGCAATATCGGCCAGATGGCGATGACTTTTATTGGCCAATATGATTCTGTTATAATCTTGCATTTCTATATAATAGTATAATACGTTAACATAGTGCCATTGTCAGGGTTTAAATAAGAGGGACGTTGCATGCAGGCATCAATAAAGATTAACGGTTTAAAAATGCTGGTCTCAAAGTCTTGTAAATCAAGTCTCGTAAAACTTAAATTAGCTTATCAAAATATTTTGCCAGTTTTCAAAAATGCTGAATTATGGAAAGGTCACTTGCATAAAATTCAGCAGGAAGCGATTTCACTGAGTATCATTTTCCAAAAAAACTAGAGAAAAAAAATATTATTTACTTTCAGTATAACTGGAATCAAGTAGACAGTGTCTGTGGCTAATACCGATTGCCCTCAGTCCAAGAACACAGTAGTCAAAATGAAGGGTCAACTGATTATCAGTTTCTGTGTTTAATTTTGACCATCACCGATATTCTGTAATTACAAGGTGCGCTACTGTGGCTCCACTGCCGTCTCTTCTCTCTGTGCCGTTTGCTCTCGACTCACTGCTTCATTTAATGTCCCGCCCACAACAGTCTCTGATTGGCTATATGTCACACGAGTAGCAGCCAAACAACGGTGAAGCCTTGCTGTCACTCACACCACACTCACAGTTCCGAGAAGGAGAAGAGGAGACAGGATTTTTGCATATTGGTTCCAAATATTGATAATCGGCCCCTTAACTGGCAGTAATCGGTATCGAAATCGTCCTGAAAAACCAGTATCGGTCGAGCTCTTCTCAAAATACTACAGTTCAGTACCAAAGTACTCAATGACTATTCACCACTTTCTACTGTCCTATATCACTTGAGAGCACTTATTTCAAAGTAAAATAACAGCTTTACCTGTTTCACAGTGAGTTCATGGATATATACATCAAGCTTCCCGTCAGTCAGTGCGATGATGATGCTTGAGGACTTTTTGGTTTGTTCCTTCATCTGCTTAGTCGCCTGCAGATAAAGTTGCACGCTAAGATAAATATTCTGAGAAATATTCATGGCACATAACAAACGCTGAATCAAATCACACACAAAACAGCAAGGGCTTTAGAAGCAGGATGCTGAATGTGGGTCAACGAAGCCATTTCTGGAAAAAGATAAACAGTTGATTACGCCTTATCTGCAACTTGAGTGAAACCAGACGAATGAGGTTTACTCTGAAAACCAAACAGACTGGTGCTCAGATTCCCATCCAGCGAGAGCAACATAAGCTGTCAAGTCGAGATCTGGCTTCAGCGGTAAGTTCGGCTTCGATCACAGGTGAGTCATTCACTTACAGTTCCAACATTACAACATTTTATGCAATAAAAACTGTGGAAAAAGATATTAACGTAATCAGATCCTCTACAGTCTGAACGGATCTGAACGTCCTCGATTACCCCTGCTGTTGAAATAGGTTTTTACAGAAATTTCCAAAACGATAACGCCCACATATCAGAAGTGTTTCGTTCTCGGTTACCTGCTCGATTCCTACGTGCATGAACGTTTCACCAGCAGGTTTGACTTCACTCAGCTTTTTCAGTCCTTCCTGAATCTTTCCTCTAAAATAAACAACACAACAAGGCTCACATTTATAAAGACACAGAGCAACATAAGCATGAACACTTGTTTGCTGCATCTGTAAAATGAAAAGCTTTAAGTTTCAGCTTAAAGCTGCCTGTAACGTGTCATAATGTGTATAAGGAAATTAATATATTACATTATACAAAACAGGTGCTAAACATTTTCTTGGGGCTCGCGCTCTACTCACAATTCAAATCAACAATACGCCAAGCAAAGGTGTTACCTGTCTCCAGTGAGAGGTAAAATGGTGTCGGCTCTTGAGGAGAAAACAATGAAGGAGACCTTCATATTGGGGCTAAAAAGTAAAGGGAAAAAAAGAAATCTTATTAAAGAAAATCTGAACACGTTTCCCAATTATTTACTCGTTATGTTTTCCATATTTCATTCATCCATTCATTTTCCGAACCGCTTAACCCCAACCGGGGTCGCGGGAGTGAGGGGGGACCGGAGCCCATCCCGGGAACTTAGGGGCCCAAGGTGGGGACCAACCCTGGGTAACGCACCGCAGGGCACACACACTCACACTCTCACTCACACTTTAAGGGCTAATGTAGAGTTGCCAATTAACCTACAGTGCATGCCTTGGTACCGTGGGAGTAAACCGGAGCACCCACGCGAACACGGGGACAGCATGCAAACTCCAAACAGAAAGGCCCTATGGCCGACCTGGGGATCGAACAGAGGAACTTCTCGCTGTGAGGTGGCAGCGCTAACCACTGCGCCACCCGTTTTCCACATTTATTGTGTCAGATAATAGAGGCGTAAGCCCTTGATGTTTCAAACAGTATTAAATAGGTTCTTCGATTAAGTAGAATTGGCGGGAAAATATCTGTATGGAGGGTTTTAAAAATGATGCTCAAATTATGATCATCATCATCATTATTATTGTTATTATTCAACTAATTCACTTCTATTCATAAAAGAATGAGCAATATACAGTTAATATTCAGCTGAATTTTCTAAGACAAATTTACATACTGTATATTATGTAAAATGATTAATTATATAGGTATAACTGCAATTATTATAATCCTGCTCTAATCATTTTTCCCACTGGTTTTCTTTTAGATTCCCCATTCTAATAATAATATCCGTCTTCAACGCTGTCTGACAAGTCTTGTGAAGAAGCACATGATGACAGCTTGAGATTCTATGAGTGTCTCCTGTAAACAACAGAGTTGGGTTATGAGTAAGACACCCAGTATGGCCACCTAATAAAAGCATGTGACTTGTTAAAAATCCCCAACTGTGAGGCAATGCAAGGAGCGGAAGGAAGTGATTAATTAAAATTCAGACAGGAAGCAGGTTGTCCTGCGAATGACTCACCATCTTTCCCGATACACATCCCGTCACCTGATGCATTTTTATACCTGCCACCTACTAAAACGAGCAGACTTACGGACTGGCGTGTGTTTACTGTTCTAACACCAACCCTTCCTCGCTTTGTTCTTTGAACTTTTTCTTTTTCCCTTTTAAATACCAACTTTCTTACAGTAAACGGAAATTCTGCACATTAACATATACACACTGCCTACGTTTTGATTAAAACAACCCCACATGTGTTTTGGGGGTTGAATTTCTTATCCTAGCAGGGATACTGGCACTTAAAAAGATTTCTACAATATTTCTTCTGTGGAGATAATCGATTCAACTGATCCCTCTAAATCAAGCAGCTGGCCTTATTTTCTGAGACCTTCTGTTCCAATAGCAATGAAACATGTTAGGTTTCTGGCCTCACAGCAAGCCTCAGGTCTCTGGACTCGGAGCATAAGGAGAGGTGCTGCTTTTTCGCACTCCCGATGACACGTCCAACCCGCAATCATCCCCCCACGCGAGAGATCCATGAAAAATTCAGCCAAATGCGCTCGGCAAGCCAATCTCTAACGACCAAAAAATCTAATACGGAATCGATATGGATTTATTTAAAATTGAATTTTTCACAGTGTGGTCAAGATGTTCAACAGAGTAGGGGAAATGGCTTATAACAGAAATAACTCTGCAGCAATTGAATTTGTCTTGAGTGTAACTGGCTTCAGACCACATCTGTTCATAAAGGGGAACTCTACCCACAGATGCTAACGTAACTAGCAATGAATGTTTATAAAGGAACACCCTGCTAATCAAGGGCCCTCATTCACCAGCTATTCCCTTAATCACCAGCAATAATTCCTTTATCGTGCATCGCTAGTTTATTTCTTAAGGACAGAATCTAACACTGCTTAAGGACACTCTTGGACAAATGTTACTGTTTGTGCAAAAACATGAGCTCTTCAATTCTACAGCTGCATTAATTACATATTTACTCTATGTATTGGATGCATATTTATTGCATGCATGTTTCTTAACTCAATAACTCAGGTTATTGAGTTCTCTTCAATTCCACAGTAAAATTACTCTATTAGATTGTCTTAACTTCCTAGAGAACAATTTAGAACAAGACCCAATGTTACATAAATAAATAGAAATACCGACTAAACACAGCTAAACGCAACTATTGCAACTCCAACAAGGAATAAATCCTAATCGAATGCCTTATCAGCTAGTGGATGCTGATAAGGCATTCGATTAGGATTTATTCCTTGTTAGTAGCCACATTAGCGTCTTTTGGGTAGTGTCCCTTTAACGCAGATTTTCCGGCTTTTCTGCAGCACAATAGCGAGGAAAGGGATCTCCTCGCAAATCTCCCCCGAGCTAATGATTTAATTAACGTTTGATACAGCTGGTCTGTCCAACGCCGAACAAAGGCCCATGAAACGGCGAGAGAGCGAGAGAGAGAGAGAGAGCAAGAACAGGAAACGGGCCAGCAGATTCCACATGGCGCAACAGAAGAGCGTCAAAGTCAACAGCAGACCGCTCGCGTCTTCCCGTGCGCCCATGCCTTAAAGTACACTCGCCCGCTTCTTCTCCTCTCGTTATGTGCGAGGGATAAGTGTGGCGTTGGAAGGTTTCAGTGCAAATGGCCATTCTCACAGCCCAGAAGACTGAGCCTCCCTGCCACCCACTCCCACCTGCTCCCTTTGCTATTTTCTCAAGCAGACTGCTTTCTTCTGGCTAGGTCGCTACCGTCTGTACTGGCACATACATTGAGTCAACGTTACATAAGTTCAACATTCATCAGGCCATTTTTTTGTGTGTGTGTGTGTGTTTATTCCACGTCTCCTTCCCCACCCCCACTTCTCAACAGAATCCCAACTTAGCAGAGCTTAGCCGAGATGAATTGTGCACTTAGTGTGCTATCTGTCAGTCTTAAAACCTCCATTTAAGCTTAAAACTCATTTACAAGTCACTCGTTTAGAAGAAGACACACTTACAGCAACAAACAAAGACTGTTTACCTCACAAATCGGTCCACAAGGTTCTTCACAAAGTCAAAGATCTGAGGCCAATCCGTGGAAACGCTTCCAGATCTGTAAGAGAACAAAACGTGCAGTCAGCGAAACAGGGCCACAAAAACAGCTTGATACAATTAGATATATCCTTAAGCTAAAATAAAAGTGCTGTCGTTTGTCGTTTGATGTGGAAACCCGAACTATGTGCTGACACAGTTGCAGTAAAGCTCAATTAAATACAGTATTACCATGACAATAAAGGAGATGGGGATTTCATCAAACCTCAAGTACAGTTCTCATAGCAGCCTGACAAAAAAGACACTGAATCAAACTCTGAAGCATAATTCCTAACAGGCAAGAGTCAAATTGAAGTTAAAGAATTGGTGATTCGGCAAAGGCAGTTACGTCATCAACGGCTAGTTGCTGATTTCCCAGTTTCCCAGTTACACCATATAGAGAAGGCAAAAACAACTGTTCAGGCCTACATTGCATATTCTGTTGTGATTCATCACTGCTTTTCTAACAACATTGCGTATAACGTCATTTTTTTGGTGGGGAAATGGGTTTGGTCAGTGTTTTGGTGAGAACTGGATTTTTTCACACAAACCAGGGAATCATACAATGTAATCTTGCCTACATTAAAGGCAAACATTTCTGCAGTAAACATAAACAAAGAAAAAAATAACAATAATTATAAAGACAGAACTATAAAAATAAGGGATAATTAAGCACAAACAGAACTTTAAAGCCATGTAATAGGTAATAAGGTGCTATTAGTAGCACTACTAAAGTGACTCAAAAATAAAGTTTGCCCACATGGCAATGCAATAGACCATTTTTTTTATTGGCTGCTACTGGAAGATGAAATAAAACGTTAATACAGGACCCGTATATTATCCTTAAAGTAAAAAGAAGTACTGACTGCCGTTATAGGATTATTAGGCTATTCATAATTTTGATGATTTCACAAAAAAGCAGGATCGAGTCTCATTCAGGTATATGACTAAGAAAGTAAAAACACTGTATATTTTATGGGAGTGGTTCCAACTGAATTACAGTGCCAGCAATCGTCTCAGGCTCACGACATTAACCTTGGCGCAAAAGTATCTTAAGAGAGTAAAGTGTGTAAAACGTGCCCTTGATCTAATGGCTCCAAGGTAATTGAACTAATAATTACAGTCCGCTGTATGTGCGGAGAACATAAAACACAAGAGTTAGATCATTAGAAAATCATCTTTTATGCATTTCCTTCTCCCTCAACTTATCCAAGGTCAATGAATCCAGTCTAAAGCTGATGGCATTATTCCATCACCCAAAAGAAAAACAGGACATAGTTTGTGCCCTATTTATATATTGTTTATTCCACGTGCCCTATCTGTTCTTTGTTCTCTCTATTTCTTGTTGCACTGTGTAAACTGGAGCCACGTCTTCTCGTCTCTCTGTATATCTGTACAATATAGAGAAGAGATGACAATAAAGTTTACTTTGACTTTGACTTTGAGATAAAGGTGAGAAAATTGAAAAAATTTAATAGAAATAAATATAGTTTCTGTGCATTCATTTTCTCATTTCCTGTGGTCGGGTGATGTATGGCAGTTAGCCCAGAAAACCTCACGCAAGCCGAACTGTTTTAGATACGCCTTAATTTGAACAACCACAATGTGTGATCATGACATCTGTCAAGCAAAACGGTAACCTGTGAAGTCTCAGATGACAGATTATGATACTTCAATGTAGAAAAAAAAAGCAGCTGAGAGAATCTGGAGATGATTATAAAATCGGTTTACCGAGTAGACATTAGCGGGCCACAGCAAAGACGTTATCCACCCTCATCTCTCTGTAGATTCACAATAAACACAGCATCTGCATCCGGCACAGAGACTTGAACTTGCAAACCTAAGCCTCAACCTCAGTGGGCAGGACTGCAATCTCTTACATATGAGTAATCCCATTATATTCTAATATAATCATTGGACTGATTCGAACACTAGTGAGAGTGTGAACAATCCTTTCCTAAACTTTATCTATTAACTCTTACATTAGAGAACATGACTTTACATCAGACATCTATTATAGATTCGTCAAAAAACTTGTAGCATGTTGTGTTTGAGTCAATTTCTCACATCATTGCAATTCCAGTGATGTGACTCGCGCATGCGCATATCGCCATGACGCTACACAGATATATCGTGCAGCCCTAAATTTCACATCTAGTCTTTATTGTACCGAAATGACCGCGTTTAACTGCTTTAATCTGTAAAGAAGGCAGTCAAATAAGAACTTGACTGTTTTATGCACTGCTCATTGCACATATGACAAAACGTTTCTTGACCTGAACTTTCTTTGACCACTTTAGAGAGGAAGCGGGCACATTTGTTACAACCTAACGGTCTGCGACAACACACTGACCCAGTTTAGCCACTGAATTAGGTCACCGAGTTACACATACAAATGGGTCATGTAACTTTTCGGCAAAGCCTGGTGTGTTACCAACCTGTCAAGGACGAAGTAGAGGTCGTAAGCTCCGTGACAGGACGGGTTTTCCGCGCTGAGGGAGGAGATGAAGCCGAGCAGCAGCAGCGCAGTCACGGCCGCGCCGAGCCGCTTCTGCACGCTGACGGTAAAGTTTTTCTTCGACCAGAGTAACATGACGAGGCTCTGTCAGTAGGAACACTGCAGAATAAATACAAGAAACTCAAGACTCCTGCCGAACTGTCAATGAAGCGGCGAGTGGCGAACTACAAAAACGGCTAGTGCGTTACAACAACAGCGACAACATGCCGCGGCTTCTCCCCACATCTCCGAGTAGTTCACGTCAAGTTAAACTCCTTGTTCTCTCGGAAGAACCAAAAAAACCCACAAAACCACGTCACCGGACGAATGTCGCCACCTTTTTCATTTACCACATCTGCCTCAAGACTAACCGGTCATCCGCTTTGCTGCTGTTGTGATTTCGTGACAGGCTGCGGGGCGTAAAAACAAAAGTTGCGTAAAAACTTTTTTGCCGAACTACTGCAAATCAGATGTGTGGCCGTTTGCCTGTTGCTGCTGCGCATGCGCACCTGGTGGGAGTTTTGGACGCTGGCGCGCCGCGGCTGTGACTCCTCCAGGCTGGACGGTGACACTTCTAAATGGCAATAATAAATATGATCATTATCAGTGTATATCTATACCAGTACTTTTAAAATGGTCTTGCGCACATAAAACAGTAACTATATTATGAGTGTGTTTACAATGACTGAACAATGCATCAGTTGTTCAGAAAGAGATTTTCCTAGAGAGAAAGCGTAAAAAAAAAAACCTTTGAGCAAGACCCCTTAACCCCAGTTTTCTCAAGAGAAGCTTGGACAGAAGCATATATTAAATATAATAAAATGTCAAAATTAAATCATCAATAAATAAGGGAGCTTAACTAGCTGTTAAGGGTCTGACTTAATGATTTACTAAAGTCAAAGTCAAAATAAACGTCATCTCTGCTATACACTGTACAAGTATACAGAGAGACGAGACGTGTCTCCAGTTTTAACACTACAAATCACAAATAAGGCATATAGAATAAAAATAATAATAGAACTAATATAATACTAGTACATGGACAAGCATCTGAACAACAGGCCACTACCTCATAAAGATGCTAACAGAACTCAGCGTCCTGCCAGATATGGATTTATATTTAAGTTCTACTACTAAATTCTACTTAAAACACTGCTTTTAATTTATACATCCTTTTCACGAGTCGTTTTTTGCCACAATAACAAACACTCTTAGCTAATCACACTTTGAGAACTGAAATTTTCATTGGCAAATTATTTATCAAATAAAACATGAAGATCAGAAGTACTGATCATTAAGCGTCAATCTACCTAGAACATTTGAAATATGAAGTATTTCACTAGGCAACATTTTCAGGCCGCTTAATAACGTGGGTTAATTAAAAGATTTAAACATTCCAAATACATTTAGGACAGTCCTTAAATCTACCCATCGAGAAGTTGGTGAAATATTACCCATAGGGTTCAGTTAGTGTCTATAACTACTTGTAACATGCTTGTGTAAAAGCTGAATAATTCTGCTTTAGACTAGTCCAGTTAGGGGACGCTACCGCAGATCATTGTTGTCCACATATTAAGTTGGGGTTTAAAAATCAAGCGTGTAGAACACAAATCTCAACTTAATACCCCTAATCCGGATAGACCTGTTAATCATTAATGAAGAATTCCATGGGGCATTCCCTGATTTCTAATTGTCTTTTACAGACTTCCTTTAGGCGTGTCAGCACTTGGTGATCTGTACCTTGCTCAGCAAACGAGTGATATTCACACCTTCAGGCCATGTTATTTTGAAAATTGGTAACAGTGAGAATTTCATTCTACCTCATGGCTGCCCAACACTTGTTCTAGACTGGAGCTCTTCTGCCATTGTAAGACTAGTCATGACTTGCATTCCATAAGAATCTGCCAGATTTATCAGGTGTCCTTGAATAAGTTCGAAGCTCATTTGTTTATGGTGGTAGGGCTCCAGGCGCAAGACTGATGGTTATTATTATTATTATTATTATTATTATTATTATTATTATTAATGAATGCTGCTACAGCTTAATAATAATTACTGTATAATAAGAATAAGAAGAATATAAAGAAGATACAATTATTGTATGTTGTTTAAAATAATGCTTTGTTCAGTATAATGTTTTGTGCAATATATTTTCTTTAATTCTTTCATACTTGTCGTTTACTTCAATTTTGACATTTTGAAATTAGCTCTGTGATCCAAATGATAAGGCATGTATATTATTACTATTACATTTTGGAAATGTTGAGATAATTTCTAACACTGTGGTTAACATTTATATATTTGCTTAATATTTTTAATTCTGAATTCTACTCTGTTTGCTGAAAGTCTACTGTAGCTTGTCGGTCTGCTTTACACTTAAGACCAATTTCCCAGTCTATGATTAAGCCTAAACCTGGACTAGTTTTGAGTTTCAATGGCGAATCTCCATTGGTACTGCAGTTTAGTCCAAGACTAGACATTATCCTTGTTCAAGAAACCAGCCCTTAGTGCAGCTCAAACTGCCATATATCTTTGTGAAAAAGTCTAATTGTAATTACAAAGTCTAAAGTTTGTAATTTCACATGATTAAATAACTGAGTAAAGCTTGAAGCAGCGTTCTAATTTATACAATTAAAACCTACAAAATGTCATGCTTTCAGTTGCAGAAAGCAGCTTAAAACACAATGCATTTTCAATGAGAACTTGAATCGAACAATCAGATCTTAGTAATTGCCATTGTTCCATTCAGCGTCATCAGATTTGGTATATTCATCTGATGCATCTAAAGTGTGATGGCATTGTAAACAGTGTATGTTTGTCGCACGCTTGATTATGATGATGTAGTTGAAAATGTTGAAGATTTTAGGAGTTCTATTTCAGTTACTTTGTCATGGACATTACAGTGGTATGAATAATCAGAAGTGACAGGGAAAACAATTGAACTAATTGTGAGATTCATTGAGGTGTTAAAACTCATTAGGAGTAAAGCTCCATGACAAAATACAAAGGTGTAGCAGTCATTTCATGCAAAACATTCCCATGCCATGAAGACGACAAACAAGAGTGGTGAAAGAAGCTTACTTAAATGCCCAAAAAGGACCTGATCCCACTGGCTGACATGGCTTTACTGAAGATAAAAATTAGTCTCTACATAAAAAGTTTCCCATTATACTATCCAGATGAGTCCCAGATTAACAGCAAAGCCGACATGTGCTTCACTCGCTACCACCTCCCCAGTAAAATGATTAGCTAGTTACAAATCAGCAGATTAATCCGACTTGAGTCTTTCTTTCAGTTCACTCCACAGAAGCATGTTTCACACTGACATGATCTCAGCGCTGATGTTTAATTGGATTAAATCGTCTCTTGCCTGGGCTCAAAGCAGGTGAAGGAGTCGCCTTTAAGAAGCTTTAAACTCAAACGGCGGTAGGGATAAGGGTTGACACTGGTTTTAAAGTGAAGAATGGAATGGAGTGTGTTTATTCAAGTCTTCTGGATTTTTTCCTATTGATGACAGTAATTATACACAAATATAGCCACAAGCGGCAACGAGCAGGGTCCAAGCAAAAGTTGCAAAAAGCAGTACAAAACGGTCAGCACTGATTATCAGCTGTGTCTGTGTATGTGTGTCATAGACACACGCCCGCACACTGCTGATGCTGATAGTCATGACGTATGATGAAACCATATAACTACATTAATCATATCAAGACATAAGGAGTTAGGATGTATTTCCTTCTTCTATATCTTAGTTCTTATAGTTTATACCAAATTAAGCAAAATCGGACATACGGCTCTTGAGATAAGCGTTGAAGAAAGGAATCAGTAAATCAGACTGTATAAATTTATGTAGCATTTTAGCGCTCCCTTTATGCTTTTCATTAAATGCTATGCAGCACACCATCCCTACTTATTGACCAAGTTTCAGCTTTGGGCAACTTAAGGTTTAGGCTGCATACATTTATTTGGCATTTTTAGTGCCCCTTGTTGTTCAAGTAGCAGCATTGTATAATTAGCGCCTCAGTGAATCAGACTGCGTAAATTTATATAGCAGTTTAGAACTCTAGAGGTAAAAACACATTTTCTTTTGCTATAGCACCAATTATAAGCCGATCACTGCATTTTTCAGCCTATGCTGAGATGCACACCTTTCCTACTTACCCCCCAAAAATTCTGAGACTTACAGTTGTAAGTCTCAGTTGTAACAACTGTTGTAACAAGTTACATTTGGGGCTCTTATTTTATTTGCCGTAAAAGAAAAAGACAGATAGTGAATCTGCATCTTTATTTTTTGACTGATTGAGAAAAACTGTAAATTTGATATAGTTACTGTGTGTCATCATGATGGTGAATTGTAATGAAGTGGCATGACGGTGGCATAGAAAAAAGATACTCACCCAATTGCCAATAGGTCATAGGTTCAAATCCAGCACCATCCTGCTGCCAGGACCACCATCATTGGGCCCCTGAGGAAGTCACTCTTGTAATTAAGGGATGGAAGTTACTCTGGATGAGAATGTCTGCTAAATGAAATAAATGTGAGGTATTAATGTTTTACAAAAGACAAGACTTTAAGTCAAGTTTTTCCTAACACTAGCAAAACATTTTCAATACTTAAGTGTTATTATCAGACACTTTATTATGAGTAGTATTTTAGCAGTGACTTTAACTATTTTCTTTATAAGAAATATTTATATTTACGCAGGTACTCTAAATGCTACTGGCATTAATGTGCTTTTAAAAAAAACTAAAAGCAAGTCATAATACTTTTTGTAATTATGGTTCTCATTAGCAGCTAGGGCTGGGCGATATGGACCAAAAATCATATCTCGATATTTTTTGGTAAATGGCGATATACGATATATATCTCGATATTATTTTGGGTGAAGTAATAACAAAAACCAATTCTGGGTCAAAGCCACATGTACCAACTGTCACAGGGGCACTTTTATTAAAAACAAACTAAAATATATATTGAATAAAAATGCTGCTTTCTGATTAAAAAATAAAATGTAAATATAACAGATACAGAGCAAAAAAACGAGTGTGAAAGCGCTTCCTCTTTTACAATAACCTGTACAAACAACAAAACTAACTGAATAAAATTGTTCAACTCCTGGTCAGTGTATCCTGTGCAATTCTCAAATAACAAGTCAAATATTGAGAAAATAAATAACAAGCTAGGGCCTAAGAAAAAAAAAGTTGGTTGTCAGTTGAGTTCATGGGACGGTAGGGATTTTCCTCCCCACTGGCAGCAAGGGATGGGAAATTTATTTATTTATTTATTTATTTATTTATTTATTTATTTTTCCTTTACAGCAGTGATGTTATTTTTTCATAATATAGCCTACCTGTATGGCGTCACATCAATGCCAAAACTAGAGCGCGTAAAACGGCTTGCGCAAAAGATTTGCGGGCGTAAATTTCAAAGGGGCGAGCGCAAATGTGAAACTCGAGAGCACAAAATTAAAAATCGGGTGCACGGTTGTGATAATCTACTTAACACATCGAGAGGAAAAAAGACTTTCGAGGGAGGAAAAATATAGTTTGCACGCAATATAATCACAACCACGCACTCGACTCTTAATTTTGTGCTCTCGAGTTTCACATTTGCGCTTGCGACTTAGTATAATTTTACCGCAAAATAAACTATATCAATATAAACGATATTGTGTAAATCCTATATCTCGTATGAAAATATATCGATATATTTTAAAAACTCGATATATCGCCCAGTCCTATTAGCAGCCATCAATCCATAAAGTACTAGTGCCAAGTAGCAACCAGCGAATAACGTTTAATCTGAACCGAATTAGTCGCTATGAACCGCCCCTTCAGAGAGACCAACCTGCTGATGGAGGGGAAATCTGCAGCGTTGGACAGGCCGCGGACAGACGTCCATCAATGACATGCTGAATATGGACAGGCCGACTTCCACCAAGCAGCGGACGAGTGTGAGCCAAATCCTACCCCCCTTCCCTCCTCTCTCCAGTGTCTCCTCTCATCCCGTCTCGGCCTCCCCCCGCCTTCACTTCGACCCACGTTGTAGAAGCGGGGACGAATCTCGCCCCAATGGAGTTAATTGTTACCGGGACTGGGCCTGTCAGCTTAATGAGAGGATTCTGCGGAGTGCCGGCACTTTCCCTCTCCCTCCTGCGCCCCGGAACGTGGCGGAGCACGAGCGAGCAGCAGAGAAATGAAAGCAGACAGGGCTGCGGTGGTGAAGATTGACCTGTAAAGAAGACTCAATCAGTGCAGTTAATGGGCGTTGGCTCTGAAGGGTGTGTGGCAGCAAGAAAAGGAGGGGGCGGGAGGAAGAGGAGGCGAAGCATTTCGGCACGAGACACTCACGTATCGTGAGAGCAGGAGCCCAAGCGAGGATTAAATAAAATTTTCTGACTTGGATATATATATAGGGGTGTAACGATACTTTGATACACTGATTCAAGGATCAATGAGCACACAGTATTAATCCAAAATGAATCAGACATTAAACATATTATCACTTTATATTAAACAGGACTGTTTTTAATTTAAACGTCTAGTTGAGCTTACGAATAAAAGGGTAAAATGATATTTTATGTGGCTTTCTTGTGCTCTGATATGAATGGAAGTGTTGGTGCTAAATCAGCATATTATCTGATATCGATCGTTGGCTTCTGATTTGAGCCAACTGAAATCATATTCAGACTTTGATATCAGAAGACAACGATTAGTTGTCGTTTGAACTGATATAATACCGTACTGTGGCGAAACTTGAGATTTACACCCCTAGTGACTAATCAGACTTACACTCCTATTTTAGGTGAAGAACAGGAGCAGAAGATAATGCTGGGTCTGAGGAATCTACTCCTAATAATTGTTTACATTACAACATTTATCAGATTCTTATGTCCGGAGTGACTTACTGCAGCAATGTGGGGTTAAGGGTCTTGCTCAGGGTCTTAAAAGTCCAGGTAGAGCTGGATTTAAACTCAAAATCTCATGGTCTTTAGGAGAGCACCCTAACACTAAGCCATAACAGCGTTCACTTCATTGTACCAGAGTTTTGTCATAAAAATGGGCCTTTTTCACGCAGTGTCTTCATTATTTGGGTTGAGAGGGAAATAAAATGCCTCCTTGCCTGCAATCTGAATATGACAAATCTCTCTCTCCCTGGCTCTCTCATTCTATTTACACTCCTGACAGGCAGACTCACGCTGGCAGCTTTGTCCATCAAATGACACCTGCTCCCCCTGATTGTTTGCTCAACTTCCTGTCCAGAGCTGTATGGATTAATGTCAGCGGTGTTTTGTTTCCTCTTCGGAGGCGATGTCTCTTATTCCCCAGGAGCTTCGACTGCAGCTAAAACAGCCAGATTGCAAGAGCAGCCATACACATGGGCGCTGACACAATCGCACGACCTTGCGGCCTAAATTGTACAAAACCACTTAAACACCAGTGTTGTGCAAGTTACTTGCAAAGTGTAATACATCATACATTACTTGTTACTGGTATTCAAATGTAATCCGCTACCTTACAATATTACTGTCTCAGAATTGTAATCGTTACATGACTAATGTAACTTTTCGGTTACTTTCACCAAAATAACTCTGAAGATATAATTTGACATTCTAGTATGAGAAAAAATATTGCACATCATTCTCGAGGTTCAAGTGGCATGATGGCAGACCGTGTGAAACTTGGCTGATCACTCTCGTCGCCCGTCCTCTCTCTTCTCGGTCAGCTGAGTGTTTGCATGGCACTTGACTAAAACATTTTTTTTGTCCTTATCCCTGACGAACTCAAAGTAATGCGCAAACGTCCACCTCGCAAAAGTACTGTCTTCTGCAGCCATCTCACCGGAGAAGCAAGCTTTATGTGATGCACTGTGCAAGGGGCTCGACTAACCACCAACAGCAAATACAACTCTCGCACATTTTTTATCATCACAGATAATTCATATGAGGTCTCGCGGTCTTGCTGTTTTTAAACAAATACATTTTTGGTTAAAAGTGCTTTGTAACGCACCCGTTACTGAACATGTACCGAGTAAAATATTACTGAAAATTGATAAGTAGTGTCTTACATTATTATGTTACACCAAAAAGTAATCCGTTACTGTAACTCGTTACTTTTGTAAAGCGTTACTCCCAACACTGTTAAACACACGCGTTAAGAGACTCCGTGTAAAAGTTTAACATCTAGAAGCATATCGGAGAAGCATTAAACGTTTTCCTTGAGGACTCGGCAACCACTTCAACTTTCAACGTCGAGCAATGCAATTTGCCATAGTTAGTAACAACTCTTTAACTTACGGAAACCACACGCATACCGTCAGAATCACACGACGTTGAACTGAACGGACATTATCTTGGTTCCTCTGAGTGCGAAATTATTTCTGAGTAATTCCGTTCTCAAAAACTGAAGTAGTTGGGTAGAAACACATAAATGACATTTTTCGCGAAGTCAACGCGCTTTATTACAGATAAAGCTTATATTTTAGCTGATAAATAACAAAAACAGCCAGCTTTCTACTCATAATACAGCCGTTTACTCAATATTTGCGGCATTATTCCGGATGCGCGTTCATTACGTTATTGGGACGTGGCCCGCGGGGGATTGTGGGACATGTCGTTCTCTCCCAGATAGGCCAAAGGCAGCACATTTTATAGGCCGAAATGAGTCCAAACTGGTTCAAAATGACCCTTTTAACTCATTTTCAATTGATATGATATGATATGATTTTTTTACATTTTATTTTATAATGTTAGAGAGTAATTAATAGGAACAAAATGAAATATGGAAAGAATGCATTATTTGTTATCAAATAATTTTATTCTGTATCCAGATGGATCTCAAATGGACAAAAATGTGTTTCCGCCTGGCACTAACTTTATTTTTCCTCACAGCACTAAGCCATAGAATGTCTCTGCATAATAGAAACAATTCTGCAAGCCAATAAAACTGTTCTTACTATTTGTAAAGTTATATCTACAGTGCCAGCTTTTTTAAATACCTTTTATACTTCATAAAGCTAAAAAAAAAAAAAAAAAGGGAAAATTTCAACAGAGGCAAGTTAGTTTTCATCAATAATGGGCTGGTTTCAACATAAAGCATGTATGGCTAACTTCCACACACACACACACACACACACACATACAATAAGCCTAAAAACAAAGGTAGAAAAACGCCCCAAATTCTCTTAGTACTGTAAGGGTTAAATTCTCTCAAATAGAAGTAGTACGGAGAAAGTGGTGCCAGTCAAGTGCTCGTTAGTGTTTATGTAAGGGCTTGTATGCATTCAGCTGTCTGACTGTCTTGAGGGAAAGGTTTTCTCCGAAGAACTCTATATAGACTAGTTGTGACTTAACGCACAGCAAATTGAGTCACACGACACCCTGTATACACACGCTCCACTTACATTTGCCTGAGGCATTCAGGGCATTTGCTGTGTGGCTGAAAACACATCTTCAATCAAAAATAACAAAGATCCATCAAAAGCCAGTCTAAGACCAATTTTATGACTAACAAACCATTCCACTAACATGGACTATACTCTTCCAAATTTTTATCTCAACACAGTTACCATTAACCAAAAGTCCTGGCAACATTCCTCCGTCCAAATTCTAGCCAGAATTCACTTCCACAGTTATTTTGGCTTTTTTTTTGGTCCACTCAGATCACCTGTGAAAACCCTAGTCTTATTCTTCCTAAACAGACTCCAAAACCTCATAACCATTATAAACCAATTCAGACAATCTCACCAAAGACAAACAAAGAATCACAAGGTTCCATTTGCCGCTCATCCTAGAAAACAATCAATCAAATTGGAGTACTGTTATCTAATGAATTATAATCTGTAACCTGGTATATTTTGGACAGATGTATTTACTTCACTTGGTCAAAGTCAAAACCAGGAAATTCATGACATTTGAACTCTGACAATTTAAAGGTTAAGAATGTTTTGACAGTTTTTACAGTTTTACAGTGAGAAATGGAACTTTTAAGAAGACATTTTCATATGATGCAGCAATTTTTACCACAAGATACCTCCCTGAAATAAGCTTTTTGCAGGTTGGGATATCTGGGTTAAGTGTTGTGAATTTAGGCTCAATCTTCAGGGCACAAGCACTGGGTTTAATCACTTGGAGCTCATAGCTGTTAATGATTTAGCGAAATCAGCCAAGACTAGAAAAAGCCTAGGCCTAAATGCAGAGCAGGAAGATGATGATAATGAGGTGATGAGTGGAATCAGGTAGGACTTGCAGTACTGTGACCCTCCAGACCCTCCAGGTCTCTATCAGACTGTCAACAATGACAGAAGTGGTTTTGACTTAGAGGATCACAATTTAGGCCAAAACCTGCAGCTGGGAGTTATTGTTTTGTTGTATATTCAAGTGGAAAAAGTCTCAGCATGGGAAGCTTAGGGAAGGTGTTACTTAGAAGAGAATAACACGATTTATCAGACACCTTTATCCAGAGAAACGTTACTTTTTCTAGGGTTAGGGTTAGTCTCCCTGAAACTAATTGGGAATAAGGGCCCCGATCAAGCTTTGTGCGCTCTAAAAAATTTAAATTCCATCAAATACAATTAAGACCCAAAAGCTGGGCGAGGCAGTTCATCTGATAAAGAAGAGCCGATTTCATCAGCCCTACTTTGGAAAGCAAAACTTCAACTTGTGGCATAAATTCTGCCCTTTTGCTCCTTTTACACAATACGGGAGATGAGGTGGTAAAGTTTTGTTCAAGACTTGAAAAATGCTACTTGCAAACTAAACGGATTAAGATGAAAACCAAGTCAAAGCGATACATCGCAGGTTTGAAACCTTACGCCCGAATACGCTCCAATTTGTCCGAGGAGGAGTCCGCGTAATACGTTTACCTAGACGTTCACACGCGACTTCACATTGAGGAGGAGCAGGGCAGCGGCGGCGGCAGCGACGTGGCTCCTCAGTCAATTTGACAAGCTTGCCGCCCCAGATCTCCTGCGCAGCCTGTGAAGTATCTACAGCATGTGACAAAGTCCTCAGACAGCGGGGCTTCGGCTCGCTCTCTTCCCTGTCAGCCCGCTTGACAGCTGCCATTTTCAGCGGCGCGCCGTTGCCCCGCACCGTCACTTTCCCCCGCGTTTGTTGTTCCTCCACCTTCGCCTTCCTCGGGACGGGGAGATATGGACGGCCGAGAAAAAGCGCCGTGTCACCGCCGATTAACGCAAAAGCGGGGAAGGAGTGTGCTTTCCGAAGACGGAGAAGACGAACTTTAAAGCCAGGCCCAAACCCTGGGCCTGGCACGCGTCACCCGTGTCTACTCGCTGGCAGTGTCCTCGTCAGTGCGTTTTCACAGCATTATTCTTTCCTTTTTGTTGGGTTGAGGGGGACAAAAAGAGGGCACATGAGGAAACAATTGAGTGTTCCGCTCGGCTTGGGTGGAGAACACAAAAGTCGACAAACAAAAGCCAACATTTCCCAAATGTAAAAGCTTTGGTGGAAATCAGTATGTAGGACTCGCGGCCCCCCCGTCGCCCGCCCCGTCCTCGCCGCTTTTCTCGCCGCTCGGTGCGCAGAGCTGGCTGCCATGCTAGCGCGTATCACAGATGATTGTATCAGTCATTTCAGCCAAGCATAACACAAATGGCCAAAGCAAGTGAGAGGCAGTCACATCTGCAGCGGCCGCCGTTCCACTACAGTTCCACATCTAGAGCCTGGACCCACACCAACGCGGCACATTTTCCGGACAGATGGACACGCACACCTTTTGCGTTGCCTTTTTCAGATGCCAATCATTCGGAAGAGAGGCTGCTCACATTAGCATACACAAATAACCAGCGGGCAGCAGGCACAAGCCAGAGTCGGCACCAGCAGAGCGGCTGCAGAAACGGTTACATTTCTGCCCTAATTCTTGACTGCGTTACTGAAACGGTGCCCAGTTTCTTATGAAGATCACATTGCAACAAGTCCTCTCAAGCTTGGCTTGCTTGTATTTATTTTTTTTTCTGCACAAATACTTTTCTTTTTGCTTTCTCTTCGTAAGCAAAACAAATGGAAAACAGATCCATGGTGCACTCAGGTCATTCCTCATTGTTGTCTATATGAAACCATATTTCCTGAGTTGTATGAGCTTGTTTGCAAAATTCAGTGTCGAAAGACTGGAGGAGTTTTACAATATCAGAAAAGAAAAGAACGTTTGCCACCACATCAAACTAAGAGCTTGGGGTTGGAAGTTCAAAATCACCACTGTATCCCTACTAGACATGGCACGATACCACTTTTTATGTTCGATACGATACCGATATTGTAAATTTGCATATCTGCCGATACGATACAAGTCAGATAGAGTGTCCGAGTCTTTTTTAAACAGAAAACAATGCTTTAAATTACATGCTTTAAGATACATGACTGAGATTAAGAAAGTCGTTATCGGACCAACATCTCTTCCACGTATCGGACCGGTGCCATCTCTAACCCTTACCTTTATACTAGTGAACAGACATGCTGATCCAGTGAGGCTTTTATCCTTTCTTTGAATTGCAAGAACAACCAGCCTGGAGCAATTTGGGAATAAGGGCCTTAATCCAGGTTCTGGTGCCAAATTTAAGGTTTAATTAAATACATTAAAGTTTTTAATTTAAAAAAAAAAAAAAAAAGTCAAACAATTCAAAGGGAAAAATAAAACGACAATTTACTCAGCTCAACTTCTCAAATCTAAACTTTTCCTTTGACCCTCATGGTCCCCGGGTGAACGACTTTCAGCATAAATTGCACTTTCAATTGCCCCCTTTTGTGCCTCCCATCATTTTATATTAAAACCTGCATCTTGGATCATCACTATATGAGAATCACAAAACTGAAAACAATGTAAAGACGACAAGCATATGACAACATAACGCAAGCCTACACCCACCAGGCACATGGGCACCATCTGGATATTTAAGACTTACAGCAACTACACAGTTTAATTTAAGGCGATTCATAACTATAATTCCCAGATTATTATTTTAAGACTTTTAAAGTTGATTTTACAGTAGCAGCTCCATGGTTCAGGCTCATCTGGGATACAAAACATTTCACTTTTTATTAGAAGCACAAGGTGACACAGTTGCAGTCCTACGCTTCTTTGTGGGAACTTTTAACACGATTATCATCCGGACTACATGACGGTGGGACATCCGCGCACCAAAGCTGGAAGCTCCCATGCTGCCTTCTCCCAGCAAGCCTCTCCTCTCCGCCTGGTCACTCGTGGTGGTTTAAGCGACTCTGACAGTAATGAACAGAGCGGATGTGTGTTCCAGAGCGGCTAAACGGGCCTAAACGTGTGCACTTATGATACCAGCAAACTTCGGCCAATCTCTGCAATATTTGGCCGGACGTTGAGCTGCACAGTTGCACCTTCAACCCGCATTAAGCTAACGCAAAGCGCCAAGCGTTCTCTTCCGACTGGCGCCAACGAGCACCGCGCTTTGGCGGAACTTTTCTCTGGGACGAATCGACAGCGAAGGCGGTGGCGAGTCTCTTAGCGAGCGGCCTTCTCCGTGTTGCGGCGGGTCTTTTCCTTGAGGCCAAATGTATGGGAGCGATTAGAGGGGAAGAGAAGGCAGAGGCCGTCGCTGCCGCCACCAATTCTGGCCGGCTTCCTAGGAACACGTCTGCCATTCTGGGCTCAGGGAGGTTGACACTGTCACAGTTTTCGCCCCGACCACACAAAGCATACACATACACACACACACACATGCACACACACACACATACATACATACACAAGGAAGTAAAGGCTGAAGACGTGAAAGCAATAAGGAGCATTGCTTTTTGCAATGCAACAACAGGGTTGGGCACCTCGTCTTTGGGGACTGAAGGGCGAAAGGTGTGCCGACATTTTTCATAAACTGAATTTTACTGCACGACTGGTTGTTTGGCTGTTCTTGTGACCCATTATTTTGTCTGAAGAATATACAGAACAAAAAAGAAATCTCCATATTTCGATAAATAAACTTAGGAAGAACTTGTGACTGTCTGCTTTGCAAAAAATATTGCTGCATAAACATAAATCATTCAAAATCTAGCAAAATATAACAAGACATGGCATGAACCCACCACAAACCCAAATGATGGACGGTAAAATGAATAATTGTATAAAATACTATGTATTTTTTCACTATGAAATTGGGAGCAAATAAGGAGCAGAGTGCCGTTCTTACACTCAACATCGCTTAACCAAAAAGCAAAGACTACTCACAATCACACTGAAAACTCTGAAATCAGATGACTGCTAATGGCAGCAGGGCATCACATTCTAACATTCAGACCTCACAAGGCTAAATTCTCATCCCCAGAGGAAGCTAACCTGAATGGCCGAGCACAGACTGTAACGTGGGGAGCAATCAGGTTACAAAGATAACTAGAGATGCATTTCCGCAAGAAAACGCCAGTGTGATTTGCTGAAGTTTTGTAGCTGTGACATAAGAACTGGCCGAGTAGAAAGACTTTGATAAAAAACAAAAAAAAACCATTGAGGTGACTGGGGCAAGAACGAAGGATGATAAACACATGGAAAAGAGGAGTACGGGTCAAGACGGTTACACATATGCCAAAAGGCCTGTGGGCCCTCGAATCAGGTCGAATTTGGTGGCTTTGTGAAGAGCAAAGCATGGAAATTTGAGCTCCATGTTAGTCTGTGAGGAAAAAATGGACAAAATAAATGGACAGAACTCGCGAACGAGTGTGCATATACCAAAAACGTGTATGCAAGCACCCCACACCGCAGTAGGCCACGTTTTGGGGTGGGAGCAAATTTCTAGCACAAAAACTGTAGGAGGGGTAGCAGTCAGAAAACGTGGGTGGAGTAAATCTATACGACATGCATTTTGACACTGATGAAAGAAAGGAAACCGTGATTTCATGCTGACCTCTGCAGTCTTTCATTTCTGGAATTGCATACGACCTTGTGCGTCACTTGAAATTCTGATGAAACAATCCAGCCACTGCCGCTTCCCCTCTAAGCAAGCAAATCACCGCGTCGTAGTCCTTTCCTCCTCTCCCTGTTTTGTTTGCCAGCTGAAACTTTGATGAACTTTCCAGCGAGTGCTGCAGCCCGGCTCCCGGCGCTCGTGGCAAAGAGCGAGGCTACGGGCGGCGCGAGGACCGGGCTCAGCAGCTGCGCGCTCAAGTCTCCCCGCCGGTTTGGGGCCCGGCCCTCGTGGCCCCCCGCGCTCGGCGCGCTAGCCGCCGGCCTTTGATTTCGCGCCGCCGCCACCGGCGCGGGCCACCGGGGCTTTTAGAGGTAAGCGGCCGCGCTGACAGCCCCTCCTCAAGGCATTCGCCATCAACTTGTCATCTCGCCCCTCTCCTGCTGCAACATCAAAAACATCGCTGCCCGCAAACCAAAAAAGAGGCAAGAGCTGAAAAAGCAGCTTTAAAAAACACCACACCCCCACGAGAGCGTACCTAGTGTGGCAGCTGGATTTTTGTTTATGGGCCCCAACACAACAATTTGGCCTTTGGCGTAGTCAAAAGGTGCAGATTTAAGCTGGGTTTTGCGAAGTGATGACAGTACACATTTATATGCAAAGAACGTCAACGATTGAAGCCTAACAACAAACCATATAAATACCCTCTTAAACGCTGCAACCCAGAGAAAGCAGCTGCTCATCTCTGCATGTAAATGGAAAGTATGTACGTGGAAGAAGCATCTTGCATTCTATAAAATATATTTTTGCGTTTTGCAGAACGGCCGTGGTTCTTTAGTGCCTTACAGAAAAGACTGATTTTTATAACTATGTGCATAAATAAATCCGATTAGTTTCTCAGTTTACTGCCCACTTTCGCCTCTATGTATGTATGTTACTTTAAAAAGTAATTATAGTTACTAGTTACTTCTCCCAAAAGTTACAACATTATAAAAGTAACTAATTACCAGGGGAAGTAACTACTGCGTTACATTTTTTGAAAAATGTTCAAATAAGAAGTTGGATCCCCCTCCTTGAATCATTCCCTTCAGGATTTCGCATGGCCTTTTTTTTTAGATTGTTGCAGCTTAAAATACCTGATTTTGCGGCAGCTTTTCTAAAACAGTTGCGATGAAAGTTGCCGTGTTTTTAAAAACGCTACTTTTGAATTCTCCGGTCTCGCCACTGCCACGTATGTCTAGTGGTCAGTTGTGTGTGCGACCGCGCGTGTGTTTAGGTTTGCTGCATATAATTAGATGTCTCTCACCGGCCACTGGGAACAAGAAACTACAGACTACCTGTAGCTACACACACTAGAAATAACACACTAAATATTTTAGATTTCCCTAAATAATTATATAAATCAAATGATAGAATATATGTTTTGAGGGTGACCACATTTTGACCTGCCTGTATGGGATTTTTGATTAATATTTGAATTCTGGTCTGTTACAGGTTCTGGTCATTGAAGGTCCCTGTTTTTGACTAATTTTTTCTCCAGCTACTGTCATGCTTTTTGATGAATATTTTGAATTCTGGTCACATTTTTCCATTTAAGGAGGTTTTGACTTTTTCTGTGAACCTTTAAGATATCTTCTAGGACTACTTTAACGCTTTCAATGAGAGATTTTGAGATGACCACTTTTTTTGTAGAAATACAAATACTATTTAGATCTTTAAATCCCTGTAAAATAAATCTATCCATCAATTGTAAACATCAAATTCATCTGAAAATGTCATTTTCATAGTGCGATGAATGTATTTTAAAAAGCAAATGCTTGAATACGACATTTCTTAATCAAATCCTGTAAGCGGCAGCTACACAAACTCCGCAGGGAGTGGCCTGAACCTGGTGGTCTCCTAATCCTCAGTAAATTGCCAGCAACCTGTCATTCATCGACTAACCCTGTTGCTGGGTGGACCGGCACGTGAGGGGCCGACTTCAGCGGGACATGGGGGACCGCTGGGGCCTGGCCCGACTCGCCAGAGCCAGACGCGAGCTCTCCTCTAAGTGATGGGGGGCGAGCATATGCCCTGGGGCCGCCCAAAACCTGGAACATTAAGTCTTGCCATGGTGGCTCAGCTCAGCTGTGAACCCTGAGCTAGTCTGGCAGCTTGGCTGGGAGGGAGAATCTGAAGCCCGGACATCAGAGCCCGTGGTCAGGGCCTCTGAGTAAAGCCAGCTCCGCAGGCCGATTCTATCAGGGAAGGTAGAGGACAATAAGCAGACTCCAAAAGCCTGGCTACGGTTCGATGCCAGAACGGGAAGACTAAATACAGATTTTTGTTGGTGAGCGGTCTCTTTTTAACAAACGAGCTTCACACGAAGTTCGATTACGGAGTCTTTCGTTAAATCCCAACTAATTACAGCAATGCTCTGACGGATTCAGGCAGCGATACCAAAACGGGGGTAATCAAGTCAGTGTGCGAAAAATCAAAACCACGCAGAGGCTTCATTTAGATTCTGCACAAAATAAGGGCCCCGCAATAATAAAGAGCTCCATAACGGATTGATTGAGACGATGCAGACAATGATGACATTGGTGGCGAGGACGCCAAATCAATTTTTGCCTCTATGAGTCCGCATCAAGTTTCTCCTCCAGTTCACAGTGAGGAGGAATGAAAGCAAGGGCTGTCGCTCGGCCCCGCAAGGCCGCCCCGCCGACCGGGCGGGAGGAAAGGCAGGGCGAGGGAAAAATGAGCGCCCCAAAAATTTCCTTTTTCATCTCGCCTAAATCTTCGCTCCAGCATTTGATAACTCGCTCATGATTATGCAGTGGGAACTGCATAGGGACATCAGTGCACTCGTCTGAGCCACTAAAGCATTTTTTTTCTTCTACCCCCCCCCACTACATTTCTCTCTCTCTCTCCGCACAGCCCTCGCTGTGTTTTTGGCAGTTACAACTGACCATCATGTGCCGCCGTGCCAATTTTTGTGAAAACTGGCACATATGGCAGCTGAAGTGCCATATGCCATAACAGAATATTTTTGGCTGTTTCCACCATTTGTATAATCGCTGGATCCGGTATAAAAGTGGCTCATTATTAATTTATTCCTTTTTCCCCCCATTTTGTTCCCCTCCAGATGAACCATTTGATGTGAATGCAACACAGGGAGTTAATTTAAGGTGCACTGTGGGAGCAATACAACTCGCTGACCTGAGGTTGAATAGGACGGCGAGCTACGCTGACAGTGAACGGTGAAGGAAGTCTGCCTGTGTGCCAGCTTCTGTAAGAGAGAGAATGCGAAAATGAGAGCACGAAAGAGAGGTGAGGGGCTAACAGCGAGAAAGAGAGACGAGGTGGAGACGGACTGTAAGTGTCAGCGAGAGATAAAGAGCCACAAGAGAAAGTGAGATTAAAAAAAAAAAAACGAGAGAAAGGGAGAGAAACAGATTTATTGAGAAAGAGAGAGCCACTCGGTGCATACGAAGGCCTACAAACTTGCCTTCTTCACTGTAACCAGGGCTCAAACTCCTTTGCTTCCCTCTTCTGCCCTCCATTGGAAGAAGAATAGAAATCCTGCAGCATGGCCACACTGTGCTACTTTAATGCGTAACACTGCTGATATACATCACCTGCCGTTATCCAGCTCTTACCACAAACCTCCCTCTGCTCTACATCACCTCCATGCCTCACCTGCACCCTGGCTCTCTCTCTACTTCGTCATGCCCATCACATGCCACGCCAGCTCGGAGCCGCAACACAATCACACAAACCCATTAGACTAATAGATTTAAGCAAATGCTAAATACAGCATAAATATATTCTGGGGCAGTTTTTGAAGTCTTGGCCCTCCACTCCATGCATCATCTGCAATGAAACAATGAGAACGTGTTCTAATTCCTGATGCATAATAGACAAACTGTGGCCAACAACAGAGTTGCAAAAATTACCGTAATTTTTATTAACAACCCTCCCATTTTAGATTAGCAAAACACTCAACTATCAAGTAGTCAGAGTGGAATATACAACAACATTTGGTGGTATGAACATTTTCAAACCCTGTAAACCTCAGAACACCCAAAGTATGGCCTTCTACTGCGACAGGCAAAACACAAACAAGTCTCTTACATGTTCACAAGACAGTTTGCTATAAATGACACAAAGTCCAGTAAAGTTGTGGGACCTAAGGCCAGGCGTGAGAAAGTTTAATCTATAATGTAGTGATGAAATGATATGTAAAGAGAGAGGAGATGCAATTGAAAACTTACTACCTGGGGTCAGGGGCGTGCATGGCCGCTAGAGGAGCTCATCTGCTTTTTTTAACGCACAAATACTCAGGGGCAAAAATATAAATGTTCTTGATAAACAAAACTTTACAGAACAATATAGAAGCTGACTTTTTTATGTCAGCTTCACTGTACAGTCTATTTTATCTAATTAAAAACTACAATTGTTATCATTCTGATAGATTTCAGCACCTGACATTAAATACAAAGCCTTTTTTAAATACAGTACTTTTCTGATTTGAAACTACAGCTGTTTCCCAAATACCCATATAAAAATATTTGCACACTTCTCTGATAAATAGCATTGAAAGCTTCCATACAAAATGGGATAAGACAATATCCCATTGTCCCAATAACTATCTATCTAAATATATTTTTTCTTTTCTTTTTTTTCTATATTGAATTTTACACAGTGTAGTTGTCAATAAAACATATTTATTTGCATCCAGTGCCGTTCTTCTTGTGCAATTTTAGCTTACGTGGCCTGACCTCAAAACCTACAATTAGCCTTAATACGAGTGTCACAGGGAAATCTGCGCCACGGCATATTTGACACACGGAGGCGACAGTCTGTCCCTATAAAAACACTGGTATTAATGGGGTCTGTTGTAAAACAATAAGAGAGGAGGCCGGGCGGCTTCATCCTGCCACCACGGGCCTGCAGTTCACGGCTGAAGCAGATGGCCACTGATTGGGCGAAGCTTTGTGGTTTTATTTCAGGGCACTGTATGGGAACAGGGCCCTTATCATGCTCGGCTAAGCAAGAGGGTGAAGAGCAGGAGGAGATTTACAGCCAACAAAGCATAAATCTTTACAGGCCTTTGCCACAGTCTTATCATAGAAGAAACCTACGCACGCAAGTGGCAAAAACAACGACAACTAATCCGACTCATCATTTGAAACGCTACATGCAAATGACACTGAGTATTTTATCTGTCACAAAGAGTCTACTCGGGAAAGGAGGTTTGTGCTTGATTGCCTCCACTTGGGTTTGCATGCATACCATATCTCTGCGCGTGAAATCTCCCCGTGATTAAAACAAGAAGAAAACAACAAAATATTCTCCATGAGGCAAATCACTGTGTTTTGGGTTAAAGAGATTTATCTTACCCGTCTTACTCGGTTCCACTTTAATGCCCAGTTGACACTTCAAGTCATTATGGTATAATTTGCCATGAAGATCTCTTAAATTGAGAAATAATAGTATAAACAAATGGAAACACAACATTTAGCTGAAGCTACTATTGGCTCAAAAGAGTGCAAAGAAAAAGACATTACACAGATATGATAGGGTGAAACTTATATGGATTAAATTGAGAGTGAAGTGTTTTACATATTCACAAAAAAGTAATTTACTTCTCATTTGGCCATTCACAATACATATTCTTAATGAGATATAATATGTAAATGATAATATAATAAATCAATTCATCCTCAGTTCCTTTAAACTGTGCATTTGGATAAATCTATCTAGAAGCATTATAGCCTGTGTACTGAGATCTTAATTAAATGAATAATATATTTTGCAAAACAATTTTCTCCTGTGTTAAAACATAATAAGCAGGATTTTGCAAGATAAATTACATATTTATATATAACAGCAATAACCAAATACCTGGTATTATAACTTCCGTATTGTTGTAGTATTCAATTCTATAATAATAAATTCTTTTTTTTAATAGAATTCAATGGCAAACATTTTTCTCACTAAATAATTTAACATGCAAAAGTGAACAATTTACTATTAACCTACACAGACAAAAAACCTTTACACAGCCTAAAACTGACAGCCCATTAATTGTGAAATATGTAACATAGGAATGTTTTTTTCCAGATGGTTCTAATGTCCAACTGTTAAAAAGCTGGACACGTGTGCTGGATTCATCTTAATTGAATTAGTTTAAAACAAGTGGCTTAAGAGTCCACGCGTAGCTGTAAATATCAGTCTCGCATTAATTACGACTTGCACTTAACTCGTGTCCCTGTTCTGAGGCAGCGGTTTGACAACATCTGGACGCCGTTTTAACTCCCTGTCGCGACGAGAACTCCGTTTCCGGTAAACACGCGCCACGCGCAGCCTATAGGGAACGCGCTCACGAGGTGACACCTCGCGCGTTACACCGGCGGACAGCGGATTTTAAATGACTGCCGTTTTTGTGTAATAAATGTTTGCTTAGAGGAATGTTTGTTATAGCTCTGTGTAGTTGTTGTGGTGGTGGTGGTGTTTGGAATTTCGGTACTCACGGTACCGATCCGGTCGCGTCCGACTCTCGCGCCATCCCGCCCTTCTCTATCTCTCTCTCTCCTAGTCACGCAGCGCCGCGTGCAGCAGCTCGCGAGTATCGCCCGAAGTCCGGACTCGACTCGCGCGCGCACTCCCGTTCCCTCCGTTCTCCTGAAACGAAGAGACGCGGGGGGAAAGGAGACGAGAAGAGACTCGTGATAATAGTTTCACAGTTTCGACGCAAAGCTGACGATCGGCAAGCAACAAAACCTCACTGAATTCGGTAGTTTGGGGGATGAAGTTGTCTATGGAGCACGTGTGCAGGTGACGGATGTTGACATGTGTATTAAGCGCGTGGTTAACGGATACACACGCGCCCGTGGGAACTCGGTTAGGGTAAACGCTACGAACTTTGACCTTATGGTAGAGAAACGCAGAGCGGTACGTAAATTGACTAGAGGAAGCCTAAAAAATCCATATTAAAATAATGTAAAATAAAATAATTCTGGATTCACAACATTGTTAACCGAGGTAAAAACACCCACACATCGTAATAAAAGCAATTACACATTTTTTGCATTAGGCTTATAATAATTATTGCATGGTTATATTAAATTGCAAAGAAAAGAGAAAAAAAATGCAGTAAATACTGCGGTAAATATTGCTAATAGTAATAGGCTAAAGGAATTATTGAGAGTAATTGAGAGAATAAAATAAATTATGAACGTTGAAGAATAACATATTCTGTTATCACTTTTTGAATTTTTCCCAGAAATCTTAAAACTGGGAGTATATGACTTATGTAAAACAGACTCATCTATGAGACTAGATAATGCACCAGGCAACAAAAAAGTTGTAGCAAGGCATGTTTGATTTGATTAATCTTACACCACATTGCAGGACATGCGCACACTGCGATGACGATGCTGACAACGATATATTGTGCAGTCTATAATGTTAAATATTACTATTACAATTCATAATAGGACGGATATATAATAGTAGTGATAAAAAAAGCAACTCACTCCAATACGCAATTTACTATTGTTTATGTTTTATATATAACATTTAGACATATTTATGACTGTCCACATAAAAGCATGCTAACCGCTCCTATCTCTTTTCTCCACGTTCTCGTTACTCATTGTCTCCTTGCATTCGTAGAAATGTTTCAATAAAAAAAGACCTTTCTGAACTAATTCGGTTCTGTTGACAGCCGTGAATCCGCGCGCCTCGGCGTCGGCCAGTGAAGAGTTAAAGGGAGGAGACGGAGAGTGACACGCCTCATTGGGCAGATTATGCGCAGCAAACAAAAAGTGTGTATGTGGGCGCCAGTCAGTCAGTGTATCGGCCCCATCTGCGCGCGCCTCCGTCTCTCCGGTAACGCGGCTCGCGCCACTGTCGCTCGCTCGCAGCGCGCGTGGACATGTACTGACTGCACGGACTTGCACGGCTTCGCGAGCGCACCTGACGCCACCTCGCTTGCGCTTTTCTAAAACCAAAAACCTTGTGGATTATTATTATTATTTTTTCCCCGCCACCTCTCGGTTTTTACCCTTAAACGGTGAGTATTTTCGTTTGGTATCCCGAGCAGCCTGGAGGAATGATATTGTCCGTCGATCCTCGTCGCATTCGAATCGCGTGTAACCGGGGCAGAGCCGCGCGCGCACCAATTTACAATGCAGCCCGACGAACGAGGGGGAGCGAGTCGTAAAGTTGGAATAATAACAAACCCGCGCTCAAAAGGAGGGCCGTAAATCGCGGTGTGAATCGGGAGGTCAGCGGGTTCGTCTCGGTTTTAGAGATGCGCCCGGACCGGGGCGTGTGGTGTAGTATTTAGCCGAGCTGCATATTCATTGAGTTCTTTGTGTGCTTTTAACGGAGCGAAAGCATGAGAAACGACTACAAAAAGAGAGTGAAAGATGCATGCTGCCGAAAGGAAGAGAAAATAAATGCAAAAGATTTTAAGGAAAGAATAAGGGGAAAAGAAGATGGGGGAAAAAAGGACGGATTCACAGTTCGATTCTATTGAATGTTCTGTAGGTTAAGTTTTGTGTTCCTCGGACGTTTTCAGCATGTTAATGCGTCTATCAATGGCAGTGTGCATTTAGAGAAGCATTTGTAGAATACATCCCGTTTGTACCCCGTTAGAAGTAGCATAGGGTACTCACTAAATAATAATAATAATAATAATAATAATAATAATAATAATAATAATAATAATAATAATAATAATAATAATATCTATTTGTTATTATATAAAACAGCATTAAAACGTATTCTGTCTGAAACAGTTTTGTAAGAAAATGTAAAAATTATTATTCATTTTCTGTTGTACTATAGAGTGCACACGGACTATTTGAGAAATGCCAAATTATGAGGTAATTTCTTGCAATAATTTTAGAAGAATAATAGTCGCAAACAACAGTCGTGCCTGTGTGTCTCGGTGGTTGCAAAGGATAGTAATGAATTCATTACTGTAATGTAATGAATAAGCGATGAAAGATATTATAAAATGAAAATGAATGCAGGATTAAAAGGAATTATAGTCTATAGCAGGGATTTGCTTGCTGCTGCCGTCTCTGCAGACAGTCGCGTTGGGAGTCTATATATAACAAGTTGCAGGAGTAAATGATGAGTCTTCAAGTGCAAAAGTAGCATTGTAAATATGCATTCAGGTTTTGGAGAAGGAAAATAATTAACTCTACGTGCTGCTTTAATTAAAAGTCTCTGAGGGAAAATGGTAGATTGGTGGTAATGGAGGGACATACGTTACTTCTTGTAAATGAAGCTAAAGGTGGACTGACGTGAAATCAGAGACTTTGACATTGAACCCGAAATGCATTCGACATGCAACTGCGATTTGAAATGGAACGAATTACCTAATAAGACGAGATGCTAATAAACATAAAATTGAGTTGTTGTGCCAATATAACGGGCCTCGCAACAAAAAAAATTTAATCTTTATTAGTGGTTTGAAGACATTGTTTAAACTTCAATTGTTTACTATTGTATATTAGTGATGATCTAAGCAAAAAATAAAACAGATTTTAATTGCTATGCTTCTGTTTCCTGCAATAAAAACAAATACAACGTTAAGATAAAATTTATTATTTTGCCAGAATTATCGGTGCAAAATTAAATGATATCTGTGCAGTATTGCATTCGTAAGTAATTCAAAAAAGCCAGGATAATGATTAGGTTTAGCTTAAAACAACTCAAATATGTCTCAAACTGGCGGCAGGCGTGTGAAACTGATTTTTTTCAACTTTTTTGCAGGGCAATGATGGAGGAATTTTGTTTCAGGAAGCTTGCGTGGATGGAGATGCTAAGGCTATGCAACAGTGTCTAACGGACATATTCACCAGCGTTTACACCACCTGTGATATATTCTCAAAACGCCATTTTTGGCCCGTGTGTCCTGAGTCACACGTCCCTGTACGACAGCATCGCCTTCATCGCCCTAAAGTCTACAGACAAGAGGATGCACCTACACATTCAGGGTGAGTTCAGCTTTTTAACTTTTTTCTAACCGTTTAATTCTAATGATTATGTTAATATTATTATAATGCTGCTAATCCATATTAACAATGTGCATATTTAAAGAGAAATCAACGCTTGGTTTTTTATCAGTTCGTAAAACAATGCAATCCTTCGTTATTCATCCTGGTTTAATCTTTTAGTTCTGTAAATTGAAATATTATTTTTATGGATTAAATCAGAAGTATATCAAAATGCATGCACGAAAGGGTTAAACGTAAGTTTTCTAAATCGTTAACTGCAAAACGATCTGATGAGCAAAAATGTGCACAGTGTAAAATAAATAAAAGACGCAAATCATTTGGGGGTCAATGTCATGTAAAGCATTTTGGTACGTCTTTGAAATATATTCTCGTGAAATGTTGCAATCTATTAATCTTTGCTAAGGCAGGCTATTTTCATATGTCCTTAATCTGAATTTTTTTTTTTGTTATGGCTCCTGGCCAGGGTCATTTGTTATATTAACTAAATTCATATTAAAATACAAAGGTTTTATGAGTTACAGCTAATTTGGTGTACTTTTAAAACATCCTTCCACATTCCTGCTAGTAAAATAGCAGTTTATCATTTACAACAGATCAATTATCATTTGGGTACAATCCCATATCTAGAATGAGCTTGCATACCTGTAGTGTAAGAGGTCTAGCTGAGCTGGATGCTCATGGCTGTTCCTGACTGCAGGTGGACACCTCGGCTGCTAACAGCTCCTCAGAAGGCCTGATGTGTCTACGGTTGGTCCAGTCCAAGAGACAGACGAACAGAACCTGGAGGCCTACGGAAGAATGGCCAGCTCTTTCAGCAGGTCAACATGAGTAATAGAGAAGGATGAGGAGCTTCTGGTATGGTAATGGAAAAGACCTAATCTAGCTGCTGTTACTGAGCCCTATAAGAAAACCAAGTCAAAAGGAAGTACTATTATCCAGAATGGATTAAGAGCATATTTTGTCGCCCCAAATGCCTAGAACCACAAGATACATGTTTGCACTCAGAAAATATTTCTAATAATAATCTAGAGGCTTAAAAGAGGCTTCATTATAACAAATAATATTTCATTACGCGGACATTTAAATAATTGTGTCAACCTTGAGGAACTATTTAAATTAAAGATCCTCATGAGTGTTAAAAATCAAACTCTGCGTATGAAGGTGTCAGCATATCCTTTAAAAATTAATTAAATGTATTTCATTTTTGTCTTTGTTCGGCCCCCATTCCTGTGTCTCACAGACTGCAGCCAGCGCTCTGGGGTTCCCGAGTTTTCTCTCTGTCCCATCTGAGGCTCCATGCACCAAGAGGCTCCAGAGCGGCGATGGCTGAGGACTTATACAAGGATTTTGCCAATACAGATGCCCCACACCAGGTCCAGCCCTAAGCTGGGTCGATCAGAAGGCTTCTCCAGCTCCCAGGAGGGAAAGCCTTCCACAGACTTCCATAACCTCGCCAGGGACTTGGAGAATAACAGGACCAGTCCTCCCATGACAAGGAAGCAGAGGATCATGAGCGAGAGTTCCTGGAAGCGCAAGTTCTCGGCTATGGAGTGACAGTAGGAGTATTGGATTGCCCCAGCCCTCAAGTCTAGGAGGAGCTGGCGAACTCGGCCCAGCACTACCGCGGAGCTTACGGCCTGGAGGACACCAGACGTGCATTTTCACCTTCCATCTCGGAGGCGGTGGAGACCAAGCGGAGCGCCTTCACGGAGGTCAAAAAGTTGCCTCAGGGCCTGAAGCACAGTGGGAAAAACTCCAGCTTCAATTCGGAGAACAAGAGTGACTCTGTTCGGCCTAGCAGCAACCCAGGCGAGAAACACATGAGTATCAGGCAGGTGCTGAGCGAGACGCAGCCTCCGCAGTCCAGAATCGAGACCTCGTCAGTGGGAAGCGCCTACCTTCTGGTACCCCAGCACACGCCAGCGGTTCGGAGCGGAAGAGCGCCAGCCAACCATCTCGTCCTTCTCGCAGCTCTCGCCATTGGTCATGGCGCCCAAGCTACTGCCCACAGTGGACTGCCACCCGGCCGTGGGAGACACCGTCTCCTCCAGCAGACTTCTACCAGGCCGACACCATTGCAAAGCTGCAAGGCCTGGAGTCGCAACAACTGCACCGCATCGGGCGGCATGACCTGGGCGAGCTCGGTATACTCACTGCCTTCTGGCCCAAGACTGGTCCCTATCCAGCTGCAGATGCCTTCTGCCTCCTCACGCCAGCCCCGCCCCATCCTTCACCTCCTGCCTGCCCGGCCCAAAATTGGAAAGGAGTAAGTAACGCCGTCTTCCAAGATGACCGACTCTGGTGGTACCACATGCGCTCGCACCACAAAAAGGAGTATTCCATGGATCCACTGGTCAAGCGGCGGCGCGAGGAGAAGCTCAAGTGTCCGATCTGCAATGAGTCTTTCAGGGAGAGGCATCACCTATCGCGCCACATGACCTCTCACAACTGACTTGTTTTTTGGTGGATCATAAGTGGATGTCACTTTTCTTTTCTTTCTGACAGAAGGGGAATAAAGTCAATCTGGGAGAAATACACTGATCTCAATGCTAAAAAAAAAAACATTTTATTTGGGATCATTTTCGATGTTGTTGCAGTATGAAAAAATGCATTTTTGACTAAAAACAAACAAAAAATCAAAAAACTGGTTTTATCATAAGAGGCACTTATTTGAGGAAAGACAGAATGGATAAGGTAATGTACTTTTTATTAATGTGGGTACTTGTATAGAAATAAACTGAAATGTAGTTCCATTTCATGGGAAACTATTCAACTTTTCTTGTCTATAAGACGAAGGATGAACCCTAAAAAGAATCGGACAACGATGCTGAATTTATATTTAAGAATGCATGTAAATTATAGTTATTGGTTTAAGATGCAGTCTATTCACTACTATGTACATACTTGTTTTGTTTGAATACAAAGTGTAATATTTTGTGTCCGTGGGGAATAGATTCAGTGTTTCTTCCTTTTGCTGAAATCTACTATTTGATAGTTTATTTAACCTTGTTGAATGCTTTGACAATAAAATAGCTTTTATTTTCACTTGATGGTGTGATTCATTCTCATACAATTAATATAAACCCAGGAAACTCAGGTCGGGCCACACCAGATTATTTATTGTAAAGGTTTTAAATTAAAACCCGGATCTTCTTGGACTACATTGTTTCATGAGAAAATTATTATTATCGCCATTAACATTATTATTATTGCTACATAATGCCAATGGTGGTAAACAACACAAACGCAATAGCCCAATAAGCCTTGATATTTATGTCAATAATGGTGTTTGTTAAAAAAGTCACTAAAAAGGATTCATGATTCTTCGCTGCTTTTTAAGACGGTTTTTGATTTACACTGAGTTCATTTTAATTATTGGCTTCTGATGCAGGAGAAAAAAAATATATACAAGAATAATGCATGCCTAGAAAAGACACGGAAATATATTTCAGAAAAAAAGAAAGAAAAATCCAATTGATTTTTACACAAGGCTTATTAGCAAGAATAAACAAGATAATGTTGATTTTTTTGAAATAATAATTATAATAATAGCAACAACCACAATAATCATCATGCAGCATTTAAAATGCAACGTTTTTATTAACTATTTCAATGTATGTAAATTCACACCTGGAAGATATTTTCATATTTATGATATAAAAGGAAAATTTCTGGGACATTTCAATCACATATTTTGTAATATACAAAATAATAATAATAATAATAATAATAATAATAATAATAATAATAATAATAATAACTGCTTGGTGAAGTTACTGTCCCTTTATGAAAACATTTCTGCGTTAAATGTGCCAGTGTAATATCACAAAGCAGACCGACGATGGTGTGTGATTGCAGCGATTTTTTCTATTTTTTCTTCAATTTTACAGCTTCTTGCTAAGATTCTTAAATTGTGTGCTAAAATTTAATCCTGCCAGTTTCATGTGTTGTTTGTTAAATATATACATTTAGCATAAAATAAATGTATCTTAAATGTTCAATTAAAATAAATCACACGGTTTATAGCTTATAAATGATCATCTTTAAAAGTATCTGTGTTTGCAGCTGTGATTTATAGCGCCTTTCACAAACGCCATAGCAAGCAATGGTTACTTCCATATGATTGTTTTCTCTGGGTTTTATTATATTCATATGTCTTTCTCATAAAGAAAAGCAAACCATTATTTAGCCTTTAGTAAGGGCACTGTGTGTGTTGGGTTTTGGAACATAGCGCTCGGAAAGTGGCGCAACAGTGACACCAAGCGTCAGCAACGAGCACTTGAGGCGTTGAGTTCGGTATGAGACCACAGCAAACACATGTATAGTAGAGAAAGACATATGCTTTCTAAAAGGGGGGGGGAACAAAGAAGCCAACTGTACAGCCTCTTCTTCCTTTAGTACTTCTAGAAATTTATTTGATATCTGACATGGATGTTGGAAACAGACACAGTTTTAGCGTTTAGTCTAAAAATAGATCAGAATGATAAGATTCAGGATGTTTTTTAACAGAATCATCATCATTAGGATTATTAAGATTAGTTAATAGTTGTTAATGATTATTTTTGCAATGGATTGGGACTAACCTGAACCTGAACAGAATAATAACAGAATAACATAATTTTGGACCAATAACGTATTACTACAAACGTATTATTATTATTATTATTATTATTATTATTACTACTGTTGTTGTTGTTGTTTACTGAATAAAACCCGTCTATAAAGCCTGAACAAAATGCAGTGCTCCCCCTAACGGCGAATTAAGGCCTAGCACTGACAATCCACCCTATCAATCAGAAAGAGACTTAGATTTCGAGACTGCCCACAATAACAACCCCCTCCCCCAGTCTTATCACGCTGATTTCAGTAAACTTGCTCCCAAATGCACCCCACAGCAGATCGAAAAGCCTCGTTTGTCTGCGCACAGCCATCTACCAGCTCGCATCGACATGCCAGATAACGGAGCAGATTCAGCTGGGAGATGTTGATGGTCTTTTGGAGCAGTGTTCACCTCTGCTTACTGGAGATATTTATTGCTCCCCCATGCTTTGAGCCTGGAGTCATCCTCCCCTTCCAAAGCTCCAGTTACATTTGTCAGCATATCACTCAACACTCACTAGTCGACCCTCCTCGCACGCCGCCAATGCGCTCACCCTTGGCCAACTTAGCTGGCCCGCCGCTCACAGTTAACGTGCGATTATGTCCTATGATGAACTTCACCTCGACGCCCCATCCATCCCCTCCCTTCTCTTCTCTTCCCCTCCTATTCCGGCCTCTAACCTCTTGGCAACGTACTGGACTTCTGTCTAAATAGGTCGGTAGGATCTTAGGATGTTGGAACCAAGTATTAATAGATTCTTCACACTAACAACGCCATGACACCCGAGATGATGGCAAAGAGGATATGAACACGTCCAAAAGTGTGATTTACACCCGCTGATTTATGATCACTAGTACAGAGAACTTCATTGAGGACTTTGGACTTTCAGAAACCATGCTGGGCGGCATGCTGCATGTAAACATGCTTGTAAAAAAAATCAGTGTTGGAATCTTATTTATCATCATGAAGATAGTTCAACTAAATAAACGATAATTATTTCATGGTTCGCTTTTGCACAATAAACACTATGTAACCTGTCTGAGACTCTGCTTCGTCAGTGACAACAGGCTCACGCAAATTTACACGTTGCGTGAGCACCACTTGATCTTTATAGACATACTTCTGTTTTTGCTTTTTTTTGTTTTTCTAATTCACTCCTCACTCTGGGATCAGCATATGTCTGTGCGACTTTTAGATTCTTTGCATTACCGGAAAAGAACAATCAGAGAGCAGCGAGGGGGTATTTGGGTTGCACCTGTTTCTCCATCTCTAACCACTGTCTCCCATGAGCTGCACGTTAAACCTTTAAAGCTCATCAAACCAGGATGTCGACCTCCAGTTTCACGCAGACTGCATGCGAAAGCCATTCAAGCTCTTCCAGACGAAGCACACATCGTTTCACTGAAATATCTTTATCAACATTTGGATTGTCAAAACTTTTGACTATTGCCACTCCGCCAAGAACATACTCGTGTGCTGGGGAGTGCTGATGGAAATTCAGCCGAGAAAACTATTCAAATTATCGCGTTGATATGAACTGAAGTCACACGGACCAGATGACACTCATTACAGCCCGTTCTATACCTTATGCTTTATTTAGCTTACAGACCTGCCATTAGCAGGCATCTGCACTGAAAGCGAATGCCTCTGGTTCACATATCACAGGCGCAAAGTTATACTCAACATCTAAGTGTCAGTGGTCCAGTCTTTAACAATGCCAGGCACAGCTGTTACGACCAGCGGAACATCAATTGTCCGAGCCGACTGTACGCTGAAAAAGATGCATCAATATTTCATCCCACTATTAAATGTAGACAGATAAGCACAGCAGGTCTTTGTGGGTTCATGCCAAGCTGACGTGCAAGGACGTCGTAGATGGGAACAAGCTTACAAGGCCGGTCACAACAGCCAACGCTAGCTTCTTTGGACGGCTTGCAAAATTTGTCTCGGCCACTTGTGCCGCTTTCGTTTCCGGGATCATTCTGTAAGGTGCAAGAGGCCACTTTTTTATTAGCTGCCTTAAGATTTCCTCCCCAGTGTGCAAAATACAGGCCCTCGGAAATCCAGTGTAAAACTATACGGAACTAATCTTTTGCTGCTGCGGAGGGGAAATTGTGGGAAGGCCACTCTGTTTACTGCAGCTTTAAGCTGGTGCAGTCAGGTAGGGATTAAGCCTGATTTATGACATTCGGATGTATAGGACAATTCCGAAATAAAGACAGCTATTTTCTAAGAAGCCCTTTTCATTGGTCTACTCTGATGGACATCCATCTTTTTATGTGACTCCTCTACTCTTGAAAAAAGCTCCCCAAAAACACTCACTGGTTTCAGAACACTCACCAGAATCAGAAGTTCATTATCACATACAAGAAACTCGCTTTGGTGGTTAGTGCTAAGACATAAAGGGCTGGTTTCTTGCTCATGCATTAAGCCTAGTCTTGGACTAAGTTGTAATACCAATGAAGATTTACCATTTAAACTCAAAGCTAGTCTAGAACTAGGCTTAATCCTTGACTGGGAAACTGGCCGAGGATTCAAAAATATACACAAGATACTAACATACATACGTAGATAGAGAATATGGATCCAACAATGCACCAACTGAAAAATTGTCAAATGTAAAGAGATTGAATTAAAATAAATTGGTTGAAATACATAACCAAGTGTACAGTGTGAACCAGGATGTGTTCACAGTATGACAAGGTAGATCTAACATATACACAGAATGAGGCCCACCTCCCCCCATGTATACTGGAAGTGATTGATTATTTGTCATTGTGAACACACCACAGCACAGCACACAGTGCACCACAACCAAATGTGACCTCTGCATTTGACCCATCCGTGAAGGAGCAGTGGGCAGCTAACAAGGGCAGCGACCGGGGAGCAGTGCTTGGGGATGGTGCCTTGTTCATGGGTACCTCAGCGGTACTATCAGCTGCCCCAACCTAAAAACAAAAAGCCTAAAAGCTTGAGAGTTTTTCCTGTTTAAGATTCCATACTGGGCCAGTACAGTAATATATACCCCAATTAGCCAAAACAATATGAGCACACTGTAAGGAGGCCAAATCTAATAGACGTAAGACAATGAAGATTAGAGTTTAAAGTGTCTCAGCCTTGCGAGCTCACGTAACCCCTGTTTGCAGAATTAACACACAAGAGTCAGAACTGGGCTTTTTGACGTACCGAACCGTGGGCACACTGTACCGCTGCATCCCTAGAGCAAAGCAAGACAAAGAAGTAACGGTAGTATGCCATAGTGTACAGTAAGTACATTTATGCAGTGTATGTTACTGTGCACTAAAGATATGAAAACTAATATTATTAAATCTATAATACGTTACAGTGAGGTAGTAAAATTTGACCTGAGTTTACCAGCCGGGACAGAATATCAGCTTTCTGGATTGAAAGAGTGTGTAATAACAGATATTTAAGTGTGTGGTAACAGATATTTAACAGTAGACAGGTGAGAATGTCTAACAGCAGAAGAATATCAATAGGAACAGTACAGTACAGAACAGAACAAAGGTAAAACACAGAAGTATTTTTCCACCCGGAACCGAAACCTAAAACAGATCCTAAACCTTGTCTTTAGAACGCAACTGTCTCCAAAGCAATCTTTAACCACTTACCATATTAGTAGTAGTAGCACAATAGACAAAAGTTAAGAGAACAGCAGGTCATACCGGAACCATTCCCACTGATGCTCATATCTTTCAGGAGCAATTATATCCTGGCACTGCAGTGGGGGAGGTTTCTCTAGTTCTGTCTGTAAGTACCAGAGATGGGGACTCGAGTCTGAAACTTGGACTTAAGTCACACAAACAATGACTTGAGACTCGACTTGGACTCGAGATTTGGAACTTGCAAACAATTGTTATTTCATGTAATTATTGTTTTACTGTATTAATGTATTTGTATATGTATTAATTTATTTCATTCATTTCAGTTTTTCAATGCACTGACTTTAGGGAAATCGATGACAAGCTGGAGGCTTCACCAGGTGCGTTACTGAAACATTGCGTATGCTGAAGCCACCATAATCAGTAGAACTGGCTACCCAACACCACAAGCAGCGTGCAAGTACCTCATACAAACGCCCTGAAAATGCAGAAATACACTAGTATTCTATTTTGTTCATGCGAGGTATGCACTGTCCTTTTACGGAAGGCGCCCGGTGCTACCTTGGTGTATTTCCCGCCTGTGATATTACGTGCAACGTCACGCATGCATGCAGTTACATATCAAAACACTGAGCATCCTGTGTCCTGTGGTGCAGAACAACAAAAGCACAAATATTTCAAACTTCAAACAAAGCTTTCATTGTGCTTCTTCAAATTGTATTGAAATAGTCCTCTTAAGTGACCATACACTGATTAATTTTGATACCGTAGCGTATAATAATAGATGACAGTCCAGCGCATGCTTTCAATTCATAACATAGAGCAATGCAGTGTCATCTACACAAGATGGCGTGCATCCGATGAGAGAAGTTCATTTCAGTTTTTAGAGACTTGAAACTTGACTTGAAATTGGAAAAAATTCCTTGTGAACATCTCTGCTAGTTCCTGAACGTCGCCTACTGATTGCCTACTGTAACTTGCTAAAGCAAACTCTCCTGACAGGTGGCTCTGCCTGCACCAGGCAAACAGTTGCTTCTTTGTTGTCTGATCAAATGGGCCAGACAGGTTTGAAGACACAAAGACACACACGAAAACTCTCAAATTAACGGACCATTGCTTTGTCCTCTGCGTGTGTTTAGATCTCCTGCACTGATTAAATGCTCGGCTGAGCCCCCAGACTGTTTTGACGTGCCACGCTGGAATCGAGTCACCCTGCTCATGTCCCTCCCGGGTTTTGGCATGGCATGGCATGGCATGCTGGGTTTGGAGGACATCGGCGGGGAGCAGGCCTAGAGGCTTTGACCCCTAAAGCTTGAAAATATGTCTGTGGGTTGAACTGGAAAAGGGGGTCGGGAGCAGAATCCCTCTCTCCTGTTCTGCCTCGCTAGGGTGGAATGCTTCGGATGACTGAGGGCATGTTCAGAGAGCCGGGAGCGCTGAGGAGCGTTTTTGACCGCTACCATGTACGTCAGGCCGAGTTGTTGGTTTAAATACTGGCTAAAAAGCAAGACGCTGGTGAAACACCCCGAGGCACAAGGAAGATGGATATAGAAAATAAAATATCAAGCTGATTTTAAAATGAAATTATTATTGTTTCCCTGGAATCTGCAATACAGTCTAAACCATGTTTTATGCAGATAAAGAGTCACAGACTGAACCCACAACCTCTTAATTTATCATTTTCCTACCACTTGGCCACCACCACCAGTTAGTATAACTGTCATTAACTAATAAACACTAAATAAAGACCAAAAATATTGGAACTTTCATCCTTGTATTGATGAGGGTTTTAAGACTGTCCAGGGGCCAGTGTGTGGTGATGCCTTCAAACTAATCTCTACACATTAACCGTGCTGTTAAGAGATAACAGTCCGTCAGGCCAAACTAATACACATAAGAGTCCTGCAGGTGACGTGGAAGGAGCTAAAAGCTGGGAGCATTGATGAATCTGACAAGACACTTGCTGTTTATACAAATCTGGGGATTACCTCACTGCCGTCACTGCAGGCTCTAACAGGAATGAACGACTTTTACAATTTAGGAGGTTAACAGTCTCGCTCTGTTTACATTAAAATCATCAATCGCAAAATCTGCAACAAGCAGAACAAAAGATGTACGGTCTTCACTGTTGCCAAGGCACTCTCTTTCATCCTGATACTAATACTAGAATCTCTTAATGACGCATTCCTCGAAAAAACCCCTCAGCTCATGGTTTCACACCAACGTAATGGACCTGGTGCACCAAAGGATGGACAATAAAGCAAAAATGTACCAAAACCAACATCAACTACCTCACAGACTAGTTACAAGTCACTTAATACTTTGCATGTGTTTATAATTTGCCCCATAAAAATGCTCTGTTCAATAACTTGGCTTCCACCATGTCCAACAGAAAAAAAAACGCAGGAAAACAATGTTCATGAATAGTAATAGAGATAAATAATCAAATCGACGTAAAGTCATATTGCACAACCCGTCTCAAACTAACATTGGCCAACTAAAATCAACTAAATCAACCTCAAAATACCTTTAATACGTACTGATATGTGTAATCTAACTTCTGAATAAATTTTAGCCAAATTCAGGAATGGGCTGAAATTCCACAAAGCCAATATGCAGTCACAACAGATACTGAAAGCAAATGTTCACAAACTTTTGCCACACACACAGATATGTAATATTACTTATTTTTCCATAGTAAATAAATAACGAAGTATAATATCTTTGTCTCATTTGTTTAATTAGGTTCTCTTTATCTACTTTTAGGACTGGATGTTCATATTTATGCAGTAATATAATAAGTTCTAAGGGGTTCACAAACTTTCAAGCACCACTGTATGTTGTTGATAATGTCTCAGCAATTGTGGCAATGAAAGTTCATTCCATTTTTATGTGGATGGTGGAGGCATTTTGATGGGACACTAAACTATGTACTGAGGGTCTGTGGTATTCTACCATCAGAATAAAATGTTCTGGATCAGAGTGTCTAGCATAATGTAAGACAGAAAGAAAAGGTCCTGGATGATCTTTAAAACCATAAATGAGTAAGTAATGAGGAATAAAAATAATATAGGTAATAATATAGGTAATAAATGAAATATTCTGTGAATATTCAGTGTGCCTAAGCGAGAGAGAAAGATTTTTGTAAGTAATTTACAGTTTATGTGCCTTCCACTGGGGAGAAATTGACATTCCAAAACATGGGTCTCACATTCTACTAGTCGAAAAGTAACTTTCCATCACAGACCAGAACTCTCCATCATGATTCAATTAGGGAAACCAAAAGTGCTAATTAAGAGAGAATCAACAGAAAGCTGCCATTAGTCAAAGTAAACTTTCTTTTTGCAGCATTTGCTATATATATACTCACACACTGAGACAAAACAGAACTACAGTTTGTCAAAAGCATATAAATAACTAATTTATAAATAACCCGTCTACCATTAACATAAAAATGGAACAAGCTTTTATTGTCACAATTACTGGGACGTTATCCACAACATATACGCTTTAGTACTGACATGTGAAATGTCAATATTGAAGAACACTATCAGAGTATGACTTCTCATTTTCAGTTTTTCCACATTTTTGACAAATATTTATACATATTAGGCAAATTTCCTGGACTAGCTTTGAGTTTGAATGGTAAATCTCCATTTTTACTACAACTTAGTCCGAGACTAGACTTAATGCATGAGCAAAAAAGCCTTTATTAAGTACAGGGTTTTGGAACACTAGAAACGGGATTTTAATAGTTTTCACGTATACCAAATAGCCCTTTATGGCCCTCCTGAAAAGTTTAGGGTTAAAGAAAGATCTCGAGTTCAGCTCCAGACACATGTGAGGGTTCGCGTCTCCTCCGCTTATGAATTATTTGCGCGGGTAAACATGCGCACTCGTGCGCAAAACGCCCGCATCTTCTGCTCGCTCTCCTCGCCAAAAAGTGCTCCAGCTTTCCTGGAGAACCTGGTTTGCCATGGACTCTCTTCGCGCACCTCGTTGGGTGTAATGAAATCCGGATAACACAGAGAGATCGTCCTTCACATCTCAGGCAGTGAGATCATTTGGGATATAAATATCTCCAGCTCCAGCGCCAGGTTCGCGGCCAGCAAGTTGCACAAAGCGCAACAATAGCAAAATGCAGGAGTTGGCCTAGCCCAAGCAGGAGAGAGCGAGAGAGAGAGGGAGAGGGAGAGGGAGAGACGGACAGAATGAGAGAATGTGCTTTGGGGAATAATGAATGTTCCTCTCCTCATTGTGCTGTTTGCTCAGTGGATTGGCGCCTCAGCAGCCGCGCGCGTCCCCGCGGATGAAGGCAGCGCGTCCGGGCGCAGGACCGGGAGACTCTACTGCAGGGTTGGGATCGGATTCCACCTCCAAATTCACCCCAATGGCAAAGTTAACGGGAGCCACGAAGCTACTCATTTAAGTGAGTAAACTATGCATATGATACTGTACATTTTAGCGCCGCAGTTGGAACGCACTGCGCAACGTGAGTGTGAATTAGCGCCATTTATTAGTGTCCAGCGTTGGAATCTTGCAGTGACTTTTTGCCACTTATGGTAAATGTATTTACAGTTACTTAATAAATATTGCACGTAGTCCGTTTCTACTGTGCATCTGCAGCTTGGGATTTAAATATGACTTAATTTGGTGTCGTTTGTTAAACGCGTAACTTAGGACTTGAACTTTTACAAGAAGAACTGCGCAAGTACATGAATGAGTATATTAATGACCTTTAAGCAAAGATTATGCACTGAACTCAAACTGAACTCTCTGATAAAACTACTGCGTTATATCTTAATATATTTAAACATTTTCTAGTGCGTAAAAGCTGTGTAAAGATGTCGTGTGCTTTTCTAAGTTGATCTCTCTTAATGCAAAGATCTTTGGATTAATAGCTCAGTATAACCGTAAGCAAACTTTCATGAGTAAGTATATAATTAATTTTATTTGGAGCAACAAAGTTTGAGGAACCTCTTCTTCTCCTGTTCTGGAACGTTCTGCACCAATTAAGAGTCCTTCATGGAAATGCATCTAAATTTTTAAAAATTCTAGTTTATTACCGAAGCAAGAGTCGAGGTGAAACGCGTTGTAATTACACTGATTATTTTAAATACACATCTCCAACTAAATCATGGATTATACAGAGGAATCATGCAAGAATAGTGTGGGTCAAATAAGCAGAGGAAAGTAAGGGCAGCAAAATGATTCCATGCATGTAGAACAGAAGATATGATAAGTTCATGATGATGTGACAAACTGTACAGTAGAAGATGAATACAGACCAGTTGCATTTCGCCAGATATTATACTTGTATAACAATTAAGTGTGTGACAAAGATTCTTGGACCATTTGAATACTGTTCAAACAATCAAAATGAGACAACTGTGCAACCTCTGGTTCATAAAATGTACTTAAAGCCATTTGCATTCGCAGTAGCCACAATATCTATACAATGGCAGTAAAACTTGGGCTTGTTTTGGCTGGCGAACATGTCGAGCGTATTAGGTTTTAAAGTGAGGCGAGCTGTAAATGACCAAAAGGCTGCGCTACCGCTCCTGACTCAAATGGTTTGTTTGCGACGCTTCGTTTATTGGAAGATACACCATGCGAACAGGTGCAGTGGCTCAGATGAGAATGCTATCCGGTAGAGAACCTGAATGACTGCCATCAGTAACATGCCATTCACTAGATTGTTGTTAATGATTCTATGTTTGAGACACATGCCGTAGTATTAAGTCTATTCAGAGCGTCCAACAAGTGATGAATCAAATGAAAACATGAGGTCACTGAGATATACAGTAATAATAAGATGCAGGGTAAGTTATTACATAAAAACTCAGACAACGTTTCCGATCTCACTGATAGCCCAGAATTTAAAAATACTAACTATGAACATAGTCCAGGTCTCCTGATAAAACTGAAATGATGACAGTTTTGTCTGAGCCCCAAGAAACGAAAACAGGGAGATACTGTTACTCAGTTTTCCTCACTGATGCCAAATTCATTTTCCATGTGGCTTGTTGTTCTCTTCAGAAATCACAAGGTAATGTACTTTGTAATCGATACCACCCTTGCTATAAACATTGACCTACGTATATTCAGAGGTTAATCTCTGTGAAAGCTCATCCCTAACCTCTATTTGTGCCTGTCTGCAGGTGTGCTGGAACTTTTCGCCGTTTCTCAAGGAGTCATAGGGATCCGAGGAGTTTTCAGCCAACGCTTTCTAGCTATGAACAAGAGGGGACGTCTTCACGCCACCGTAAGTCAGACTCGACGCCGCATTTTGCCACAGACACCAGCCGTAAGATCGGCACCGGCCACCGACTACAAATGCAAAAAGTCGCCCGCCGCTGCTCCCTCTCCCACAGCGGTTGATCTTGGACAGTTGCGATGTTTGCGTTCCTCTGCAAATTTCCTTCATGAGCGACAAAGATTTGCGAGGCGGCTTTGCCAACAAGCATCTGCAGGAGTCTGGGCCCGGCCGATAGAAGTCGGGGCTTATTAGCATGCGCTAATGGGAAAGGCAGATTAGGAAGGAGCCTGGGATAGCTGATAATCTCATGAGGAGGGAAGGAGGGGAGAGAAAAAAAAATCAATAGCTAAGCAAACAGAGGCTGGCAGCTGCTGTGACAGAGAATCAAGAACAGCATCCAGATAGCAGTGACTGGACCACATGGTGACAGTATGTAGATATGAGAGTGAGCTGGGGAATTAATACACACAAGAGACCGATCAGGAGTCTTTTGACACTTGGGAAGTTTTAGTCTTACAGAGTAGCCCCAGAACTTAGGCCTGCTACCATTTTCACATTACTCTAGATGCTTTCTTTCCAGCCGGGGTCACACATCTGACTCATATAATCTGTCTACATGACGCTGAGGTTGATGCTTCTGCATCAAACAGTGCTGTTTAAGTTTTGAAGGCTTTATAATAGCTGAATGAGACAGTGTTGGCAATACAGGCGTGCATAGGTGTGCATACATTTGAATCACTAACAAAAGTGTGTATACAGCTCTCCACAATGCCTAAACATCATTCTAGATAGCGTGAGGTCTTAGTTCTGACACATGGCAGGAGGAAATTGACGTGCGAGAAAGACTCGCATCCCATCTGAAATGCATCTTCTCCTCTGAAGACGTGACCATATAAACATGACACTGATATATCAGTGTGGTGATATTATTGGTTGATACCAGTAGACACGTCTGTATTTATCCACTATATAACGTCTGAAAAAATATCAACGTTATCAGCACTTTTATTAAAGGTCGACCGATTATCGGGGGCCGATATTAGGCATTTTGCCGATTATTGTATTGGTGTTTAATTTTGATCATCATCTTAATTTGGAATGCTAAAACATTTAATTTTTAAATGTAAGTTTTACAGTTTTCTAATCTTACTATAATGGTTATTTAATATTATTTAAAGTTGAATTTAAAAAAAGTATTTAAAACACAAGATATTTAAATAAAGTTTTGTGTTGGTGTTTGCAAAATTCAACATTTTGACAGATTTTTTTTTTTTTGCATATCGGTTATCCCATTAACTAGCAGAAAATCGGTATCGATATCGTCCCTGAAAAAACAGTATCTGTCGACCCCTAGTTTTTACCACATGTCCTCAATACAATCATTATTTATCCCAAGATTCCATCTCAAATCATAATTACTTCCACGCTGCCTAAAAATTGCCTAAATTTCTCTTTTATATCCACCCCCAAAGCGCTCGATTCCACCCTAATGCAAGGGAAACAACTTTCTTTACATAACACTAAGAACCAATGAAAAAAGTTAAGCTGCTGGAATGAGGCAGCGAGTGGGTCAAGGCGAGGTAGGAAAGGCAAAAGGCAGAGGAGGGGGGGAAAAAAACGCACATAAATCTGAAGATGAGCCCCCTAAGCCGCTCCAGACATCATCAGCAATTAGAGCAGCTGCAATGGCTCCGTCAGTGTTGAATTAGGTTTGATTTTCCTCAGCCCCAGCTACAGTTGCACTGGCTTATTTAATAGCCCTGTCAGCTTGCGTCTTAAACCCCAAAGCGCGGCGCTCCTCAGACGAGCCGACCCAGTCAACGGGATATCGGATGACTCAGTGTCTGATGTTGTTGCGCTGTCTGTCATATTTAATATTTAGATGTTTTCACAAGGGCAATTTATTGCAGAGATAAAGGCGGGGACGACAGATGCGTATCGCGCTGCGTGACCTGGCCCGTGAGCCATTACAAACATAATCTTTGCTAAGGTTAAAGGGTCACTCGGATTTATAGAGCAAACGACGGGGAACGGGGACGGCGAGAGATAAAGCCAGAGACTCCTGACGTATCGTGCATACAGGTTAAAGGTAAGGGGTAAAAACTACTTTTAAAAAACACACACAATTATGTGTAATCTGTCAGCAACAGAATTCCTGCTGCAGGCCCACAATGTAGTAACACTATACTAATGGTGATTACGCTGAGAGATGGGGACAGCACAGTTTCCTGTGAAAAGGCTGTTTGAAGATCAGTGATTGAAACGGTGTTGTCAGAATGAACACAGGCCAAGAAACTCTGGAAGTGCAAATCTCTCTAAATATGAATGATCTACAAGTTTCATGCAATGCATGTAGACATTTATAGCCATAAAGACGATACCAATACCTGAACTTTGAGTACGAGTTAAAAAAAAAAAAATCCCCCGTTTTTTGGAACGCATTCTCCCTGTATTCCATTTTCTAAGCTGTAACTTTACTCTTACTCAAGTAAGTATCTTAAGTAGATAATTTACTTTGTACTCAATTACATTTTTCATATTGCCTTTGTCACAACAAGCCTATTCTCTGGAGCGAATGTCCATATCAGAAGAAAAAAAAGTGAAAAACATACAACAACTCTCATTCACATAGATTCTTTCTCACACACACTCAGTCTTCTGACAAGCTATATGTATACTGGGAAAATAAAACAACTTGCTGTTAAATGTCTTCGAACTGTTAACACATCATTCCAAATGTATAGCAAACAAGAACAGAATGAATTGTTTCATTAAAACTTGAAAGTCAACTGATTTACTTGATAAAAAGATGGGAAAAAAGCTGTTTTTGTTATTCTTCAGGGACTGGTGTGCCGCAAATATAGCAAAAATGAAATGTAATTTGTCGTTTGAGTAACTTAATAACAAAGTACTTTTTTACTCTTACTCAAGTCATTCTGAAAGAAGTAATTGTAGTTTCAGTACTCTACCCTGTACTCTACTGCCGATAACAGAGACCAAGATATTTCTTATTTTGTTGAAGGCAAAAGCAGGATGAACTCAAACACTGCTTTTCTAACATTATGAATACAATTCCAATGTAGTAAATCCCCCAAATGCGCAGGAATTAAAATTCAAGGGTTGGACTTTGGGACAAGGGGACAGGAGTTAAACATATATAAAAATATATTTAAAAACCTGCTGGTTCAGTTGCTGTCCCATCTACAACTAATGCAGCCCAATTAAAACAGAGTGAACAAGTCATTCGATAGATACACAATCCAGCTCATCGATAGCCAATCTAATTACTTCAGCCAGTATTGGACCAATATCAGAGACTACATCAGATTGTTACATCCATATTTGTATCTGCACACTGTCAAATCTTCATGAAACTGAACAGCCACCTGTCAGAGGACGCACAGTGACCAGAAGGCCTTATTATAGCATTCAAAGACTTAATACAACTGAAGTTCCTGAGGCAGGTCAAGACATGATGGGCAGGTTTGGAAAAATATGGTAATTCATCATTTTCTGCTATGCTGCACTTTTTCAGTAAGCCAGAACGTGTTTTATTATTTCACTGGTTGGGGTAACTCAAGTGCAAGGGGCACAACTATCCTTGGGTACACAGTATAGTTTCCCACCAGCTGTATTTTTAGCAAAGGAGAGAACATGCAATTACTGATATACATGCAGAACACTCTGGCGAGTCATACTCATGGCCTATGGAGGGGACTGTAAGGTAGTAAAAGCATCCAGGCTTGTAGCAAGCTGCTTGTCTGATTAAAAAAAAAATCATTCATTTTATCATTTTAAAAAATGGTCTCGAGTAGTGGTGTACGTGTGTTACGTGTGTTAGTCAACGGCCTCTTGTTACAAAACACAGTTTGTGCAGGGGATGAAAGAAAACTTAAGATTAACATTGTGAGGCTGTGTTTAAGAGGTAGTCCTTTCATCTGGGTTGTGAAGAGGCTGAAACACCATCAAAGATGCATTTCCTTGTGGGTAGAGGGGCAAAACGGGGGGATAAAAAGAGGCTTGATTTGTGTTTTTTTTCCTTAAATCCGGGGTGGAAGCCCCTTCGTCCAGTTAAGGTTTAAATCAGGAAAATTTAAATGATTCATAAGCCCTTATACGACCTTAGTCCAAACAAAGTTTGTAACAGATGGCAATTGATGAAATATAGTTTAATTAATAAATACATTTCTGATCTGTTTCATAACCATAAAGGAACTGTCTTAACCATAACATAGGCGGAACATTTTATGTAGCCTAGATGTTAAAGTGGTCCGCATGAATGGTGATGCCTCAGCTTTGAAGGCTACGGTCACATTTGTGAAACCTGACCCAGTCGGGGGGAGTTTGTGCAGTATACAACTAAAGATTGGCCCCCCAAAAAAGGACAAGCTGTGCATCTGTCTTGCTTTACTGTGCCCTGGCTGGATAAAGTTATTTCATGGGCTAATGAGCTTTTTAGCCAGCACAAAGCAAGCCCTGCTCCTGTCACTCACTGAAGCCCTTTGATAGGAAAGTCATTTTGATGACTTTGAGCTGCTCCACCAGATAAAAGTAAGACTCGCAATTATTGGCCGACCCCCTCAAAGCTGCTTTCGGGCGGCTCGGCGGATGTAATCTCCTCACCGCTTTTCATTAGCTTGTTTATAAGGGGCTAACTCAATCAGGCCACATAGCGGTCGGTCTGCACCAGCTGCTAATGTGGCATCCAACGACGTGTGTATGTGGTAACTGCAGACTGTTTGGCCAACACGCTCCAGCTCTGTGCTGCCATTCCTTTGTCTGTCTGAGCAGGAGAAACGGGAAGGCGGCACAAAGATGAGTCATTAGCCACACAGTGGAGATATTTATTTTACCTAGTCTCTACTACAATCTACAACTGTCCACATTTGCAAGCTCTGAATTGATGTATCGAAATCCTCATGAATTTGACCTTTCTGAAAGCAGAGCAGGACATTAATTCATTAATTTTACTAGGCGTGTGCAAAAAATCGAATCGTGACTCTTTCTCTGTCGATTCACAATTGATTCATGCATTCCGAAAAACCAACTCATATTTTTCAACTAACGTAATGGCACTAGTTTACTTTTGCGCCAACTGGAGTTCAGCTCACCAATCCTATATGTGGTGCAATGTGGAAATCTGCCCAGACAGACCTTCATGAGCATGAACGAAATGCAGTCAGTATGAGTACATATGCATTACATTTAGTAAACTACATGTGATTCAGTGTGATGTTTTTGTTGATCTGCCACAGTCAAATGACTCAAAAACAGCAATCTGGAAACAAATTCATCTATGTATTGAACTGTGAATCGTTTATGAATCGTGAATCAATTTTGATACGAATCGTGAGCCCAAGAATCAGAATCGAATCGTGCACCCCTACAAGATACCAACACTGACATTACAAGATCAAATGACTAGCAGATGCTGTGAAATAAAAAGGGATTGGAGCGATTGTTATTCCTTAAAGCCGAAAAGCAATTATCTAATTAGCGAACAGCAGGAGAAAAATAGCCGTCGTAACCTTACACTAAGTAAGCAGCGTCACCATCACAGCTGTGCTCTAGCTCAGCCACACGCAAAGATCCTCAAAGATTTGTTTTCATTCTCTTACTGTGTTCATTATGCATTCTACAGCAACGATCGACCCTCGGCTCCCCTCTTATTCCTCTACGGCTTTATTCTATGTTTGTGTGAGTTAAAGTGTGACCTCTGACCAGACATGTAAACCAGCGTAATTGTTGTTTTTACAGGAGACCTTCACAGACGACTGTAAGTTCAGGGAGCGGTTTCAAGAGAACAGCTACAACACATACGCCTCAGTGATCCACAAGAACCACCGGACCGGTCGAGAGTGGTTCGTCGCTCTCAACAAGAGGGGCAAGGCTAAAATGGGCTCCAGCCCGAGAGTCAAGTCCCAGCACGTGTCCACACATTTCCTACCCAGGATGGACCTGCTTGACAAATCTGATCAAGGCTTTACGATAACAGACAAAGAGCAGGAAAAGGTTCCACCAAGACCTCCTAAGCCTCCCCTTCAAAAAGTCACCGTCCACACAGGACACAAGCGATCGCAAACGGTCAAGTACTGGCCCAAATTTCGATTCGGATAGAGAGACCACGTCTTAAACTAGGACAAAGCTTGAAAAGCGGGGACAGAAGGCGACAGTCCGTGCGCTCAGATCGTTTGTAATCCAGCATTCCAAAAATGGATGTTTTTCAATGTTGAAAAATGATTCTGCGGCTTCAGAGGAATTACAAATGTCTTCCTTGATTCTCTATCACGCAGGTTTAATGTAGCTGAACGTTATAACATGAAATCTCTATAAACACGTGTATATTTTTCCAAATGTAAATCCACATTTTATATCATACTTTATTTATACAATTGTGTATTTATGTCTGTCAAATTCACCTTGTGTTAACGTCTTTTAACATACCTCCAAATACTAAGAATTGAATCTATTTTTCCAAATCTTCATCAAATTGAAATACAACTTTACAAAATATCAGCACAGAGAATGTCTTTGTACTTAAGCTGATTATTCCTACAGCGATTAAAACATTTGCTTTGTTGAAGATTCTAACTGTGCAGCTCATACAGGACATATAGGACTCAGGACATCCAGTAACTGACCATCAAATCTACCTTTTAAGCTGCCACCTGTTGCAAGCCCAGAGCATTCCTCCGAGCAGGGACCTTCCGAGCGGATAAACATGCCTCGCAAAACTGTTTCATGTTTTGGGAGGGTTCAAGTCATAGAGGTGTATCAAATGACAAGCAGCCATGGTATGAACCAACAAAACATACCCAATACCGTCTCTTCAAAGCAGTGGGTTTTTACGGCATTTCAGATTCACTGCTGTTCTCTATTGGCCTGCGTCTGTCAGATAATGTTTTGATCTACAGTTTAATCGATGTATCTTACAGGACGGAATCCGTTTACTGCTTATCTCTAATTTCTGTCAAAATACAAAGTAAGACCGTGCAACTTGCTTACTAATACTGGAATTTCGGCTCCAATAGCTTGTCAAAATTATGAATATATTTCATAAATACTGCAGCTGCTGTGTGCAGATAAAAGCAGCGTAAATCTGATCACTGCACCATTCACTTTAATGGCCTGATGGTTTAGTGACGTTTACATTAGGGATGCACGATAATCACATGGGAATCTGCTGATAATTGCTTTTTTTAAGCCATCGGCATCACCGATGCTTAGCTTTGCCTGATATTTTCAGTCGATATTTGATGACGCGTTTATTGTACATGGGAAAGGCAGCTCTTGAGCCAGGCATGTCCAAAGTCTGAGGTGGGATTTTATACGTCCCACGCCTTCTGTCTTAAAATGTATCTTGTGCCAAAATTCTGAGCACGCAGTGGAACGTTCACAAGCGAAATCTCGTCTTTACGTGCTCAATTCTGCCTGCACATGCGGAAAACTTTGAACTTACCCTGCTCAACTCTGCGTTCCTCATTTATCAGTATTGGTTTCGGCACATATACGCATGAAAAATATCAGATATTGGCATCGGCCAATAATTTCCATTTCGTACATCCCTAGTTTACACAAAGCATCTTGGTATGAAAGTAACTGTTTGTCATAAGAAGAGAAACAATTAGGTGGCACTTTTCATAAATAAAAGTCATGAAAAAGTTTTGATGGTTTAAAATGGGTTTGATAACGGCAGTATTACTGAATCTGCTCTTAACCCTACGCCATGATAATTACAGTAAATATTCAGTTATTCTGGACTGGAAGGTCAGTATATGAATTTTAGAACCAAATGCTGCACCTTAGGGTTAATTGTTTCTACTGAGAGCGCATTGTCTATAGACAAAGTAGACAGTGATTTTGAATATGGTATCTGTCCACTTTAAGTATGACACACAAACACATCTCAAAGTAGTCAGACAACAAGACTAGTGGCAAAATCTGAAACTTATTATCCAAGATACAAAGATATAAATTAATCAGGTGGACAGAATAATGCAGGCGTTTAATAGACAAATGTATTGTAATGTATAACACTACTTCAGTATATTTTCCTACATAAAATTGCATGATGTTTACTTAATTATCTGCTTATTTATTTTGTTCATAATTTTACTCTGACAATTACTAAACATAGTATGAAATAAAACAGGGAATTTTAAAACTGCCATTTGTGATAAAATACTAGCAGAAATATATATATAATTGTGCAAAAGCTCAGACATGTTAACTCATTTATGAAATAAACAGTAACCTGCTATTAGTCTACTTAAAAGACTATTAAAACACGTACCTCAAGGGAGTATAGTGAGCAGTGGTCCGAATCTGAGCAGTTCAGCGGTCAGTTAATGATTTTACAATGATTTTACACCTAAAATGCATTTGATGTTACCTTTTTTAAATTGAAATAGACGATGAGCGTACAGTACATTACTAGCATTTTGGCAAATCCACTACCATTACCAGCTCTCAGTTTCGGTTTCTGAATCTGCACATTTTAATGTGAACATAACTTCACTTACAGTTCTCATACAGTCAGAGAAGTTCAATTAAAATATTTATTAAAAATGGCCAACTTTAATAAAACAAGCATCAATAAATAAATAATATCACAGAAAATAGGGAAAAAATACACACTTTCAGCTTGGTACTATGTGATTCTGCATGACGTGTTGCTTTTTGAAGGACAGAAAGCACTCACATCTCCAACACAATTCAATTTGAATGTCATTTTGTGGTTATGATAAGACTATATTTAGATGTCAACATCTACACAGTTTGATCTAACTGGTCATAAACTTTTTCCTTACCCCAAGACCAGTGATGTGTTTTCCATAAAAATATTATTTGCAGACAGGCCCTATTCTTTACAATTCAGTAGTGTAGGGGTAATATTAGATTGCTGTCTTGTTTCTAAAGGCCATGGGAAACTTGTCAGGACACAAGGCATCATGGGCTTTGTCAAGTTTCTGGACATACTGTATCGAAATCTGGCTCTCTCTCTCTCTCCCTCTCTCTGCTTGGAAGCTAAAAGTGGGTTGTTATTGGATTGTCAAGCAGCACAATGATCCAAAACATTCCTCAAGAGTCAGACAAAAATGGCTTAATGGTCACCGAATAAGGGCTCCAACCTAAACCCCATTCAAACAAACGCAGGTACATAAAGTCTGGATGAGGTTAAATTTGCGTGATAAGCTGGCCTGCCTTGATTCTTAAGGGATCCTTTTAGCCACATTACATCTCTGGTATTCTGTCGTCATACACTACTCTGATTATGTAACATTCCATTTTTTAGTAACTTCATTTAACATTAAGCAAAAAAAAAAAGAGGTAGGTCAGTAAGCACTAGCCAGAATACATTTTTGGTCATATAATTAACATGTCTTGCTTATGCAAATACTTAATCATATCCAAATAAGCACAAGATTTTAGCAAAATAGAAAAATGTCCTCATTTGACCACATAACCACTAGGAGGCAGTCAATCGCAACAACAGACTTAAAATATGCTTTTAAATAAATAATTAAACTCAACACAAATTGCTATGTAGAGTTCAGTATATTCAGGTGGGTCAAAAACTTTTGGAATGCTGTTCAGTGCCAGAGGGCTCGCATTTTTATTTTTTTAAATTAAATTAAAATGATCATTTAACATTAATATATTAACAGCTTTTCTCTTTTAGCCCAAGGTGAAAAAGATACAACATCTGTATATTCTTCAGATATAATGCATAAAGTAAGATCAATCTCTAAATGTTGTTGTCAGATTAGATAATCTGACTTTCCACTTAAATAATACGTGCAATCATAAATTAAGCCAACTGTCTACAACATCTAATTTGACAAAAGGCTGTTTAATCCTTCTTGACCAAAATACAATTCTGTGCCAAGGACAGTGAAAGATGTGAAGAAAAATAGGATGAGCCACATCGTTGTGAACTTTTATTTTAACATTTCTATTTTCGTGGTGACCACCACAACCTCTAGGTGGAGCGGCAGGACAGAGATTATTTCAATAAAGAGAGGGCACAGTGGAAGAGAGATGTTTAATCTTTATAATCGAAAAGATTATCGAATAATTTTATGCATAGTTTTTATTCATGTCATGTATTTTCTTATGCTGTGTTCTGTACAAGTAAACTTAGTAACTACTGGATATCCCTGCACTCTTTAGATTTGCCTATTCCATTTGTACAACTATATTCACATTCTTCTTTTTATATTTTATATTAGTATCTTGAACATAAAAACACATTTAAAAATCTTTTTACTCTTAATGTCTTAGCACCAACCACCAAAGCAGATTCCTTGTATGTGAGAACGAACTTGGCAATAAACTTCATTCTGATGAGAAATAAAAATCAGTATCACAAATAAAATTTACTTGGGATGGAAGTCGACTGTAAAAACAATTAATCCCAAAGTTTAGAAATTAACTTGACTAAATTTGCAGTTTTCAATTAAATGCTCAAATTATATTATAAATATGGTAAACTGACACTGGCTTTCAATCACTTAAAACTACTACTTTACATAATTCTCCATTTTAAAAAAGAGATGCTCACTAATTAATACAATATATTTTTTCTATGTTATTCGTGTATTTCATTTTTGGAATTGACTTTATCAACTCCAAACAAACTGATCTGTAGTCAGTCTTAAATACTTTGAAATAAATATATCCACTCTTTACCAGAGGTGGACAGTAACGAAGTACATTTACTTTAGTACTGTACTTAAGTACATTTCTTGAGTATCTGTACTTCACTTGAGTAGTATTTCTTGGGAAACTTATGACTTTCACTTCACTACATTTAAAAGATGAATGCCATACTTTTTACTTCACTACATTTCTATCAAGGTTCTCATTATTCGCTACTTTCAAATCTGTGGATAAAGTCTATGTTTCCCCTTTTCTAAAATGTGATTGGTTTTTTGGCAAGTGGCCGCCAATCAGTAATCAGTAGGGTTACATTATCCCTGTAGTGTAACTATGAAACTAAGTGACAGCACGGAATTTCTTGAACATGATCAGTTGATGGCAGAAGCATGATAAACATCGGCATCGGCAGATAGAACCATGATAAACATCGGCATCGGCAGATAGAAGCATGATAAACATCGGCAGATATAAACATCGGCAGATAGAAGCATGATAAACATCGGCATCGCAGACAGAGCATGATAAACATCGGCATCGGGCAGACAGAACCATGATAAACATCGGCATCGGCAGATAGAAGCGGATGATAAACACGGAGCAGCAAACACGGCAGATAGAAGCATGATAAACATCGGTATCGGCAGATAGAACCATGATAAACATCGGCATCGGCAGATAGAACCATGATAAACATCAGCAGATATAAGCATGATAAACATCGGCACCGGCAGATAGAACCATGATAAACATCGGCAGATATAAGCATGATCAACATCGGCATCGGCAGATATAACCATGATAAACATCGGCACCGGCAGATAGAACGCGATAAACATCAGCAGATATAATCATGATGAACATCGGCATCGGCAGATAGAACCATGATAAACAACGGCATCGGCAGATATAAGCATGATAAACATCGGCAGATATAATCATGATAAACATCGGCATCGGCAGATATAACCATGATAAACATCGGCAGATATAATCATGATAAACATCGGCATCGGCAGATATAACCATGATAAACATCGGCACCGGCAGATAGAACCATTGATAAACATCGGCCGATATAATCATGATAAACATCGGCACCGGCAGATAGAACCATGATAAACATCGGCCGATATAATCATGATAAACATCGGCATCGCAGATATAACCATGATAAACATCGCACCGCAGATATAAATCCGGCGATAAATATCGCATCGCAGATATAAGCATGATAAACATCGGTATCGGCAGATATAATCGCGATAAACATCGCAGACAGAACCATGATAAACATCGGCATCGCAGATATAACCATGATAAACATCGCATCGCAGATATAAGCATGATAAACATCGGCACGGGCAGATATAACCATGATAAACATCGGCATCGCAGATAAGCAACCATGATAAAACATCGGCACGGCAGATAGAAACATGATAAAACATCGGCACCGGCAGATATAACCATGATAAACATCGCATCGGCAGATATTATAATCATGATAACATCGGCACGGGCAGATATAACCATGCGATAAACATCGCATCGGCAGATATAATCATGATAAACACGGCATCGGCAGATAGAAGCGCATGATAAACACGGCAGATATAATCATTGGCGATAAACATCGCACCGCAGATAGAAGCATGATAAAACATCGCATCGCAGATATAACATGATAAACATCGCATCGGCAGATACAATCGATAAACATCGCAGATATAATCATGATAAACATCGCATCGGCAACAGAACCATGATAAACATCGCAGATATAATCATGATAAAATCGATTTGCAGATATAATCATGATAAACATCGCAGATATAATCATGATAAAAATCGCATCGCAGATAGAAGCATGATAAACATCGGCATCGGCAGATAGAAGCATGATAAACATCGGCATCGGCAGATAGAAGCATGATAAACATCGGCTTCGGCAGATATAACCATGATAAACATCAGCAGATATAAGCATGATAAACATCGGCATCGGCAGATATAACCATGATAAACATCGGCAACTAGAAGCATGATAAACATCGGCATCGGCAGATAGAAGCAGCATGATAAACATCGCATCGCAGATATAACTATGATCGGGCAGATATAATCATGATAAACATCGGGCATCGCAAATATAATCATGATCAACATCGGCATCGGGCAGATAGAAGTATGATAAACATCGGCATCGCAGATAGAACTACGATAAACATCAGCAGATATAAGCATGATAAACATCGGCATCGGCAGATATAATCATGATAAACATCGGCAGATAGAAGCATGATCAACATCGTATCGCAGATATAAATTCATGATAAACATCGCACCGCAGATATAATCATGATAAACATCGCACCGCAGATAGAAGTATGATAAACATCGCATCGGCAGATAGAAGCATGATAAACATCGGCATCGGCAGACAGAAGCATGATCGGCAGATATAATCGCGATAAACATCGGCATCGCAGATATAACCATGATCGGGCAGATATAATCGCGATCAACATCGCATCGGCAGACATATAAGCATGATAAACATCGCAGATAGAAGCATGATAAACATCGGGCATCGCAGATAGAAGTATGAAAACATCGGCATCGCAGATAGAACCATGATCGCAGATATAATCATGATAAACATCGGCATATATAACCAAGCGATCGGCAGAGATATAATCATGATAACACCGCATCGCAGATATAATCATGATCAACATCGTACGGCAGATATAAGCATGATAAACATCGGCAGATATAACCATGATCAACATCGGTATCGGCAGATAGAACCATGATAAACATCGGCACCGGCAGATAGAAGCATGATAAACATCGGCAGATAGAAGCATGATAAACATCGGTATCGGCAGATAGAACCATGATCAACATCGGCACCGGCAGATAGAAGCATGATAAACATCGGCACCGGCAGATATAACCATGATAAACATCGGCAGATAGAAGCATGATAAACATCGGCACCGGCAGATATAATCATGATAAACATCGGCAGATATAACCATGATCAACATCGGCACCGGCAGATATAACCATGATAAACATCGGCACCGGCAGATAGAACCATGATAAACATCGGCACCGGCAGATAGAACCATGATAAACATCGGCAGATATAACCATGATCAACATCGGCACCGGCAGATATAACCATGATAAACATCGGCACCGGCAGATAGAACCATGATAAACATCGGCACCGGCAGATATAACCATGATAAACATCGGCAGATATAACCATGATCAACATCGGCACCGGCAGATATAACCATGATAAACATCGGCACCGGCAGATAGAACCATGATAAACATCGGCACCGGCAGATATGATGAACATCGGCACGGCAAGAGAGAACCATGATAAAACAACGGCATCGCAGATATAAGCATAATAAACATCAAATATAACTGCGATGAAACATCGGCATCGCAGAGATATAACCATGATAAACATCGGCACCGCAGATAGAACCATGATAACATCGCCGATAATCATGATAAACATCGCATCGCAGATATAACCATGATAAACATCGGGTATCGCAGATAGAAACATGATAAACATCGGCACCGGTGATGGCACCATGATAAATGGCATCGCAGATAGAAGATGATAAACATCGCAGATATAATCATGATAAACACTGCATCGGCAGATATAACCATGATAGAAACATCGTCGGTTATAATCAGCGATAAACATCGCATCGGCAGATAGAAGCATGATAAACATCAGTATCGCAGATATAACCACGATAAACACGGGCATCGCAGATAGAAGTATGATAAACATCGCAGATATAATCATGATAAACATCGGCATCGGCAGAGATATAATCATGATAAACATCAAATGCAGATAGAAGCATGATAACATCGGCAGATATAATCATGATAAACATCGGCATCGGCAGATATAACCACGATAAACATCGGCATCGGCAGAGACAAGCATGATAAACATCGGCATCGGCAGATAGAAGCATGATAAACATCGGCATCGGCAGATATAACCATCATCGGCAGATATAATCATGATAAACATCGGCATCGGCAAATATAATCATGATCAACATCGCCATCGGCAGATAGAAGCATGATAAACATCGGCATCGGCAGATAGAACCATGATAAACATCAGCAGATATAAGCATGATAAACATCGGCATCGGCAGATATAATCATGATAAACATCGGCAGATAGAAGCATGATCAACATCGGTATCGGCAGATATAACCATGATAAACATCGGCACCGGCAGATAGAAGCATGATAAACATCGGCACCGGCAGATAAAATCATGATAAACATCGGCACCGGCAGATAGAAGCATGATCGGCAGATATAATCATGATAAACATCGGCATCGGCAGATAGAAGCATGATCGGCAGATATAATCATGATAAACATCGGCACCGGCAGATAGAAGCATGATCAACATCGGCACCGGCAGATAGAAGCATGATAAACATCGGCATCGGCAGATATAACCATGATAAACATCGGCAGATATAACCATGATAAACATCGGCACCGGCAGATAGAACCATGATCAACATCGGCACCGGCAGATATAACCATGATCAACATCGGCAGATATAACCATGATAAACATCGGCATTCTGTGGAATGCTCGCACCCATGGCCATATCTAGAGCCAATGTTTCTGTTTTGAAAGGTTGGTGTGTAGTCTTACAGTTAATAAAAAATGACTGGTTTTCTTTGTCAGTTCGGGTTGTGCGTAACATTCTACCAATTCATTATTCTACAGCGTCTACTAGCTAGTCATAGGCATTGTACTTTCGCTTAAATAATAAAGTTAGGTTCTTTGTCCACCTCTGCCGTTTACCACTTCCGCTTTATCTAAGGGCAATTTTCGGACTCTTTAAATAGTTTTCTCGAACTAGTCTGACAAAAATAAAAAGTTATATTTTACACTAGCCTGACTGACACCAAACAGCAATTGTTCGACTGAATATAATACTCAATCTCACTGTTATTTTTAGTATTTGCTAAGTGGCCAACGACCGTAAATGATATAAAAAAATTACTTTTTTTCCAACTAGTTCATTTAAGGGCGGAATCCTCATACTTTCTTTAGTACTACAACACGTACCATAACAGCTTGTTTTCCGTGTTGGTTTCCCCTCACGGTGTTTTCCCGCGTCTTCACGTCGAACTCCGGTAACCGCCCACCATTACAGTCACCTGGGCAACACGGCAGTCACGTGATCCCCGCCTGGCGTGACCCACGCGGGGCCGCACGCGTCCAGTTACTATGGCAATAGCGCAAACAATATGGAGAAGGAGAAGGAGGAATCGGCAATAGACAGTATTATTACAGAATTCGACACATATGAAGATTTCTTAGACTCGCAGGTAACGCCGTTGGATATGTATTACCTTGAGGTAAGGACTAAATAATAATCAAAACAGATGATTCATTTGTCATTCTCACTTATGTTCAATACACAATTAAGACAATGTAACATAAGCTGCTTGGCTATTTTAATTTAAAGAAATAATGTACGATAAGAGCTACTATTATTTTTGTGGAGCTTTGCTTCGCTGTGTCTAATTAAAACTACTGTGGTATTTATTTAGGGCAGTAGACCGCTGTAAACACTAGATGGCACCACAAACGTGCTCAACATATTTCCAACGTTAAAGGCACATAACTTAGAGAACATGCAAAATAAATTGCGTACTCTGACACGAAGTTTACAACTTTGATTTTAAATTAAGTCATCTCATTCACACCAAACAACAATTTTTTGATTTAATATAATATCCAGTATCAATGTTAATTTTACTATCAAGAGGCAAAAACCTGTGGCACTGATATTAATGTTTATATATTAATAGAAAAGTTTGATGAGTTTGAACAAAACTTTTTTTTTTTTTTTTGTATAAATGCTACAGTCTATAGTCTGACTCAATTAAAGTGATGCTGTTTTACGCATTCTGTGAAAAAGTGTTTGGGTCAACATAAGTATAAATATCTATTATATCTGTATTTCTGGAACTGGCAAACGGATCATAAACAGCACATTTAAAGACAGAAAAAGAAACAGCGCTAGCAGTAACTGACATCATAAACAACCCAAGTGTTTTTTGGTATGGTTAGAAGTTATGGACCTGCATGCCTGCTTGTTATAAATCCTAGAAATGTCTCCCTGCCCCCCCATGGACCTAAGTCGGATTTCCAAATAACATTTTTCCATCTGACTTCTTGCTTACTTGGGATTTGTTAATGTGGTGCTCAGGAGATGAAGTTTATAAATAATTCAAACATTAGGTGGAGGAATTATCCATAATAGTGAACTCAATATGTGTTTTGTTAACTGTGATTACCCCAAGGGGACAGTTTTAGACACATGTTATGGATCAGTTTTCATTGGAGAGAGCTCAGGAATGAGTGTGTCTGAAGCTATATGAGGTTGACTGCTACAAAGACAAATACTTTTGGATAAACTAAATGGTGTTAAATAAGTTAATGCTTTTGTGTCATCAGCCTTAAAGGTTTAATATACCTGTTGTAGATCTAAGTCCAAATTAGATTTAGTTTTAGAGCTTTGTATGAGTTTGCTGTACCGATCAAACGTTTGGACAGGCCTGTTTGAATGACATATTTCTCAAAGATATCTTGATTTAATGACGTATTAATGGCTATAAATCAAGCTTTAATGATCATAGGCTCTTTAATGAACTTGGTGGAGACAACAGCAAAAAGTGTATAAACCTATTATCATGGCATAACGAAGACTTGATGGCTAATATAAAAAAAAAACAGTAAATACCACAGATAAACAGTAAAAAGGGTGTGTTTTGGTAGTGCAGTTAAACCCATGATTGATTTACTCATTTTATGTAACAACTTACTGCGGTATATTCACATTATTCCCTGAGGACACACTGAAACGCACATTTTGACACATAGAGGTGTCATGGCTATGGAACTGGCAATACTCAAACGCAATCTGGATCATAGAAGCAGTTCCCATCACCAGTCTGAGACAGTGAAGGTTAGCATGTGCCTCCTTTGGTGAATATGCAGCTTGTCACCACATTTTCAAACCGCAGACCACTCGGTGCCTCGGCCCACTCAAGAGTATGTGATTCCCTGATTGCTTGGCACTAGAGAAGAGATGGACCAATGTTGAGACATTTGAGTCTCTATTTTTGCAAAATATAAGCAAGCAAACAGTTTATTCAAGGCTTTTCAAAAAAAGAGGTCCTTAGACAAAGAGCTAGGCTGCTGTTTTCTTACAGGCAGAGCTTCCAAAAGTCATCGACCCATGGCCACATGAAAGCAGCCCCCTTCTTTGAAGGCCAAAGAATGTTCTTCAGTCATCCGGAAATGGCACAGTCCCAGTTGAGTAGTTTACAAAAAACCACAGCGTCCCGCAGATGTGTCTGTCTTAAGTGACTCACTTAAGTGCAAAGTATCTAACATTGTGAAGGCTGTTGCATTTTCATTTTTATGACATTTCGCAGACACTCAGATTGACTCCAGTAATTTCCTAATTACAGGGACTTGGGGTTTTGGGGTCTTGTTCAGGGGTCCAGTGGTGGTAGTGCCAGAGGCAGGATAGAGTGGGATTTGAACCCACAACCCTCAGATCCATATGCAAGTATCCTACCACTAGACCATGGTAGGATTGTTGAGTGTGACACCCCAGAAGACAAGCAACATCAGGCTTGACTCAAACACAAATTTTTTAAAACTGTTACAGTATCGGGCCAGCAAGAGATATCAATATTGGATCGGTACATGCCGTTCCAGAAGTCAAGTTGAATTGGACAGACTTTCTCGTATTGTTCATCCAGTTGTAACCGCCCCCTCCCGGCCCCCGCCAAGCTCACTAGATCCGTTTCATGGCTCCTGCAGGACGAGGACTTGGCTCGCCAGCTGGTGGAGCTGGGATACAGGGGCAGCGGCGTGGTCCTGAAGAGGGAGGAATTCGAGACACGGAAAGCAGCTGCAGAGGCCTCCAGGCTCTCCAGAAGGAACCCGCAAAAGTAAGTTCACCAGCGCTGACCGCGGAGAAGCACGGTCTTCACACTGCTGTGCGACCCTGAGAGTGCTTGTTTGTCAGTGTGTTTTCCAGTAAGGCCACGGGTCTGTGTGAACGAGTGATTTAGTGAGTGATTTCTATAGGTTAGATTACGGTAAAATGTCAGGGAAGGGTCAGGGGATGGGTTGAGTGAAGTGACACGGCTATGTGTTGGGAATAATGTCTAGGAAATGTATGTATAAGTGCAGCTATGGTTAAATACAAATAGTGCATCACAAATTTTAATAAACCGCATCTTGGAGTAAAATTTATTAAAATGAAATAAAAGGAAAGATAGTTGTGCTTTCTTCATGAATATCATATGTTTATTGGGAAAAACAATTATTTTCACATTTTCATAGAAATTTAGATAATGCTTGCTATTTACAGTATATATTAATAATATTGTGTATTAAAAGCATTTGTGAGATGACTTGGCAAGAGAGAACAGAGCAGATTCATGCAGAGCCTTAAAAGTAATGAGATGCAGCATGTAATGAATGTTTAAAAAAAGAAGAAGAATATGGGACAAGAATCAAGACAGGAGATATGTTATGAAATATTATTATGCATATACGCTAATACAATACTGCTATATACATTATTATTCCGTTTCTTCTTTATAATTTTTTCCCCTACAAAACGGATTGTGCAGCTTGAACCGTAGGTGGCAAAAAGCTGAAATTTTCAGGGTAAGCAGAAATGGTATGCATCTCGCCATAGGCCAGTCATCACAGTGATCGGACCCCGCTCGTTTCTGCTTGCTGCTATATTTATATCATTATTGTCTTAAAATTGACATTTTAAAATATCCTTCTTATAGTTTTGGAGACTACAAGGGGGTGATATAAAATGTCAATATATAGCATACAGCTCCATCTTTTGGTACGACAATGAATATCAGCCTTTAATCATAATTTTGCTATTTCAGGCCTATGCCAATATATGTAGGAGTGCTGTGTGTATTTTGGTTTCATGTCATTCACAATCCCACAGGAATATTTGACTTGAACTACATTTTCCACAGAAAGTCAAATAAACTGCCACACGTCACTTTGCTGTGGGTTTTGATTGATTTTAGTTTCTGACTGGCCATTATATGATTGTCCGGTGTGAAAATGACAGCTTTGTATAATGTCTTCTCTTCCCTTCAAGGAGGAAGGCTCATTTTAGTTGAGCTGTGCTTTGACCAGTATCTTGAAGAGGGCAAGTGGCCAAAAATGTCACCACCAAGTCCCTCATGCGACATTCTAGGTCTCTATCACCAGGACCGGGGAGGGAGCGAAGGCTGTGTTTTTGGCGTGTTTGTGGGAGCTTTTTGGGGTGCTGTAAACTTGGACTTTGACTTGGATGATGATTGCATAGTTGCTGTGGTCAGCCTTCAGGAAACATTTCTGGAGAACTATATTTGTGTTTTCTCGGCCTGCTTGTGGCCAGCTCCCCTGCCTAACCACCTGTAGACGTGTCTTATTGGCACCCAGGCCTCCTGAAACTTGCTCAGAAGTTTTTAGGCTAAAATAAGACCCTGATATAACATAGGCCAAGTCTAAGCCTATGTGTTAGGCTTAGTTAGGAGGCAGTGCGCTTGCATTGTTGTGGTCTTTACAAGCCGAAAATCAGTACTGGAAATGAAAATCTTTGACGAATATTGAATGTCGAATTGATGAGTAGGCGTGAATGTATTCTAAAACTCAAAAAAGTTGTAGAAAAAGTAGCAAAAAGCTACTGGGCATGGCCAAAAAATGCTACTCCTTCACAGATGTGTCAAATGCAGAGGTTACACTTCATTGTGGTGCACTGTGTGCTGTGCCCATGTTCACAATGACAAATAATCAATACAATGTAAATCATATCCCTTTAATTTTCAATCAGTAAAGAGCTGTCCAAAGCATAGCGGCTCATGAAAAGCTGATTTAAGTGTTGACTGTTTTCAAGTAGTGCACAGATTTCAGTTGCACAGAAGTCACTCTTGTCATCTGATCATAGACATGTGGGATGAAGGAGCCCTATTAATCATAGTTCCATAGTGCTGGGAAAGACATTGAGTTTAACAGTCTGTCGTTCCAGTCAAGGGAACTGTCAAATGTTTTTGCAGTTCACCTCTAAAACCTTTTATATTGCTGAACGAGAGGACATGTTATTAAGGAGGGGGTGTGATCTGAAATTGTAACTTTAGGTTCGGCTAATGGGCCCCGAATGACCTCATAATTAGAGATGGAGAACACAGTGCAGGATGGCTGTCGCATGTGGGCGGCTTGAGCTCACAGAGGGCAGCACAATAGTCAACGTGTACAGTAAGTCGGTATTGGTGTGAGTGATAAAAACGCAAAAATTCATTCTGCCTTTGTTAAGATCAAAGGTACAGCGAACAATGAACGTTATAAAGTTATAACTCACATTTTAGCCACCGAGAGTGCTTTACAGAGACACTGTGGAGCCACTTAAACCAGCGCCAATGTACATCTCCACATGGATGATGCTCCAGTAGCCATTCTGCACCAGTACGCGCACCACACATTATTTAAGATGGGATAGGGACAGCAGAGAGTATTAGCAGGCCATAATTTTGAAAGGTTCATTGTAGGTGATTTTAGCAGAAGAACAGCATTTCACCGTAACTTTTTTAGAAGAGTCTCTTCTCCGTCTCTCCTCCAAAAAAATCTCATGCGTTGTTATACGTGAACTCTCTTAAGATTGGTTTCCTGGAAAAATCTGGGTTCAAGAGCCTTGATCATATTAAAACTCTTAGGGCTGGTTTCTTGAGGTATGGCATGAGAGCGTGTGAAGACAGTCAAATGCGTGTGTCTCACGCACATTGCGTGAGCGTTGGCAACCCTGTAATGTTCACTATGTTAGCTGCTAATGTACACCATGTTAGTTGCTAATGTACACTATGTTAGTTCCTAACGTACACTATGTTAGTTGCTAACGTACCCCATGTTAGTTGCTAACGTACCCCATGTTAGTTGCTAATGTACCCCATGTTAGTTGCTAACGTACCCCATGTTAGTTGCTAACGTACCCCATGTTAGTTGCTAACGTACACTATGTTAGTTGCTAGTTGCTAACTTACACTGTTAGTTGTTACCATACACCATATTAGTTGCTAACGTACACTGTTAGTTGCTAGTTGCTAACGTACCCCATGTTAGTTGCTAACGTACACTATGTTAGTTGCTAACGTACCCCATGTTAGTTGCTAACGTACACTATGTTAGTTGCTAAGGTACACTATGTTAGTTGCTAGTTGCTAACTTACACTATGTTAGTTGTTAACATACACCATATTAGTTGCTAATGTACACTGTTAGTTGCTAGTTGCTAACATACCCCATGTTAGCTGCTAACGTACACTATGTTAGTTGCTAGTTGCTAACGTACCCCACGTTAGTTGCTAACGTAGTTGCTATTGGGAAATGCACCCCAGAGTGGGTCAAGAATGTTTTCATCACATCTGGACTTTTCAATAGTTGCTGATTTCACAAGCACCATTTCTCTCTTCCTTTGTGTCAAACGTGGTCTTCTCTATAACTCTCTTCTCTCGCGCTCTCAGAGCAACCCCTCACTTTCTCAGAACCCTTTAGTGCCTGCAGGTGTATAAATAGAGCTGTTTTCAATTAGGACCAGCTTTGCCCATAGCGTGCATCTGATCAATGAATGCCCCTGCACCTGCGGTAATAAAATACTAAGGGAAGAAGGAGATTGTGCCGTGAATGCTAATCAGATGTTGCCCTTTTGTTACCCTGCTAAAGGCTAGTATATAACATGCTCCATTTGACAGCTCGCTGCAGAGCTATCTTGCCAGCAAAGCAACAAACGGAGGGATTTCGCGCTGAGAGGAGTTGTGTGAAACTCAATCCTCAAGCCAATGAAGAGAACCTGAATGAAAGAGATGCCTGAATGAACGATGCCTGCACGAGTGAATAGAGGTTCCGCATTTAGTTATGACTGCATTGAATCAGGGACAACAGTAAACTCAGGCCTCTCCTTTGTTTGGTTAAATGGAGGCCTGGGGCGGCTTGAATGTCTGACCCTGTCCTAGCTGATCTCTCTCACTCTTGTTTTCTGTTTCTGGCCACATATGCACAAATGGTCCAAATAAATGAACATGTCCAAGTAGTTATGCTCAGCAGATTTATGGCACATTTGTCTCCGTGAGCATACAGACAAAAACAAACTCCATCCATAGTGGCCTGATAATAAACGGCCTTCTGTTTAAATTAACATACAGTGTAGAACACCGTATGCAGCGTCGAACACCAGCTCCCAGCCCACTCCTCACGTTTACAATTCACAGTATCTTCTCAAATCTGCAACTGCTAGACTTAGATCAATAAGCACGGGGTCACGAAGGGTCTCAAAAGCTCTGGTGCAAGACCTCGAAGAGCCAAGAAGATGCCTGGTGGTTTTACGCTGCCCTGATATGAGGTCCTGGCAGGAACCCCAAAATCTGCAGCCTGGCCAGCGCCCAGCTATAAATGTCAGCAGATGTCCTGACCTCGCGTGCCTGTGTTGGGCCCTGGGGGTCGGACTCGCTCACTCACTCACTCACTCCCCCCTATGGCTAGCTACCACAGCCGCGTTCTTTGTCCATTGTTTTGCTCCTTCCAAAAAAAGGCCTCCACAAATTCTAGACTTTCTAACTCAATGGCTGGAGGAGCTGTCACTATCCAGCCAAGTAAAACCCTGCTGCGAACACACACAGTACATACACACCCGAGTGTTAATCCCTCGCTTGCACTGGCTGAAATTGGACCTCCTGCCCCGATGTTCAGGGCACGGTCAAGCGAGCCCGGGTGAAGATGGTAGTGGTGATTGGCAGCCTCTTCTTCCATATGAAGTGTCAAGAAAGGTTAACTGGCCAGCTCTTCAGCTTGCGCTCTCATATTACTTTTAGGACTGAAAGATATTGGGCGGAAATTGGCACTGCAATGTTTTTATTCAGCAATTTATATCTCAATCAAAAAGCTAGCAGATGTTTCTGCTACTTGAACGCTATGAAACATTTACGTGGGTTCCACTCAGGGCTGGATTGGTAATCTGGCCGACCGGGCAATTGTTGTTTACACCATTGTTCTTAACACCGTAATGCATTCTGGGTAGTGACGTCACATGGCTGCAACTGTTTCGATACCTCTCTTGGTGATGACACCTATCAGATAACAACAAGATGAGCACATCTTCTGTTCAGCCTTTTCAGTTTGAACCTAACAGGCACGTTTACGTTACACATTTTATATTGTATTTTACATGAGATAACATGAAAATTACATACATAAGCTGCACAATGTGGCACTGTATTCCTTTTCGGCTGTAGCAACAGGTAAGCTTAGCACCATCAGCTGGAGAACTCGCAAGAGAACCCACAACCCGACGAAAAGGGCAGCAACCGTTTGACGTCATCGACCCAGAGTGCACTGCTCACGCAAAACAATGGTTGAATTCATAGTTCAAATTGTGTATTAAAATGTGAGGATTTTCTAAATAATAAGTATTTCATGTGTTTCTAGCTATGCTGTTTTGTAGGAGAGAGCGACTGGAGCATATTTCGGCCTACATGTTCGGCCAACTAGTTGGGGATTGTTTTTCTTTACTAGATGTCATCAATATTAATCTACCATGTAGAGAATAATATTAATAAAGAAAAAACAAAAATGTGTCCAAATTTTGACTGGTAGTCTCAATCACATCTATTGGGTATTTTGTTGATATTGAGCAATATTTCTTAAGAAATGGGGGAAAATTAGTTCCACATTTCAGGTATCACGAGAGAATCCAGCAGCGCAACTGCAGAAAATGCATGTTTGGTTTATGTGTGATCCCAAATCTTAACGCTGAGTTTAATTGTGATCAGCTTAACAAATATACACAGATGCCAATTTAACAGTTCAACTTGTTAGCGACGGCAAAAGTGAAGACTTTGGCGACTCTTCATTTCAGCCTTCTTGATTGAAATTTGCAACGTATCGGAATGAACGCTCTGTTGAACCGACTACACACACAAGTTGGCAACGCAGTCACTAGATTTGAACGTGCAACAGGCTGTTTTGAATCAAACTTGAATTTGCTGAAATTAGTTCGGCACACGTGCGGCGAGAAGGAGGGACCCAGAGGATAAGGAGTTCATTTTTAGCGATAGGGCCCTTGTCACGAACGCGGTGCAGAGAATTGTTCTTTGTAAGCCGGAGAACACAGGGGAGCTGGTCAGCAAAGCTGATCTGTATTAGGTTTTTGCTAAAGGAAATAAAAAACGCTGAGCGCGGTTTTCGACGTGCTTACGGCTAAAAGGCTTACTGTAATAATGTTGGCAAGCGTCTACGTGGGCGAAGGTCCAGCACGCTTCTTGGACAAACGTGGACACACTTGCACATACTCAAGGTATTCATTCTGACATACTGGCGTTTGAAGGGAACACGCTGATCCAAACAGAGAGGGAGTAGAGTTTTGAGGCTTCAAGGATCCATGCCATTTGAATCAAGCTTTCTTTTTTGAAGAACAATTGGCTACTTCAGCTCCAGCGCCAACGAACAACAATCAGATCTCCTAAATGACAACACTTAGGACTTAATCCTAAAGACCTCAGTCAGGCGTCCTCGTCCTAATTTTCCAGAATCTGACTGCCAGATGACCAGGCCGTTATTTTTTTTGGGTTGTCTTGCAATCATCTAGGTTCCTGTGATCATTTTCAACCACCACATGTAACAACCGTGTGGTCAAGCCACGGAGTCCATGAATTACTCCGCTTTTATAGCTGATTAATCCTCACCGAGCTGATATAGGTCCTGAGATTAAGGGATTTGTCCCAGCTGCTTCTACCGGCGATATATTTTGTGGAAAGCGGTCAACAGAATGATGCTAACAAGACTCAGAGAAAAGGTCCAGACGGAATTTCCTCTCTGTCCATAATGAAACCATCTGTTTGCTTGTTGTTCTACTTTTAGCCATTTCCTCCCCGCACACCATTTGTCATGTAAGCAGCGTTTTTTCGGGGAAGGGGGGGGTCGAGGGGTCCCGCTCAGTGGCTGCGGAGCTCGCCCCCTCCTTTGACCGCCCTACGCCCACAGCCCAGACTCTTTTTTTGTAAACTCTTTTTTATCACAAGCTGTTACAGTGGTTAGTGCCTGTGCGAAGGTAGGCATGTATTAGGCTTTCTCCCCCTATACCTTTTTAGTGTAGAGGCCAAGGCTTGTGATGTTTGATGATTCAGGACCTCAGCCTCCCGGATCCCAGGGCAGAGGCGGAAGCGTTTTTCACATCATATTACAGTTCGCCATAAAGACACTGGACAGCACTGTCATCATCCACTTTGTAGTTTGGCCCCCTCACAAAAAAGGCGGATGTGTGTATGATGGATTCTGCAGCGACCCGCAGGCATAATGTGAAATGGAAGATTGTTTCTGGCATAGCACTTCCTTAGTAGTCGCCCCAAGAGCAAGTGCACCGCTGGCTAACTCAGCACAACTTTTGAGATTTTGCATAGTTGTAAGAAGTTGAATAAAAATATGAAACACAAAGGTGTTTCTAAACCCACCGTTAAAGGAACATATTTTATTTCTCTCTTTATATCCGTCGACTAGTAAACTTCAAACTAGACATGGCACGATACCACTTTTTAAAGATCGATACAATGCCGATATTGTAGATTTGGATATCTGCTGATACGATACAAATCCAATACAAATCCGAGTCTTTTTTAAACAGAAAACAGAAAATAATGCTTGAAAAAAATGTCTGAACACATGACTGAGATTATTCTGTTGTGCTTAAGGAAATTCTTACATTTTAATACGTCTTATGTCTACGACGGTAATTTAGTGACGGTCTCTAATCCTGCGGCGCTAAAACCATCAGGAACACAGAGATTGTGAGCGAGAGCTGGTGTTGTTAAGGAAATTGAACAGTATAATGGTGTGATTTGCTTTAGGGGTTGTAGTGTGTTGCGTTAGTTTGTTCTGCTCATTGTCATATCACTATGTAGGAAATAACGCAAATCGAACAATAAACCGGCTTTACCGCAGTAACACTTCTCATGCATAACCAACTGAGCGTGTGAGCATTTCCAGATCAGCTCCACAGATTGGCCCAATGCCACCGATACCCGATCCAGCTATTTGAATCGTTATCGGACCGATATTCCATCCATGTATCGGAGCCATCTCTACTTAAAACTAACAACCTATGTAATTTTAAGCGAGTAACAATTTGTGACCCTCCACGGCAACGGCCGCGGCTACGTTTGCATTTACGGTAGCTTGCGCTGCATTCACAGCCACACGGATAGCCTACCTGCGTTAGGTTAACTGAACTCGGGAGACGAAGATGGATTCCGGAGAAATATCTTCACGCTAGTCAACCAGTGGATTTAATGTAAATATTGAAGTAGAGCGGTCAAAACAGAAACTTTTAACATTCTGCTGGAATTGAATTCCCACTTCAAGAAACACCTTTTAGGATGGAAAGGGTAAGTTTTCTAGCCAAATTTATCTACAACAGTACAGAGGACCTTCCACTGTTTCAAACACTAAAAACAAAAAAATCCAAAAATTTTACCGCACGTGAATATAAACGGTCATTTTTCTCGAAACCTCCGCATGTTTACTGGTTTTGCTGCGGAGGGTCACATTTGTCATTAAGAACGCACATCACAGCACACAGTGCACCACAACGTAAATGTGACCTCTGCATTAACCCATCTGTGAAGGAGCACAGGGGTACTTAGGGGGCACCCTTTACCAGTCCAGACTTGAAGCGAAAACCACACAAGTATCAACTGACCCCTCTCAAACTGTTTGATGTAACCTAGCAAACGTAATCAAACAAACAAACCAACCACTTTTGCAAAGTATTTAAAGTTTTGTGGTTATTTACATTGATTTATCCTAAGATCAGCGTGGCCAGTTCAAATCTCGGACCAATCAAGGTGCCACTGAGATACCCATGAGAAAGGTAGCGTCTCCAAGCAAACAAACACCGATGCAGTACATGCAGTGGTTGCATTTTGGTTATGGTGCTGGGTTGTAGTGTTCACAATGACAAATAATCACAAATAATTTGACATAAATTTCACACAGGGTGGGGCTGATACAGCCAACTTTCTCTATGGCCTGCCTTGAACCAGCGGACGAAACAGACGCCAAGATAGTTGCAGAAGCCCATGGTGCTTTAAAGTAACACTGTGGTTAATGGCCAACGAGCTGAGTATGATTAGAAGCTCTCAGATGCCGATGAGGCCTGCCACAAAGCCAACATGTGCAAAGCGCGCAGATTAATCATGTTGCGCCCACGCCAGTGTAGCAGAGGAACGTAGCTACCGAGTGGGGACAAAATCTGCCTGTAGAATATGACCCACAAAAGTTAGAGATGGAAGTGGAGGGAAAGTCTATCTCAGAGACACCGAAAGAGATAGATGGAAACGGATGAAGTTCGTGCATAGAACGTCTAGTTCTAAGAGTGACGATTTTGCTCTACTTCAGACTTAAGACTAAGTGGCATGACAAGTTCTAACGTGTTGAGACTAGGTCTCATCTCCAAAATGATTTAAGTGAGCCGGAGAGGACTCCTAAACCAGTCAGGAGTGGCACGATGGCAGCAGCACGACGCGCATCAAGACAGAGCTCGCACGCTTTCCGTGAAAGAAAAGACGGATATACGGCAGTAATGAGCTGATAAAAAGAGACAGATTTGATCGTGAAGGCACTCTTTTTGTTAGCGACAACAGCCCCAAAATGTTAATGGAAATCTACGAACAGAAAAAAAATATCACAGTATCAAGTTGTGTTCAATAGTGATCATACAATTTTGGACCTTGCGCCAAAGTGGCCAGGTTCCACACATGATGCACGCGTTCTGTCAGAAAACGCCTTATTTGAGCAGAATAAGCAGCAATCAAAGCAAGAGAAGCATTTAATTTGTCATTCAGTTTGGGTTTTGTGACTTTTTGCCTTTGATCAGTTCCTCCAGGATTGTGGGCCTTTTCTTGGAGACTGTCGCCTGATTTCGCGGCAGCTTTTCTAAAATATCGCGATGAAAGTTGATGTGTTTCAATGAAGTTGCGGGAGCAAATCAAGGTCGCTGATTTTTTGCGATTTTGTCCCCCTTTGTAATGATTCTTTCACAATGAATTAAAATGAAGGGAACAAAAGCACTACTATTTTTATTAACCATTAATCATTTAGTTATTTTTGAAGGTAAATGTGAGGCGTTTTTATCACACACGCTTTTCTAAACTTCTAACAAGGAAGTGAGTTTGCTGGACGATGCCTCAACATTTGTGGGAAATCTATAATGATTGGTCCAAATTGCAGAAAAAGGCGCGGTAATTGGTCAAAATTGCACGGTAGTAATGAATGTGCGAGACTTATTGAATAGTTAATAGTTGCGACGCAACATCGTGAACCCTGAAAGTCTTGTTTAATACGAGAGCAATATACGACTAATAGTGAAAATCGATTGATGCTCTAGGTAGATTTTAGTACAGCCTATTAAAATTATAATCACAAAAGGTGTGCTGTATAAAGCCCTAGATGAACGGTTTGATGTCACTAATATATTAACCGTGCAGCTCCTCTATTGGTTGAACTCAGCAGCTGGGGCGGGATTTTAGTTGTTTCACGACACTTTAGCTCTCTCAGCACTTAGGAATTGGTCTTAGACTTTGCTAAAAGTTACTTTCAGCATCTTTACACGCTTTTAGGTCCTACTTTTTGTTACGAATTTTTTAACTCTTAAGTCAAAAATGTATGACTGTAAATAAATGAATATGTGCCGCATAATTTTTCAGTCAATGGGCCATATATGAATGTCCAATGTTCAAACTGGAAAACTGAGCTAGATACTTCTTTTCACTTCTGGTACGCCTCAGAATGACTGGTTTCTGGTGGGTCTGAGTTAATAATATCAAACCAAAAAAAAAAAAAAGAAATCAAAAAATAACAATTATAATTAAACTTAATACATTTCTTAAGTTAATAAAAGTCTGATTTTTATTGATTTTATTTTTATAATCATGTGGAGAATGCTGAAATATAGTAATCCTGTCTTTGTTTGATGCTGGTGAAAAACGAATGACAACACGTTCATCAAAAATCAGAACAAACCCCATGACACAAATGCTCAATAACACCAGCCTCTGCCAGCCGGCGTCACGATTGGTTAGCGTCAGCGGGCTAACTTGAGGCTACGCTTATGTCAACTCAAATGCACTTTCATGGTAAAAAAAAAAAAAAACCCAGTCTGCCAGCTAGAATTTGTTCAGGTGTGCTTGGTAGATTGTGACAAACTACATAACTGACGTAAATCAGAAAAAACACCAAACAAGTTAGCAGAGATACGTTTTACTATAATATCAACCCACAGAAATCAGGTAAGGTTAGCTGAGGTACCGTAACTAGCTGAAAACAGCTTAACCTCACAGCTGTCAATGTAAACGTTAATGTAAACGTGTGTGAAACAAAGCTTCATGTGGGGCCTTTAAAGTAAGACCATAAAACGCAGCATAAAGTCGAGCGATGTCTTCTAAAATGCAAGTCTTATTGAACGTATCCTGTATTTACATAGCTGCGTTTCGTTTACAGGGTGCCTTCTAACACGTGCATCAAGAAGGGCCCAGGTAAAACAGGGCCTACAGCACGTGTAATTGATACATTTGGCTCAATTTAATCAGAGGTGACAGAGGATTTTTTTTTTTAAGAGTTAGCTAAATTGTCGTGCTGCGTGGAATTTCCCTTGACATTCGACAGCCCGAAATAATATTTTCCATAAGATTATTTTTCCCAAAGTACCCTCAGGAAAAATATTCCTAGTACTACAAGTGCGGATTCCCCCCTTCCCCCCCACCGAAATCACCTTGTTACTGAAAGTTGCCATCTGCCAGCTGGTTGAGGGCTGAAAATGCTATTATTTAACATGTAAAAGGCGAAATTTTTTCGCACATCTGTTGCTACTTGAGCTACCCGTTTTACGTCTTTTTCAGGGATTCCTTTGTTGAAGATAATTCCTCCAACTGCTGAGTAATTTGTTTGCAGAACACGGTGCCATGCCAAGAATTAGTGATGGATGTCAAGCGCCTTCCAGCGCACGGGTTTTAATGACATTTCATCAATAACGCTCCAAGTTATTTGCCGTAACCAATTTCGAGGTGGAAGACGAGACAGCGGCAGTTTAATGATAATTAGGACGTGGTATGTATCAAATTTGTTTGGCATACGTGACAGAATAGCAGAGAGCTGGAGCTCAGGGCAGCGCGCCGTATTGAGTTTCTTTTATTATATTCCAGGCGTTAAACACAGCCTCTCCTCTCAGCTGTACAAACAGATAGTAAAAATGAGCTTGAGCACAGCTAGAAGATAAATCATTATTGAACGTGTTGCTCAGCGCATAGTTAGGGGAGTGCCACGGGGAACGCTTTTTGTCCCGCGGTTGATAAAAAGCTGTTTATTTTTCGGGGCGGCCTCGGGCCCAGAGGTGCGCGGGCGCCTAAACGCCGCTGCCTCGTCGTTCTTGTTGAAACTGGGAGAAGAGCAACGCTGATTTCGTAGTACGCCGATTCCCGCTGTCAAAAACGAGTGGAAAGTGTATGTCGAAATTCTGACACTAATCTCTTCCAAAACAGACCTCAAACCACATTTCTGTGTCAGAAGATCATCTGAAAAGCAACCACGAAAAGCAGCGTCTCTCCGAAAACCTGTTCAGAGGGGAACGGCCGCCGAAACGGAGGGGGGAAAAGGGGAGAGCGCGAGATACAGTTTAACATCTGCTTGAGGTACGAGGATTTATGAGGAACTTTGGCCTCGCCTCTTGCTCCTCATCCGTCCAAAGCAAGCAGCTCCCTCCGAAGCCTGTTTATCGTGTGCATTCATGCAGGAGCAAAACGGAGGAAGAGACGGAGAGAGGAAAGAGAGAAAAATGACCAAGAATAAACTGGAAATCATCAATCGTAGCTGAAGCCACCTGTCCAACACACACAAAAATAAAGCTTTGGCGACTCGACCTAGCGCTTGCTGTTGCCTTTTTTGCTGCAAAGCTTTTATAGCACAAAGAAAAAATATTCGGAAAGGAGGCAGTTGGGTAATATTTGAACCGGCGACTCTCATTGCCACCCCATGTAGTGAGTTTTTGAGTGAGAAGAAAAACAACGTCTCCTATTCTTCACACTTCCACCGCTTAATCATTAACATTTTTTTGCCGTGTGTTTGCACATCTCCGCTCTTGCCAGTCCCTTACTTTCGTGCACTAGCACTACATATTTCAACAAATGGAGGCATGCGATTGGGCAGCTCCATGCGAACGGAGCGTCTTAGTGATGCCAAGCCATTTGCTGAGTAAACAGTTTGAAAGATTATTTGCGAGAGGAAGAAGACCGTGCAAATCCGTCTTGGACCCTGTCGCCGTTAGCATCCCTCACGTTAACGCGCTGTTTATACCGCTGTAAACACACTCAGAGATAGTTCATGGAGTGCTCAGGCTCCAGCGACAGGACGTTTACCCCCAGCTGAGTCTGGGCCTTGCTGCGTGGAGGTCCAGATCAGGACTGATAGATCCCACCCAAAACTCATGTTAGATTCAAAAGAACTGACCACGCTTTAGTTGGAGTGCACGCACGTGGAGTCGGTCAGTCCGTGAAAGCCCTAACACTGAGCTTCTGGGAACGTTTTGAGATGAATATGAAATTGTGAAACCGCGATGACAGCAACTTTTTTTTTTAAATACAAAGATTTTAGTGCGTATAAATTCATATGACACCAGAAAGACTTGATATACGGTCAGTGCAAAGATCAAAATTTGATTTTCTTTTTTATGTGCACCACAATAATTCCAGCAGTGTTATAGTACTCGAGTACGCTATGCAGGTGGGCAGAGCCAGAGCAGGAGATCTGGCCACGGCTAATGCTAAACATAACCGCTACACGTAGCCAGGCTGTGTTTTAGTCCCACCCTGCTTAGACCTACGGTGAAAAGCTGTGGAAAGCAGTTAAACTCCACAACGTTGTAAAACTGAATTCAGCGGGTTTCCAAATCTTTTCAGACACAGTTTTCTGACACATTTGTGACCGTGCACGGCAAAACCAGTCGCTTGTCGCAACAGAGGTTTCTGAGAAAAACGAGCTTTTATGTTGCGTGGGGTAAAATTTTGGATTTTTTGTTTTTAGTGTTTTGAAACAGTGGAAGGTCTATACTGTACTGTTGAGAATCAATTTCGCTGAAAAACTTACCTTTTCCATCCTAAAAACGTGACTTTCTTGAGGTGAGGAATTCAATTCCAGCAGAATGTTAAAAGTTTCTGTTTTGACCGCTCTACTTCAATATTTACGGTAAATCCACTGGTTGACTAGCGTGAAGATATTTCTCCGGAATCCATCTCCGTCTCCCGAGTTCAGTTAACCTAACGCAGGTAGGCTATCCGTGTGGCTGTGAATGCAGCGTAGGCTACCATAAATACAAACGTAGCCGCGACCGCACCGAGCGTCTGTGAGCGCTACGTCGATAGTCAACTTCAAAGGCAGATTTCTCCGTTTCTCACTTGGCGTGACAGGAGAAACCCGACTCCTTTGAATGTTGATATCTCAGTCATATGTCGTCCCATTCATTCCATATAGGTATCGTTTTGAAGCTTGATTTATGCCCTTTCATGAAAACATCATAACTCAATTTTGAAAATTTGCGACAAGCAACTGGTTTTACAGTTACCAAATGAAGGACGGTTTTCCACTTCCTGAGTCTTTAAGTACTGTTAAGATACTTTAGTACTTTTGGTAGCATCAGATACTTAAAATAGTTTAGAAAAAAAGTAGTATTGGAATGGGTCAGTATAACCTATGGCTGTTACTTTTGATGTTACCAACAGCATCCGATAAGGAAGCGCTTTGACAGACAGCACATAGAGACAAAGACAAGCCATCGCTACTCCATTTCTCTTCGGGGCCTCACTGCGCGTTAAAGCGTGACTTTCGGCATTGCTCTCGCTACTGGATGGGGGGTAAGCCCCTTTACGCACCTCCTCAGCACCTGTGTTTACATTGGGGCCTCGGCCTCTGTGACCTAGCAGCAGTCCCTAAATCACGGCGAAGATGAAGTGACCTTCCAGCCTTAAAATATGTGCTGCCCTTGCACTTTCACCACGGTGCGATTCCCATGAAGACTTCCATTATGAGGCATCAGCCGAAAGCTGGTATAAATTACATTCCTTCCTCAAATTCAAGTTTATTTGAACATGCAAAAGGGGCAGAAAAAGAGGGGAGCCTGTGCCATATTGCTGGGGGATAAGTACTTTGAGTATGGAAAGACGCTGGTAAGAAAAAGGAGGAAAATCTTCTTAATATGTCAGAACAGAAGAAAAGGTCACGTCTCTTTTCATGATCGTGAAATCAGCCGTCAGTCTCAATACAGCCTGTGTTCAGTAGCTATAGGTTAGTTGTGGTAGAACGTCAGAAAGGGGTCATAGGTTTACTAGCAACTCTTCACACCTCATTATCCATGTGCTGATGATTTCTCTCGGAGACTATTGAGCCATTATAGCTGCTCCAAGCCTGAGAACTAGATGCCGTATTTGGTCATTTGGGAACGAGTGAGGGAGGGAAGGAGGGAAAAAAACGCCAGGGTCGTGTTACTGTGGCCGTCCCCAAACCTGTCAAAAGAGGCCACGCTTCTTTGGGGTGTTGTGGCAAGAAGACATTTTTACGAAACACATTCGGACAGTTTAAGGCATTGCTTGTTATCACAAGCTCTTGGCTTTGGAGGAAACTGCTAATGGTTTGATGTCAGCGCCGTTAGCCCTTGCGCCAGTCACTGCGGTGGAGGTGACATCATGCCTGACCTTCTTGTTCTTCTTAATACGTCAGAACCATTAATCCTTCCCTGACGCAAAATTTAGCGAGAATTTAAACTCGTTTTTGCTTCTATTTGCATAACAGACGGCGTGACCGCTGATCTTTTTATATATCAAATTTGGACTGTGTTCCTTAATTGGCAATATTAGCTCATTGTACATACAATTATGTCATTATATACACATACACAAACACAAACAAACTCCGCGTCTATCCACAGCGCAGACCCCAGAGCTTTTGAAGCTATTACAAGTAATACTGGGAGGTCAGGTTATAAAGAAATATCCTGTATCGTAGAAATCTCAGACTTGTGTGTGTGTGTGAATACAAAGAGCCTCCAAACAGCCTTGGAACTCAAAACATCTGGAGTTCCAACTGCTTGAGCTAAGGACTTTTGACAGGACCAATATATTTCATGACAGGGGTTGGATACCAGTATTAAAGTGTAACATACACTATTGGAGTTGGTTTACAGCGGGAACCTTTCACTTTACAGGAATGAAAAGCATCTATTCATTCACAGAATTTCGGTGACATTTTTGGTGCGGGACTTAACGCCGCTTTTGACATTTTTGGACTTTTTCATCTTGCTATCGATGACTTTTTTTTCCCCCTCTTTGTTACCATGACAGGTACAGTATATACATATATATATATATATATCTCAAGTGTAAGGGCCATCTGAAATCCATTTTGGAAAAGAATCCCCTTTTATTATGGTACGGCGTGATTAATTACTTCTTCGTGTTCATGACTAGTCCAAATAATTCCCTTCTTTTGTGGTCCAGAATTGAAGACTGACCCGTGCACATGTGCTGATTCAAGGGAAAAGACTGCCATGAATAAGAAAATGAATACATGTAACATTTTGCACAAAAAGCGTGGACATGCAAACACACACTGAAACCTCAAGTCTTTGATTTGACGCTATCCAGCTGAGTGCCATGCCTTATGTCCCAAACACCCTGAAATTGGATGTAAATAACCAGGCCCCACCATGTGCATCAACACCATATTTCAAGGCCACTTAGCCTTGTCCTCCGAGAGCCATTTATCATAGCCCTATAAAAAGTGAGATTGATTCAGTCGCTCTGAGGTCGTGCGAGCGGCCAACTGAGTGCGGCAAAAACTATTTCCACCAATGCTTCGTCCTGAGAGTCCCTGCCGCAACGCAACATAAAATGCACATTTCCCTTTTACAACCCCGTCCGCCACTTTCCTCATTCAGGCCCGCGACAAGAACCGTACCAAAGCGCGATGGAATCATAACCAAACGCAGAAACGCAAGCGGCTATCTCCCTCTCCATCTCCACCACATGTAGCTGGACTGGCGCTGCCAGAACCTAACTAGCTTTAGAGGTATGCCGGATATGAGGAGCGGTGTGGTCAATTTTGTTGGACGTAAATTATGTTTTCTCAGAAGCCCCTTCTCCCCGCGCCCCCTCCTACACCCAACCCCACCACCACCCTCCCGGTGCGTTTGTGGCATCTGGCAGGCGCATAAATGTGTACTTTCCAATTTGCTATGTAAAATTGTAATTAAGGGCACATCTGTTTGACACTCGCCTTGGAATTCGAACACTGCACAGATGTGAGATTCTGTCGCTTTCCTCATACGTACGATACCGACACAACCCACAAGTGCTACGATGGAGTTACGGACTTGCTATCGACAATTTGTGAAGTAAGGTTTCACTGAATAAGCCGTACTAATGACAGTAAAAAACAGCTGAGCCCGCTTAAGGTTCATATTAATTGTAACAACGCATTAGAGCAGTGTTGTAGAACTCTAAAAGTCTCGGTCTTGTCTCAGACTGAAGTAATTGCGTAAATTAATTACATTATTCACGATGTAAACACAAGTTAGCGCTCGCCTATGGAACGCCATCATGCGCAAAAAATTAACTTCTCTTCAAAATGAGTCCAAACTGGCTCAAAATTACCCGAAACTTCAGTATTCCTTCATTTTCAATTGATCAGTAAATAGTTTTCCCGTTTTATAATGTTAGAGAGTAATCAATAGAGAAGGAACAATGTAGAAAAATGCATTATTTGTTATCAAATTATTGTATTCTGTATCCAGATAGATACCAAATGGATAAATAAGTGTTTCCAAATGGCACTAGCCTTATTTTTCGTTCAGCCCTACAGAGTCTTGGTCTTGTCTCGGTCTCGAAACAACACTCTGCTCTTGGTCTTGGTTTAGGTGGTCTCTTTTAGGGGCAGTTGGTGGCGTAACGGTAGGGTGTTCGCCCTGTGATCAGAAGGTCGCAGGTTCGAATCCAGGGCCGGTAAAGTTACCACAGAGGTACTTATGAGCAAGGTATTGTCCCCAAGCACTGCTCCCCGGGCACTGCCCTTGTTAGCTGCCCACTGCTCCTTCACGGATGGGTCAAATGCAGAGGTCACGTTTCGTTGTGGTGCACTGTGTGCTGTGCTGTGTTCACAATGACAAATAATCTCACACAAATAATCTCTACATTGGAGTTATCTGATTTTCTTGAGGGCTGTTAGGATGAATGTGGAACAAATACAGTATAAAATATGCCTTTAAAAGAAAGTTCACCAGTTCAACAAACCATAACCGGTTACAAAAAACAAATGCCAAAAACCATTACAATGTACAAATGTAACCACATAACAGCCTATTATTTAACAAACGTGTCCAATGTGTTCTAGATTGTTTTTGCCATTCTAAACTGTTGAATCACCTTGAAAAGTCTTGGACAGTTCACAGTGAGCTCGTCGACTTGTTTGACCAATGAAAGATTTGTTGATTTACCTTCAAGGCTGTACCAAATGTGTTCCAATGTCTTCTCACAAAATGAGAGCCAGCAGCTGCTTACATGCAGCCAGCTATCACCGACCAGCCAATTCTGTTTGTATAATTGATAAAGGAGGTAGAAATGAACAACGCTCTAGTTCATCGCATTGCGATTTGAGCAACGTCAATGTAATTCAACACACCTATCGCTGTTGACTTAGCCTCTCTGACATGTTAGCATATCACCAGTGAAAAATGTCAATCGTCAGCGCTCAGGAACGGCCGAATGAAAGCTGGCAGACCTCGTGGAGCACATTCTTAGAATAGACCAAGAATGAGATTATTTCTGAGATTAACTTGACCGGCCAATAATTTTCTAACACCTCTTCTGCGCTGACGTTTTTGTTTGACATTTCAGTACCTGGGTGGCGGTGCCAGACCTCAAACAGATTTCGGTAATCTGCTTCCGTCATCGTAGCGGTATGCTGGAGTAGGCCCTTTTGTTTCTGTAGCTAAAAATCACGCCAATCATTTCGGTCGCTGTCGTTTAATCCAAAAGTGACTGTAAAGCAACAGATCAGCATGTTGAAGTTTAACATGCTCCACATAAGTTTAGATTTCCTCTCGCTAGCGTTACAAGCTCTTGGCACCCGGCTGCACGTTTATGAACTGCAGGCAGTTGAGCAGCTCGAGCAAAATAAATGGCATGTGTGTGTTCCATTTACTTAAAGCTTTCCCCCGACTTTCCTTTCATCATCCAGAATAAACAGAAGAGGGCCCCAAGCGCATCATGCTCTGCTAAGTCCTTTCTAAAGCAGTGAGCCCTGTTTGTGAAAGCCCCCTACCTGTCCCTCTGTAACCTGAGTTGGGCAACAGTGGATGCCTGTTAACTCTAGAAGGAGGAGGGGTTGGAGTCGGGGTCATTAGGAATATTAAGCCTTCTGGCCAGTGCAGGTGCACGCCGTTTGACCTCATAGTCGTCGTCTCGAGGATCTCTAATGAATGGTCAAGGAACAGTAAACAAAATCGGCATCGTTATGTCTTTAAATCTAACTTTCAAATGTTATCGTCAAAGCTTTTCCTAAGAGTTTCTCTTGAGCTTCCCGTGGGAAAACGTACTGGTTTTAGCGTCTCTTGATAATGAGAAGAATATACTCTCTGCAGGTTTTTTGTCTTTATCTGGTGACATATGACGAACCAGGAAAAGCCATTTTACCCTTAAATTTGGGTCGTTATCAAACCATCTGTTTAAACGGTGTTTTGAACATGCTTTTTCACTTGCACCTCCAGTTCAACAATGTGTTTCTTGACATAATCAGTCTACATGCTCTGTGGACATTTTAAACTGACTTGCATTCAGTCCACGATGAAATACTGTAGACTAACGACTGAAGATTTTATTTTCTCCTACAAAACTGATTGTGCGCTAAGTCGCAGAAGGCTGAAATTTTCAGGGTAAATAAGAATGCTGTGAAACTCACCATAGGCCGAAAATCACAGTGATTGGCCGATAATTGTCATAACAGAGCTGGTGACAACACAAGTTCCTGTGAGGTCATAAACGAGCGTTTATAATTAAATGATAGAAAATCACCTAATTCTTATATGAACACTGTTAGAGGTTAGTTCCTTTATAAACACAACTGGTTGAAGCTGTCACAACAAAAAAAGAAGCTTCACTACCAAGTCACAAATTTCTATTTGCATCTTTAATTCTTTCTCCCATGTCATTTCACTTTATTGTTCTATGTTCTAACTCCTTATGTCGTGATATAGTTAATGCAGTTAATCAAAACTAAGATATGCAAGAGGGAAATATACAGTGATTCTAATTGATCAATAGGGGGCGCTACACACATTTATGTGATGTCATAATAGAGCTTTTTTGTTGTTTTGTGTAATTTTGACGTCTGACTTGGCTTGGGCCCCTTCTTATTGCCACTAGCGGCTATATTTTATTGTTATTTCTTTATTTTGTCCTGCATCGTTCATTTTACATTTTGTTTACCTTAGACTTTGTAAAGTCCTTTAGTATAAGCATGGCATCTTTGTATGTGGTCAATAAATATATTTTTTCTTAGCTGCCACCATCTGAACCAGCATCCAACCAGCAATAACCAGCAAACAACGATAGCAAAACAGCGGTATTTTCCACGAAATTTATATCCGGCTTCATAATCAGCTCCGTGGAAAAGAGTTATGAAACGTAACAAGATGGTAAGCAAGTGAGGCTCGGTCAGGCTGAACCCAGCTGCCCTTTTCACCTCCTCCTGCACCTCACAGAATGGTGTGTAAACCCAGGCAAGTTCTCAAATACTTGTTTACTGGCAAGCAGATGATTCTGGAGGTATACTGTAGACATTATGAAAAGTGGGCGAAGCGAACGCCGGGTGAAAGACGGGGCACTATTGCTGGTACGGCACTGCGAAAGGTGCGAGATGAATGCCAGTGTTTTGTCAGGTGCCGCGGCTCCTGCGCTATGCCAGAACTCAGCTTCCACGGCGGCGAGCCAAATCCAGTCAGAGAAACTTTCAACACGAGATAGAGCCGAGGACCTAGAGAGGAAATTGGTCCAGAAATATTTCCCAGTGTGATTAATTAACCTCTGACGTGCAGTTATTGTAGTGTTTATCTGAAATCACTCGGCAGGACTGTTCACATTTTTCGATTCATAAATCTGTTCCCGTTTTTATTGCGTTAAGCTTTGGATTTAATGTGATCGGGTTGCGGTTATTTCTGTTCTTCAAGCCGTATAGCCGTTTGACAGGTTTAAAAATCCACGTTCTCATCTAACTCGCCCTCATCTTCTTTGCTTATTAGGAGGTATACACAGAATGAACTCTATTCATTTGAAAATACCACGAATTACAAAAATATTTCAAAAAAATCAGTGACTTAACATTCAGATGTTCAAGTGATGTTGGTATCACCTCTGTGGAAGCGGAATTTGGAAGCAGTGTAGGTAAACAAATGAAAAACTGATCTTGACTGCCATGTAGGAGCCATTATAATAAATTAATATCAAAAACAGCGAGCATCAATGGGATCTTTATTTTGAGGGACGGAAAAAGTCAACAGAGATCATTTTAGGCTTTAAAGACTTTCTTAAGGAACATTTCAAACCGTTTTGCTGTTGACTTTTCCAGGACCCTGGCAAGTGCAGGAAAAGAACTCAAAGATAACTTCCTGAGAGCCCTGGCTGAGCGTGAGGAGGCCAACCGCAGTGGGAAAATGACTGTGAGTACATTATTACAGCATGGCGCTTGCTACGTAATGGGATTCCCCCTGAAATATTTCGTCAATTCCATTAGGATGGGAACAAACTCCACACTGTGTCAGGAGGGTTGCACACACCCTCCCCAATACACACACAAACACACATTTAAAAAGCAAACTTGCCATCCAATTTGCCATTCCCTCAGTATAACACATTACCACAAGGCCAGATGATGGTAACACGGCAAACAAGTATGTCTGTAAACATGAACTTTCAACTGTTTTACATTTTTACAAACTCAGCTTCAAGAGCCTGCGTCCACCAAACACCTTTTTTGCACTGAGAGCGCCCGATTTTTTAACACAAATTTTATGAGCTTCAGCGCTGAGAGCGCTTCATGTTGAAATCCGTTAAACTTTTAGAACAACGCTGGGCTCGTCAGTGTCACTTCTCTCTTGCTAGCCAATCAAAATCGAGGAAGGAGTAGGACATACACAGTCAAGAACTCACTAACGACAATGGTGGCGGATCTGGAGCAAATGGAGAAGCTAACTAGCCGCTAACGCCAAGATGCGATTTCTCTCCATTATCATGTCGGCTAAACTACCGATCTCAAGGGAACACCAATTAACGTTAAATGAAAGAGAAACAGACAGACACATTTCGTAACCTAGCAACAACAATCGCTGAGAGAAGCGCAGAGAAAGCGCTCTGAAAGAGGGTTTGACCGCTGTCAGTCCAAAAAACGTGTTTGGTGGACACAGGCCCTTACTCCTTTACTACATGACATGCAGAACGCTCAACCATTAAGTTGCTGCTTTTTCCCCAAATTAGACCTTAACAAAATGAGGGAATTAGAAATGCATTCCTTTCAGACTTTGGCCAATTGTAGACTCGGTTCATTTGTTTTCCTCTGTCTGCAGATTCTGGCGTTATATACGACTCTCTTCCGAAAGAGCTTCGTTTCTCGTAATTCCAGTGACATGTTTGGGGCTTTGACCTTTTTACGCAGGGCCAAGTGTTTATTATCACTCCCGCTAACTCTGCATGTCACGTGGGTCAAATGGCGACAGCATTACATGGTTTTAATAAAACAATGCCTCTGCAAATCAAGGACAACTAAATAGCTGACAAAAGGAATGTAAACCGAAAATGGAACGGCGTCCTTGCCGGCCAGAGACGAGTATAAACCTTCCTGCAATTTGTCAAGACACACTACCAAACTGTGGTTTCGCATGACCTCTGGTCCCAACGGGAGTTGTGATTATAACATTTCATGAGGTACGATGGGCGAGTTTAGGCAGAGCCCCGCTGTCAGATTTCACCCCCCTAAATGTTGACTCTGTAAACAATACTACGTTGTCGCTCCAGTTAAGCTTCATAAGCTGACCATGCCAGGGCTGGTATAAAAGGCCGGGTTACAACACGTCCACCTTTTTCACAGACATTCAAAGAAGCCGCAGTAGCCATGTCCACAAGAAGACTCAAGCTGTGAATCGGGTCCCTCATGTTTTAAAAAACCGGCCTGTGAACACCGCATTATGCCGTCATGACCTCCCGAACCCCATTTTGCACCAAAGGCCTTCATCTGGCGAAAAACTGCATAGGAAAAATATTTTTGCGCCTTCCCCACCATCTTAAAAATCAAACCCACATCCAAACACCTAATACCGCTTTCTTTAGAAGCTGTTTGAGTAGCAGGTAATCTTAAAACAGTCAGACCAAGCTTGACCTTGTTGGTGTGTTTGTGTTCTTCGGAGGGACTGAGGCCAACGTTTACCTATGAGAAATACGTTCCCAAAGGCATCAGGTATACTTTCAAAATGACCCATTGCTTCTTTACGTTTCATGTGAAGTTTATTATTTGTTACATCTTCATAGATATTTCTAAACCGAAAACCACGTTGGATCAGGAGTGTGTTAATGCTGTTTATAAAAGTGTTGATGTGGTATTTTTTATGGCTTCCTTGGCTATAATAAAAACAGAAGATGTTTCTTCACTAATATTTACAACATTTGGCACGGTGAGCAGGTTCAAAGGTGCACGCCAACATAAAGCATCAGACTTGGAATGCATGTTTTGTATAACTGGCAAATCTGGAGTACAGAGAAGTTGTTGTTGTAGTACAGTTAGTTATATTTATTAGTGACGCCATTATTAAAAAAAACCCAGCATTTAGGGACAGCAGACTGGTGTCTAGTTATACACAGACCAGTATTCACCATGTAGATGTAATGAATAACACCGATGGGACACGCAGATTCATGGCACCGACGCAAGTAATGGCTCGATGTCATCAAAGCGATAAACTGAAAGCCCTCTTCAAGAACACAAAACGCACCAACGTCGGGTAGGGTGATGGTGGACCACCTGAGACAAAAGGGAGAGACATGCCTAAAAATAGTAAACTAACTAAATGGGAACACATGCAAACACAGTAAATACTAAACCACTGGATTAACAGAACAGGGTAAGCTGGAGGTAGGGACTAAAACAGGCATGAACAGATCAAGAAACTAGAAACAAAGGACTAGGCTAAAGCAGGCGTAACTGATGGACGTGTAACTAATTAAGGCTGAAATATACTTGCTGTGATCTACGTATGCGTATCCGTACACCGCCGCGTTGTTAACGTTTGTGCTGATATACTTGCATCCGTACTGTGTGTCGTAATCTGTAGTGTGTACTCCTTACCACCAGGAGTCAGTGTCGAGGCCACAAACCTAATAAATGAATGGATACCTGTATCTTAAAATTGTCGTCTGTTATTCCAAACAAACATGTCTTCAGTCGAAAAAGCATTAATCTTCATCATATTGAGACGGCACCGGAGAAGAAAACGAAAATCGCGGAGATGGTACGTTCGACCACTTAATAGATCTCCTCAGCAAAATGGGGAATTCTTTTCTCTGGTTTTGCCAATGAGAGACATTACAGATCTCGCAACACTGCCCCCTATAAATTACGCAGGTATTGCATCTCCGTATACGTTCTGTACATTTTTGAGTACGTGCACAAAAACCCACGCAAAGAACGCAGGATACGGATCGTGGCTGTACGTACGTACATACACACATAGTTAACAGCAAGTATATTTCAGCCTTAAGTTTCAACAAATGGGCAGTACAGAGGGAAATAACTGACATACCACATAACAGACTCAAGACAGGACTAGGGGCCTTCTGGGGGCCAACTGGGGTCTGTGAGGAGCCAAAAGAGATTTGGGAAAGGTAGAACCTGGAGTGGGCAGAGCTCTGGGAGCAGGCACAGGACAGGGCGGAGCCCGGGAAGCTAATGGGACACGGGGAAGACTTCAGGTCTTCAGGTGTGCACCCACCTATGAAAGCAGGGTGAAATCCTTGGCAGCAGAGTTGTCAGAGGCAGGGTAGCCAGCGAACACCACAGCTGGCGGGATTGGCAGCGCCCTCATCCACCAGCTTCCCCTGGGGTGGTACGGCATACCATCTTCCTCCTCATCAGACTATGAAGCTCAACAGCTCCTCAACGGAGAATCAGCTGGCCCTCCTCCTGCTGCTGCTGCTGCTGCTAGACTTGCTCTGCCTCACGTCCATGAAAGTTCCAAATGCTTGCTGCATTTGTTTAGGGTCAGTTCATCTGTGACAAATGAAGGCTTCATGGCAACAATGCAGGCATTTATTCAAACACAGAAACAAACAGGCTCCATGGCCTCAAAGTGAAAGCCCTCTTGCTTCTCTTTAAAAACACACAGAAACTACAGCACACCAGCATGGGGTAGAGTAGCAATGGATCAACAGAGACAACAGGGAGACATCCCTAAAATAGGAAACTAACAAAAAGGGAGAGACACCTCATGCTAAAACAGAGAAGAACAGAAGAGGGTAAGCTGGGGGCAGGAACTAAAACAGGAACCAATGAAACAAACAGTGAAAGTGAGTGATTAGTTGTGGTCATGAACACAGCACAGCACACAGTGCACCACAATGAAAAGTGACCTCTGCATTTGAGCCAGCCATGAAGGAGCAGTGGGCAGCGGCCGGGGAGCAGTGCTTGGGGAAAGTACCTTGACTTTATACCAGCACAAAAACACTAGCAATGCTGCTGTGTCTCATCCATTAATACCAGCACAATATCAGAGCCTCCAGGATTTCGCGTTGTTGCGATTGCAACTATTAATGCAAATTCAGCCAATCCCCATGAATGCATTACAACATACACGGACCAACAGCCAAATAAAAACAGTTTAACTAAGGTCCTGTAATCAGTCATCGGTGGTGACTGTACTTTATACAATTTCTAAGCTGGTCAGAAGGTACAGGGAGATCATAATCATGACCTAGCCGAAGAATTCTGCCTGCTCTGGCCCTAATAAAGTTGAGCAAGGGCTCTCTTACAGAATCACATTACAGATTACAGGTTAATCTTTGCTTAAGCAGAACATAAAGACCACCCACCAGTGTAAGCTGGACTGAAAAGTAGTCCATCTGAGCTCATAGGAATGACTGATCAAACACACATTGTCTTTGTACGTAAGCATAATGCTGCATGCTACTGCTCAAACACGGAATTATTAGCCTTCCAGGTCATGAAATGAGGGACGTGTAGTGTCATTTGTCAGCTACATTATTCCAGGTGACTTTCCACATAAATCTGGCGTTGCGTTAGACCACATAGCAGCTATATATGTACTTTCTTAAGCCTCTTATCTGGACAGTTGCCACACTGTTGGTGGTAGACTGACTTATTGAGGCACTATGTGTCCGCCTCTTAAGGAACAAGTTAAACAAATTATGTGCTAATAAATTACCTGGGAGAAATTTCAAACATCACCATAAAATAGGATTCATTTTGCAAACTGTGGGCAACTTGATTTAGAAACAGATTTGATGTAAATTTCACACCAAACGAGTACTAATGGAACAATTTAAACTACCGACAAGCTAAAAGTGGCTTGCTAAGACATGACATGGGGATTAGAGAAGCCACGCTTCTCTAGCTTAATTAGAGAATCACTAGCTTAATTAAAGCTTAACAACATCCAGCAGGTTCGGGAGGGTGTCAGAGGAACGAACATTATCCGTCTCGTCAGCTGAGCTCATAAGGCCTCTAGTGCAGGTGGCGTTGTGGCTTCTCCTCCCCCGGCCCTGTTGCGAAAGTTGCGCCGCTGCCAAAAGTCACACACAAACAAAAGGTGCACCTGGGCAGCTCCGGCATTATTTACTCTGGGTTAGAAGTTAAGTTTATCAAATGCAGGTCACACCTGTGCTAGGTGCCTCAGGGGCTCCTTTGTCGAGATGTGCACAGTTGAAACCAAAGGTGCTGGAACCCTCCGCCCCCGCCATCCCGCCCCACCCTCCTGTTTGTTTTTGCTTTTTTAGCAAAGTGATACGATGATGTCAGCATTCGTGCCCTCACCGATTTCACAGGCTGACGAGCTACAGGAGGAGGTCAGCATTTTCAGGACCAAATTTATATGCATCATGCTTTTGGCATGCAGCTTATGCATTGCGTGATTACAATGATGGGGTCAGTGCTCGAGGTTAAAACCTATCGAACACTACTGAGCACGATTGAGCACTCTACATTTGTAGCTTATTTTTTCTACTAATAACTTATCATTATGGAACATTGATCAGAATTTATATTAAATTGCACAAAATTCTTTATATGCCTTTGAATCTTTACTTTTGATCTTCGTGGGCAACTTCAATTGTCTCAGAAAGCCTGGTGTGAAACCACAAAGCATAAAGAAAATGTGGTTTCAAAATATCAGCACAACAACAACGATCCAATACGTTAGACTGCCATCAGCATTTGTCGTCATACAATACAATAACTGCACATGTGATTAGTAAGTAAGTTAGACATCAGGCATATGCTACTGAAAACACCAACAGATTTCTGGTGTTGCTCATGACTAAGTCAGCGATCTTTGTAAAGATAAGTATATTGTTCCACAGGATTGCTTGTCACAAGCCAGACCATGAGGAGCCTCACTTGCCTTTTGTTCTTGTTGAGTTAAAGGTAAAACCTAGATAACCTGAGGACTGATAATGTTGTATTCTCAAATGTGAGTCCATTTGCACCTACTAATAAACTAATTATTTACAGCTGTTCCTTTTGAGTAAATATTACAAGGACTATTAGGATCGATAACAATTCTGGTTTCCCCGCATTTTTTATTTAACGTTAAATGAAAACTTCATTAGTCTTTACAGAAGAATAGAGGAGGAGTTTTGACTGAGGGATTTTCTTCTCCATTCGTCTTGCAGCGCACCCCAGATCTTCCGTTTTAAGGCAAAAAAAACGAGGGAACTGACAATTTCATTTAGTCATGATCTCTAATTAGAACTATATGCCTTATGAATAGACCATAAATTAGCCGAGTTTATTAATGTTGTGCATATTAATGCGTGATGTGCAAGCTTTTTCAATCAAACCTGCTTGAAAACCTAGAAGTCTGAAACGAGCAGAATTTTACAGGTTACCACGGGCTTGAACTTCCTGTACAAAGCAGGTGTTTGTCTTTGGTCCGTGGACCCAGTAAGTTCTGTATTGATAAGCCTGTTTCATGTATAGATAATAACGTGGTCAGTCATGCAGTCCAAAGATCACATTTAGCATAGAAATGAGGGAGAAATTCCCAGCCATATAGCATTACAGTCCGTGTGCGCGAGTCGGTCAGTCAGGCCTTTGTCTTTGTCACGGCCAGTAAAATAACAATAGCATGTTGGTTTCAAAGCACTTGACCAAAGGTGAAAGCACCTTGGAAAAAGAGTCATTCAGAGCTATCGTGTGACCTCGCCTTGAAAGCAGTACAAAGATTTTCAAAGGACTTGGGGGGGGGACTGAGGTATACGACCCCCCAGTTTAGCCTCTTTCAGAGTGGACAAAGGCATTCTTTTGACAAAATGTACGGTATATGAATATTCCGAGCCTGGTTTTGTCTGTTTTTGAAGACACTGATTTTTATGGTATCATTCTAATATTAACGGGATTGCAAAGTCTCGGCCGGAAAACATGGGTCCATGGATGCAGAGATTGCATGTGAAATGAAGAAGTTATATTAATAAGAGCCTGTTCTTCTGGATGTGTTTTTAAGTCCAGCACCGCCCACCCCCCCCCCAAAAAACGTGTTTCCAGGCCATTTTCTGTGTTTGGTGTCTAAATAGAGTAGGAGAGAAATTGTAAGTAATTTTCATAACTGTCATTTCGTCGTGACACGTTTGATGTTCCCCTCAAAGGGCAGAGATGGAATGCAGATCCAGTTTCTCTGTTTTTTTGCCTGCACATATGAGATGATTGGCCACAGTTTGTAGGAGCAGCTGTCATTAATGAAAAGCTGAGCTCCTTCATCTTACCCCTGGAAATTAAAGGCATAATGGATGGAAGGTCCAGTTGCATATGAGCCATAGCACACTCGGAACCAAACGCTTTTTCGATGAAATCAAGTCAGACACAATCCGGACATAGATGCCTGCTCCCAGCATGCAAGAGCGCTTAATGGTCTTTCTTGTACCCATACCCGACCCACCCCATCCCCCCTCCCATCCCCCATTCCACCAGCTGCCACTGATGTAGAGGATGAAATAGCTACCGCCATTTTTCATCCCATGCACTAGCCTTTATCTCATGTTCTACAGTAAAAACTGTCCCTGTCATTACTAGGGATGTTGGAATTAATTGCGTAATCAATGCATCACGATGCAGACGTGGACGATGCTGCAACGATGCAGGGGCAGACCATAATCCATTATAATAATGGAGGTTTTCAACCGGCAGGCCCACTAGTGGTCCGCAGAGGCATTGCAGGTGGTTCGTGACATGCAATTCACTTTCATTACTATAATCACTTTTTTAAAAAATGATTCCTTTTTTTCATTTTTCAAAACATTTCCAGATGATTTGGGGACCTTTATGAATAATGAATTTAATGCAAAATATCAAAAAAGTAATACAAAAAATTTGGCGTGCACGTTTCAATTCCGATCCTCGGGCTCACGTTTCGATCCAAAAATTGATTCGTGATTCGTAAATAATTCACGATTCATAGGCGATTCACCATTCAATACGTGTATGAATTTGTTTCCAGCTGTTTTGAGTTACGTTTCCCATTTGACTGTGGCAGATCAACAAAACAAATCCCACTGAATCAAATGAAGTTTACTAAATGTAACGCATGTGCAGTGCTTCCCTGGTTTACAGCTTTACATGCTCACGCTTTACATCCTCAGCGTCAAGTACATTATTAATGCAACACTCTTTTAGAATCAGAACGACGTTGTCTCACACAAGGAACATGCTTTGGCTCTGTCTGGCGTGCGCTGGGCGCTCGTTCACTCCTCGCTCTAGATTCCGGGGGATTTGATCTCATTTGCGGGCATCAGGGAGACGCTACCAATATGCGGGAGACTTGGGATGTCTGTGTTAAATCTATATTAACATGTGTGTGATCAGTAGTAGGTAACAAACACTTCAGCAACCGCCATCTATTTTATTTGTAAGTTGTATATTTATATTTTGGCCGAATACAATATCGTGTAACGTACTGCAGAATGTGACATGTTTGATGAGTTCACATGAACAGGAACAATCAGTTTCACACCTTACACAGAGGAAAACTCCTTCCCTCCGCTCTTTTCTGAGGTGCGCACTCCCGCAGGGATGCATTTTTCGGCGTAACACCAGCACCGCTAGTTGAAATCCTCGGAATTATATCATGACATTGCTTGCTGACTGTCTGGCTACGGCATAAAAATTCAAGCCGAATTGAACATCCCCGTAGCAACTATGGCTGTGATTCTAAATGTTTTGTATTTTCGCTCAGCACATTCTCTTAATACCCTCACAGAAGGTTGTGGTTGAAGACTGATACAATGCTTCCTCTGGATAAGCTGTCTAAGATATACAGCTTTTTAAATAAGTTCTGTATTTCATATGTAAACAGAAAAACTTCTGGAATGCTGGAACGCTCCTTTTTTCCTGTGTAGAGTAAGATCGATGTGGTATAATGTTTTCAGTGACCCTCCCTTTCAGAAAGTCAGCAGGACGTTAGAGGACAGAGTGGTGATTTGTTGGACTATTGTAGCATTGCAATCAAATTGAATACAGATTTCTGTTATTCTCATCATAAATCAGGCTCGGGGAAGTAGCATCCAAAAGACGTTAATCATCAGAACAAGTACAATTTAGGCATTCGTCAAATTTTCATCTCTTTGATGGAAAGCACTGTACTGCTGAGCCAAATATGGGAATTGCCACTGGCTTTTACCATTAACCACATTTGCCTTTTTGGACGCACTTCAGTTTCCTCTTGTTAACAATTATTCCTGAGCTTTTCAGCTTGCCACAGACACTAACAAATAAATCATACACTGTTATGGTTTCAAGGGTCTGGTATGATATATCCCGTAGCGAGGGAAATGGCCGTCCATCGCTTTGACCGCCAAATGCTCGACTGAACGCGAGTTTGACCCATTAAAACGTCCAAAATATCCAGTGAGGACAACCATCATAAGTTTTGATGAAGTGGATCGTAACACGACGTAACTCTCAATGTACCTGGAAAATAAATGCCCACAGCCAGCTGTGTTTGAGGCTCCTTCGTAACAGCAACATCGCGGAAGGCGATTGGAGAGGATAACTGTGATTTTTCAGCGCATTCCATTTATCTGCGTTCATCCGATAGCTTCGCCGTGCACCTGTTCGTCAGCCGAGACTATGGAATTCCGTCTCGTCTGCTTTCCGACATCACTTGTTATCCCGGCTACTCCCATCTACAGCAATCATTTTTCAGACGTGACATATGACATGCGTTCACTTATGAGTACGGAGCCGTTTAACTTCTTCGCACCGAAGGGTTCCTGGCTCCTCTTTCTATGGAATGTACACCTGCCTTGTCACAGCCTACATGACAGTATTTAAATATTTATCATGCGGCAAACCAAAGGAGACCAAAGTTTAAGAAATAACACATTTCAACAATAATACAAGGATTGATCACGTCTATCATCAAGCAATGGTACATATTTTATAACAGTTTCACAGGAGATATCATGTTGCTGTGACTATGGAATTATCGCTGGGGCTTTTGCATGAACCTCTGTTGTTGGTCAAGGCTGACCATCCAACTGGGAAATGCAATTACACTCGAGTGGGCTTAGGAGCACATGGAGCACATTCTTTGGAATCCTCTTTGTTTTATCACCACACAGTGGCCTGCTTAGATGTGTATTATTCCACCTGAGTAAATACTGTACAGCATTTCTCCCACATACGTCCGAGCGTGTCTTCAACCAGAGGGTCCCCTCTCGTTCTCGTTCTCCGTAGTTTAATAACCCAATTGTTGAACTCTCAGCCACCTTAGAGGAGATGGAGGAATGCCTTTTTTTTAAATACATATCTGTTTGCCTGAAGCGATATTCCCAACCGTGCGAGGATACTTCCTGGTGAATTATTGACTTAGCTCCATGCATGGCCAGTGAGTTTACTTCATCAGTAGAACTTGTAGTTTTAAAGGATTTAACATTCCTCGCATGGTTTCATTCCGCGGTAATATATAATAACAGGTGCATGGTATTGTATTCCGCTAGAAAGTCCAGTATTTAATCAACCATTTAACCTGATGCTCAGTGAGAAGTGCGAGTATCAGAGCAATCTTTATTAAATGGGTATGTCCAATACGCTACAATACGTACGATGTCTAATCGATATATTCGTTTTGGATCGACGCTATGGGATCGTCGACGAGTGAATCGATGTGTCTATGCAGATCGATGCTTCATTACACCCCTAATGTCGGCGCCTGCCCAGGGTTGCCGCCCGGCTTGCGCCCGTAGTTCCCGGGATAGGCTCCGGTGAGAAAGTACTATGGGTTCTCATTGAAACATTCACTCCTCCTCCTGCTGCAAATGTGCTTCAGAGTTAAAAATGTCATCACACACTCTTACTGAATTTCACTTATCAACTTCCTGCACCCAGTCGCCATCTGGCCAAGCTGATAGGACTGTGTGCTGCCCGATGTACAACTGTTCCTGCCTGTTTAGCCTCACCCCCGATGGGCGAAGCCAGCTCATCTTCTTCACGCAGAGGAAGACCTGCTATATGTCAGCGCAGACTGACATTTTTCAGTAACACAAGAAAACACCCTTAAACTGTATATACCAGTGTAGATTTAAAGTTGATGTTTACGTGTCACCAGCTGAGCTACTGCTTTCAGTTTGGCATTAAGGTGCTAATGGCATACAGCTTGATGAGTCGGATTCTGAAAGCTCCTGTTAAAAGGGATTTAATCATTTAATCACTTTATTTAATCATTTTATTATGTAATTGCGTCAACAATCACATATTGTTCTTGGTTTTATTATCATTTCTAGTGCAAAAGCTGTAGGAGGAGTAGCGGCGCCAAAAAGCGAGTGGAATAACAATAATACTAATAGTCAAAGTCAACGACAATGAAGTTTACTTTGTCTCTGACTATTATTATTATTCTTTCACCCACTTTTTGCCACCTGCAGCTTTTGCGCCAGAAACGCCGTTCCAACTCTAAAACGTGCGGGCTATAGCGACACATGTTGCCATCATTCACGTCGTCGATACATGCACTCCTTCGCAAGTTCTGTCCATTCTGCCGCCCATAAAAATGTGTTATTTGCGTCATCATTTCGTTATCCACCCAGCGTTGCTAATCCTCCTACAGTTTTTATGTGCTAGAAATGCTAAATCCTTCTCTTTTCACCATCTTTTAACAACTGTATTTTTACATTAGACTGATATTCATAACACTAAAGAGCATCTCTCCCTCTTAATAAGTCCCCAAATGGTTTCTATTGTGGGCAGTTGATAGTGTAATGGTTAGGGACTTGGCCCTGTGATCGGAAGGTCGCCGGTTCAAGTTCCAGACCCGTAAGGTGCCACTGAGATACTAACAGGGTTGCCACCAGACGTCTGACAAAAAAACCTGGAACCTCCGACCGACAACTCTGGCTATAAGTGGAAATGCCCTTCACGCATCTAACCTATGACATTCAGTGTACCGGGAGAGTGACTTTTTCTCCCGGGACAGACCATTAAAAAGAAGCACACTCCCATTAAGCCCGGAACGGGACAGGTGGCAACCCTAGGTACTCATGACCAAGGTATGTTCCCAAAAAGCTGCCCACTGCTCCTTCATGGATGGGTCAAATGCAGAGGTCACACCGCACCGTGTGCTGTACTGTGGTGTGTTCACAATGACTCACTAAACTTCACTATAATCCATAAATGTAAATGAAATAATGTTCCTTTAGGAGGGGGTGACAATGATTACATTAAAAAACAAAGAAAACAATACGCCAACAGGCTCTGATTAATGGGAAGTCGGGGTTCAGCGAGTATAAAGTTAAAGTTTGATGAAAGGCATTTGTGTTTAGAACGACATCTTCATATGTGAACAGCCGCCTCCTGCAACTCAGCTGTCGAGACACCAACCTAATGATATACTGGTAAACAACATGAGCAATTACGTCAGTTTAACTCTACTGAGCTGTTACTTGATGACTAGTAGTACTTGGCTTTATTCTGACCCTGCTCCTGCTCCACACTCTTGGCCACATGGAGGAAAAAGTGGAGACCGCATTGGTCCATGGTTTTGTTCCAGTCCATTGCAGTTCAAGCCCCAGCCTGGAAAGTGCTGTGAAAACACTGAGCCCTCTGACCCACCGTGCACCAGCACCACCGTTCCTGGGTCTCATCGGCAGTTTGAGGAGGGCTTCTCCCCGGACTTGCACGCCAAGCCAAACAGTGTCATGTTTGAACACCTATTTCCACTGGGAGGTAGGGAAAAAAAAAGGGCAGTAACACTTTAATCAGGAACTCACAAACAGGCAGGCCTTTGATAACGGCCTGCGCAGTCCATTTATCTCTCTTCTCTGAAGGGTGTGCTGGCTTATGTCACCCACTTTGATCCTCTTTTTTTGGGAACATGACATCCTCTGCCGTGCAGCTCATGATAAAAGCCCGTAGTTTAAGATGTGTTGCAAAATCTGCTAGAGAAACTGTAATCCCTGACACTTCCTTTACGATAGGAGCTACCTTCCTGCTTTCTCTCGTGTGGCTATAGTACGCTGGCTATAGCGAAGCCGCACTACTGTATATACATCCTCACAAAGTGGTGGGGCAGCTATATTTGTCTTGGACTAAGGCCTGATGATGAGGCCAATAACAGCAACAGGTCTCTTGGCAGGTGTCTTGAATGAGGGCTGTTAGAATAACGCAGTCACAGGGCTTTTCATCCAGGGATGAAGCGGGAAACTTGTGGGTTTGCTCAGTAGAGACGCTCAAATCATGCTTACTTTGACTTCGATTACGATTCCTTTAAGGGACGTTTAACATGAGTGTATGTGCTCCTGAAAAGACTTTCAGCACCTGGTTCAACAAATTAGCTGGCCTCTTCAGCCCACAGTCTTCAATAATTAGCTGACCAGAATGTGGGATTCATGCAAATGCATTGGCACGCTGCGATGTCAAGCGCACAGCTCTTATGCCATGTTCACACCGAGAGCTACCAAAGCTGTAAAATCGCAGGAATTCATTGACTTTCTCCTGACAAATGGACAAAAGTGACGAGCGTCAAAATTTGGCCGACTAGAGCCACAAAAACACTGAAGACAGCTAAACTTTATGCAAATTAGTTATGACGCGCTTCGGCTGTAAACGACCGGCAACCAATCAGAATGTAGACGTTCTTTGTTTGTGAGAACAGAGAACATGCACGGAAACTTGGGTTCCGTGCTACCGTACCTTTGTTCCGATCAAAATGACAAGCCAAAAGCTGATCACAGCGATCGCTGAGCACCCTGTGTTGTACAATCCGACCGCCTTCAGAGATCGTTACAAGAAAGCACCGGCGTGAGATGAAGTGCCTGAGTACAATGCTACTTTGCATACTGAATTATTATTGCGCTATATATTTTTCCAACTTACTAAACTACAAAACTTTATGTAATTGACAGAATTCTGTTCTTGGCTGTAATCTGATCGATTATCCTCATATCGTTTTTTTGGGCAGGGCAACAGCAACAACAGTGTCGCACAGCACAGCTTGCTGTCACACTGGCTACAAGCGAGCGGCTCCTTCAAACAAGACTGAACGTTCTAATAATGTCAAGAGCGAACAATCATATTTTGACAATGATTTTTGAGCATCTTCAGCAATTTTACAGCTTTTGTAGCTCTAGGTGTGAAAGTAGCATTAGCCCTTCGCTTGCCCCTCAGTCCTGCTTTATATTTCTTTCTCAAGAACACCTCCAGTCGGTTGGGGCTGGGTTCAGAGGTAACTAGCTGTGCCCTAGCAAGACATCTCCTGCAGTTTTAGGGCATAGAGATGACAATGAGAATAGATTTAGCTCAGCGGTGCCTCATTAGCAAAGTCCGGAATTAGCTGCAGCTTCCTGTTTAGCACATGATTAGCAGCAGGCACCTTGCCGGGTTTACACTCAAGTGGCCCGTTGTCTTCGAGAGGCGAAGCTTACATAAGCAGGCCACAGAGGTATGTTTTCTTTCTGGTGACACATATAGCTGCCACTTATCCAGATCGAGTCCAGAGCTACAACTGGCCAAGCTCAACGATCAAAAAAGTGATAATAAAAGTAGAGTCCGTTTCGCGAAGGGAAAATTTATAATAATGGCTTGTTGAATAACTTTTAAATTACAGGGAGGTTGACAAAACTCTGGTTATTGTCATAGTGCCGCGGTCACTACAGTCCTTCAGGCCTTAATGGCCGCAGGTGGGACCTGTTAGACGGTTTGTTCTGGGGCAGTTAACCCTTGTTATCACTGCACATCACCAAGGTCCTTTCGGCACACTTTAACTCTTAATTTATTGGCTGCTATGAACTGAGTCGCAATCGGTAACCGTTTTTTCCAGCTTTTTTTTGCAGCAGCATGGTTTCAGAAATGCTATGAAAGCTAGAAACACAGTTTTTCATCAATTTAATATTGAACTAACGCTAACTTGTGTATTAAATGTGCACTGGACTCCATAGAGACTCCGTCATCTGGAAGCAGCCGGGACCTTATTTGGGACTATTTAAACATGAACTGAACGCTAAATGAATACTTAATTCTGAACTAATGTCCCCTGAGGAGGACGGGGTCCCCTTCTGAGTCTCGAGTCGGGGCAGTTGGTGCCGTAACGGTAGGGCGTTCACCCCGTGATCAGAAGGTCGCAGGTTCAAATCCAGGACCAGTAAAGGTACCACTGGGGTACTAATGAGCAAGGTACCGACCCACAAGCATGGCTCCTGTGGGCGCTGCCCATTGTAGCTGTCCACTGCTCCTTCATGGATGGGCCAAATGCAGAGGTCACAGTTCGTTGTGGTGCACTGTGTGGTTTGCTGTGGTCACCATGACTCACTTTCACTCTTTTGGTTCCTCTCAAGGTGGTTCCTGCTAGAGGGAGTTTTTCCTGGCCACTGTCGCCTCAGCCTTGCTTGTTGGGGGCTAGGGCCGGTTATATGTAAAGCGCTTTGTCAGAACGACTATAAAAAAAATCCTTAAAAATCCAAAGTTTATCTCCATAAAATAAGGTAAAGGCATGTGTATGTAGGTAATGACATCTTTTCAAACCCTTGAAGACGTTTCAAAGTCATCCACACGCGTTACCGGTTGCTGGTCGGCGTGAACCACCTCTACACCGTTACAGGAGCCACTCTCTGCTGGAATAAAAGGGTCTTAAATCTCCTTTATAATTACAGGAGCCCGCTGCATACATTTGGCCTGTAGCTGACAAACAGCTCCTTCTCGGGAAATTGTTTACAACAGCAGTCAACACGAAGAGGAACTACTAAAGAACGCTAAACCCAGAGCATGATGTGTTGGTTTGAATTGGAGAACATGCATGGGGCCATTTCCAAATTTTTTCTCCGTAAGGGCTGTGTGAACAGTTCAAGCTTATCAGTTTGGCTTGTGTCCATCGTTTAACTCTACACAGATCCGTTTGTCTTAAGGGTCCAGAAAGAGGTCTTGCTATTTTGGCTCGACATTGGATAAGGCTCAAATATGAAACGAGTCCTTCAAGGTCAGTTTTCTGCCCTTCCGCTCGTACGACCACATTTCCCTTCATTTTGTGAATCGCTATGTATTCAGATTCCTTCACTTGCGTAAGCATGACCACTGAGCGCCCACACACACAAAAAAAAAACACTTTTGAGGCAAGCTGAGACATCGCTTTTCTAAAATGTCACCTCGACTCAAAACGATTCATCCTCTGCTCGTGATGACGTCCCATCAAAGCGCTTTAGAAAATGCATATATCAGTTTTTTCTACAGGGTTGCAGCTTTGTTTTCTCAGCGTTTTCATGTGAAAGAAAGTCGTCCAGAGCACATCCGTTCTCACAGCACATCAAGACTAAAATTTTTAATTTGTGAGATTTGTAATTCATCTTCATTATATATCTGGCCAATATTTATTTTTTTTTTAGATCAGTCCAAGTCATTTTCATTCCGGGTTTAGTCGTATTGAATGAAGTCATGTTTTCAATCCTAAATATAGGCTAAAGCTCTCTTCCTACGTACCTCGAGCCTATCATAGTTTTCAGAGGTCTAATCATATCCCTTTTCCTTGCTGTGTTTATTTTGGTCAGTTTGAACCTTTAATTACCAAAGTAAGAATCAATCTTTAACAGGTCTTTCATTTGTTAAATTGTTTTTGACCACTGAAATTATTATCTGGATTTAGCCTCCAATAAAATGGAGCCACATTCCCAAGTACTTCAAGCCAATATGATTTTTTTTTTTACTATTCAGCATAAAGCGAACGTATGTTTCTAAAGGTTCCATTTCATTTTACAGATTTGCATGTTCTCAGACTAGTCACATTTTCCCTTTTAAAAAAACGGAATAACCCATAATTGGTTTCCTTATCTAACTTCTGAGATTTCCACTGAAATGAAATGTCATTTGTCTCAAAAAGAAATGGATTTATAAGACTTAAAAACAAAAACAGCATGATAAAAATGATTTGAATACACTACAAATATTTCAGAAATGTTTTTGGGATTTAGCAGTTAACATTGATATATTTAAGTAAAAGCTATTTAAAAAAAAAACAAACTATAAAGTGGGATCAATTCATGAAAAATCGTCATTTTTGGCTGAAACCTTTTGGCTGAAACGTCTCTGGTCCTGACATCTGTCCACTAAGATCTTTGGTTTTAGTTTTAAGTTTCAGAGTTTTTTTTTTTCCCCACACAGTATTTTTTCTTTTCTTTTTCCCAGCCTTCTACACCTGCGGCTTTGTGTTTCTGCACCTGCGTCTTTGTGTGGCCGCTGGTTAGCTGCAAATATTGACCCTCAATCATGCTGCCCCTTCTTTATAAAATGGGAGGTTGGCTTGTATAAACATTCATTACTAAACACCTATTATGTGGTGGGTGTGGAGCTATTAGGGCCTAAATATGTTTGGAGCAGATCCATAAAGCTTTTGTGTGTGTGTGTGTGTGTGTGTGTACGTGCATGTACATTGAGGTGTGTGTGTGTATATACTGTAATCTCTATTTATTACAGTATAAGGTCTTTGTGTGTGCCGTGTGAAAGCTGGATCTCTTGATCTGGTGTGTCGTGGGCACTATGCCATCCATGTTGTCTTTTGTTCGACGTGTTGTTCAGTAAAGAGTCTGAGGCACTTCAGGGACGGGGCTAGAGCTGTGCGATTGTGTGCTGTGTGCCACACTCTTACTGAATTTGTCACTGGCTGCTGCTCTGCCACTTGCCATGTCACACCAAGTACGCATAAATAGCGCTACCAACCACATGAAGCACTGAGACGAAAATCCGCAGAATGCCTTGCATCCCCGTGTTGTGGAGTAACTAAAATTAGCAACGCGACTAACTTCACTGCTTAGCGCTAGCAGAGCTGCTTTTAAAAAGCAGCAGCTTCTCCAATAACTATTTCTTTTACAAATAACGTTACCAAAATATTACTATCAGGCCATGTGTCCACCAAGCGCGTTTTTGGGTTGAGAGCGCCTATTTTTAATACGCATCCTATGGGCTTCAGCGCTCAGAGCGCTAAGCGCATTCAGCCGGGGGGGTGAAACGACGGTGCAGACGTTTTTTACCGCAGCGCTCAGAGCGCTTAAGGCTGAAATCTGTCTCTTGCTAGCCAATCAAAATCAAGGAAGGGTCACAGCCTAAAATTAGCCTAAAATCGCCACTGTTAAAGAGCTCGATTTCGTTACATTTGTAAAAGTGCATTTCAGTTGGTTCTGCCACTATGTATCACTATGTCTGCTCGTCCTGCGCATCTTCAACGTACACCGAGTTATAACCAAAACCTTACACGCACCGTTACACAAAAAACATTTGTGATACACCTTATACTCACTTTGGGAGAGTTCTAATTTATTTTATAATGCTAAAAATTTATTTGTATTATTTTTTAAATCATTCCCCCCCCAAAAAAGACTTGATTACATTTTTAAAAAAAGCATTCGAGGCTGAAATTCCGTTTCAGCCTTGGTTTTCTTGGACGGTTGTCAGATCTCGCTGCCTTATCAGAACTTCACAACATAATGGGTAATGATGCTTGACATAAGAGCACTTGAAGAATACATGTTTTTCTTTTAGGCCGCGCAGTAACTCTTTGCTCTGCTTGTTAAGATTGCAATGATGTAAACAACCGAGGGTGGAAATTACTCTCCACCCAGTGCTTTGAAGACATGCATCCTCTCTTTATTTATACCCCCACTCCAAAAAAGGAATATATAGTAAGGACAAGACGTCTCTTCTGTATTCTCAGCATTTTCACTTGTACCACTTAACACAGCAGTTTCAATATCTGTTCATGTCAGTATTTCTCAGTTTGAAGATTCGTTTTCTACGTTCCTAGTGTAAAAATATCAAGCATGACATTTACAACGTGATTAGCATCAACATATTTAACTCTGACCCTGGCCAAATCCACCTGACCACTCAATGTCCGCAATACCAGCTTTGCCAGAACAAATCCCCAAGGCCTGGGAGGGCGGATGAAAAGCATTCCTTGACCTTCAACGCTCCAGTAAACATCACAACTCTCAAGCTTATTTCATCACCGTTGTGTAATTTATGGCGGGGAACTTGGAACATTGGGGTTGTGTTGCATCGCACGAACTGGCGTGGGGCATTCCATTTATACTCTGGGTGAGGTGACCCTTTCCTTCAGACTTGTGAATCAAGTAAGAGATAGAAAACGACAGTGATTTTCTATTTATTTTCTAATAAGCTCACGTTTTCAGCGTTTTACTAGCAAAACAATGAACAAGCCAAAACCAAACCCGAACTAATGAGAAGCAAGCGAGTGATTGTCACTGTGAACACAGCACAGCACAGCACACAGTGCACCTTACGATGTGACCTCTGCGTTTGACCCATCCGCGAAGCGTCTGCGTACAGCTGTAGAACAACTCCCAGGGAGCAGTGCTTTGGGTAACTGCTATGCTACCAACTGCCCCAAACCAAATCCACAGTCAAAAAATAACAGAACGAACAGCACACAGAAAGCAGAAGCAAGGAGAGTAAGGCCGTGTCCACTCGTACACGGGTATTTCTGAAAACGGAGGTTTTTCTATGCGTTCTGGCCTTTCGTCCACACGTAAACGGCATTTTGGGTCAGTGAAAATTGAGGTTTTTGAAAACTCGGTTTCTGCGTTTAGGTGTGGACAAGAAAAACGAAGGTTTTCGAAAAACGGACGGTTTCGCGTCAGACCGTGCGCCGCTCATATGACGTCACAGTATGCGGCGTGTCTACATTAGGTTTTCATCTACAATGCAAGGCATGCTTTTGAGAGCGTTTTTTTGCGATTGCGTGTGGACGGAGATATTTTTGAAAACGTGCTCGTGTGGACGCGATTTAAAAAAAAAACGAAAACGGAAAATCTCCGTTTTCAGAAACACCAGCGTACGTGTGGACATGGCCTCAGATTTCTACACCCACATACACAGGCGTAGCAAATTGGGGCAAACAAGCCATCCACGTTACAGCTGAAGACAGCTGAGGGAGGTCACTAGTGGCCAGTCGCAGGAACTACAGGCTGATCTGGACGCTTTCTTAGTTAATATCAATGTTTACCGTTCATCGAGCAAACAAAAGTTGTAAAAAATATTCAGTTCTTTCTCGGTCCTAACTATTTGAACACCAAAGTCCTTTTCATTTCACTCTGTCAGTTTTAAAAGCTCGTCCTGCTCAAGTTTTCAAGTTAGAAGGAAAAATCTCTCAGCATGCTGTTCTAAAAAGTCTTGTGGTGCTTTCGCAGCAGCCGTGTGGTCAGGGGAAAAAAAAAGTCCGAGGCACAAACAGACCGGCCGTGTCCAAGAAAAAGAGGGCGAGAAAATAATTGCTTCTCGAGGGTGTTAGAAGCGTTGTTCTCACAGAGGTAGAGCGGACAACACCCAACACCTCCCTTACTCCCACCCCCATCCCCACCGTGAATACAGCCTGCACCTGTGCTGCTTCTGTTGACACCTCCCGTGACATTTCACAATCCCACCCTTTCTGATCAAAGTATCTAGGAATCGTCTCTAGCAGCGATATTAGATCTCGCCCCAGACGTTAGGCCTTTGTTCTCTGTTGTCAGCGTCTCGGAGAACAATGAGTCGGTCGCTGTTACGTGAGATGGATGAAACGGCGCAGTGTAAACACCATAAGATGCTTGTGATTAAATTCTGAAGTCTTCTCTTTCTGCACAAGCTCTGCTCTCTAGACCACCTGGCACTGCTGGCACTAGAAGAGAATGAACAAGATGATGAGGGGGGGGAAAAAAAAAAACATGTTCAAACTTAGCTCTGTCCAGAGAAAGACCAGGGCCAATTTACCCAGCCAACCAGCAGCACCGAGTAGCTCCGGCTATTGCCGTGAGCCCCTGAGCTAAAGCCTTTAGCGTGTGAATAGAGAAAGAAGAGAATTCGAGGCCCAAGCCAGCAGGGCAGAAGAGAAGACTGTCCGTTTACGCGCTGGCCAGACGGGAGAATTCCAGTGTTCACAGGGCAGGAATGTTATCACAGCACATTTGGGACTGTCCCTCCTAATTACAGGAGGGTTGGTTTGGTCAGGCCAGAGGCACTGTGTAATTATCATGATTGCAATGCATTAGGCCCTACTGGACGGCAGCTTTTTTCCCTTATGAGAGAGGTAAGGGAGTTTGGGAAGTATAATGTTAAATGTTATTAGTGATCTTTAATGATAGTGAAGTAGTCACCAAATGCATCAGTTAATATTCGATACTAGTATTACTACCATGTCTTGTCTATTTTAAATCAATATTTAAATATTTGTTAAAGAAATTTGGAAGAAAATGAGATTTTTTTGGCAATTAAAGAAATAATACTAAGTCTAGAAAGATGTTATAAATCAGAAAACAAATCAGTAAAAAAGGTGAAAAGAAAATGTCTTTTTACTAAGAACTGACACCAGACATAAATTCCTTGTAGAAAACAAGAACAAATTTTCCTTTCTATCAAGCAGCAAGAAAGTTGTAGCTTCACATTTTTTTTGGTTTAATTCCACTTGACATTTTCCATCCAGAGACCTGACTATGATGCATCTGCACATTTCCTATATTTAAACTAGAGCTGGGGACAAGACCACTTAAACCGAGACCGATACAAGACCAGAGTGCATCGAGACCGAGACGAGACCAAGACTCTGACGGTTGAGACTGAGACGGGACTAAGGCACGTTTTACACCACATGACAAATAAGTGGAACATGCAGAGCCTAAGCAACACTAAACATGTTTATTCAATATTTCTTTCTTACATGTATATAATACGTAAATCGCATCACTGGAAGCAGTTATCCAAACTGCTCACATCTACGTTTTGCCGTGGAGGGTCACATATGAGAATTACGAGCACTAACAAGTGGGTTTACATCGCAAACAATGTAATGCATGCCTTTTTACGCAATTACTTCAGTTTTTGTGCACAGAATTACTCAGAAATAATTTCACATACAGAGGAATGAATATAATTCATGTCCGTTAAGTTCAAAGTCTTGTGATTCCGACAGTGTGTGTGCGGTTTCTGTAAGTTAAAGGGATTCAGAGAAAACACTAATTAATAAACAATGCAAAATGTCTGCGTCGGCCTCAAATAGTTAACAGTAATATTCTCAGAGTCGTGGTCTCGGCTGGTCCTCTTTGTCCAAATCCGAGTCTGAGATCGAGTCCTACAACATTAATTTAAAGCAAGCAAACAAAGATTTGTTTTAAACAAGCATGTTCTAGCTTGTTATGAACATCATTTTGGGAACTGTATTTTTACACATTATTTTGATCCATAAAAGAGGCCTGTTATAAATAAGATGTTTCTGCTTATTGTCATTGGTTGGAAAGCTGTTCTGTGTTGCAGCCGCTCACGCTTCCTCTCTCTCTCTCTCTCTCTGTGGTTGAGAATAATGAAAGGAATGCCAAAGGGAGTCGCCCTGTGTGCTGTCCAGCTGCAGCAGACCCTAAGCTCCACATTTTGAGCCAGGGAGGCAGTCATTCTCCGAGCCTCTTCCTTTTTTTATTACTTCCAGTGAGTAACTACGTGCCACATTTATTTGCCCCGTACTCAATTAAAACCATGCCTTGCGAAAAAAGGAAAAAAAAAAAAAAAAAACAGGAAGGGAGTGCACTCCAAAATAAAGTTGCAATGCGGCCACCTTTTATGTCCGACCGAGGAATTTGAGAAGCTTGATTTTCACATAAACATTCCTCATCCATTCGGGCTTGGGACAGATGGCTGCTGTGGGTGGCTGTAACCAGAGGACATTACGTTTTGGTAGCAAGTGGCTCACTTGTCACAGCAGCACATCCATTCACAGAAGTCTGGGGTTTGCGCCTTGGATTCCGCTGCCAGCATTTTTCGGTTAAACTGTGGTGAGGACCACCAATACATTTTCCACCCCAACGTGATAGAAGGATGACTTCTTCACAGCGCACAGCTGCTCCGACAGCGGTGCCCCGGTCTCCCCAAAGCACACATTGTATTTCAGCACGCGCTCAAAGCCGGCTCAGATTACTAGGCCGAAAGCGTTCGGGAGTACGTGGTCTTGGCGAAATGGAGGCGAGCAACAAGGAGCAAAGTCAACGTGCGAGGCACACGATCAGCTTCGCGAGCTTTCCCATCTTGATAAAAGGCGCTTGACAAATCCCAGCACTGCTGCCGCCGCTCAAGTGCACCTGCATAAGCAAGGGTGTAGTGCGTGCGTGTGTGTGTGTGTGCGCGCTTTCGGCTCACTGTTAATCTCCCTGTTGCAGGGGGGGAAAAGCCCTTCACATCTGATTAATCTGCTCGAAAAAGAAATTGTTTCTCAAGTGAGCCTCTGCAAACAACAAAGAGAGCATTCTTCACGCTCAAGTTCGCGAACCACGTTGCTGGTCAGTCAGAAGAGGACACTGCAAACTAATATTTCTGCTTCGAGCTTACATCAGTGATTAACTTCAGTGCAGCTCTACTCTCCTGAGTTGATCTCTTACAGAACTCGTTCTCAGGTCAAAACATGGTTTACATTATTTCTACCCATGGTTCCTTGCAGCTTTCACCTTTCCAAACCCAGATGGATGAACTACAACTCATCAGAGAGGCGTTTTCCTCAGGGTTTGGCACGGAGGAGGTTTGCATGTTTTTAGTCACCTCTGGTTAACCTCATCTTTGTTTAGTTTTACTCTCTTGTGCAGGTGGTGGAGTTTTCTAATAAAGACAGGCTTTGCAAACAATGTCCTTTCCTTCTCAAGCCAAAAGAGAATTTCTTCATTAGTTTGCCAAACAAAAAAAAAAAAAAAAGGAATCTCAGGAAGCATACGAAAGCCTCGTTCAGTTCAGTTCCGGAAAACTTGTGACGCCCTGTCATTTGGAGCTTTTGTAAATGGCAACTCAAATCAGATGGACAAAACCAACGATGTAGGAATGGACATGTGAAGACACACACGTTTAAAACTCACAGACAGGATGAAGCAGCTTGGAGCTGATGTACTGTAGCCCAGCGTTTCTCAATCCCAGCTAATAAAAATAACTGTGGTTTTGCTCCCTTCATTTTAATTACTAGTTAAAGAATCATTATAAATGGGGACAAAATCGCCAATTTTTCAGCAACTTTATTGCAACAAAAACTAGGGCTGGGTTCAATAAAATCGATTCACCGATCAATATCGATTCTCGTTCGAAAAATACGATATTGATTCAAAAATTTGCGGATCGATCTTTTCCTGCGGCTATGCACTACTTCTCGCGACCGCACAAGGAGAGCTATAAAAACGTGAGACCGGCGAAACCGAAACCAAACAGAGCCATGGCTGAAGCTGCTCCGCTCAAATCACCGTCTGGTTTTAAAACGAGTTATTTTATAACCAAGCAAGACTAGTATTGACGCAAAGAAATCTCGAAATAAATCGATATCGAATCAAATCGAGAACTGAATCGGATCATGACCTTGTGAATTGGAATCGAATCGATTCAGGAAATCAGCAACGATACCCAGCCCTACTAAAAACACCACAACTTATCACTTTTTTTTTTTTTTAGCAAAATCGGCCATTTTAGGCCGCAACAATCTCAAAAAAGCCCCGCGAAATCCTGGAGGGACTGAAAATGACTTGCAAGTAAGGTGTCTGACAAAACAAATGAGCCTATAATCTATGTGCGGTTCTTTGGAAAGGTCTTGAGGTCTCGATACACAAATGTTCAAGCTAGAATTTATATCCACAAATAACTTGGAAACCAAGACTAGCGGCGTTGGACAAGAAAGCCGTGTCTGTGTTTGGTCCCATCAGCGTAGAAAGTCTTAAACAAAGACTTAAGCGTGACTGATTTGCGTTTTTGCCATTGGTGCCAAACATCACTACTTAGTTTCTGAACCTGTGGCTCTTGATATAATTCTGTCGTATGTGCATTTCATGGCCAATTTTTCCCCCTCTCACAGCAGAATTTGTCCTGCTTTTCAGCAGCTTTGCAAATCTCTTTGCAAACCTGCTGCGTTCCACACCTGCTAGGACAATATAAACGACGGTGGACAAGTGTCTCCCTTAAGAAAGACAGTAGTGCATGTGCTAAATAGACTTCTGTTAAGCAAGCGCTTAAGGTTTATAGATTACAGATATTTGTTTGCTACAGGACACGAGGTGTATTACAATGGAAATTGTGCTTCTGCTCTGCACTCCTCCATATCTTTTCTGGCCCTATAATGTTGCAACCCTCCTCCTTCTCCTCCTCCTCCACTCTCCTACACTTCACGCTGAGAAAACAGCAGATGGCCAAGTGGTGCGTACATCCCACCGCATGGGGCCCCATAACACCCCCCGCTTTTTGGCTAAGGGGAGGGGGACCAGAAGGATGAGTAGTTACCAGGAAACCTAATATGAAATCATTTGTGTTCAGTAATTTTTTATATATAGCTTTACTGGTTACTCATCATCGATGGTCAATCTGGTGCGTGTTCCCCAACTAACATAGTGAACGTTAGCAACTAACATGGTGTACATTAGCAACTAACATAGTGTACATTAGCAACTAACATGGTGTACATTAGCAATAACATAGTGAAAGTTAGCAACTAACATGGTGTACATTAGCAACTAACAGTGTACATTAGCAACTAACAGTGTGTACATTAGCAACTAACATAGTGAAAGTTAGCAACTAACATGGTGTACATTAGCAACTAACATGGTGTGCATTAGCAACTAACATGGTGTACATTAGCAACTAACATAGTGAACATTAGCAACTAACATGGTGTACATTAGCAACTAACATAGTGAACGTGAGCAACTAACATGGTGTACATTAGCAACTAACATAGTGAATGTTAGCAACTAACATGGTGTACATTAGCAACTAACATTGTGTACATTAGCAATTAACATGGTGTACATTAGCAACTAACATAGTGTACATTAGCAACTAACATAGCGTTGCTAACGTAGTTAGCAATGCGTTAGCAACTATGCTGTTGGGAAAGGCACGCCTGATCTCCAGTGACTGTTCTTTACATTATTTCCATATGGTGAAACGTGGCGCTGTTCCTTCGTTGAGCCCAGTACGCGGTGCTTTTAAGATCTGTTAGCCACATCCAGATTTTTATGAGTCTTTATGTTTTCCTGATTTCGCTGAAAGGCAGATACACTGCCCAGAGCTGTTGTGGAAGTGATCTAAAGAAAATGGAGGTATTGGATCCTTGGTTTGTGTTTTTTGAACCTTTGGGAAAGAGATGAAAAAATAAAACGGGACAGCGTTTCTGACTCCGAGCACCTTTTAATTTGATGTATGTGGGCTCACAAAACCACTTATTTTGTGGTTTGGGCTCCACTAGCGACTTCTGGCCAACATGGAGGCCAACACGATCTGTACGCCAGACTGATGGAACAGCTCCTCCCAGCTGGTCTATGGCCACAGTTGGTCAGTCCTGTGTCAAGGTCCACTGCTGGACATTTGGTCAGGAGATGACGGGACACCTGCCCCATTCAGTGTTTGTTTTGCTGTTCAACTGCCCTAGTATAGACAAGCTTTACACGGATAAAGAAGCGCACAAAGTTCTCCTTCCGCCTCTTTCTAAACAACAGCTCGGCCTCTCTCTACTCTTCTTCTTTGCAACTTTCTCGCTCCCTCTCTCTGCATTCTTAAAACACGTTCTATTCTTGAAACACATTCTCTGCCACTTGCAACCACACATAGCACGACACAGTCCTATTTCCACGTTTCCCAAAAATCCGACCATAGCTCCACCACCTGCTTCGAATTTGGGGCTCAAGTGGTAATAGGTTTTGTTTCATTTACCCTCCATCCATTTTGGCTCTCGGAATGTGTTGCAGGCTATTTTTAAACGCCATTTCATCACACCGTGTTAATAAGTGTTCGAGTAAATACAGATTCGAACAGCAAACCACCCGGCCAAAAAAGCTTGGTACGTCTCAGTTGGACTTTTCTTTTTCACTCTTCCTCGTGCCAAGACATCTGTCTTGGGACACACCCTGTGATTATAAGCGAAAGGAAGCAGCATCTTTTGATTATTTTCATCCAGGCTGCACACACATGCACAGAAAATCAGGTCTGTCAAAGCCATTAAAATAAGACGTAAAACGTTTTACTGCCAGATTTGATTCATTTACCTGAACAGGCATCTCAGATGTTGTATCCCACACAGATTGCGATAATGACAAACTTCAAGAGGACAGCACTGGCGTTCATGCAAGGCTAGCACAAGTTGAACATCTGAGCATGTGTAAAGCTACTCTTAGTTTCTCATTACTAGAGGTGCGAATAAAAAAACGGTTCAGACTCGGAACCGGTTCCAACTGATCAGTTCCATCGAAATTATACACCTCCAACGTTATCCCAGCACGCCGTTTTCCGGTTTTCCCTAAGTTTAGCGTCACGGTACATTACGTCGCACTCTATGCGACCTGACCTTCCACCACAAGGAATCATGACGCATAAATGATATTTTGGTGTATGTAAACACATGCGCTGTGTTTGTTAACGCGCACGACTCTCACAGTGAAGTCCAACATTCACTAAACGTTCCAGTTCAGTTAAATCCTACCATTTATTACAGACAAAACTTATATTTTAGTTGATTAATAACAAAAACAACCAACGTTCTACTCACAATACAGCCATTTACTCAATAATTATTTATTCCCGATGCGAGTCCCCAGCGCTATTGTGCCGCGGCTCTCATACGGAACGCTCTCATGGCAAAAATCTACTTCTCTCCCAGAAATCAGTCAAAAATGAGTTATAGACCAAAATGAGTTCTGATGCTCAAAAATGACCAAAACTTTAGTATTTCTAATATTAATATTTTCCATTTATCAGAAATATATATGGACAATGGCATTGGTATTGATAAAATCTTATCAACTCCCACCTGTAGTCATTACATATTACAATACATGTATGTCTGGAAATTTTTAATAAAAGAATTTGAATCTCAAATTGTCCCTCACTTTATGCAAGCCTCCGACAATATGTGTAATCCCATAAGATTCGAGTGTAAAAATCAGATTATACTCCCACACTGGTCAGTATTAACTGTAACTCACTGCTTTCATGGTGTTTTGTTACACAGAGGTGTATGGGTGCACTTCCAGGGAATGTCTTCAATAAAGTCATTACTGTTGAACGTTTTTGCTGACCCGCTTATTAATAACAGCATTTTGGAATATGTGATTGGTTACACATCAAAGTCAGTCAGACCAATGTGGCTCGATAGCCCCGTTCTGAAGTTCTCAAGTTCATAAAGTTGGCTGGTAATGAGGGCTAATAGTACACGTGTGAGAATGTTGTGCATTAAAAACGCAGATACAGAGACGTAGCAGAGCTCGCGATGACTCAGTGTGCAAACATCTCAAGCTGTCCACGAAAGTCTGTTTGCAACATGCTACGAATTTGTTGACAAACTGATGTCCTGCATTATTGTTCTTTCTGTACTCCACCCATAATTGATCATCATTAGGAAACTGTTTGGCACATTGAAAAGTTTTAATAACTAACAAGTGTTACTTTTTTTGACCAAAAAAAGTTCACTCCAGTCAACGTCACTCATACTTTCTAAGAAAACACCTCTGTTGTCATGGCCATTGTGGCCCATAGTCCTGCCGACGTGGTGCAACAGGACTATGGGCGGAAGCTGGGGACCAACCCTGGGGAGGCACCAACACGTTGCAGGGCACAATCACATTCACACCTTACGGGGCCAATTTAGAGTTACCAATTAACCTATACTGCATGCTTTTAGACTGTGGGAGAAAGCCCCCACAAACACAGGGAGAGCATGCACACTCCACACAGGAAACCTGGGCTTGGAACCCAGGACCTTTTCACTGTGAGGCGACATCATTAACCGCTGTGCCACCGTGCCAGCCAGTAAGCATCGCTAATATGAGAAATCCCAAGCAAGTGTAATTCTGGTAGATCCCAACAGAAGCAGCACACCTCAGCACATCTGGTTTCCACCACTGCATCTATTACACAAGGCCCACTGTGTGAAGTCACTTCCAAGTCAAATAAGCACCCCACCTCCCACACGCACACACACAACTTCCAAAAAAGAGGGAACACCTAAAGGGGGACAAGAGTTAGCCTGCCAAAAAAAGGACCAGCACCTCAAACATTCCTGTCATCCAGGCCATGTTTTCATTACCCCAACAAATTTACACAGTTGTTAGTGATGGCCCGGGATTCCTCCCAAAGCGCAGCACACCAATAATAAACAGTGGCCAGCTGACACCCTCAGACACCTGCGCAAGCCTCCCTGACAGTGCAGGATTGTTCCCAGGGAGAGTCACCAGGGTGGTGGTGGAGGTGCGATACCAGGATGGCTCAAAGTTCCTGTGAAAGAAGGTACCACCCTGATGCTTGGCTCAGAGATAAAATGCACCACTGGAAAATCCCACCACAGACAACCAAAGAGACTCGTGATAAAAGACATTCAGTCACTTCTTACCTCCCTGAGGGTGTTTTTTTCACTCAAAACAAAGGCAGTGAGCCCACTTTTGATTCCATGCACCACTGAATATTTGCCAAACACAGTTAATCTGTTTTAAACAAAATCTCATGGTATATCTATACTGGATAAAGTTAAGTCTAAAACCTTAAGAACAAATTTACCAATGGCCATGACATAACTGAATTCACACATATATTAACAAAATATAAAAATATATAAACAAAAATAACCTTATACAATGCCATTATGTGACACAGACATGGAACATTGCATGTTAAATTACACCATTTCATTAATAACACACAATTTAATTATAGGTTCTTGTATTTCAAATTTGCTATAATTATAATGTTATTTTAATCTGCAATGATCTTCACAAAAATTGAAAAACCTACAATTTGTTAGCCTTCTTACACAAAAACTATATTAATAAACAGTTGCTGCTCCAGAAACTGTAGTCACAATGTAAGTCCTTTTCCTTGAACGACAGTATCACTTTTGGCTTGCCAATTAGAGCTGGGCGATTAATGACACACCCGGGTGAATCACCCGGATCCATTAAATAAGTCACGAGTCAGGAAGCTGAGGTCTCCGTTAACCTGAATCCATCAAGTCCTAACTACACCATGACTAAAATATAAACCCCATCACGTACATACATCTTATAATTATTTCAAACTCATTACAAGATCAATATAGCCATAGTAGCAAGTATAGCTGCTAAAAATCTCATAACGTAGAGTTAATTTGCACCATCACACTCAAATGAGGCCTCCTAAGAACTCCCTACAGAGTTGAATCCTCTTTGTAGACTACAGGACTCGTGTCAGTCGAATCAGTAGCGCGGCGCAAAGCGCACACACACACGAGTGAATCTGTCGGTTAACTTCCTCTAGAGCCGAAAACATACAACCGCTCATTCTCAACACAAGCCACCTATACTATCTTCAATGAAAAACAAAGCATTCAGCGGGCGATTTGGCAAAACGGACTCAAGTGACTCACAACATCCAGATCAGTTTAGTGAACCATTACAGCTCTATTGCCAATGGTGATAAGTCAACGTGTCTGAAGTTAGCTGAAGGTATTAGGGCAATCATTGGTGACAGCAGCTTGTAGACACTTTATTATCAATTGTTTCATAATTCTTTGCCTGCTTATTTTGGGTTGCCAGTTGAGATACATGAAATGTACTTAAGCAAACTGGTATAAAGTTTTAAATTAACTCACATAAACATGGAATGAAATTCAGCAGAAAATATCCTTTCATTCTTTCTAGGATTACCTTTTTCTCTCTTCTCCATAATCCCCAAAACATACTTTTCTGTGTTTGCTATGTGGGTAACAAGTCCTAAAGCTTAAGGGCTGGTTTCTTGCTCATGGATTAAGCCTAGTCTTGGACTACATTGTAGTACCAACAGAGATTTACCATTTAAACTCAAAGCAAGTCCAGTACTAGGCTTAATCAGCGACTGGAAAATTGGCCCTGAGGGCTGGCTTCTAAAAACATTGATTAAGCGTAGTCTTGGACTAGCTTTGAGTTTGAATGATGAATCTCCATTGGTGCTTAGTCCAAGCCTAGGCTTAATCCATGAGCCAGAAAACAGCCCTAAGAGTTTCAGATTCCTTAGAGGTGAAAATGGCAAGGTAAACATTAATGTTTTAAAGAGTTGAATAACTGCAAACAGAAGATACAGCGTGAATGTTTAGTGAATCTGTTTGCATCTCCAGTAGAAGAAAGTGTGCTTTCAGCTCATACAGCATCGCTATTGTTTAAATGACTTGCAGGCTACCTCGATTTAGAAGTAATTCACTCCTCAAGGCAAAAGCTGTTCTTGGTTTGACTGCAGCTAAAGGTGCTGTTGAGTTCTTCGGCGGGGAGGGGAGGAGGAGAACACCTGTTCTCCAAAACTACTCGATGGAAGCAGGCGGTTTCATTGAGCCACGCTTCTTTTATGACTTTGCCTCATGAGTTATGAGGGCGAGGGTAAGCTTTCCACCATGGCGCGGCTGTGGGCTGAAGGGGTTTGATTCCATCTCTGCAATCGAAAGACGATCTGCACGCCTTGCTCTTCCCACTGTATTTCTCAGCCCCCGTCTGATGATTTCTTTTCAAGGAGCCACAGATAAGGTGGACGCACTCGGCCCCTGGCCATCTGTGAACCTGATAGCATCTGTTTAAAGTATATGAAGAGGAGCACCCTTCCTTTTTAAGTTACCTCACTTTTATTCTGCACACGGAAAGGGAATCCACAGATGGCTGGGCTTCTCACAGAAATACAAATGTGATGTGATAGTCTCTGTATTTTGTGTGTGTGTGTGTGTGTGGACTGGGGAAGGTTTCGGAGCAGAAGTGTGACTCCCTCCATAGAAGTGTGACGAGCCAAAACAAAGCTCTTCACAACACATGCTGCTGTGAGCCCTTCTTTCATCATTGTCATCCAGACAAAATAACCACCAAATGTTCTCTCAATAATGAATGTGTATTCAGTCTCAAGCTGCCGTCTACTGTGAAGGTTTTATCTTCGGGATCAGATTGACTGAAACTGGTCGTTTGATGTCTCGCTCCTACCTTGACAAGGGGCAGGCTTTGCCTCATTTGTCAGGCACAAGATTTACAAAATCAAACTGGCCAAACACCCCTTCTGGTCCCTTCTTTTTGGGATTTTCCCACCAGCTTATTTCAGTACTCATACTCTCTTTCCATTTCTATAGTGTTGTAGTCCTCGAGTCCAGTTCTTAAAAGTATCGGTCTTGTCTCGGACTCGAACAAAGAGAATTTGGGATTTTATTTGGAGACCAGCCAAGACCACAATATTACTATTAAAACTCTGTGAGAGCGACGCAGGCATTTTGTGTTGTTTATTAATTAGTGTTTAAATAACTCAGAATCTCTTTAACTTACAGAAACCACACACATACTGTCACACATAGTCTTGGTCTTGTCTCGGTCTCAACACACTCTGGTCTTGGTCTTGGTCTCGTCTCTGTCTCGGTTTAGATGGTCTTGACATTTCATGATCAGACTCTAGCAAATAATTGAGCTAAAATGTGCCCATTTCTGACTGAGGGAAAAGAGCATGTCCTTATGAGGATTTCACTTATCCCCAAGTCAACTTTTACATGTTTGATTGATTTCACACTCACACCCTCGCAAACTCGCACATGATTGTATCAGACATTTTTCTTAGTCTGGTTTAAGCGATGGCTTGTGTCGTATAGTTTAGCTGAGGGCGTATTTGTAACAGATAGGCCACTTTCCATCTCTGCAGGTGTCAAGATTTATCTCTCTTCTGTGTCTAGTTTGTCAAGATACCATATTCTGCTCAGGATTATTTATACAGCATGCTCTGTTTTCCTTGCAGTCCATCATTTTCATAAAGGACCGAAATTCTCTTGGACAGGAAATATCAGGGTATATAGACTACTCCCACAGACTCAGATCTGAAGACTTTGAACCATACTTCAGCGGAAAGGCAAAGCTTTTGCCAAGACCGACAGATTTAAGGTAAGCCTACTCATATTGTTATGTGCCCAAGATGGCCTCCGTTATCTATTATTCAGCTGTTGGATGTCTTTAAGGTGAAACCTAAACCTTCTCATTGAGCTAACGTCTCCCGTTGGCTCTGCGTTTGTGTGAATGTATCACACAACTCTCATTAGTAGATACTTTACTAGGGCTCAAGCGATTACTCGAATAACTCAATTACACAAATTGGTGAGGCAAAACGTTTTCAGTTCCGCAATCAAGGCAAGACCTGATCCCTCTCTATGTGAAAGTATTTGTGAGATATTCTGTGCACAAAAACAGAAGTAAATGCATAAATTGTGCGCGATGTAAACCCGCTGTGTTTACAACAGACAAAACCCATATTTTAGCTGATAAACAACAAAAACAACCAGCATTCTACTCAAAATACCACCATTTACTGAGATTTTCAGCGTTTATTACGAAACGCATGTTCATCGCTTTATTGGTGCGCAGGGGATTGTGGGAAATGTAGTTATCTCTGAGAAAGGCCAAAAGCAGCTCATTTTACAGCCCAAAATGACCCAAAACTTGTGTATTGCTTCATTTTCAATTAAACAGATTTTTTTTTAAATTTTATAATGTTAGAGAGTAATCAACAGATAAAAACAAAAAGTATGTTATCAAACAATATTTTCTTTTCTCTGTAAATTTTTTAAAAATCTGATTACTCGATTAATTGATGAAAAAATAGATTACATACTCGATTACCAAAAGAATTGACAGCCGCAGCTCTACATTTTACAATTATTTCATTAACGACCGTTTCTTTAGTCGCTGAATACATCCTGGAGATCGCTTTAGCATTACTGAAGAAAAATGACCTGTTGCAAAACTACAACGAGTTTCCAGAATGTGATCAACTTGAATTAGATTCAAAATATTAACACATTCAAGGTTTTTTTTCTAGGGACAATGATTCAATTGAAGCTTCACACATTTCTTTGGCACAGCATATACATTTCAGCCATGTGTTAGAAATCCCCTGAAACTAAATGAATTGTGTGCACGTGGATTGAGAGTTATACTTTGGTTTCACTGAAAAGAACCCAAGCTTCACTAAAGTTCATTTTAAATACTGGCGACAAGAAATTTTACAGAATATCACCTGCCGAGTGTAACTACCTCACGTCTCTAAAAAAAAGGTTTTAAAACCGTTCATAAACCATTCAGTGTGCTGTTCTACCTAAAGCAAATGTTTAAGCTCGGAACAGCATTTCCAAACTGGCTTTCCATCTGCTATATAATGTTAGTGCGTGGCTAAACATGCTGAGCGATATCCACACCTGAACTAGCCCAGCGCACAAACATACTCCAGAATACGTCTAATTCTAAACAGTGTAAGCAAAGCAAGTAAGTGCACTTTGGCCTGAGCTGCGGCTGCCCCACCCCCTCTCCTCCTCCTTCTCCTCCTCCTCCTCCTCCTCCCCCTCATCTTCATCTGCTGTCTTTCTGCTTCTCTCTCTCTCCGGGGAAAAATAACAGGCAGTGCTTGCGGTTGCCACTAACATGGAGCAGATGAGTTCTTCCTGTACAGATGTAGAGCTCCACACCGTTGGACTCGGTGCCCCTCGCCACAAAGCCGGCAAATGAAGGAGAGGAAAGCAAGCCACGACCACAAGCCGAGGATCTACTCTACTAACCCTAACCTTTGCTGGCGTAGGCAAAACGTCTTGCTACAGTAGATGAGATTTATTTTTGCAATCCGCAAGCAGGAGACCTGACCTGGTGTTCAAAGGTCAAATTTGGACAGCTTCCGTGGTGCGATCATGCGCCCCAGTCAATGTCTTGATTAAACGCTAGCTCTGGAGGCTCACTGCAGCATTTCTTAACGTTTCGCAGCAAAAGCGCATAAAATGTTAAGTCTCTGCTTTTGAAAACTCTATAGCTGTAATATACACAATTCATGGCTGATTTCCCGCCACCATCTCCACTGTTTATCCCACGACGATCACCCAGACAGATGTTTAGATGCAAGCACTCTTTTGGTATATCCGATTTTACCACAGTTATTGACATGCACACGGATTGCTGAGCGCTTGTGTATTTGTGTGTGTGTGCATGTGTTTGTCTGTGCATGCGCCCGTGTCCAAAACCATGTGTGCACTGTTTACGGACACACAGACATCCACATACATGGGATTTGGGAAGCTTGTATGAGAGACTAAGCAGTACATCACTGTAAACAGTACAAAGAAATAAGATGCACCCTTAACCCTTAACCCTTAGCTCTTCTGTCCACCCATACTGACCTTATACACTGCACCTATGGTTACGGTCAACTCTGTTGCGTCCCTGACCTAGCGTCGAAATTATTTATGAGAGTAGAACTGAGCCAAAGTCAAGACATCAAGAGAAAAATGGCCAGATTGCATGACAGCACGGGCTGTAAATCTTAAAAGCACAGTGGTGCGATGCTTCGTCAGTAATTGGACATAATGTGAGGACCCAGATATCTGGAAAATGCACGAGCGAGCAGTTCCATCTGAGCTGTTAGCCACAAGTGGTGAGCGGATTTCGAAAAACTTCTCTTGAATTACAACCTAAGGAAAGATATGACGATGTGAGGGGTGAGATTTCTACGAACCGCACATATTCAAGGCAGCAAACGTAATGATCTAATCAGAAAGATTAGTTCTTTGTATGGCCTCTACCAGAGATGGGAATTAATGGAGTACAAATACTTCGTTAGTGTACTTAAGCAAAAAAAAATTGGTATCTGTCCTTTACTTGACTATTTTCGTGCCGACTTTTATCTTCCACTACGTACATTTTTAGCATGAATATCTGTTCCTTACATTTTCTAAATTAGGCTCGTTACTCTTGTTTGCTTTCATTTAAATGACCTTTAATAGGCATTTTATCAATAATGTGCGCCATCCGGACAACTTGGCTGATTGGTGGAGGCTTAAAAATGTAGTAAACACGCACAGAAAAGACAATCCCATTGGCACATTCGTTTATGCACATATGACGCACAACGCGATAGACACCACAAAGCGAGCGCGCGAGAGAGAGAAAAAGAAAGTAAAAGCAGACGGCAATTGGGTGGGAAGTGATATGATGATTGCGGTGGCAGAAAGCAGCTTAGGTCCACCAAATGTATTTACAGCACTATAATATTTGTTGTTGTTTAGGATAGAGGCGATCATCATATATAATGACGGTAATGGCCAATGGAGCTTTATTTTTCCTCTGCCTGCGCTCTCCACATAACGGTTGGACATGGAGTCCAGTCAGCTTTGCCCTAAAATAGTGCTTTTGTCCTTCGCAAGGGTATTTTATACTTTAAGCATGTTTTAGATCCCGTACTTTTCACTTTAACTTGAGTAAAGAACCCGAGTCAACACACATGTACACTGCCCTCCAAAAGGTTGGGAACGCCCCTGGCAAAGTGGGGTTTTGGACGATAGCAGCATAAATCCTCATGATTTTTTGGTGCAAATACATTAAAGTAATGTGACATTATCTTTGGATACCAGCAATAATAATATTTATTTTGATTACATAATAATGTAGCTCAACCCAATTGAGCTACTATGGGAGGAACTGGACCGTGATGTCCGTAAGAAGTGTCCGACCAGTGTGAATCATCTTTGGGCAATCCTTAAGGCGGCTTGGAATAATATGTGACCCTCCACGGCAAAACCAGTCGCTTGTCGCAAATTTTCAAAATTGAGTTATTATGTTTTCATGAAAGGGCATAAATCGACCTTCAAAACGATCCCTACATTGAATGAGTCGGACGACATATGACTGAGATATCAACATTCAAAGGAGTCGGGTTTCTCCTGTCACGCCAAGTGAGAAACGGAGAAATCTGCCTTTGAAGTTGACTATCGACGTAGCACTCACAGACGCTTGCTGCGGTCGCGGCTACGTTTGTATTTACGGTAGCCTACGCTGCATTCACAGCCACACGGATAGCCTACCTGCGTTAGGTTAACTGAACTCGGGAGACGAAGATGGATTCCGGAGAAATATCTTCACGCTAGTCAACCAGTGGATTTACCGTAAATATTGAAGTAGAGCGGTCAAAACAGAAACTTTTAACATTCTGCTGGAATTGAATTCCTCACCTCAAGAAAGTCACATTTTTAGGATGGAAAGGGTAAGTTTTTCAGCTAAATTGATTCACAACAGTACAGTATAAACAAAAAATCCAAAATTTTACCCCACGCAACATAAACGCTCGTTTTTCTCGGAAACCTCCGTTGCGACAAGCGACTGGTTTTGCTGTAGAGGGTCACATATATCAAGTCAATGTTTGAATAAACTGACAGCTGGGACGCCCACATTATGCAGAGCTGTAATAGCTGCTAATGGTGGATATTTTGATGAATCCAAAAGTTAAGTATTTTCTATGTATAAACTGTTTAATAAACTGTTTATGTAATAAAATATGTTTTGGTAGTTTGTGTTGTCCCTTATCAGTGCAACATTATCACAAATGAAAAAGGATTCATGGCAACACTGTCCAAAACCCCACTTTTCTAGGGCGTTTCCAACTTTTTGGAGGGCAGTGTATCTCTACTTCTACTTGAGTGAAGAACACGCGTACTTTTGACACCTCTGGTCTCTACATAATGTTTAAGAGTGAATGTCTCAGTACACCACACACTCTGATGTCACTCTGGGTGACATCTTCATGGACAAGCACACGGTAAAATGGCCAGTCAACAAATCATATGCTGTTTTGCTTCCGTGTCTTTTAGCGAGAGAAGAAGTCACCCTCCAGCCCTCTCCGACTTGAACATTTAAAAGCGCTGGAGCCCAATTCAGCCCATCTTTTCATGTTCTCTGTTAAAATATCTCACATCTGTCCTGCTGCTTCGACCCAAAAGTAAGCGGTTCACCGAGGCATAAAAGTGGTCAACCCAAAAATGTTAATTACCATATGGTGTTTCAGTATAAATAGACACCAAGAACACAGTCAAAGCTTCTAAAAAGAAGGAAGTTCGTCTGGAGCTCCAGTTCTGCTCCACTTTGCGAGATCCTTTCCGTCCCGTAGACATTCTAAGCCATATGGAAAGGAGGAAGACTTTACCTTTTATGCAAGCGCTAGGATCCCCCCCCTCGCCCCTCGCATGAATCCAGGCTCTAGTGTGAGCGTCTCCCATGTTTACCGTAAAGGCAGCCACTGCTCTGGCTGACCACAGTGGAGGAATGAAGGTCTTTCCTGTGACGGCAAATAGGGACAACGTGATGATGTTTAATTGAAGCCATGTCTTTTTTGTTTAGTTCTTATTTTCCCGTCTTTTCAATGAAGCGTAAGGTTTGCTTTGGTGCCAACGTGGGATCCATGGTTTCTGGTCACTTCGGGGGGAGAAGATAGATCTCTCTCTCTCTCGCTCTCTCGTTCTATAAAAGTCTTCATTAGTATCCGAGGATACTTCAAGATGTTACAACCACGGGATGTCCCAAAATCCTGAATAACACGAAATGAAATAGGAAGACGCGATGACCGGTAATGAAGTTGTCCTGCACGTCCATAAAATACAACTGCAAACCTCTGCTTCATAAAATCTTACATGTCAATATGTTTACTCATGACCTGTGGGAGAGTTAAGAGTTTTCACTGGAGGATATTTTCACGACCATCATGCAAATGCCTGCGTCTTTACGCTCCACCAGAGACCGCTACTGAAACAAATCCACCGGAGTCTGACACGTCTGCCAAAACCAAGCCGACGTCGGAGTTTACGAAGACTCGCAGTCTGTGATTTATGCCTTAAAGGTCGAGGTCATTAACATTTTACATCTGTTGTTTATAACACGTTGGACTGTTAAGCAACATAGCCGAGCTACAAAACGCATTGTGCGCTGGCCAGGCGCCAAAGTGATATCATGATCTTGAATGATTTGCTTAATATGTTGGTGCTCGCTGTCCTCTACTGTGCCTCTCCCACAGATTTATAAAGGGCCTCCTCCCTGAGGTCCAACTTTGTTCTTGGACCACAAACTACTGCTTGGGAATAGCTGAGGTCCACTTGTGCAACCCTCAGCGCCTCGAAGTGTGACATTTGGAGTTGTGTTTCTGCAAAGCAGCTGCGTCTTTCCGCACTTGAAGTAGTGTTGAGAAGCACTAACAGGGCCAACATGTCGATTTTGGACCGTGCAGCTCCAACAGCTTCAGTATGCATTCTATTACTGTGAGCGTCTGCAACGCGCCGATCTGCTCTCACTGACACCTCCAATAGACTGCCGCAGATTCACTGCAATTGCCGTGGACAGCAGAAATATTCTCTGCGTGTGTTTCAGCAGCTGGTGCATGCCTGAAACACTTCAATTGAAACCAAAGCCAAAAGACAACTTCTTTTAAAAAAGTAGTTCATTCTAAAATATCAGTCCCTCCAGGATTTCGCGGGGCTTTTTTGAGATTGTTGCGGCCTAAAATGGCTGACTTTGCGGCAGAATTTCTAAAAAATTGTGCTGAAAGTTGTGATGTTTTTAGGCGTTTTGTTGCAATCAAGTTGCAGCAGCAAGTCAAAGTTGAGGAACAATTAGCGGCTTGTCCCCTTTATAATGATTCTTTAACAATTAATTAAAATAAAGAAAAAAAACACTGTTGTTTTTATTAACCACTAGTAATTTCGTTATTTTAAATGTGAGGCGTTTTTTTAATCACACGTGTTTCCTGCGTCTTCTAACCATAACAAGGAAGTGAGTTTACTGACGTATGGTGCAACGTATTGTGGGAAATGCCAAGGATCGGTCAAAAATTGCTGTAAAGTTGCGGCAATTGGTCAAAATTGCACGGTAGAAATGAATTCGCAGGGATTGGCTGAAGGCGTTAATACCTGCGATTGCAACATCGCGAAATCCTGCGGATTTGATATATATCCAGTATCTAGTATATACTAAAAAGATTTAGTTTTACTTAGTTACTGACATTTTTATAAATTAACACCTCTGCACTTTTAATGGAGCATTCTTTTTTGGGCAAACACTGATAGACAGATTTCTAAATCCCACATGCAAAGCGTCAGTACATCTTTCTTCTCGCATTTTCTTACACATTCACTGCTTTCAAAAGCCTCATATATTCAGTGAAACTTGTTACTCGGTGACTTCTTTAATTTGGATAAATTTGAGTAACATAGCTTCAGTACGAAACCTAAGTCTCGTGGCAATTCTGATGAAATCTGACCTGATCTAAACAACTCAACATGGATGAACTGCTGTTTCTGCACCATTCCTCATCCCACAAGCTTTAAATGTTTGCCCGCATCCTCCCTGAAACGATGCACTTTACATTCAGCAAAGCCTCACTCAAGCGAAGACTGGGCCTGTTCTTTATCACAATGCAGGAACAAAGAACATGTGCAGGTGCACAACAACGTTAACACAAAATAAAGCAGGCCCGCAAGCCCAAGCTGACGTTACATGAGGTCTCAACAAAGGACATGAGAAAGCAGGAAGTATTTATAACGACTTAACTGAATTTACTCAATCTTATCTGCCTACTATGGCCAGCCTGCTTACTGTTTAAAAAGTGCAGAGTTAAGCTTCGAGTACATTCAAAACAGCCAAAACCTCATCTTAAAACTTACGTACACTTTTACACTCGTTTCAGATAACAAACTGATGGATAAGAAAGACACCAAGACACTTGGTGCTGGATAGTACTGTGTGATTACCTTAATAATTAAGAATGATTGGTAACAAAAGTTACAAGGTTCTGCCAAATAAATTTGGATTCCTCAGTTATATAAAGTTAGCAAAATATTGGCAACAAAACGTGAACTTCGGTGATGTATTATATCAAGCAAATTCCTCACACTACAAAACATGAGCACCTTCTAAAGCAAGGAAAACGATCAAACATTCTCCGTTTGAGTAAAGAAGTGGACGATATTTATGTCTATTAAGAAACTGCGTACGCACGCGAGTACGACAGTAGTTAACTTGTAAGCGAGAAAACTGCGCAAAGGTAAAGTTGGCTATTTGGCAGCACATACGGTACTCCGATTCTTCCTTCTGGCCCCACGAACAGCGGTATAACCCCCCTTCCATATTAAGCCCTTTATTGTTTTCCCCTTCACCTTTGACCCCGGTGCGTGCAAGAAATCACTCTGTTGTTCTTTGGCTTAAGTCAATAGCAGTAAGGAGAACAGGAAAGGTGGATCCAAACGGATGCCATTTACTAACCAACCATTTATTTTGGAAGCCGAGGCCTTGAGCGGATTAAATTACTTATTAGTTTTGAGCTTTACCTTAACACCTGGCCTCGAAGACATCCAAAAACCCTCCAGGACAAATTGAGAACAGATTTGTCATTTCCTTGTCTTCCGAATGGCTCATAAATGAAGAGTTGAAAATGAAATATTTCCAACTGAACTTCAAACGCGTCCGTGGAATGTGCTTTTAAAAGTAGACATTCTAAACATCGACTTGCGGGAAAGTCGTCGTGTAAACGGTTGTCTATGTGTGTATTTGCTGCAAGTATTATCCGATGACCGTTAATAGCATCACGGTTGGAATCTTTTCTTTCAGCTTCTACAACTGGCAAACACAAGTTTCAAAATCCACTGCCAGCGCAAACTACCAGGTGTTCGCAGAGAATCCATCTGGTTTACTCTTCAAGAACAAGAGAGACCGAAAAATCCTCAGTGTTGACCCAAAGGTAAGAAAGTTTGACTGGAACTGTGCAGAAACGAGTTAACTGTCTTGATGGCACAGGCTAATTTTAATGACTAGGAATGTGTAGTTTGACAGAATGACGTGTATTTAAAATGGTAAATACTCAATAGGGCTGCAACAACTGAACCATTAAGTCGATTAAAATCTAATTTAATAATGGATTAGTTGGGTCTAAGTTATTATACACATACGTACAGTGGCTACCCCCTAATGTGGGGGCAGTAAGCTAACCAAAGCCACAGTTGCAGTAAAGCACCATTAAACCGACCGCCATAAAAAAAGAAGAAGAAGAAGACGAGAACCAGTGCCGTCCGTGCCTTGCCTTCACAAAAACTGCAGTAATTGCACAGAAACGCATGAATGACATTTTCCGTGACGTAAACACACGCGCTGTTTGTTTGTGTGCGCGACATTCCAACGTTCACTAAAACGTTCCAGTTCAGTCAAATCTTATTAAATGTAACAAAAGTTACATGTTAGCTGATAAATAACAAAAACAACTGGCGTTCTACTCACAATACAGCCAGATTTTCAGTATTTATTCCGGACGCGTGGCCACCGCGTTATTGCAACGTGACTCTCTCATGTGGAACGTAGTTGTCTACGTAGCTCTCTCCCAGAAATGAGTCAAAAATGAGTTACAGGCCAGAATGAGTGCAAATTGGCTAAAAATGGTCAAAACTTCAATATTTCTTCATTTATAATTAATCAGAAAATATTTTTGTCCATTTTATAACGTTAGAGAGTAAAAAATAAATAGAAAAGTTTGGTCTATTAGATAGATAGTTTGGTCTATTAAAAAAATGCTGGATTTTTTTTTTTTCTTTTTAGCCAATTAATCAAAAAAATGATCATCTGCCGCTCCTAATGCTCAATACTACAGATTATGAAATGATGTTGTGACATGCATAGCTATGAGTAGACACAGACTGAGACCACCCCTTGTTAGATATGGCGTCTTCCCATTTTCCTTAGCTTTAACTTACAAATGAAAGGCCGCGAGCTGGATTCCTTGCAAATGAACAGCAGGCCACCGCTTTAAACAAGCACCGGGATGATTTTAAATTGAAGTAATTGGTGCTTATTTATAGTGAACCATATAACCAAACTCATTGCACGGTGGACTGACGGTGAATTGTCGTGCTGTCACTCAAGCATTTTCAGTCCACCACATTCCGCTCTACTCCTTTCCAAATGGAGACTGCTTCGGATTAAGAAGTCGCGGATTCCGTGATGTCTGGATTCCAGGCGGTATTTGGGCAAGGGTCCTTGGGACAGGTGCTTCCTCCCCATCGCCACGTTGGTCTCGTGAAGAGCGGGAGAACGCGGCATGGCGAATTCCGGCCCGGAAAGCGTGCCACTTCGCTTTCTTCATCTCGGGTGCCCCGGGGGCTGTAAGGACGGCGCTATTTTAGTAAAGACGCCTTGCTCCAGACGGGGCGCTTTGAACGCGAGCTCGCCCAGGCTGCCTCGTTGAGGGCGAGATGGCAGAGGCGAATTCTGCCTGTGGTCGAGCACACCCCGACCAGGCTTGCTATTAAAAAACAAGGGGGAGGTTCGAGAACCCAGACGCTGAAACCACCCGAGCGCCCAGAACCCAACCCAGGCCGCTACCAACCATGACCTCATTGCCCATATAGATGCATTCCTTCTGACAAAATGGCGTACGGAATCGTAGGGCATTAAACAATACTTAATGACACTGGGCATCATTCACCAACTACTCTAGGGTTAGAAATCTGTTCTTAAACCCTCTTTCACAGTTTTCATGAAGATCTCGACAATCGCCAATGTGCAAAGAGCAGCCTTATGTAACTTTTGTTAAAATGAACGAAACAGAATCCATCTTTACAATTACGTTTAATCATTTTCTGTCGGCTTCATGTTCCAGTTGGTATGTGTGCACATGGCCTTGCGGTCTCACGCCCAAATGATCAGGACGGGGGAGGAAACTTTAGGAGAAATTGGTGAATAAGCCAATCTGACTCCATGTCTCACAGTCGTACCACATTTATATTTCACTTTACTGCAAAAGTGACATTATATGCATTTCCACTATGAAAGTGAGTGATTATTTCTCACTGTGAACACAGCACAGCACAGCACACAGCGCCCCACAATGAAATGTGACCTCTGCATTTAACCCATCCGTGAAGGAGCAGTGGGCAGATAACATGGGCAGCGCCCGGGGAACGGTGCCTGGTGACGGTACCTTACTCATAAATACCTCAGAGGTACCTTTACCAGTTTAGGATCCAAACCGATGATTTTTGATCACGGGGCAGTGTGTGATAACTGGGGCTCCACAGTTAGGGTCTGTGTCCACCAAACGCGTTTTTTTTGCGCTGGTGGTGCCTATTTTAATGAAAATCGTAACTTGGCAACAACACGCGACGAGAAAGTGCTCTAGAAGTGAGGTTTTGGGCGTTATCAGTCAAAAAACCCCGATTTGGTGGACACAGGCTCTTAAAGTGACAGCAGCAACTACAGCGCCTGCACCGACAATCACCCCTGCAGCAAGCATCAACATCGAGAAGGTCAAATCGACGCCGTCGACAAAAGAAGGTTTACTGCAGCTTTACATGATTCGTCATCTATCAGTTTTAGTTATTGTTCTGGGATACTTGTTATAAAAACTGTAATATATTTATATTGTAGTTGTAACAACATTTGAAATTACTTTGGGGCTTATTTATTATTCCTGTATTTTTTAAGATGATACAAACCAGATATTACAAATTCAGAGCAAGGTATTAAAATGAAGTACCGCTGAGTATCACCAGGTATCGGTACCGACATCGGTTCAGATGTGCTGATGTTTTGAAGGGTTATCTGTCCAAAATCGGCAATCGGTCTGCCTGATTGTTTGTTTGCTTGCTTGCTTGCTTTCTCCTTATCAGCGTTAGGTTGCTGTCAGCACATTGATGTCCTCATTTGTCCTTGCTGAACTCAAGACAAAAACAGCTTTTTAATAAATCACTAGCACATAAGCTCACAAGCAAGTTTGACGTAAACGGCTAGATTAAACTTCAAGGGTGGGTAAGTTCCATCACCCTGAAATCTTTTGACACGCTTTGCATTTAATAAGGGAATAGAGCTGGCTCTAGATCCCTTTTTATTCTTCAGACAGGAAAGTTATTCAGACTCAAGTTTGTATGCTGAACTCCCCAAATGACTCCCCAAATCAGAGAGCGTAGAGTTTTTCGATTGGAGATTGTTATCGTTCAGAGCTTTATTGTCATTTTTGGAATGCAAACAGGTAAAGTGAACAATTAAATCAAATGTACCGGAGTACTGGATGCTCATGTTTCAGTAAAGGATCTAATAGGACTCCTGTTTACTTTTTGAAAATGCAGACGTTTTATTGTTGCACAACCGCTAATCCATCCCTGACCCAACAGGCATCATCACCTGGTGACAACTCGTACAGGCGGCCCATCCAGTCCGAGCTCTACACTAAAGTTGTCATCTACGACCACATCACCAGAAGGAAACCCTAGGCAGTTGCCTGCAACACACTCTGCAATTAAAGCACATTAAAAAGCAAAGGCAGCCTCTAATTTCATCTAAATAAAAAGTTGTTTTAGTCCTGTGCCCTCTCGCTTGCTGTTTCTTGTATCATGAATAACATCTGGGAGTCGGGGTTGATGCAGGGATGGCTTATTTGGACTTTGGGCCCTAAATCCGAGGAAATCTCACAGAAGTACCAAAAGTTGCATTCATCTGAGGACTTTGCTCAGAGATAAATGGCTTAAGAACAAACAGTCAAGAGTTTTCAACTCCTTCTAGTGTATCAAAACCAAAAGGGAAGTAACAGATCTGAGCATCTCTCCAAACATTCGTCAAAATATTGTGTTGCCATAATAGATCAGACCCTCCAGGATTTCGTGATGCTGCGATCGCAACAATTAACACAAATTCATCCAATCCCCGCATATTCATTGCTACCCTGCAATTCTGACCAATTACTGTAACTTTTCCGCAATTTTTGACCAATCATTGGCGTTTCCCGCAAAACGTTGAGCCATACGTCCGTGAACTCACTTCCTTGTTATGTTTAGAAGACGCAGGAAACGTGTGATAAAAACACCTCACATTTACCTTCAAAAATAACTAAATAATTAATAGTTAATGAAAATAATAGTTGTTTGGTTCCCTTCATTTTCATTAGTTGTTTAAAGGGGCACAAAATTGCTAATTTTTTCAGCAATTTTTTTAGACTTGCTCCCGTAACTTTACTGCAGCAATCTCAAAACAGGGCGGCAAAATCCTGGAGGGACTAATATATGCAACGCATATAATTTGAGCATTTTTAAGTTGGTGGGGTCATAAAAATGAGTTCCAAAATCAGAATGAGAACACCAATGGCAACACTGGCATGAGAAACCCATTGAGATGGGATAAGGAAAAGTGGGATTCCATCCTCCAGTCTTCGTCTGGGTACGAGATGGAGAGTAAAAGTCAATTCCGGTGTTACGCATGTGACGTTTAGACTTACTATATGACTCAGCAAGCACAAAATGACTTGAGCCTAGAATCAAAGCTTCGCATTGATTCTCTAATCTCACCGTGATCCCTTTTCAGGAGGAAAACACAACTTTGCAAATCAACAAAGAGGTCAATGTAGAATGACGCACGCATTCAATGGGAAAAGCCAATTAGCCCTCGAACGGTATGTTGCCGAGTAGGAAACACTGCAGATGAAACTCACTAACTGGAGTTATTCAATTAAACATTAAAACAAATTAAAACAGCCTGTGAGCGCCACTAAACACGTCTCTGAAGCAGTTTGCTGAAAATCCCTCTCAGATTAGACATTTTTGCCTGCTGTTTACTCCTCTATTTCAGTCCCTTTCAGAACAGGCTGTTCCTCATTAGAATTCCTAAATGTAAATGAGCCGCTGCTGCCCACACATGACCCCACTCCGGAACTGGGGTGAAGACAGCGCGGCGAGAGTTTACCTCACGTGAAAATAATCGGCATGGCTGCTTCTAACAGACCATCCATACAGCCACACAACACTCCGCCGGTAGACTTCGTCATTGTGATTCCTACACTAGTGCTGGCAAGAAAACATGGCGGATCAGGAAGCGCTAGCAGTTCTACCTGGTGGGCGGAGCTTACTCAAATCTCGTCTACTGTGACGTAGAAGTAGGGGAGAAATCTAAACGGCTCGTTTAAGCACATGATTTCTGACATTCGTAAATGAATACTAACACAACTGACCATTTTTTGTAAAACGTACAGTGTGTGTAGAGGCAGAACAGACCCGAATGGACGTCCAAAGAACAGAATTTGTTCATAATATGGGAAAGTGAAGTAAGAGGAAAGAGAAAGACTAAATCACTCGTTCCTCTCTTTGTTATAAAGTCCTAAAGCCCTCCTGATAAGCGTTTATGTAAAATTAACTATACTTATGCATTACAGTCTCTTGAAATTTTACATATATTTTTTTTGAGAACCTTACAACACTGACTGGGCTTAAACTTTGAAAAATCTACTCCCTCTCCCTTCCTTGGCAAAGAACTTAACGTTACGATCATTTGGGCAGCCCCCGTCATATAATTAAACCTCTGGCTTAATTCTGTTTAATGACAAGGAAGACCTCAAGTGCTGGGTGGCAAAGAAACTTTGCCCTCGACAATTAAAACGTTCAAAGTCCAGCAATCAAACCACACCACTGTGGTGTGGTTTGAAGCATTGACACCCTCACCGAACATCAGTCAAAGACCTACAAGCTGATAAAACATATCCTCATGCCTCACACACGTTTTACGTCTTATCTTGAAAACTACTGGACTGGTCTCACAGTGTGCCAGTCAATCACTTGCTGCCCGGCTGGCCCTGAACACAGCACTGTGTCGGAGTGGGATTCAAGGCAGATCTGCGGGTCGGAGCTGCGCAGCGGGGGCGTGATGCCCCATCCGGATCCGACTCTGCCGTACAGGATGTTTCTGCTCAACGCCATTGAACTCCACAAAACGGGACCGAGAGCTCTTAATGCCTCCTATAAGCCGTTTCATTCAGCTCGTCATCCCAGACACACAGCTTTGCTGAGAGCCGCTTCAGGGCGCTAAAAACAGGACAAACGCAGCCACGCCGGTGCTTGCGGGGAAACGGCAGGCCGAGTTCCTGCTGAGAGATGAAGATGTGACGTGCAAATGGGGGCAAACGTCTTAAAAACGTACTATATGAAGCAAGTTTGACAAGGAGCACCCTATGAGGCTTACGTCATCTTAATTGGCATGTGGCAATAATCTTAATTATAGTATCTTGTTATAGTATCTGAGCAGTAAACAAGATCATTTCTCTCTTTCTCTCTCTGTCTGTCTGTCTGTCTCTCTCTCTCTCTCCCCCTACACACACACACACACACACAGCTATCTTCGCCACTATTTTTACTCACTATAATACTACAGCTATACCTAACCATCTAACTTATACCTCAGTAACGGAAATCAACTTTTTCACTTTATTATTTTTCAAATAAAAGCTGGAACCTTTCCATTCAAGCATTTTTACAAACCTATGATGTCCAAAAAGAACTTATTTGAAAATATCCTCATAAAGCCACACAAAGCTGACGAAACGGGTCAGCAACTACCTCGCAAATACTTACAAATCTGCGTCCACACAATTACAAGAGTATCTTCGTATAATTACTAGATCTAAATAAACTAAACCAACATCCAACATTTTAACCTCTTTTATTGAAGTTAAACACACCTTTAAATACTCTAATCCTTAAAACTCTCTCCCCTTTCCTCAATTCCCTTCCTCCTTTCCCCATTAACAAATAAGATTAAGTTAATAAATGGGTGAAAAAATAAACTAAATGCTTTCAGAAGAGGTTGATCAAAAAAAAAAAAAAAAAAAAAACTACAGGGAAAACAACATTTTAATCATTAGCCAAAAGCAAATGTTTTAACTGTCAGTTCTTCTATAAAATCATTTGTTCTTATTAGGACATATCCTCACGGTTAAAAACGTTCTCACAAAGCCAACCTAAAACTCATGAAGCCAAACATTCTTTCTCTCTCTCTCTCTCTCTCTTTCTCTCCCTCTCAAAAATGTGACAAGTTTTTCAGGTCTCCCAATCATTTGGACCTGAAACCCACCTAAATTTTTTTCCTTTCAAACATTTGACAATGTTTCAGTTCTTCCAGTCATTTGGGGTCTTCACGACCATCTAAAAACCTGCCCACCCACACACTCTTTCTTTCTCTCTCTCTTTCTCTCTCACACACACACCCCCACCCCTCCTCCTCCTCCCCCCAGCTCCCTGCAGTCGAATAGGCGAGTAAAACCCAACTGGCCCCCTATATATGTCCAGCACAACACGCTGCACCATCCAGACACACAACCCCAAATCTCTCCTCACACACTCAGCGCCTTCCAGCATCACCACACACACACACACATACACACACACACTGACAGAAGACTTAAACCCCCAGCAGGAGCTTCACAGCCCGTCATTACTTCACTCAATTCATTCGGAAAGGAGGGTGTAAACGAGCAGGGTGAAGTCTCGGCGTCAACACCTTTTCGCGTTCCTCTCCCCCCTCCACCCCGATTGCTGCAGTGGTCTCCCGTGTGATGGTCTCTCCCGCCGGACTCGGGCGCATCGTGGAAGCTCCGCGTGTCTCTCTCGTGCGGCAGTAGAGCAGCAGCAGCAGCAGCAGCAGCAGCATGGCTCAGCCTCAGCGCCTCATCACCCTGCTTCTGGGATGGAGCTGCCTGTGCTGTGGATACTGCGCGATGCTGAGAGCTCACTTCTCTGGACTAAGCAAGGACGTGGGATACGGGGACAAAGTGGGAGCCGAGGATAAGGAGCATTTAAAGAAGGCAGCCCGCGACTTTTCCGCGCAGGACACGGTGTCGGAGCACATGCGGATGCTCTACAGCAAATACAACAGCGCGACTTTCCCTCTGAGGGACGGCAACACGGTGCGCAGCTTTAAAGCACATCTGGGTATGCGGTCATACACACTTCATGTTTTATTAACGTTGATCCAGCGTTTCTTATACTTATGTTTCACACAGTCATTAGCGCAAGTCCTACCTTTAGCGCAAATACACCTGTTGATATAGCACGCGGTAGCAAAGGCTGATATCTCAGCTTAATACGTATGTGTAGAATTTTTACACTGCGGTAAATATAGTAAAAAAATAAATAAATAAAGTCGTGTGAAAGTGACCGATTCAAGAGTGTTCTTTACTTGTGTTCTTTATTATGTGGAATCGTTGTGTTTCTCTTCACCTAAAAGAAAATATGAATTCGTCATGCATTATTCAAATAGTAGAAAAATCTGATCTTTGTACGTCTAGAATTAATATCGACATTTTTTAAAACCAGTTTTCTCCTTCACTGACACGAAGTCAACTAAAAGAGATTTGCGCCTTTCAAGCCGCAGAGCGCGTTAATTCAACTTCACAACTAAGTGCTGCCCCCTACTGGTGACTTCTGAACGCGTCTTAACGTTCATTTCAGTGATCGTCATATCGGACAGAAGCTAAAACATTGTTATCCAGTTCTCACACTTCAGAATTACACACTTTATATCCGTCTTCTTTCACTAACACACGAATACTAAACTTGTGAAGATTTCTGTTGAGCTGATAAGCTGAGTGAGCTGTATCCTGAAGAGGTCCAAATGTCAAATGTACAGGGAAGGGCTGTTTTAGGAGCAGGACAATAAGGAGGATTGAGAAAGTGAGACCTTCAAAATCACAAAGAATGGTTAACGGTATCATTAGGTAAACATGATGTTTTCTGCAATGCTAAAGAGTTGTATACTTGCAGTTTTTGCAAACAGGAAAAAAAAATGCGGTGTTCTAAAAGTGTGTACATTTATAAAAACATGCCTAATCCACAGTAATCAAATATTGAAGAAATCAGTGCTTGTGGCTTTAAAAATAGCGTTTTTGGAATGATTGATGTCAGATTTATGGCAGCTGCGATAATATGTGTCTCTCCATCCAGGCACTATTGACAACAAGGAGCTTCAGATCTTCAATCTAACTTCACTGACAAAGTCAGAGGATGTTCTGTCAGCAACACTGCATTATTACATTGGTGATCTGCAGAACAGCAGCCACAGATGCACCAGGCTCAAAAGCTGCTCTCGCCATGGCCCGAGGCGGCAAACTCATATTCAGCTCAGCATCTGGAGTTTCGCCTCTTTGGAAAGCAGCACCAGAACTCTTGGGCGCTTCCTTATTAACATCTCATCGATGTACCGGGACTCTATATCTTGGCAGTGGAAAGACATTACACGAGTGGTAAACCGGGCCAAGCATCACAACGAACTTCTCGTCGGCATCACCATCGATTCGCCAGGGAACCAAATGCGGAAGCAACTCTTGTCGGATCACTTGCCCTACATCCTGGTTTATGCCAACGACTCGGCCATCTCTGAGCCTGAAAGTGTGGTGTCCACCCTTCAAAGACACAAAGGGGGCTTAGTCCCTGGGCTTCACAAACTCGGCCTAAATAGCCGCAACAGCTCTTCGCCTCACAGGACGAAGCGCTCAGCCAACGTTCTTCTGCCTCTGCAGAACAATGAGCTGCCAGGCCCCGAATACCCCTATGAAATCCCCACCTGGGACGAGACAAGCCCGTACGACCCCATCGAGAACAAGCCAGCCAAGCGGCCTCGCAAGAAACCTCGTAAGAACCAGCCGCACAAAAACCCGCTGCTGCAGTTCGACGAGCAAACCATAAAGAAGGCACGCAAGAAGCAGTGGAATGAGCCGAGGAACTGCGCTCGCAGATATCTGAAGGTGGACTTTGCCGACATTGGATGGAGCGAGTGGATTATCTCGCCCAAGTCTTTTGACGCCTATTACTGCTCGGGATCCTGTCAGTTTCCTATGCCTAAGGTAGTAGTTCACGTCAGGATTGTGTGGATTTTTGTATTTTGCTTATTTTTAAATGTGTGTAAATGGAAAGAATTTGTCTTTACCAGTCAAAAGTTTGGCTGTAGCTAACCAATAAAGTGCTATATTCAGTGTTGCTATGGGACAGTGCACCTCTGGCCAATTAAGTGTACAGTATAGTAACCCCATATATAGTGAAACATTCAGCGCCACCCAGTGGTCAGATCGTGAAACTTACAATCAACAGAAATCCACGATGATTTTGTGGCTAATGATGAGTGAATGGCAGTAGGATTTTTAGCATTAGTAGTACATGACTTATTTCAGATCTTCAACATTTAACCCAAACACCTTTGTTGGATTTTTAATCTTTTTTGATACTTTTTTGATTACTCATCCTGTTTCAAGCTAAGATATGGCACCATAGTGTGTACTACAACAACCAGGGAATTTTAAAAAGGGAAAACATTTCAACTTAAACGTTTACATTTCTCAAAAGTCTGAAGTCAAACACGTAAAGATTTACTTCTGAGATGAAAATGTCGATAACTGTGGTGACATTTTTGTCTTTTGCAGTCCCTGAAACCTTCCAACCATGCCACCATCCAGAGCATTGTCCGGGCAGTCGGTGTAGTCCCTGGCATCCCGGAGCCGTGCTGCGTTCCTGAGAAGATGTCTTCCCTCAGCATCCTCTTCTTTGACGAGGACAAGAACGTGGTCCTGAAGGTCTATCCCAACATGACAGTGGACTCCTGCGCCTGCAGATAATGCCTTATGCTTTCCCCCCCACTAGACTCTTCCCATATCTAAATCTCATTTTTGCACTGGACAAGAGACTACATCCCTGTAGCAACTGGAGAATGACATACGTACTTCGTTAAACTTTAAGGAGGACCGTCTTCATTTGTGGAAGCTTGACGTCTGGAGGTTTCCTTTCCAACATTGTGCAAAATCACAAGAGAACAACAAGTCATTCTGCATCGAGATGGCAGTTATGAGCATTTGAAGAGACCTTTTATAGGGATCAGTTGTGCTTGGATAAGTAGAGTGTGAATGAACGAGAGAGAGAGCGAGAGAGAGAGAGAGAAAGCAAATCTCAAAGATTTAAGGAGATTTAGGGAACATTTTGCTGTCAGCCAATATGAATATGTACAGGTGTCTTTTTCTTTTCCATCATCATTATGCTGTTACTTTTATGTCATGTTCACTCTCTGTATTCGCAATATACTTTTGATATTCCTATGTACTGCTGCTATATAAGGAGGTATATTTTATTCCAAAGCCAAAGTGTGGTATAGAGGACTGTCAAGACCCTTCTGTATTTTGATGCATTTATCTACAACTAACTTGATGTTGTGCATTAACTATTAATAAGCTATTCACCATAACCGTTTGTGCTGAATCATTCCACAAAATGTGCCTCGGAGTCTGGCATCATGTATATTTGGCTAACGATGTTTTCAACACCTCCTCAAAAAAAAAAGCAAAGAAATAAAGCAATATTTATTTTTACTAATGAATTTTGAAAATATTATTGTAAACCATAAAGATTAGAGAGTTGTTATACTTTTATATTTGTTGTCACGCGTTATGAAGATGTTTACACGTCATCACTAAAGCGTCCTTACTGAATTGCAGACAGAAAACATTAATACAGCAACACGTTCATCAGCTAAGAGTCTTTAATATTTTCGAGGGTCTTTTTACTCCATGAAGTTCGTGAATATATTTTAACAATGTTTTCTTTGGTAAAATATTTCAATTTCCAGAAATAAACTTACAAAGCTCAATATATGTGGTAATTCACACTACTACAGGATAAATAGGGAGGCTGAACCTGTATAAACATATGCATTTGTACATAATGTATAGGTTGTTTATGTGATTTATGATATAAAGGTGGATTTGTTAGAAACAAGTGCCTTAAAAACAGCGCACTCAGACAAGCATTGTATGCATAGTTCCTATAAAATTGTTTTGAGTGACCACATTTTGGAAACATGACCATGTTTGCCATATTTGATGATCACATTTCACTAATTTGATATTTGGTTATAAATGTGACCCTTCTCTCTGTGTATTGTACACACATTCAAGTTCTTTTGTTTCTTATATTTACTAAGAACTAATGCTAAATATTATTATTTCTAATGCATGTTAATACACAGTGGGATTCTAGTTGGAGATTTTATACGTGACGCAAGGACAATTTATATGTAAAAGTGATCAATTATCTTAATATATAACATCAATTCCAGAAACTGGCGTATTAAGAGCACTCCAATATTTGTATAATATATTTTTATACAAGGGCTTCCTCAACCACACTGTATAATCTATTCTGTAAATGACTGAGTTGGACGGTTGTGCTTGTATAATAAGCTTAATAAGAACGTATATTTGTATATGGAAATGATCTATAAATGCATTTATTTATTTACAATATGTTGCATATCTTGTCTCTCATAGGGCAAGGTTAGCCGTCATTGAGACTGGGTTGGAGCCTTACTGAACAATGCAGACCTATGTAAACGCATATCCCGCTTTTATGCCTCCCTTTTTGTACGGTCACTTTCTCGACAAGAGTTCAATAAAGTTTTTATGTTGCACTCGTATGACTTTTTATTTCGAATCGATGATAAAGATCTGTGTGACCTCTGGCAGCCCTCTGAAACCATGCCTCAAACGTTGCGTAATCTGCTGTGATAAGTAAATGCAGCGTTACATCACGGAACAATGAGCTAAACGGGTTTGCGTCAATATTGTTTCAAATGTTACCACACACCGATCTGCTTTCATTTTCTAATTTTATTCCTAATCCGTTTGCCAGGAAACATGGTGGGTCGTGGGAAAACACTGTATTTCACAAAAGATCTTCCGAAAGAAAGCATCCCAGGGTTATTTATATAAACATTTAAAACTAATAACACAAACATAAGGACTTTCACAGATTTGCACAAAACTTCACATTTAAAAATGTCTTTGGCTCGGGTTGCGGAGGCGAGAAGAAACTCAATACAGCACTTTACAGGACCCACAAAAGTCACACAGCTTCTCAATAAACAGGAGCAGTCCTAAATATACACGTTTCACATAACTCCACTTGACTTACAGAAAACTGCAGCTGAACTCATCTCCTGTGGTCCACCCCTGAAGCCACATCACAGGGGTTCACAACCACAGGTGGTTATTGCATTCAACACTTTGCTTCCAAATCCAGACGCATCTCACCTCCGTGCACGTCCACAAAAATCCTCCATGTCAAAAGGTAAATACAAGCGCTGGTTTCTCACCCTTCCCCATGCTGCCCGAAATCCATTACTCAAACGCAAGAAGACCTCTTGGGGAAAGTTCTTAGGAAAAGCTGTGAAGTCATCTAGACACAGGACGGCTTATCTGTGGTGTCTATAAAAAGATGGACAAACAGGGCCAACGTACCCCGTAATAACACCTACATAATCCTCTCAGAGCCGCCAGGTCAGAATAAGGTTGCTGACGGCATCCGAGCAACCAGTTTTTCTCAAATGCCACATTCCCAGCTGGCACGTCTCCTCTACTACGCCGCCTACTCTACCACAAACACAGCTTGCTGTGAAGGCTCTGCTTTGTGAAACAATATTGTGGAATAGACGGTGACCCTAACTACCTTGTGGCTTTGAGAGCCAGGATGCTGTAGGAGTTCTGACCTTGTTGACACTGAGGTTAAGTTGGGGAGGGCAAAGAGAGGTCATTAGAAGTCCATGTCCCAGCCAGAAAGTTCATCAGGAGGGATCTCGTCTTCAGGTGGGTAGTTGTCAAAGTAGCTGTGGTCTGTGGGCCCTTTCACCTAAAAATCAAGGTGGTACAAGGGTCAGTACTGGTGGCATATTGATATCTGAAGCTAATCTGTGCATCCTATCCAATGTTATTCTGCTTTGTGAATGTGTGTTTACTTGCCTCTCTCTTTAGAGGGGAAGACAAAGTTCTGGCTTTCAGCCCATCCCAACTGAAGCCAGTGAACCATCTACAGAACATATCAAATTAAGTTATCTTTAAGTGTTCAACGTCTGAGAAATACGGCAAAATTAAATACAACCATATATCTTTCAGGTTGTCATCAACATGATACAGTGATCTGACTGTAAAATTAAACACCTAAAAGAGATGTTTATGAGAACATGATTGGTGAATGAGGTTACATTTCTCTTGGCATTTACCAAACAATCTGCTAGGCCTTAGGACATTCACTACAAATCAGACTAATCTCAGGATTGGCCAAGTTTGCAGAAATTGGGCAGGAGTACCTACTTTAAAATCAATAAACTTTCATGGACTTCTTGTTTGTCCAGCAAATCTCAGATTTGTGATTATTGTAATTAGGGAAAGTGAAAAAGTGAAACTTTTTCAGAAACAGATGATCTGGTTTTATATCAAAGTGCTCAAATTAAATCCAGCTGCAATTCGCTGAAGGTTAAAATTGACTGCAAACAAGGGCACTGATCAACCACCTGCCAATGTCTCTGTTTTTTTATCCCACCTGTGTTTCTTGATGTCTGTTATTCCATTCTTCATGTTCCCAAGACGCTCTGAAGGGTTTTGTCTGTTAGAAGGGAAGACAGACATGGTGGATGAGTAATGCCTAACCCAGTGTTTTTCAAACTTTTTCTGTCATTACCCACTTCAAATGAGGGGGAATTTTCAAGCCCCACCTCTCCCATATTAATATGGTAATGAAATACACTATGTTTTCATTTTTCAAATTTATCAAAGTAACATTAACATCCATCACTAAATCAGTAACATTCAACACATCAGATACATCAACATGTTCATAAACACAGAATATATAAGAACATAAAGTACCAATCAAAAATACAGACAACACTAATTAAATTGTAGGCCTACTTCAATTTCTCACTTTGCAATTTATGCAAAACGGTTAGCTACATTTTTCTCCTTGTCTCCTATGTAATGTTACTTTAACATGTTTGTGGGCCAAGGCCATAACTTTGGGTTAAACATTTGTTTATTTATTACTTACTTACACACAGAATTATTTACTAATCCTAGGAGTAGATTATATCCCCAAAAAATCTTATTTTTGCTTTATGTAGTATAAAAGTGCTGACACTATGGACATGACTACTAAAAATAGTAAGAACAGTGTCTGTTTTATTGGCTTGAGAGTTTTTATTATGCAGAGACATTCTCTAGCTTAGTATTGTGAAGAAAAATAAGGTTAGTGCCATACAGAACCATGTCTTTATACATTTGTTATCCATCTGGATACAGAATAAATGATTTGATAACAAATAATGCATTTTTCTATATAATTTTCATTCCTTTTGAATACTCTCTAACATTAAAGAATGGGGAAATTTCTTATCAATTGAAAACGAAGAAATACTAACGTCTTGTGTAATTTCGAGCCGACCTGGACCCATTCTGCCGTATAAAAAATGCTGTTTTTGGCCTTTCTGGAAGAGAACTACATTCCCACAATTCCCCGATCGCGACTCGTCACGGACGCGCGTTACACTGAAAACATCAATAAGTTGCTGCATTGTGAGTAGAATTCTGCAGGGGTGGAAGTAACAGATTACAAATACTCACGTTACTGTAATTAAGTAGATTTTTTGGGTACTTGTACTTTTATGAGTAGTTTTTCAAGTGTGTAATTTTACTTGTACTTGAGTACAATTTACACCATGTAATCTACTTCACTACTTATAAAATCAAGTCGCTACTGAGTACGCCCACAATTTGAATTAATATTCAAACCTTTCATCTGCATCTTTGCAGCCAATAAGGCTGTGCAATCGCGACTGCGCCAATTAATCTATGACGTAAGCAAAGAATAAACTCCGCTGCAGCAGCAGGCACAGGTGTCTGGAGGTACTACACAGTGGAGTACAAACTAATTTATAGACTGAAGATTTGGAGACAAAGAAGCCAAAATGGAGAAAATGGAGCCAAACGAAGCCGGATAGACTCTGTTAATTTAGAAAACCAGCTCTTGCTGAAACTGAACAAAAGGTTCAGAAAGTGAAGTGTGACAGAAATGCTATTATGCCTAAGAGTTTAAGACACTTACCTTCTTCTTGTTCGCAGTGTATTGGGAAAAGTTTAAACTGTTCTATGCATGTTCAAAAACATTTTTGTCATTGTTTTAACAAACAAGATTCCTGCTTTATATCTACATTTATTTACAAAACAAATTGCCTTTCTGTACCTTGTTCATCTGAGAAATGTGCTTTGAACGTAGATATTTTATACTGGTGAATCGAATCGAATGCCTGCTATTGACGACGCAATAAAACATCCATCAGTTAAAAAGTAATTAGTACTCTGAGTAGTTTATGAGAAGAGTACTTTTACTCAAGTATTTTTTTTAACACCAGTACTTTTACTTGTAATTAAGTACATTTTAACCAGTGTAACAGTACTTGTACTTGAGTACAAATTTTCAGTACTCTTTCCACCTCTGGAATTCTGGTGATTGTTATTAATCAGATAAAACATGAGTTTAGTCTGTAATGTAGTCTGTAGCGCTCAAACTAACTGCGCGTGTGTTTACACAGCTGACCGGCCCGCCTGCATAATCCGCATTTTAATAAGAAGGCTATCCAAAATGTCTACACCTTGCTTATGATAACATCACTTCTTGGACAGTGAGTTCTCGATGTGTACCCGTCCCCGCCGATTTTTTTTTTTTAATTCTCATCGGATCTGCATTTATCTCAAATATGCCTATGAGACCAATGGACGGCTAACTTAAATCCCGAACATTACACCATCAGACTATGGATATTGGTGGGCAATTTTTTAAAAAAAGCACCAAATACCTTGTTTGCATCTCGGTGTTAACGAAATTAACTGTTTGCACACTGACTTTCTATCCAGGAGGTCCAACTTGTAGCGATGGATATGGCAAACTGCTCAATGGTTCTGCCTCTGTTGTCGGAAATTTAATTAAGAATAAATTTCGGTAGTTAAAAATTAAAAACACCTGCGTGTAAATACCGGAGGTTACTGAGTTAACTTTAACGTTATGTTAACGTTCTGAACAAGCCCTCAGCAGCTAGCTGACAGTGTTATTGACGTCACTTGCGGAAGTGCACTCTCAGACACCTGCACTTCCGCAAGTGACGTCAATAAACAAGCAGCAAAAAATAGCTTTTGGGAGGAAAAGTTTCTGTCTCGTTATAGAACTAAAGTACTTTAAACCGTCTTTATTGGCAACGCGAACGAACGAACGAACGAAAACTTATTTCCGGTTTATTTGTGTCGATTGCAAGTGACGTGGCAGGACACTGCAGGTGTCGACTGCAAGTGACGTCACTTGCAGAGGAAGTGCAGGTGTCTGAGAGTGCAAGTGCAAGTCTGCAGCCAGACCAACTGACATTAGCCCTACACAGCACATGGCATCCTCCCTTAGCTTTACCTCACACCGGCAAACGAGCAACCAGCTGGACAACTTCAGTCAACAATACGACCATTTTCTCCTTTTGGGCAGGATTTTTTTTGGTGTCTACCAACAATAAAAATTGTTGTCTGGCCTTTTGGTTCTCTTTTTATAAAAGTAACTGAGTTAGTAGCGAAGTTACAGTAAATATTATAAAAGTAACTAGTTACCAGGGAAAGTAACTATTGCGTTACATTTAATATTGTCGAAGAATTTAGACCTTCCCCTTTAATGGAAGAGTGTGACGGTGAGAGGTGCTTCATGAGTTTAGAATAATTTACAACCGACGTGGAGAAACACTTTGTTCTTGGTCATAATGTACATTTCACATATAAACTTTGCATTTTATCTCGGTGAGGGGGGAAAGTAATGTCTGTACTTCCAGTTTTAAAACACTACCTTTGAATTCTCTGGGCTTGCCATCGCTGCGCGTCTCTTGCTCGTTTGAGTACGCAACTGTGCGTGACGCCGGCCCAACTCTGCATCTGATTGGCTTACCATGACGTTTCACTCTTGCTTAGCCAATCATCACCACTTGTCCCGCCCCCTCCCCTCACCCAACCAATGACAAGACAGTTAAACTTTGCCGTTACAGGGTAGAAGTGTAATATTCGGTTCCTTTTAGGACTCGGCTCCCTCTGAGTTACTCACCAAACTGATCCGGATGTGCGAGTCAGTTTTGCCAAATCGCTAGCTGAATCGTTTGTTTTCCTTAGAAGAAAGCATACGTGGCTTGTGATGAGAACGAATGCACCTCCAAACAAATGACAAAGTCTCAAGACAAGGCTGCCAGCGTGGCAAATATGTTATCAAGTGGCACTAGAGGAAGTTAACCGTCGGATTCACTCATGACAGTGACAAGCGCTAACCCGTTATTCAGATTCGGCTATAAGTTTCCGGCTCTAGAGGAAGTTAACCGACAGATTCACTCGTGTGTGTGTGTGCGCTTTGCGCCGCGCTACTGATTCGACTGACACGAGTCCTGTAGTCTACAAAGAGGATTCAACTCTGTAGGGAGTTCTTAGGAGGCCTCATTTGAGTGTGATGGTGCAAATTAACTCTACATTATGAGGATTTTTTATCAGCTATATTTGCTACTATGGCTGTACTGATCTTGTAATGAGTTTGAAATAATTATAAGATGTATGTACGTGATGGAGTTTATATTTTAGTCATGGTGTAGGTAGGACTTGATGGATTCGGGTTAATGGTGACCTCAGATTCCTGACTCGTGAGTTATTTAATGGATCCGGGCGGGTGAGTCATGAATTGCTCAGCTCTTGTTCTGTGTCTGAGAGCCTTAACTATGATAATGTGCTATATTTTGTTCTCAGCAATGGTAACGGCTTTGTAAAAAGTAATTAGATTATGTTATGAAAAAAAATCACGTTTCTAATACAGTTATTCCAATCAGTGGTATATATTAAAAAAAAGGTATAAAAAGGCAAACTTCTTTCAGTTTGTTGCTCTCCACCTGTCATGCCTCTATTCCCCACTAGTGGAGCATGCCCCACACTTAGCGAAAAATTGGTCCAACCCTGGATTAAACAAAAAAAATTAACTTTTGGTGTTATCTGATTGAGCATACTTGCAAAGTTTCCGAATAAGATCCCCAGGCCTTTTGGTGATCTTCTTTGGGAGGTCCATTTTTTCCATACCTTTTAGGATGAAGGTATACGTAATCATCTGATCTGAACCAGTGAAGGGAGGGCTGCGAGAGACGTTTGGGGAGGGGGAAAGAGATGACTTTCAGATTTCTGCATCCATGTTAGACCAAATTAAACCACACTATAACATCAACATTTCAGATATTAGATTATTTTATATGTAACTTTATTGTAGATTTTTCAGAATTCTTTATAGATTCTCAAACTCAAATAAAGGTAGTTTTCTTTGCAGTTTTTTGGAGCGATTAATAATGACAATGACAGGATTGCTTTTTCCAACCTTCCAGTCAGAAGTTCAAAGATCAAGATTCCCAAAGACCAGAAGTCCACACTGTGCCCATGACCCTTATTAAGAATAATCTCAGGTGCAACATATTCTGGAGTTCCACAGAACGTCCACGTCTTCTGGCCACACTTGAGCTTCTTGGCAAAACCAAAGTCCACCTGACGGAAGAAAAAACACCAAATTCAGCAAATTCATAAATCCTCCGTTAGCAGGTTTCTGAACATTACGTTAACTTTGCCTACCAGCTTTACATATCCTTCCGAGTCTAACATAAGGTTCTCAGGCTTGAGGTCTCTGTAGATGATCCCTTTGCTGTGCAAGTATTCAAACGCTTCAGTAACACAGCCGACACAAAATTTGGCAGTGTTCTCGTCAAAGCTTCCCCTAAAAAATAAGACACGCTTATGAGAATCTGCGGTATTACGTGGAGTCAATTCACAAAAATTCTCATTTATCTTACCAAGAGAGTGTTGTCACAAAATAGAATATTTGTAATGGTTAATTGTGCCTGTATGATCACTAGTAAACTAACCGATCTCTCAGCAAACTCCAAACCTCTCCACCCAGACAGGCCTCCAGTAGCATGTACACATACTTGCTGTCCTTATATGTGCGGTACATCCTTGAAAAAAGGGCACACGTGAAATTTTATTTGACTTTATTTACAAAGAAGAAAAGGATGTATGTGGGCTTAAACCGGACCTACTTGACAATGAAAGGTGAGCATGTCTCACTCAGAATTCTCCTCTCAGAGTGAATGTGCTCCTCCTGTCTGTTGTCCACAATGTGCCTCTTCTTGATGCACTTGAGGGCAAAGGTCATATTCTCATTTTTCACTTTAACCTAGAGACAATGACCACACATATATCAAAGTCGCCAAATGTATTTTCCCAAACTTTTAAGTATTATTCTCAGAGCTTACACGTTATCATTTATATAGACTGTATATATTTTTTCTCATGTTTTCACGTTTATATATTTTTTAACTTGTATTCCTTGTTCTACTTCTAACTTTTTTTCTAGGTTGACAGTCAAAAAGGAGCAGTTCAGGATACATTTCACTACATATTATACTTGGATAAGAGCGTCTGCTAAATGCTGTAAATGTAAACGTTGTGTAATTATGCATGCAACAAATAAAGAATCTTGATTCTTGAATCTTATGAAGTCTGGACTCACCAGCTCAACCCTGCCAAACCCCCCTACTCCTAAAGTGGAGATGATCTCCAGACTACTGAAGGAGACAGTGGACTCAAAGCCTTTCTCTTTGAACTGGATCCTATCAAGGGACAGTGGTGAGCTTGGAGTGTTACTCCCCGACCTCCTAAAAGACAACAGATAACAACAGAAAAATTAAATGCTATTTTTACTCTGGAGCCAACCTTTACGAAACACTATCTGTTGAAAATTGGCTTTCAACTGATTTGACAAACCCAACATATAGTCACAGCCATGAACTTAACAGTTTTACAAACGGCGCATTACTCACTTTGCATTTCTTTTCTTGTCATCACGCGTCAAAGTCTCAATGTAGCCTTGAAGGTATTTCTTAAGTTCGTCAAAGGTGCCAACAGTTTGAGTGAACGTTCTGATGATGGGACACAAGAACGAAAATCAGACCAGCAAAAATGCTGAAATCTTCACCATATAAAGTAGAAAGAAGAAATAAATGTCCTGTGATCTTACTCGCGGTCAATGACAAGGCATTCCACACCATCTTCATCAGCAATTATATTAGCTGACCTGACATCATCACTGCAAAGAGTCAATGTAATCAGTCCTGACGGCACAGTTTTGATCTAATCCCCAGTGTAGACAGTGATCTCACTAGTACATTAAATAAAAATATGAAGATTACCTAATGAGCGCTTTCTCCCCAAAGTAATCACCTTTCTCTAGAGTGTTGATGACCTGGGCCTCCTCGTTGTCCTTTGTGCTTTGGGTCACTTTCACCTGGAGAGCATAGAGGCAGTGAGATAAATGATGATATATGAAGCACACAATGACAACGTGTAGCTCTGTCTTTTCTAGAGGGTCATTAAACATAATGGACGTTTCATTAATCTTAATGGATCCCAGAGCAAAGCTGTGCTACCACTATATCCCCATGTCTATATGACGTCAACTAAATCACTTTTGTCTTTAGGTCATTTCTAGACTGTATGGCACTTTAAGATGGTGGTTAGGAAGCTTGCCTCTGGACCAAGAGGCCGTGGATTCAAATCCGACCTCCAGCACTACCGTCACTGGGTTCCTGAGCAAGACCCTTAACATTTAGCTGCTTTCAGGAAGACTGCCTGAAATTAGGAAAGTGGAAGTCGCTCTGGATAAACGAACCAGGGGCGTTAAGTACAGATGGAAAAAAATGATCAAATTTCTCAAAAATAATCAGACATTCAAGCTTTATCAAGTCATTTGAATGAAATATAAACATATGGGTTTCAATCATTCATTTATTTTATTTTCAAGCTCCATCCAGGACAGGCCAGACAGTTCCTCCTTGTCTCTGCAACACGATCCTATTCGACCCTCTTGCCCTGATAGCTCGCTCGTTGGTGACTAACACTAATGGCCCTATTCCCAACACGCCACCTCGGACAGGGTGGCGACAGTCTGACAAGACGCATCATTTCCGCCACTTAAATCTGCACTCCCCCTCCCAATTAGGGCTGCAGCTACGGCTGGGGCCCACCGCGGGACGCGAGCCTGGCTAGCTCGTGCTAAACAGTTCCTGTTGCTTCCCAACGGAGCCCTCTGCCTCCTAACCCCTCCAGTGTTGGGTTACTGATTTATCTTAACACACTCTACCTCCCACAGAAATGGACAAGCGCTTCCTATATGGCCCCTGTGAGGGTCGGCGGTGATGAAAGAAAAGGCCGTAGCAGAAGCCTTTAGACTGATGTGATTTCTGCTCCTTGCTTCAGGAAGCCTGTCTGAGCTATAGGAGGCAAGAGCCAGGAAGTAGGATTGGAAGATAATGAATAATACATACAGAAGCCTGCAGTAAGCAGAGATGAGGGCTAATGTAGAAAGAATAACAGGATTTTCAGTGCTAAATAAACTAAATTAGGCAAGTATAGCTGACGACTACTGGATGAAACTGTCCCCAGAGTGCAATGCACAATTACTAGCGATGACCAGTGTTGGGCACATTACTTTTAAAAAGTAATTAGTTATAGTTACTAGTTACTTCTTCCAAAATGTAACTGAGTTAGTAGCTGAGTTACAGCATTATAAAAGTAACTACTTACCAGGGAAAGTAACGTATGCATTTTTTCAAAAAAAGTTCAAATATGTCAAAAATGTGGATCCCCCTCCCCCGTTTGATGGAAATTTAGCTGCATGTTCAATTATTTGTAATAACACTGACTATTAAATATGTGTAATTAATGAAATAGACACTTAAAATAAATAAAAGTCTAAATATAAATAAAATAATACATTTTTGACAGAAAACATTGTACACAAATCTACACTATTCTAATATCGCTGTGGGACAATGTGAGACAAGACACCCACCAAATTTAATATAATCATTGTAGATTTGGTCATTACTTTGCCGCTCCTGTAGCTGAGAGCTTGTTCGGATGAAAACAGTAATTGTCAATAACGGTAACGGCGTTGTAACGATGGAAACTGTAATTGGGTAGATTACCCGTTACTGAAAAATGACTTTTTTCAGTAATGCTGTTATTTTAACGCCGTTATTCCCATCACTGGCGATGACATTCAAGCCAATAAAGTATTTACGTGTTAGAAAAGGCTTAAAAGAACTTGCGTTTCAGTATAATTTCAAAGGTAGATTTGGGGTCAAGACCACCAAAACCGAGACCGAGAGTGTGTCGAGACCAAGTCAAGAACAAGGCTCTAAAATGAGCTGCTTTTGGCCTTTCTGGAAGAGAACTACATTTTCTTCGCGAGCGCTAACACGTATGTCGAATAATGTAATTAATGTGTTTTTACCCAATTCCTTCTGTCTTTGTGCACAGAATTACTCAGAAACAATTTCACATACTCAGGAATAAATGTCATGTCCGTTTTCTGTAAGTTAAAAGGATTCTGAGTGATTAAAACACTAATTAATAACCAACTGAAAATGCCTTCGTCGGTCTCAAAAAAGTTGGTCTCGAAATAAAATCCCGAGTCCTCTTTGTCCGAGTCCATGATAAGACCGAGTACAAATACGCCAGAGTCCGAGACAAGACCGAGACCTGCAAAAACTGGTCTAGAGACCGAGACTATCACTATCCAAAAGCCAATCTAATCTGTAATGATGCAGGACGCTGATCATGTGTCATGCTTCTTAAATTCATCTGGAAAAATATGTAACAAGCAGAAAAGCATCTTCAGTCAAATAAAGTTACCTTTCCGCTGGCAATAATGTAGAATGTGTTTCCTTCCTCTCCCTCCCGGATGACATAGTCGCCTTTGTCATAATACTCCTAAATGAGGAAACACAAGAAAGATCTCATTATGTTATTGATTTCCCATTGAGTCACTGCTGTCTTTTTCCCAAGGGAGAGGCCTACAGGAGTCTGCAGTAAGGCTGAAATATTTCTCACAGCCCTCGCACAGCCGCCTCTGTTGCCCATCATGCTTCAAAAACTACTATAGATGTATTTATGTGTTAATTAAGAGAAAGGTCAAGCCTTACGTAAACATATATAACTATATTAACACATTTGTCATCATTATGTTCAAGTGGTGGCAGATTTTGGGATTTGTTGTTTTGCTACAACATCAAAGCAGCTCTGAAAGTGGACAAATTCATCTTCACCAACATGATCTACGTCTGTGATATTTCTTGTGACCACAACGCATCAGTTACAGGCTCTAGAAAGCTGCGCTAAGTCACGCCAGCTCTGCTTGTTCTCTTAAGATTAGCGGACTCCTATTGTCGTATCCCTGACCCAACCACGCGTCCTCCTGGCTGGACTCCACCGTTGTTTCATCTGAGAAGTTCTCCAGGCGAGCCCTGGACCTTTTTACACCAGGAATTCCAAAACATTTGTCCACTCCAAGCCTCCCTCGCCACATTCCGTTCCCCACTGTTTAATGATACAGATCCACATTATCTGCATTTTGCAGTCCGAAACATCTGGGCCACTATTGGGTTACACTGCTTCCCTTCCCCTCGGGGGGGAATATAATCAACTCCATCGGAATGATTGAATAACAGAATTCTCCTGTTCGACCCCAGAGACTGACAGTGGAGAGGAATGTCCTTGAAGCTTTTTTTCAGAAGGTGGAGAATGTGAAGAGGGTTATTTGACACAAAGCTGATCAAGCCTGCACTCTTTAAAAAAATTTGGCCCCTGAGAGAGTCGTGGAACAAATCAGTCAGCAGCCCGAGTCGACTGTCACGCAGATCTTTAACAAATCACAGCCCACCCTCAGCTCCCGGCCCCAAAATCAGAAACACTTCACTTGGCCTTAGTTTAATAATTACCATAACAACGTTGAATAATTATGATAACAATCTACTAAGCCAGGATATGACTGATGTAATGCTTGTATATTTAATAAAAGACTCAAGGAGGCTGGGTGTGGCAATTTCTGATGCTTAACCCACCACATGTTCAACCTCAGACCTGAAGTGAGCCACGGGATGATAAGATACTTTACTTACCACCTCCAAGCAGTCAACAATCTTAGTAAGCTTATCTTCGGGGAGGCTGGCCAAAAGTGAAACGCTGGAAATGAAAGAGAGGACAAAAGGAAGTAAGGACGAAGAAAGGAATGAGGGGCAATCAACATTCCAGCTTAAACCGGGTCCAAACCTTTTTCACTTTTTAACGCAGTAGAGGTCTTTTTTTGAGAAAAACCCAAGGTGCAGTGGTAATGAGAAATGATGTCTTGTTTATCAGGGGTCCAAGCATGAAGAGCTTATGGACCACTCTTGTAATTGTTCTGTTTCTTCCTTATTATTATTATTTTTTATTTTTTTAAATTAGCATTTTCTCCTACAAAACTGATTGTCCAGCTTGAACTGTAAGTCGCTGAAGGTTGAAATTTTCAGGGTAAGTAGAAATGCTGTGAAACTCGGTTGATAATTGGGACTATAGCAAAGGAAAAAACGTTCTGACCACTAGGAGGCGCATAAATTTCTGTGACGTCATAACAGAGCTTTCATCATTTACACTAAATTATGGAAAACAAACCCTTTTCTAATATGAACACAACTAACTGAAGCTTAATAACAAAAAAGTCACAAATTTCTATTAGCATCTTTAATTCTTTTTCCTACGTCATTTGACTTTATTGTTCTATGTTCTAACTCCTCCTGATTAATGATTAATGCAGTTATGTAGTTTTATCTTATGCCATTTCACTTTATAGTTTTACCTTAATGTACTTAATCAAAACTATGGAAGAGGGAAATATACACTGATACTATTTGAACAATGGGGCACTAAAAAGCTGCATTAACTTGTGATGTCATAATAGAGCTTTTTTTTTGCTAATTTTGACTTCTGTCTCACTGACTGCTTTCTTTGACGCTTACTGCATCAGCTACTACTGTGCTGCTTTTTGCAACTTGTGCTTGGACCCTCTTATTGCTGCTTGCAGCTATATTTCCATCTGAAATGAGGTTATCTGGGTTATTTATTTTTCCCCTATTAATTCAACCGTCTGTGCTTTCAAACGGAACCCTTTCACTGATTTCCTGTCATGTTTTCTATCTAAATTGTATATACGAGGTCAGCAAGATCATGTCAAGCGAAGGCCAACACGATTGAACTTAGTCCATGAACCTTAGTAGCTTGGATTCAGGGAAAATCAAAACCGTTCTTCGCTCATTTCTAAGTGATATTGTGCATTTCTTGTTCGTTAGCGACGGAAGGCTGGGGCGGTGAGGGGCGAGTGACGCCGGTGGATCACCTTCTGAGGAAGTTGCGGTGCTGCTCGTGTCGAGCCTCAGCGGTCATTCGCATGATGTTGTGGAAAACTTCTCGGTCGAGGACCCATGTCCTGACGCTGCTGGTCGCTGTAACCACAACAAAACAGCAGGTAAGGGAAACGTCAGCGTGCCGGCGGGTCGCGACCTCCGTCTCGCCACGTGGAACCAGATTAACTTGCCGTGAACCAGTCACAAGGAAATCTAACAGCTGCTTCCAATAGGGTCCTTAGGAAGTGATTAGGTTTTACTGCAGTGAGTCAAACCTGGGGGAAAGCAATTAGACTGATAAACTCTGGTTAAAATAACAAGCTACACCAACTCCTCAGTTGGTAACTTCAGCTGTTATCCAGATTTTATTTTTAAATGTTCTTGGCTAAATGTGTCCCTGTCAAGTTATAGTAGGTAGGATACTACTCTAAATATCTAACATCATTAGAGTTATTCGTTTACAACAAAAAAATGGGCCAAAGCCAACCAAACGGCCGATCCAAAAGTTCCGTGCCTTGAAGGAATCAAAAATGTACAAGGTGTTCCGAGCTTCTTTGTTTGAAAGCTGGGGGCAACAGTGGACTTGAATGTCTAAATCTGAAGCCTGAGCTCACCGTGTGTTGTTACAACTAAAAGGTGATTCGATTTTCGTCTAGATAAAATCTTCAGACATTTTGCTATTTGAGACAGAAATACTCTCTGACCATTAGCCAAGCGTAGAATCATATTTTGACTGACAATTTCCACGCCACATCATTTTCTTAAAAAAATATGCATGACCTCATTCATAAAAGATAGCGGTAAAAAATGAGCATCGCATTCAACTGGTTATGAAATACCTCACCTTTAACTGATGCAGTCCTGGTGCAGTTATATAAGATGGCTAATTCGCCAAACGTTGTCCAGACTGCAATTGCTGTGAGCAGTTTCTTGTTCTGATAGACCTCTAGGTTGCCCTCTGCAAAAAGAATGTCATGTAAATATGTTGTTTAATGATCAATATTCAACAGGAATGAATGGAAAATCTGTTTTACTTTTACACCAACAAATTTGCCAGGTTTTATTATTAGTCGTGTAGTTCTGTACCTGCCAGCACATAGAGATGGTTTCCTGGTTCGCCCTGCATGATGACATACTCTCCCTGCTGGTACGTTCTCTCATACATGCACTCTACCATATCCTTAATCTGCTGCCCCTCCAACCTCTTCAGATACCGGTTCTTATTCAAGGCGTCCGTTAGGAGCTTCTTCACACTGTCAAAAAGCATCCAACATACCATATTTGAAATTTCATGTTTTGCTAAAACAACACGTTTGTTATCAAGTTTGTTTTCAATCAAATATTTTTTGTCTTTAGAGAATTTTGCTGATGCATGTTTTAAGATTGAATTATTCTGCACAGGGCTAATTAGATGCTTCTCCAGACTCTCGAGTGCTCACGTGGTTGATACCAGCATGGAAAATAGCTAATGAATCTGCAAATGATGTTTTTGCCCAACAAGAGCGAGCTGATACAATGAGGCTTTTTTCAAACATGGCCTCTGTGAAGATTATCATCTGAATAGCGGGCCATAATTAGTTGTTTATGCCGTAATAGCAGATCCATTTGTCTGTAATCTAAATCATATTAGCTTGCGTTGTAAACCTGCTCTGACCTTGGCTCTTTCCAGACTCTTGCACTCTCAAAGTAAAATTTGGGCAGGCTGCTCGAGTCATATGTTCTCGATGAAGGTTCTGCTGAAACTCCAGCCTTGGCGCCTTTTCTCTTGTTTAAGTTCTCTCGTAGCAGGCTGCTGAACCTCTGACTGGACTTGGCTTTGGTTGGGGAGGGCAGGAGGTCCAGGTCGCCCTGATTCTTTAGCGCCTCTTGCAACACGCTCAGCTGGAGACACTTGTTTCTCAGAGCCTCCGAGATATCCGCAATGGCTTGGTTCTGCTGAGCCAGCTGCTCCTCCATGTGTCGGATGTGGAGCTGCTGAGCATTCAGTTCCTCATCTTTCTTCTTCAGCTGGTTCTCCAGTTCCTCCACCTTCATCCTGAGGGCCTGATGACCGCCACCGGACTCACAGTTCATTTTAGGCTTCGCTGGGCCGTTGACGTGTATAAAAGGATTCAGTTTGACTGAGCCGTTTCCCATTTTGGAACTAAAGAAAAAGGGCATAGAGATAAATCTGCACGCAACACTGTTAGAACAAATACAGAATGAATTACAGATGCATATTGTTGCGTTTACATGCCTAATAGTAAAGTTTATGAGGCGTTGATATATTACTCAACTGCTTTGTCTGCTTTTCAGTTCAGTAAGGCTCTACATGTTACATCATTAAATAAATTCACAGCTCAAAATATACTTAAACTAACATAAGACAAGACTTTGGTGAATTTAACATGGATGAAATGTTCAAGAACCACGGCTAGGCTGAAAATGAACACGTAAAATTTTTCGCTCACTGGTTGCTTTTGAAGTAAATATGTGTGCTTGGAAAATCCCAAAAGCTCTTGTCAATCACACTATTTTAGTTTGTTTTACCAGCTCCATTCTTGTGTTTTGTTGTCGGAATCAAGAAACAACAAAAATACGTCCGAAACTGGCTGCTGAAATTGACTCGTTCAGTTACAAACAACTGGAGTCAGATTTGGAGGTGGTTCCCAAAATGTTTGCAAGTAGGGCACTACAATTCCACCTTTAGTGCATTCTGGAATGGAGGATGTTGGAGACCACGAGGGGGCGATAAAATCTGTGGGCACTGTGTCCTAAATTTGATTGTTAGTCATCGGGTAATAGATAAAGCACCATCCATGATGCTTCCTCATATAAGACTGAATTCAGATCATTAATAATCATTTCCGAGTATCAATGCACAGTGAAGGTATTAAGATAGATCGGAATGCTTAAAAATCAAATGCTGTTTGGACTGATTCCACTCAAACACTCACACATGGTTATGGTTGAAGGAAAGCTGACATTTCAGGTTATCATTTGTATGATAATACGTGGGCGTGCCGCTTCTTTAAATCTCTGAGTTGGCGCTGGCATTTACACCCCACAGATCTCAGGACTCTGTTTGATGGCAAAGGTTAGAGAGCTCTTTTATCTGTCAGTTAATGAATCATTTCTCAAATTTGAGGTGGTACTAAGAGAAAGAGAGAAAGAGAGAGAGAGAGAGAGAGAGAGAGAGATTTAAATGAGACCCAATGTGATTCCGTCAACTAATCAATAATTCACAAGACCTGATGCTACTGAATAGCTCCAGCACCCCATGTGTTCAACGGAGGGCTTATGGTTTATAATGAAATGTTCATTAAATAAATAAATAAAAAAGCTACTTCAACACACATGACTACATTCATTCAGAACCAGCACACATGTTCTTTCAGCTCAGTTCATCCCACTCGGGAAGAAGAATGCAGAAAAACAATCAGAGTCTTCACTATCACGGTCACATGATGATAACGCCAACACACTATTACAGCAAGCAAGCATACAGGCCTAATAACAATAATAATAATAATAATAATAATAATAATTTTCAACCCAATGCACAAAAATGTGAATATTTCGCTCTCAGGAGACTTTGGAGTACAAGATAAAAAGAAATGAACTAAGCAAGATTTCACCACGATATTAAAATTTCACCACATCTACACTGATCACGACCAAACATTAATGTAAAGAACTGAACTATTTTATGTTGTATCACTTTCTGAAAACGGCATGACCACGGTGGTCAGTGATCGCTTCCCTCCGCACGCGTGACGATGCACCTGTTTTACCCAAGTTCCGTTTCCACTGATGGAGCGAGAAAGAGAGAGTCTCTCTCATCAGCTTTTACTTTTTGCTAATTATTCAACAAATATTTTCGTACACTCACCCCTGTGTGTGCGATCTTACACCAAGCCAATCTCATCCACAATGAGACACACGCCGGAGAGAAGCCGCCGGATGGTGTTGAAAGCGTATCAGACGCGTATCCCTGCCCTGTGTGTGTGTGTGTGTGTGTGTGTGTGTTCTATACTGCATCAGACATCCCCTAATGACATGACAAGCCTGTGTTCAGCCACTGGTATAATGATGGGGTGTGTGTGTGTGTGTGTGTGTGTGTGTGCGCGCATCACAATTCCCGTCAATGATGCATCCTCTTATCAATATTTTGTGAGCTGAAGTAACACTGCCAGCCACTGTAAAGTTTCAGCCCTAAATATTATTTTAAAAAAATTCTTGACACTACTAATTTCTGTATTTAATACATGTTATAACATTTTTAGTTTTTACATCCTATTGCAACATAAACATAAAAGAAATGTAAGATAATATTAAATTAATACAAGAAATCAACTACAATAAAACATCTGCCATTGGAAAGTTTTTACCTTGTTCTTTACAAGTTATTCAGTTTGTCAGAATGTTACATAACTGCGAATATGTTCAATATACACACACGTCACAGACATTTAAAAATCCAACAAATTGTTACGGCTTTATGTCTAAATCTCCCTGACTTCAGTTCTGCTTTTTAGTCACTTGTCCTGGTGTGAGATTACCTTGTGATGTCCTGATTACAGAAATGGTGCTATTAACAAGACTGTCATGACATTCACAATATTATACCAGTAGTCGAGCTCTAGTGTACTGGATTGATCCATATGCATTTAACTGGACTGTGGCCAGTAAGTTACATCAGAGAGGCTTCTAGCTATGGAAATTACCCATAATGCCATCACATCATTTATGTCACGCTTAGAACTCTAATATTGAAATTAGAGTTTCATGGAGGCAGTGCGTAGTGCTGCTGGTTAGGGAGTTGCTCCTGTGATGGGAAAGTTGCAGATTCAAATCGTGGACTGGTAAAGGTACAACTGAGGTAGCCATGAATAAGATACCGTGAAAAACAAGGAAAAAACACTGACTCACTCACATATCACAATCTTCGTGAGAGATTGCATTTGGGTTGGGCCTGGGTCTAACAAAACTTAGAGATGGAGATTCAAATTTGATCCAGAGGCCTTAATGTATTTTTTACATTTACATTTACAGCATTTAGCTGACACTCTTATCCAGAGCAACATACATACATCAGTGGTTTGTTTTCATACTTGTAAAGCCTGACGTAAACCAAAAGCTGCCCTTTAACCAAGTTAGTGCCAGCACAGATATTTATCTTGACAAACCATGTCAGAGTAAAAGCTAAAAATGAGTACACAGTTAACAAATATACATCCATAAAACTATTGGGTAAGTCCCTATTTTTTGCATGTTCTGTAGAGGTTGTCAATGAGAAGGAAAGAATGTGTATTACTGATCGACACTAGCATTTACCCAAGATTTCTTGCCTTCTTCAAGGGAACTATAACTTCTCAAAAGAAATGATGTTTTGGTAATATATACTGTATAATACTGAGTATCTGATTTACAGTGAGGTCCATTTATATTTAGAATGAGATGACTGTCACATTTAAACACAATCACAGATTTTCCACTGTTTTTGCAGATTTACCAGTAGACTTGTCTAATAAATCAATTAAGTTATCTCAGATACAAAATGCAATAACATAAGAACACACAGCCACCACATTATTGCATCAAGAGATTGCATCATCTTAAATGACTATGTTGCACATTTAGCAGCAGCAGCTGAAACCAAACATTTGGAAATCTGGAGACGTGCTTAGTCTTCTGTCACTAACAATCTCATTTTTTCTGTATCACTTAAATTAACTCCAGTCTCAGTGAATTTGAAGACAGTCGAGTGGAGGCTATTTTGCTTTTTCAGTGTTGTCCAAACCCTTTTTCTTTTATTAGATGCAGATGAAAATAAGGAGATAAATGCAAGAGGCTTAAATGAAACCATACATCTATAAAGCATCTATAAAGCTGAGCTACATCAACTAACCACTTAGCATAACTAGTAAAGAAAATGGTTTTGTTTTGCAGTTTGTGCATCTGGTTTGGTTTGCAGATATGAGTGTAAAAAAGACTCATGATGCCACCTCGGATTCTTTATCTACTGTAATAGTTTCCCAGACAGTTAAATACACATCTATTTAAAGGAAAATGAGTCAAGACTTCATTTGCTGCACAACATTCACAACTCAACTCTACACTTTCTCTCCTTTCAGTCTGTTTCTCTTTTGTTTCACAAGTTTAAACACAGTGCATTTCAACATTCACATATTCAACACATTTCCCAAGACACACGAATGTGTTCTAAGAGCCATTTGAGAAGCTTTCCCAAACAGCCTCAAGTTGGTTCATCAACTGAAAACTCCTGAGCCCTGTTAGCGCGGATTAGACCCGAATATTGACTGCGGAGGGACGGCGCGATGAGCACAATCAGCCAGCAGACGGAGCCAGGTCACTGTACATGAGAAATGAAAGGCTTCATTACAGTCGTGTCTAATGCTGTAATAGCAAATATTTTAGAAACAACTTCTATTTTGAAATTTGGATTTCTGTTTTGGAGAATCAAGCAATTGAACCCAGGAGTCGCTTCCAGAAAGTGCTTCCCCCTCCGGCTTTCAAGTACAAAATACAAGATATCTTATAAGTCCAGCAACACAGTATTTATCGTGTAAATGACAAGCGACTGAGGTAGTTTTCGTGCAACTTCAGCCATTAGTCATTTAGAAATACTTCGAATTAATTAATACTTCTAATACTAATATTGACTCATTTAGGGCAGTTTCAAGATTTTACTGTCAGTTCAAAATTCTATCTCTTAGTGTTCCTCGACTGGAGAACTCTAAAACATTGATTTTGCTTGCTCTTTGCCATCTAAAAGTGACTGTTTTCTTGTGCTTTGGATCGTTGTCTGGCTACATAATCCGGGTTCACATGAGCTTCAGATCACAGACTGATATCTAGATACATTCAGTTAAGCAGGCAAAATTGTACAGTTCCGTCAAACAAGTCGGTAAGAACCTGAACTAAAGCATCGCCATACCATCATGCTTTACTGACAGTATGATTTTTTTCTTACTGATAAAAATGGTTTTATATCCGATGCGAGTCATTTCTTTAAAAAGCCTTCCACAACATCACTCATCATTACAGAGAAAATGCGTTTCCTGGCAAATGTGAGATGCTGCATGTCCCATGAAGTTTGCGACTCTTCCTTAAACACAACAGGCACAAGTTCCTATGGTTCTGAGATGCCTGCTGGTTGTGTGATTTCACAGATGAATTTTATTATTAGGATATATAGCGCATAGAAGATTAGAAATGTGTTTTTGTATAAAGATTATGGACAACACTATGTTTTCATGTTCTTGGGTGGCACGGCGGTCAGTCTGATATTTCTCAGTAATGAGAAGAGGTGAATTCAAACCTCAGGACCACAATTTAGCAAGGCTCTTAGCACTCACACAAATCAGTGACTCTGCACAAAAGCTCACAGTACCATGAAAAACAAACACAGGGCTGTGTACGGGTCTGACACCAGTAGATGGAGACAGGGGATTAGGGTTGCGTCTAATCGGTACAGGGAATCGCCATGACAAATCACATTTAAAAAGCTCACAACAGAGGCAATGAAGACTCTCTAAAAAAATGGGGCAGGGGAGACCAACACTATTTTACAAATGCTATAAAAATGTGCCCACTATCAGAGGGACAGGTCCCTATTTTGTCAATGTTGAAAAAACGACGGGAGCTGCATTTTGAATACTAGAAATTTCACTTTGGTTTTCTAATCCCGTGTTGTCCAAACCTTTTTCTTTTACTAGGGATTATAGGCATACAAAAATATGGAGATACGGGCCAGAGGCTAACAAAGGCTAACTTCATATCTAACGAGTGCAGCCAGTGTTTATGTCCTTGACTTAAGTCTCGCAGAGAGTTAATCAGATACACAGGGATTTAACAAATAAATTAGACCAACATTTGCGGTGGTGTGGTACTTTATCAATGCAATAACAACAACAATCCCCCCAAAAAATCAATAAAAAGAACGCAAGATGGTATCTACACTCCACAGTCCGCTCCGTTGAGTCTGCGCTTTTCTCTTGTTCGGCTTTGTGTTACATCTTCTCACGACCCAAACAAGCATTAAACAACACAACACATTCCTCAACGTTGTCACTGCCATCTGAAGCGCTTTCCCAAACAGTCTCAAGTAGGTTCGCCACATGAACACAGCCGAGCCTCATCAGTGAGGATTATTACACCAGAAGATCTCCTGCAGAGCAAAAGCGCCGTGAACACGAACAGCCAACAGACGGCGCCAACACATCGTGCCTGACAGAAGAACGCTTCACAACGCCTGTAATTCCAGTTTTGGAGTTTATAGTCCAGTCAAAAGTGCATTTCCTCGAGTTCCAAAAACTAAAAAACATAATAAATAAATAAATAAATAGTACAATAAGCACATCACATACCTGCTAAGGGCTACAACAGAAACGACATGATGCTCTTCATATTCCGCCCAGTTGTGGTTCAGCGACACTTTGGCCATGTTGAATTCAAGGTTGCTTGAAAATGTTTGCTTCTTGTTTCACAGAATAAATAAATAAATAAATAAATAAAATGTCGAAAATGAGGTAAAATGAGGGGAGATGGCCTTCTAGGCTGACGTGGTTGCAACGCGTAAACCCTTCATGGTGTTGAAATGAACGTCTGGCTACGTTGTGTTGTGAGGCTGAAAGCTACCACCCACAGCACACTAATTTAACAAGTAAACAGCTCAGGTTAATGAGGGGGGAAGGGCTTTTTAGTCAAATCTGAGCACCGTTTTGGGCCTGAAGACCTGGGTTTAGGTGCTTTCAGTTCAGACTGGGGGTATTATGCTATAGCATAAGAGATTTGTTAGCCTTTTCCGCAGGAAGAGCAACACCTGTTCGCACATTCACGCTTTAAATCATCACTGGACTCAACAGTGCCAACTAAAATATATTCCCCACCTCGTAAGAACAAACAGTATTCCTTTTAAGAAACCAATCCACACACAACACGTCTGCTAATTCTTTTATTTCATCATGTTTTGTCCCACACCACAACTATTTTGTAGGCTCTCTAGTCCATCGGAACAGTCAAAATACATAGCAATGTACATGGGAGAAGTCCAGTTGATATTTACACAGTAAACCACAATAATAAGCTGGTAGGGAAAAGTTTCTTATAAGCAAAAGGAATAACAGGGTAAAACCTACACAGCCGATAGGCTTCATTAACTTGTGTGCTAGCACCCTGAAAATGAGTCTCATACAAAGTTGTACAAATATAAAATATCAGGGCAATATCTGGTCACTATAAAATGTTATGTACCTAGTACAAAATAAAAGAATTTGCAAATACCACCAAATGTGTAAAAGAAAACGAGAATGTTTTAGGTGGAACATTAAGAAGCTATTAGAAAGACAACAATAAATAGTGACAAAAAAATAGAAAACATAGTTAAACGTTAAATTGCGTAGACATGGGGGGGAAAAAACCCTTCATTTAACGGTGTGCTATGCCACAATGCATTGGAGCACATTGTTTCAACCTCAAGGCCGTTCTGGACCAGCAGGGAGCAACACGACATTACACAGCTAGCTCCAGTCAGCAATACACTACAGCAGGGTGGTGGTGATGCGGTTCAGTGCCTGGATTTTAGACATAGAAGGTGTAAAAGGTTCTGTAACACCGGCTAATGCAGGTCTCTATCCTTCAGCGGTCCTCATGAGTGCAGCAAGAGTCGTGCCATGAGGATGAGAACAATAAGCGACGTTAATAAGGTTTCAGAATATCACAAAACGGGTTAGAACACAATGGAACTGACATCTTTATTCTCAAACGCACCCAGTGCTTTCAGCAGCCCTGCACCGGCCTTACGGCCATGTAAAACTCACTCACATATGTAAGAGAAACACAATACACATAATGCATGTATAAAAAACAATATTAACAAATATGACGGAAAATAAGGATAAAATAAATCTGTATTTAAATTAATGCTCTATATACTTTAAGCAAATACACAGTACTGGCAGCCAGTACACAATGCTGGTTTCCATATTCCTTCGTTTGGTTGTTTTTTTTTTGTTCTCGTTGGACAGAGTTAGCCAACCAGCAGCAAACTCGTGGCGTCCACGGACAGACGAAAATATGTGGTTTGAAAATGTCAGGAGACTATCTGCATCAGGAGCGTCTGAATGGTAGAGAAAGCTTCGCTTGTCACGGATGAGGAGCATTGGCAGCGTCCTCACAAGGACCAGTGTTTTGTTTTATTATTATTATTTAAAGGAAAAGCAAAGGTAGAAAGTCTTTTACAAAGAGGTGAAAAAGGCGTTCTGAAATATCCGGTATGAAGATCTTCATCTCGTTGCAAAGGAGTTGCAGTTGTAGAAGCGCAAACAAAAATCCAGCAGAGTAGAGATTGTCGTTTCCCTTGAAAAACAGGGATACTTCTCACTTTTCGAGGGGACAAAAGGGGAACGCGGCTGGCTCGCCAGAAAAGTTCGCATTGCTTCCTGGTGTTCGTCAGTGGAACTACGTCCTATTTAGCAAAGACGACCTGCAAAAGAGAAGGAAGTGAAGGTTAGAGGTGGTCAGAGATTCAGGACGTTGCATGAGGAAATGTTCACACTCAAACAAGCCGACTTCACGTCGACTCCGCTACGGTAATCATGACCACAGTCTGACCAAATACACAAACAATTCTGCTGTATCTACAGTTAATTTGCACTGGCAAACTGATTTGTCAGTCGGGTTCTAGTAAGTCCTCGAGCGTCGGCTTGTTAAACAAGGAAATGCTCTAATAAATCTGGAGTCGTAAACTGCTTCGATCTCGTCCTCTACTGTAACGCTACTATAACCTGACGAGACTTCCTGGTCGCAGTAAAAACATTTTTACTGCATTTTTTCACAGCAGCAGATCAGTTGTTTACTTGTGGTCTGCTCTTTTCTCAGACAATGAAGAGTTAATTCTCCACCCAGGACCGGCCAGGCTGGAGCACGTTCTGCTGATCCACACACAATCTGGTGATGTGACAAATCCGGTCGCAGTAGCAGAGGAAAAAAAAAACACGCCTCTCTCCATCAAGCCCCTCTATATCGCTCCATTCCCCCCCACCCTCCCACTCCCCGGGCTGGACGAGTATTGGGAAACGTGACTAAGCGTACGGCCAAGTGGCCTCGCCCTGGTCAGACTCTCAGGAGAGGTTGCATTCAGTTCCTACTGTAAGGATTTACCCAAATAAACTAAACAGAGCACAAGCGATAACGCTGCTGCCATTCCCACTTCGATTTTTTTCTGTACTTGGAGCGGAGAAATATGAGGCTAAGTTGCGATAAATCCACAAAGCTTATTAAAATGTTCAACATTTGTACCCTGGAACGGCACCAGATCCCAGCTAATGTCCAACATGAGCAAATCTTTTGGCCGGATCCGATTCCAAACAGGCCTGCTGCCCTTCCTCACGCACACAAACCCACACGTCGGCAGGCATCAAGTCACAAACGCAGGTCTGACCCAAATACGAGGAGAGAGCTGTCACTCGCTAGCAGGTGTACGTCTGGGAAGAAGGGAGTGTTCACACACTGACAATCACTCACACACACACACACACACACACCTGAGAGATTTCCATCTGTCCTTCTCCATGTTGTTCTCTGGTCCTTCGCTCTCATAGGACGCCAGGTACAGAGCTGTGGAAAGACGAGAGAGATGAGTCATTTCCTTCACGCACTGCTCACGTGAGGAGCGCCGCATGCCGGGGTTTACGGCCCTCCATTCCCGCCTTGCGCAACACATATCAGGTTTGTCACCAGCCGAGTGGAGACGGCCCGAGGCAAACAGGTTACAGAGCGATCTGCACAGCAAACTCCCCCCTACTCGTGTCAGATTACGAGCGCCGCGGTAAACCGACACCTGCGGTCGTTTCATGCGGCTGCTGTATTTTCGGGTTTTTCCTTCCCGACTGGGGTTTCCTAGCCATTTTCTCTCTCTCTCTCTCTCTCTCTCTCCTGTCATTCCGGTCATGAAGTTCTACTTGGGCTCGGAAAGTCAATAAGTTTAAGAGAGGTGGGTCTGTTTTTTTTCCTGCTGGCTGCACCTATTTCTACTACAAATCCTATGAGCTTCAGAGTTCAGAGCGTTCCCACGCGTTCACTTGCACAATTTCACGCACTCAATCTCGTCTTGAAGACGTGAGAATCTGTTTCAAACGCTGCCGCTAACACTAAGATGTGATTTTTCTCCATCTTATTGGCTAAACTAGCGATCTCAAAGAAACACGCTGAACTAACGCGGTGGCGCTTTTCGTAACTTGGCAACAATGAGCGCTGAAAGAAACCCATTAACTAAACATACCATTAACAAGAGGTTTCTGGACAAAAAAGGGGCAGCAAGAGCAACTCTATTGGCTGCCTGAACTCACCATCCTCACTGAAGACGGGAGCGGTCAGCAGGTACTGCAGGATCTTGCGGTCCCTCTCAAAGGGGCACTCCACCTTCTTCCAGGTCATGAAATCTCTCACCTGCTTGGCCAGCTCCCAGAATTTCTGCAAAGACCAATAGAGCATTAAGTATCTGGCAGTTCTGCTTTCTGGAGGGACCCTCAGCGCTAAAAGCTTCCTCAAGCCGCTCGAGGGATGTGACGCGGTTGCTATGTGAAGTTCATGTTTTCGTCTGTCGTTATGCAACGGCTAAAAATGGACAGGGCTCACTTCCACTCGTCAAAATAACAAAAAAGGAAGTTACCAAGCGGAGGAAAAAAAAAAGGCGTACCTCGAAATTGACGTGTCCGTTCGGCAGCCGGTTGGTGCACCCTTCGTTGAGGAAGTAAATGTCCTTGATCAAGAGGCTGAAGAAGGGAATGACGATCTGCAAGAGAAGGAAGAAAAGATGCAAAATCCAGCTTTGTGAATGTTCGCGTGCGTCGCTAGGCGACCGCCTAAACAACACAAGACAAAAGGGTTGCAAAAGGGCAATAGTTGCAAAGTCCCTGCGCTGTTGCGTCAAGCCCTGGGTTTACGTCAGGAGGCCTGAGAGCCGAGGGATAAACAAGAAATACAAGTTTGCTTAATTAACCTCTCCAGCACTACACAGCAAAAACAAGCGGGTCCGTCACATTAGCATTCAACGACAGTGATTCATTGCAGAAGCCTCAATTATTACAAGAGACAAAGACAGTCACGCAACACCCAAAACTGAGCCCTGCGACGGTGCAAAACAACACTGGCCCTAAATATAGGTGCCCCATGAAGTTTGTAACAAAACAAAAACAACAAGCGCAAAAGGTGAGAACGCTGAAGGCCTTTTAGGGTATACACGAGGAAGAACGTTTGTAAGTCGAGATGCCTCTGATACAAATCCTCGGCCTGGGACCCACAACAAGATTTATTTTGGCTCGTGGGTCTCTGGAGTGACAACACAAACCAAAACCAAAACAGGCCTGATTTGGAGGGAAAACTAAGTTGTGGAGTCGTCACGACTGGAGGGAAGGAGGGAGCAGGAAAACTATGGTGGAAGAGCTCTGTCAACAAACACCACCCACTGAACAGGGCATGAGAGTTGAACATTCCACAGTTGCTCTGGAACATTCTGTTTTGTGACCTCACTGGAGAAGAGAGAGACAGAAAGAACATCTCCTCCAAGCATCCAGAAGGTCAGTGCGTTTTCTCAGACAGTAGGAGGGAAACATGACGAGAACCACCGTGTTAAGTTGATGTAACTCAGTGCGTGTTGATTGAGCCCATCCCCGCTGCAAGACACGTAATAACTCGGGGCCTGGACAACGGGAATATTGTGGGACCTGGACGCTTGCCACGTTGCTCCGACTAGAGAACAGAACATGTTTTGCTGAGGAAACGGCACGTCCCGTTTTGACGTCTGACCCATTTATGGCCCGGCCCGTCTAGCTTTCGCCTCAGAAGCTTCGTTATGTAACTTTCTTGGCCTAGACACCTCCGTTTGGAGAAAACACTGGCAGATCTCGATGGCGGCGATAGCGCGAGGCCCACCAAGGGCAGCAGTTTAGATAACTCCAGTTAAAGTAGGGGTCGGCACTCCCACCGGAGCCCTCGTTTTCCAGCTGGCTAAAAAGAGCTGACGACTGATACCATCTTACGACCAAACGTAATCAGCTCTTATCGCTTCGGACCCGATCCTGTTTATGGGTCTGACGCCCGGTTTTACGTAAAACGCTTCAAAAGTGTTTTCGCAGACTCTCAAAACAAGGCTTTAACGCAGTCACGCAACTACGCGAGTTCACGCCGCGCGGGGACAAACGGCAAACGAGAAGAAAAACGAGAAAAACGAGTAAGGCGAGAGTGACAGATTTGGGTAAACTCACCTTCTCTCGGCTGCTGTGAGCGGTGATTGATCTCTGGGTGGCTCCACGCAGTGCCGTCCTGTAGTTGTAGAAGTTGCTGGAAGGGTCCATCTGGTGCTGGAGAGAGAGCAGCGGAACGTGACATTTAGACCACAGCAACCTGGAGGCCCTCTTTTTGCACTCTGGTCTGATCAATCAAAATGCGAGCCACCCTTTTCACCATTTCATCTTGAACACCGCCACACGGAAGGTGAACTGATCTGACCAAAGCCAAACGTAAGTAACCCTTGGCGTGAAAAACGTCATGGCGGCAGTTCGGCACCTCCCGCATCAGAACTGTGGGCGCCACCTGCGTCTCAGACTCCGAGGGTCTCTACAGTGGTGGGGAATGGGGAAAGCGGGGTGGGACGTCTGATCCCTTTAATCTCCGAATCTTTAGATCTCAGAACGTGCCGGAAAAATAGGGAGAGTGCCACTTCACCGTCTTCTTTCCCACCAGAATACAATGGTGTGTGATCTTAAGAGCACACAGGCTGCGACTCCCTCACCACTCCTGCCGCCGAGCTGTATTTACACATCAAAACTCCTCGGGCCCGAACCCTCGCGAACTGTGCCGGGGAGTGCAAGTTTACTTCACTCTTTCGAATCACGCGGCTCACTGGCAACGGTAAAGAGGAAGCAGAGCGCGTCAAGACGGCGAACACCGCGTCTGGAAAGACAAGTAACCCTTTTGGAGCATCGTCCGGTTTTATAAACATTTGTCGAGCCCACTCCGAGGTCTGGGTGACTGTATTCCAGAGCGATAATGGCGACAGGGCGGCAACTCCCACCCACGGGAGATTTAATTGGAAGGAGTGTGTCTACTCATTGTCGTGGGCTGCGTGTGAGTCACTGGAGTAATGGCCAACTAACAGGCCACTTTTGCACTGCATTAGTCCCATGCGGTCGGAGTGTTGCACACATGTTGTCAGTGCGCCATCCTTCAGTTTCGCTATTATTTCTCCTACGCACTCTAATCTCGCTGACGCTGTGACTCGAGTACGCCCACCGCCACTATTAACATGAGAAATGGCGACAAAGTAAACAAATTGCTATGAAAACGAATACGTGGGAGGGGTGGGCACTCAATCGAAAATGATTCAAACCCCACATTCCCAATCTCTAATCAATGCAACCTTGCCCAAACCCTGTTACCTCTTCTCCCAGTGTGCTTTCATGTGCTGTCTAGACACGGCACGATACCACTTTATCATGTCCGATAGCGATACTGTAAATTTGGATATCTGCCCATGCAAATCTGATACAATCCTTAATTCAAGGTTCAAAACGATACCTATATGGAATGAATCGAACGACATGTGACTGAGATATCAACATTCAAAGGAGTCGGGTTTCTCCTGTCACTCCAAGTGAGAAACGGAGAAATCTGCCTTTGAAGTTGACTATCGCCGTAGCACTCACAGACGCTTGGTGCGGTCGTGGCTACGTTTGTATTTACGGTAGCCTACGCTGCATTCACAGCCACACGGATAGTCTACCTGCGTTAGGTTAACTGAACTCGGGAGACGGAGATGGATTCCGGAGAAATATCTTCACGCTAGTCAACCAGTGGATTTAGCGTAAATATTGAAGTAGAGCGGTCAAAACAGAAACTTTTAACATTCTGCTGGAATTGAATTCCTCACCTCAAGAAAGGCACGTTTTTAGGATGGAAAGGGTAAGTTTAAAAAAAAAAAAAAAAAAAAAAAGTACAGTATAGACCTTCCACTGTTTCAAAACTGTTTCAAAACCCCACGCTCATTTTTCTCGGAAACCTCCGTTGCGACAAGCGACTGGTTTTGCCGTGGAGGGTCACATTTACAGTGCGAATCTTGTTTATTCATCAGTCGGAGTTGAGGTAAAAATGTGCAGTTAATCGTGGCGTTAATTTGAGCTAATGATGGGTGAAACGTACCTCCAGAATATCAAACTTGGCCGTTTTGACTTTGCCCCAGGTCTTCTTTAGCCGTGACACTGGACTCATGTTCATGCCAGCTGTAGAGAAACACACACACACACACTACAGGTCAGTAAAGGACAACACCCAACTCCCATTTCCTGCCCCAGCTGCAGTTTGGCCCACGAGTCCCCAACAACAATAGCATTAGTGGGCGCCTCGCTTCCCTCTAACAGTGAGGCGAGCATATGGTGCTGAGGCTGCGCGGGGGTCAGCAGTAACGAAGCGGTGAGGTCACCGCACTGGCGGGCCGACCTGATCAAACTCTCTTTTACCACACTGATCCCTCTAGTGATGACTAAACCAAAAATCGTTCAGTAGCCTTTATCTGATTGCCCCGCTTCAGAGGCGGACTGCAGCCGTGCGTAGTCTCCGCATGAAAAAAATAAGACCATTTTTACCACGTCATCGTGATTTTAACACGATTATTATCTCAAGAAATGTGGTCCGTCCGCTTTGGAGGCGCTGTTCTTTTTTAGAACGGGTTCTTGTTTTCTCCGCAAACACAAAGTATTTTTTTGTCTGAGTGCACAAAAGGCAGTGATACCACGCGAGACAAAGGCTGATACCATCAACAAACAGGTCGCGGGGCTTTACAAAAGAAAATCCCTTTCAGCGCTGACAGGTGTTAGACTCAGATCCTGTCTGAAAAGCTATCTCGGATAACGGCCAGGACGAATCGCACCCGTCCTCGGCACAACCCCGACACGGCGGCACTCAACCTTTCCCATGACTTGTTTGTTCTCTCCCCGTGACTTCAATATCTTGCCCCTCGTCTCCTGGGACCGGGAGGCTCGCGTAAGAGCCCTCGGCCCGCCGGTTAGCCTCCGGGGAGCGAGTAGGGAAAGGGACAGCTGGTTCCATCAACAACAATCCACCCCACACTCCACTCGTTCAGGCTGTCCCTCTCATCTGTGGAGCTGGTCAGCGCTGACCATCTGCCTGTGGGCTGCAGCTCTCTCGCTCCGGCCCGGCCCCGAGCAGGCTGAGCAGCTGCTACCTCCCCTTCCTTTTTTTACACACTCGCACACTCAAACTGCCCCCAGGCATGGGAGTGGGTGTCTGGAACACAAGGCATTGTGATGGCGGAAGACCCCAAAAAAACGGCTCATTTTTGGGGCTACTGAATGACAGCTGACCAGTAAACTAACCAATGCAGTGAAAACGGACTTTGCTAACCGCGAATGAACGGTTTCAACACTAAACACAACAGCCTTGAGATTGATTCCGAGTTCTGCATCACCAAAGCTGATTAAAACACGCTGCTACAACACTTGTGGTTCGAGATTATTCAAACGTACAAAAAAAACAACTTTTTACTAGCAGCGATTTGCGGGGAACGAACAGAGCGTCTCCGGGTATAAGAGTTGGAGCAAAACGAAAAACACTCACTAATGATGGCCATGAGAGAGTTGAAGTTGCCGATGTTGAAGCATTCCCGAGCCACGTCGATGAAGAACTCGATCACTCGAGCTCGATGCTTCTTCTTCACCGGCTACAAAACAAATATGAAAAAATATTAATAAGACAAAAGTGCGTTTCTAATAAAAAATACATAAGGACATCACATTTACCAGACCCTACTTCCTAATTACAAGGCAATATTGCCTGAAGCTAAGCAGAACTGGAAACTAGCACGTAGGTAGGTGCATATTCTGCGACTAACGTACTTAGTAATTACCTCTTTTACGACAGGCTGCATGGTAATAATTGGTCAGGTAATTGAAGGGGGAAGTTAGCCGTGATAAAAGGCGCTCACCATGCAGATCTCGGTGGCCACCAGGTAACTGAGTCGGTTGAACCACTCCACATACGCCTCCAGGTTGCTGGCTTTTTTGCGACCGTTAAAACAGCTCTGCGAAGACAACATTTTTTGCAGGTTAACACACCCATACGCAACAATATTCATCGAATAAGTTCGTTTCAGAGTGGCCAGAAATCGCATCAAATAAAAATGTGAAATTTGACTCGAGTAGTTACGAACTACGACTTTAAAAGGATTCCTTAATGAATTCCACGACGCTGTCCACGACTATTGTCTATTCAAGTAATGGTGTGCAGAGTCTCCGGCTTCTTTCAGCGTCTCATTCCTCGCATTCTTTTAGGCTGACCGACACTATCCCCCGCACAAAGGCCGGTCTGGCCAGATCTCTCTACTTGATGGACAGCCTCCCAGAGACAGGCCTGAGGAAAAGGGACTTTAAAGCTGCCGCCACTAACACAAAGGAGAAAGCGCGCCAACGCCCCATGCCACAGGCTGTTGCTTAGCAGCTGAAAGCCGCCGTGGTGGTGGTGGTGGGCCCCGAGTTGAACTGCTGATGGGGTTTTTAAAAGGCTACGTGCCAAGACACGGCTAAGAAGAAGCTGTTTTTGTAATGATGTCTGGAGTGAGAGCACGTCTGAGGTTCTTGGCTTACTGCGTGAAAAAGGTGACACTACGCTGACCCCTGGGCAAAACAAACACGGCGGAGAATGATTTGTCTCTAAGATGTTTGTTGATCTTTTGAAAAGGCAGCGTTACCTTCTCATTGTCCAGAGGGTCCTTCTGAACAAACGCCTGGATAAATTCCTCAGGTCCTATGTAACTCAGTCGTTCCTGGAAAATACACACAAAAAAATTAACCTTCCGGTGCTTGCCGGCGCTCAAAAGGCTTCCAGTTGTCACCTTGAAAAAAATCAATTAAGTCACCAAACCCACTTTGACACCAATAAATCGATACACATCACTGGAGGAATGTAGGGTGGACTGTGGAGCGTCCACTCACCAGCTCAATGTGGGTTAGCTGCTGGGCCAGAGTGAAGGGGTCACTACAGACGCTCAGGATGTCTCTCTGGATTGACTGAGGCTTAGTTTTCAAAACAGTCAGCCTGTCGGTCACCGTAGAGTTGATCTTGGCCAGGGCTTCCTCGTACTGGCTGAGCGTGGTGAGTTTTCGGATCAGAGCTTGCGTCATCTGCTGCACTGTTTTACGATAGAGCTGGAGAAGAGAGAAAGGAAAGGAAGGAAGGAAAGGAGGGAAGGAGACATTAGCGCTGAGCCCGCACCAAGATTTACAACCGTGTCTAGGTCTTTGCAGAGTAATGATTAACTGGAAAATACTGATCAGAATGTGGGCCGGCGAGACAAGAAAGCTGAAACGCTATCGATGAAGACAGGCAGTTAAACGTAGCAGGGATTTTCACACGTAAAAACGAGAAGAGAAAGGCTGCACCGTTCCACTGGTCAAGCGTTGCCGTATACAAGAACTGCTGACACATTTTGTCATCCAAAAACTGGGTCTGGAGTGGGTTACGTAAAGAGTCTCTGCAGTGTTATGAAAGACCAGCACTCCGTCCGTGTTGACGTCCCCTCAAAGACCTACTAATAGAACCCGATATCCGGCCGGCCACCCATTTCCCCCCTTGCAACTCTGTCCGCCGGCTCCTGTTATCTAACAACAAGATTCCGACACGGTTCGGCACAGCGCTTGCGTAAGGGAACAGTAGTTACGCCCTACTTCTCGCTGACACTGACTCCGGCCCAGAGAGGTACGGAAAAGGGGGCCCTCAAATATCCACATCCTGTCTGTCCACTCCGTCTGCCAGCTTTAGACCGCCGACTGGCTTGGAGAAACAGCTTTTGTAAACACGGACTCCAAATTAATTGCTCTGGTTTTGTTTGGTAGGTTTGATTTATGGACCCAAATGGGCCTCTGCATGGGAATCTGATTTCTCGAAAATGCAGAATCCGTGTTCGAACCACAGTCCTGAGTTGGCTCTTCCATTGTGAATAGCGAGGGACGTGAGGGTGGGCTGAACTCGTTTTGTCCCCTTTTCTTCCATGGTCTGGACAGTCCATCAATCAATCCTGTGGTGAACCAGTAACGACATACGAGTTCACAGAGCCTCTGGATGACCCCCACGTCCCTGTGGCTGCAATAAATTGTCTTGCAGCTCAGGAGCCTGAATTCTTAAGAACTGTCCAATAAAATCTTCTCACCAGCCTGGTTTTCACCCACACAGATACGTCCAACGTGCAAGAGATCAAAAGGGCTCAAGAGCTGCCTCTTCATGTGCCACCATATGGGGAAGCTTCTGCTCCCCCCACCACAAAAAACAGGAGATGGGGGTGGGATTATTTTTAGACACAATTCACGATGATAACTGGCTGACATTTTAAAGCAGCAGGGAGTTTCTCGCTTGTCGCTGCAGAAAGAAAGCCGTCTCTGTGCCGTAACCCTGGCAGGAGCGTCCGTGACAGCCGGTCTTGTGGCACAAACCTCGGTTAGAGACCGAGTCCAGCCGTGCCAGGCCCCTGCGCGCAATCAGAACTCTCCAGATCTGGAGTAAACACCGGCTGTGCAAAAGGTTGTGCACCGAATGTGTACTAAACCCACCCGTCAACCCTAGATCCCAGATCACAGAGCACGGTTACGCTGGTCTCTGCCTTCTCTATATAGGTGACCACATCCATAATGACGGTCTTAGCGGACTGAGAGCCCAAAGACTACTGCGGTCTGGACGCAGATGTTATAGCGTCTATTCTAGGCACGCCGGCCAAAACCCGAGAGCCCTACTACACACTGTCAAGACTCTCGGTTACAGCTGGCTGCCTTAAGACAAATGAGGAAGCAAAGCGCAGGAAAAAAGCCAACAGGCTCTAATTGAAAGAGTGCCCTTGTCCTTCTGGACTCTTCACCCTGAAGAGTACACTAGAAGTGCCCTTTGCTGACCTCGACCGCACTCATGCTTGGCTCTAAATACAGACCTTGTCTGTTATGCACATCTGGCCAGTAAGAGGCTCTAGTCAAGACTGGAACCAGTAACGCGTTAAAAAAGAAAGCTCAGCAAAATCTAGTCAAGAAAATACAAGACAGCGCCCAGCATAGGATGATACAGAGACGCCGTTGATCTGCTGTGTGAAATGATGCCTTCTATACGCTAACAGCATGGTCACTGATATAGATCAGCCAGTCCGACAGTCTGGACTTACAGTGCAATACAGAGCTTACACTTATCTTGATTAGCTGCAAAACAGGAACACAGCAGATTAAATGGTGCTCGCTTAATGATTAACTTTTCAAGATTTTGGAAATATTGTTGGCAATCTACTCATCTATATGAATAGCCTTAACTCATCATCGACTTTCTTTCTCCTGACGGTGCCAAGTGCAGGCAACTGGACATACGAGAAGCCGAACAGAAGGCCATTGATCAGGAGGAACAAGATCAATCAGCACACTTCAAAATGCTGGAAAGATCACAGGAGGCTAAATCTGTTTCCTTACTTTTCCTCCCCCTTCCAGAAGTTTCATCCCCTGAGGGATGAGTGTCCTTTAACAAGTATTTTCCCCTAACTAGCCCCCTGCTGTTACGTTAATGCTCTAAAACTGTGACGCCACTATGGCAGGTCAATCCATTTTTTCCAATGTTCCTTCAGTGGAAGGGGAACTGCTTTTAAAAATGGCCACTGATGTGCTCTGACAACATTAGTTTACGTTTAACTTACTGCCTGATCTCTGGCCAAGCGGTAAAGAAAATAACTGAAAAACCCAATCACTTCAGGTCAGCATACTTTAGCTTCTGTCAAGCGTAATAACGCGTTAGTAAGGAATGGGAGAAGAACACAAATGATGAGTTTTTCAAAGTGAAATCCCCTTTTGGCAAAATAAACGCCAAGCCAGTGACATTCGAGTCAGCGCTAATGGAACTATTTAAATGCACCGTGTGGAAGAGCACCGGGGGAGACAAAAGCAGCTGAACAATAGAGCTTTCTTCCCCCTCCGCTCATCAGGCTCGACAAACTGCTTCGCCTCTCTCTCCCCCATCCCCCAAAAACGGAGGAGTGCTGCCTAGCACACCACGTGTTGTGAGCGACTTCAGCACTTAAAATAAACGGAGGACTTGGTGCAGCTTTTTGAGGAACTCTTATCCTCCGTCTCGGCTGCCGGAAACGAAAACAACGCATAAAGACAGATTTGTGGTATGAGACTTTTGAATTCAAGTGAAATAAAATTCTCCCTCACCTCCTCTCCAGTGCTCAGCCGATGCGTGAGCTCCTTCAGACTCCTCATCATCCTCTCGTCCCGAAAGTCGTAAGGAAACGTCTCTGTCCACTCGGTCAGCAGCTGCAAGATCTTGGGAGCAATTTTCCTAATTCTCACCTAGACGGAGAAGACAGAAAACGAGTGCTGTCAAAAGCCAATTAAGGACGAGCCTTGCCCTTCCAGCACAAAAGAGTCTGGTCTACCCAGTCATTATGGACCCCGCTATTGCATTACTACAAACAGCATAATAACAGGTGGCTGAAGTGATTATTACCTTGTCTGCCTGAGGGTCGCTGAGCCTCTGCTGCTCCACACACAGGTGGCACACTTTGGTCATGAGCTCATAGGGGTGAATGAAGAGACGGGAACTGAGCAGGAACGTGAAGATGTACGTCCTCTGTGGGTTGAAGCAGAAGTGCACGGGAACAGGTTTAGGTCTGAGCAGACGCTCGGCACCCGCTGATTTACACAGATTTCACACAGATTGCTCATGAATATTTTTAGTGTTGTAAATCAGCAACTCACATCAGGGTAGTAGGCCACAGTGGGAACTAAATGCTGAATGAGGGCCTCCAGGGACCCCGACACCAGGTTGTTTTCCTGGTAATACAGGCCGCTGTAGTCTTCCTCCTTCGTCTGATAGAGATTCTTGTTGAAGCCACTCGACCCGAACATCCCTGGAAACGGCGGCGTTTGAGGCATTTTGTCCTGTTGGAAAGCAAGGCCGGATGTAATTTAGTCTACAATCTGAGGGGTCCCATGAGCCGCAGATAAGCTAAAACACAGGCAGAGTAATGACAGACAGCAGCACACGAGACGATTTTTAATGGCACCCTTTCACCTCGACACGCAAAGATTTTGTTTACCTTTGCGTAAAACACAAGGTCCCCGAAATCATTATGGGAAGTTGAGTGGAAAATTACTCTTCTTCGCAGGGCCACCCACTGGGACGTATGGTATGCTATGCTATTAATCTCCATGTGCAAACACCTTCTCTGAGAGAGTCTGCTACGTGCTTTCACTTGATCTCTACTCTGCGCCAATATGAGCCATGAGGGCAATGCACATGATCACAAACACACTATTTCAAATCCACAGTAATACCACAACGGGCACCGCTCTGGCATGGCGTCTCTTGTGGCAGCTTAGGAACAAAATAAGCTTTGCCAAGCTCTTAACACACGTGGCTACGTGACACAGAGCCCCCATTTAAGCTACAGCTGTAGAAATTACCCGAACAAAACAGTCTGACCTATGTTTTGAAAAGAATGATTCTTCGCCGAGGCACGCAAACACGTGTACCGGGTTCTGTGAGAAAGTCGGCAATTGCCAGAGGTGATAAGAATCGGAGAGTCATCTCCGTTCTTTTCCTCGTGCTGAGACTGAGAGCGCACTTTCTGCCCGCGCTCCGACCTCCCGCCTCGGGCAGTCACGTACTCGAACCGAACATGTGTGATTTCTCGGCCCCTGTACCAACAAACCACCTGACCGCTCGGCTCGCTCCTTTGAGCCGGCGCTGCACTCACACTGCCGCTTTATGTGGGCGAGCAGATTCCTGGAGACGGCCGAGAGCCACTGGGGAACACATGGCCACCTCAATGGAGGCATTCATAGTCCCGGCACGGGCGCCCAGGGACCTGGAGACAATGAGCAGTCCCAATGGCCGCCTGCCTATTGATGCAGCTTTTTAGACTGCAGGCGTCCGAGTGCCAGGGTCGGACAGGGGTGTGCGGGGGGGGGTTCGCCAAGAGTTGTGTACACGTCTCCCCCTTTTCTCTTTTTCCGACATTTGCATGAAAATGGGGGAACGAAAGTCAGCGCTGGACTCTCGCCCGCATCTGTTGCCGCATGTGTTCCGCCCGCCTCTCCGCATCAATGACACGAAGGGAGCGACGGAATAATCAATGTTTGGGAGCGTGCCATCTCTTTGGTAATACCTTTAAAGAACAAAGTGTATGCACAGCCATCACAACTACAGTTTCAAACTAATTGGTTTTATAGATGCTGCATAGCATTCGAACCTTGACGTGTGGTACTGGGACACGGAAGCACCATCTTGAAAAGAAATGTTGCTATTTCAATAACTTGATGCCTCAACCAAAACTACCATCACCTGCCACGTTGGCCAGCTGCCAAGAAGCATCTGTCCGCACCCTGGCGCCAGGGCCCACGGCTCCGATGCTAAAGCCTCAGCCCTGAGGGCACGATGCAAATGCGACTGCAACTCTTTGCTAGGCCAAGCTGTCAGATGCTTTTCTTCAGACCCAAAAGAAGTGGCAGCTGCAGTTTTCGCTAATCCTATAAAAACTATAAAAACAAGGCTAAAATCAATTGCAAGCGACCATCTGAACGGGTTTGCTTTCTGGTCACAGGTGTCAAATACAGTACTCTGGGCCACATACAGACTCTTTTCCTATGGAAAGGCAGTCACGGGTTCCATCTTAAGATTAGCTTGAAAATACGCCATAGGATGAGTGGAAGGTCACGAATTTAAAAAAGAAAGTCCTGGCTATTTTAGAACTTCTGCTTTTAGTCCTAATAGCAAGTCCAGGGTTTTTGTCTTAGCTTTATATGGCTTACTACACTATATATGGAGTGTGGAAATTTGGGTCACAATCACATGCTGATCATTCTCGCAATGGTCATAAGTGACGTCAAAAAGGGACTTTCTCTATTAATGGGGAAATCCTAGCAACAGAGAAATTGACACTTCCCTAAATTTACCCAGAGATCCAAGCTGACTACTTGATTTTTTCATTCTGTGAAACCGAAATAAATCCCCAAATTCAGCAGTAGTAGTGGGTGGATTTGTTGTGTCAAAAATAACCCACAGAGAGAATGACAAGCTCCCAGAAACATTTGTGCATTGGCTACAGTGTTGTTGTGATGTTCCAGTTTCAGCCTTAAGGCGTGGTGAGCGTTTGTTCAATATAAAAATAAAAAAAAAGTCTCACCCCGGCCGTGAGGTGCTAACTACTAGCTGTGAAGGGTCAGCCAGGGGTGTGACGGAGGACAGCAAATGATCAGAATGGCAGGAAGGAGGACATCATTCATCCCCACACTTTACTGGGAGAGGCTGTGACAAAGCTGGTGCTGAAAGGCCTCCAGAAGGAACTACGCAAACAGAGCTGCTTGTTTACAGTGCTGTAAAGCTGAGGAATCTTAGCTTGCCACAAGATGTGTGTACAAAAAGACACACCCAGTACTAGCCATACCTGCTTATGCCACAACATGACAAATCAGCAAGAAAAATATACCAACAGCACCTTGGCGTCGTCTAATAATATTGTTGCACTTGAAATACTTAATAAATCGTATTCAAGGCTATTATTTTCTTTCAACTCCCTTTTAGGTCTCTGTTCAGCTAGACTGCAGTTGGGATATGGACAGGTGTGTATTACGTTTTTTGGGGGTAAGGGAAGGTGTATTTCACTAAAACTACTTTTGTGTGTCATAGTGAAAACAGATTTTTTTTTTTGTAAGTTTGGTTTTTGGAGAATGTATCTTTAACTGTCACCATGAATTATTCTATTGTCTACTAATCTCTGAGACAAAGTCCAATTCCAGCACAAACACAGCCTACACTTTGCTAGTAAAAATATCACAAGTGCCCACAGCAGTATTATGCGTACTGGTATCCTACACAGACTGAAATGAGTAGGTCAGCCAGCAGATAAACTCTCCTGCAGGGCATCTGATGTGAAACTACTACAGATTACGGCAAGGGATTCGCCCGTCTCTCGCGAAAGGAGAATCCACTTATCGTAGTAGTAGCAGATAAAAATAGCTCCAAATACAGGGCTGTACAGGGAAACATGGGGATAAGAGCCTTAAAAATGATCAGGAGAGCCTTTACTCCCCCACCTACACCACGCACAACCTCTAACATCTCTCCAGCTCTCTCACACACTTGTCTTGTACTGCTATCTCTGGGGGGTCATTCCATCGACTCTGTAAAGATGTAAAGAATAGCATAACTGCAACTAAACCTTGGTAACCAAAAACCAAATATTTTTCACCCTTCTAGTTTTTCCACATCAAAGCCTTTATATATCTGTAAAATGCATTTTTTCCTTATGAGGAACTGTCCTCACATCCAGGGAAATAGTAGATTTGCCTGTCCTCACGACCCACTCAAAACATGTCTCCCAAAACACACACACACACACAGTGGGCATTCCAATGAGCCATACACTGCATAAAACTGTGAATGTTGCTAAAATGTAAATGTAAACATTGACAATAAAATGTAGAAAAAGATGCACAGACTTCTTTGACCTGACCTGTAACGTGCAGCTCGTGCCGTTTGTGGACACGCGCGCGCTAACGGAACATTTTTCAAAAAAAATTGGTAAGTCGTGAATATAAGAATTAAATTAAACGCGCTAAACTAAACGTGCTTGGGCTAATAATCGGTGACAAGCTTTATCTCACCTTCAGCAAATCCTTCCGATTGAAGAGCGATTCCGTAGAACGTCCTCTCACCACCAGAGCGCAAGCAGTACTTGCGGGCATGCACGCGCAACCGGGCTTTAATTATTATTATTATGATTTTTATTTTTTTTTTATTTTTTTACTTTAAAAAGGTAAATATAAATATCCAGTGACGAGTCGCGTAACGACGAAACGAGCCGTTTATCAACACCACGCGCACAGAAAAAGTCCGCGCACGGTTAGTCCAAGCTGAGCCCGCGCCACGATCCACGATCCACGATCCACGCTCCTCCACCAACTAAGGCGAATGAGCGCGAGTCGTCGCGCGCGCTCTGGGTGAGTGAGTCCGCGGGAGCTAGAACAGCCAATCAGAGAGCAGCGTCGCCGGCGCGAGTCCGGGGGAGTTTTTCTGTTGTTGTTGGGTTTTTTTTTTCCACTCTCGCTTTCAAGCTATCGGCAATCCCACACGGTTTAACGCCACAAAATAGACGTTTCCACACGATGGAAAGGAGAAACGAAATTAAAAGCGAAAGTTTGGAGCAGTCGCGTTAATATTACACAGCTCATGGATTTCCCAGAGGCTTTACATTTATCTGAAACGGCACATTTTAAATTAATACAAACACGTCGGTTTTTTTAAACCACGTACGGTTATGCTTATACTGTGAAGCAAGGGCGTAACTTTGTGCTGAAAATTGGGGGGGGTCAAGATCTCTGTCTAAATAAATAAATAAATAAATAAGTTTTAAACGCCAGAGGACCACCGGCATTTTTGCTTGTCGGCTCTCTGCTGCTGTTTTGCCAGATAGCAAAAATACCACATGGTGACAAGGTTAAACTCTGATTATTATTATTTATGTATGTATTCAATCATTCACTTTTGTAAAAGTCAGGCTACTTTGGTGTTCCTGTATTAGAAATACATTGTGATACTTTTACAGTGATTTACTTAACGTAGTTGCAGCTGTGTACTTGACTATTTATGCCACAATGACACAGTAGTTAATTCCTATTGTGTTTAAGCACTAGCTAGCAAGACCATGGCAGCTCCTACTCAATTGATTTTGTGTGTGTGTGTCCAATATCTATGAAAAAAATCAAAAACTTCAAAGATTAATCAAATGCACCACTGTATTGACACCAATAAACTATACACAGCAAATGTCACGATTCATGACAATGCACAATACATTACACAGGGTGGCACATTGCATGGCAAACTGATTTCACATATTGGTGGGCATCACGACGGTTTTTGGGGGTTATTATGACAAACGAGAGTGCGAGATATAAATAAATAATTCCATAAAATGAACACTGTTTACTAGTTATCACAACACCCAAGTCCGAGTCAAGTCTCAAGTCGTTGAGGGCAAGTCTAAAGTCAAGTCACAAGTCTTTCTTTGTGCGACTTAAGTGCGACTCGAGTCCCCATCTCTGTATTTACCTCCTTTTGATCAGGACTTTTTTCTTTTTGCAAGCAGTTGGTCTCGACCAACAATTAAAAAGTGTCGTCTGTCCGCCTCTTTTCATGTTAGCACCAGCGACTGCGCTAACGAACATACAGCAAATAGAGAAGGTTTGGTAGAGAAAGCGGGTTGAGTAATACCAAGTATTCGGCGAAGGAGGGGGCGGGGGGTTACATTACCAGATGATTAAACATGCAACTATTTTGCTGGCAATAACTTAAATGATTAAAGAAAATCAACAAGCTATTTATGCAAGATAATTCATAATTTTATTAACTGGAATGGTGTGATTATATTGGGTGGGTTATATTGGCTGGATCTGATTATTGGGGGGGGGTCATGACCCCCCTAACCCCCCTGGAAATAACACCCCTGCTGTGAAGCCTAAAATAATAATTAAATACTACTATATATAGAAGAGTTTCAAACACAGACTAATTAATATGAATGTTCTTATTATGTTTTCCAGCCGTATACTATACACAAAAGCCTATCGCTGAACTTGTATCTGTAGTTGTTTCTTATTGAAATTGTACAGTATGATGGCACTGCAAAAATACTGTAAAACAGACTTGGATTCTTTGGATAAGCTACAGGGACATGGTATGTTTTTAAACCTGCTTTTCTTTCACACAGTCTACTGTGTATTATGTATAAATTATATAATACTGTGTATATAATTAGCACTAGGAAAAACTCAAATGTCTACTATGTGAGACCCTTAATGAAAAATAAATTTGATTCTAATTTTGAATGACCTCATATCTACTGTTTCTTAAACTAAAACCTCAATGTAAAAAAAACGAACATTCCGCTCTCAAAATGTAAAGGATACTCTGATGCTGAATCCTCGTCAGTAAATACATAGGATACACACATACAGTAAACACAAACCAAAAAAGAATCACACTTTTTTGTAACAACAGCTTTGACTCATTTCTGCCATGTTTTAAGGAGTTCAAGAAAGTAGTTCTTTCACATTTTACTTGATTATTCATTTGCTACTATTCAGCTATTTATTACTTTAAGATATCAAAAGTGTTTCTAAGGACATCCTAACAATGCCATACCTTGTGTTTAGCGGAAACTCCCCCACAAGTTAAGGTGAATACCAGATACAGTTCACTGATCATGGGTCGAGAGGTCATCTACGTTGCTTATCTACTTAGCTTACCTTCAGTTGATGTGTGAACAGTATCGTTTAGCTGTTACAAAGGCAAAAAGGGTGACGTTAGCCTACAACAGACTTACTTTCATCTAGCTTTCACCAAAATCACCAACTCATTTTTCCTTTCAATACAAAAAGTTAAATTGAAATCTTTAGATTTCAAGCGTCCGGCAAAATTCTAATAGATAATGCATAACAGAGTTTGCAGAACTCTAAACTACCCCGCCTCCCCCACCACACACACACATACACACACAGGTGGGATGGTTTCTTAAATGACTACATGTGGAAATTTGTCTTTCACGCCTCCTTTCAACAGAACAGCAGGGACACACTCTCCCTGAAACCAGTCACACCTCTCCATCCTCCCAATCTGCATCCAAAAAGACCTTACAGGGTTTAAGTGAAAATGGAAACACTCCTTTATACATTAACAACACAGTCTGAAAATATCCTCTCACATTCAGTCACAAAACTGCTCCGAGGTACCATTTTTGACACCTACACGCAGGGGGGAACAGTTATGTAACTACAGTTGGAAAAAAGTATAGTTCTTCATGAACGGCTAGAGTGTGGAGGTGTGTGGATGTACTCGAATCAGTCTTAAACATCCTTTTCTCTGTCAGACTCTTATTTGAACCAGTACACCCTTTTTGATGGAATGATTCTGCATCAAGATAAAAAGGAATGAGTTAATGCGCCGTACTAAAAGGACCCAATAGCTTAGCAAATCTGCCCTTCTGCTGTTTTGAACTGTACGAAGCGACCTCATTCTGGGGGAGTTGACCTTGCTCCTTCAGCCCCCCTGGGGTATTCACACCCCTGGGTTTGTGGTCCTTGATGGAGCAGCAGGAATGCCAAAAGTGAGAGACTGCCTGAATTATTCAGCGGTTGGAATAGAGAAGGATGCAAAGACGGTTGTTCCAATTTGTTTCGCCGTTATGGTGGAGTCTGTGCCTCTTTAAACAAGCCAAAAATACAGTTGAGTGCTAATAAATCACATGGTTTGCATTGGAATTAGTCCTGAGCACCATGTCAATAAAAAAATACTGTTCACGTCATTAGAAAAGAAATGTTCTCTAAAAAATAAATTGATTTTTGGATAAGAGTGTATTTGGAGACGCCTGTGATGTCTACTGGTATATTAAAGGCAGCTGTGTGGGGAGAAATGGAACATTCAGAATATTTTTGGCATGAATGGAAGCGTAATTTTCTTTCATTTTTACACTGAAAGACATTAATGAATCAAGAATGACTAAAGCTACAAGCTTTAAGTAATCTAAAAGCTATGTTCTCATCCTTATTTATGTGAAGTTTTTATAATTACTGTACATCACAACACTTCTGACATTTTATTTAAGCTAAACACATCCATCATACAGAATTTTGTTCCATCTACAACCCTCATGCTTCTGTACTGCTAAGAATTATCTGAGGTGGACAAAGTAGCTAACTTCATTACTTAAGTACAGATACCACTAGTCAAATGTTACTCCAATACAAGTGAAAGTCGTACAGTCAAATTTTTACTTTAAAGTATGAAGTACTTGTTTTAAAAAATACTTAAGTATTAAAAGTACATCTTTCACTGCATTGTTGCATTATTGCCACAACACGTATAACACGCTAGCTTGTAGAACCTGTAGAATAAGGACCTGGTAGAATGTTACAGAATGAAACAACTTAAACTGATGAAGAAAACCAGTCTTTAGTTTATTTTATGAATTAATTGTAAGACTACACACCAAACAAAACAGCGTGGTAGGGTTGTGACCCAGCTCTGGCAGTGTGCACACATACTGTATCTGTGTATGGTAATCAGGAGGGCCGTGCAATAGCTGTAAACGCAGCTCACAACATAAAATCAACATTCCAACCTGCTTAAAACCCAGCTCTACACCGCTAGCTTCATGACTTTCCAACAGCAACAATGTTCTAATCAAGACGGAAAACAGCAGAACTGTCTGAACTTGGTTTTATATTTCCAGTCTACAGGTGTGACGTAACCCTACTGATTACTGATAGACTGTCACCTGCCAAACAACCAATCGCGTTTTAGAAAAGGGGGAATAACATCCACTTTTTCCACAGACTTGAAAGTAACGAGTAACGAGAACCTTGATAGAAATGTAGTGAAGTAAAAGTACAGTATTTGTCTTTAAAATGTAGTAAAGTGGAAGTTTAAGTGAGGTACAGATACTCAAAAACTCTACTTAAGTACAGTACTCCAGTAAATTTACTTAGTTACTGTCCGCCTCTGAGAATTATATTCAAACCTCTATTCAAGTCATATTACAGGTGATTATTTTTCCTCACTTGCTCTGGGATTTCACTGATCTGGAACCAGGCTACCAATATTGCAGTCTTCATTATTAGACAAATGGGCAAAACTGCTCTGAGGTCAATGGCTAAGCACAATACTCCAACACGCGGGGCAAAAGCAGGTCAGAACGATCCGCCGTCCCATTACTCACTGGCTGTGCATTAGTCCGCATTAGATCCTCACATGTTACATCACAAGACTGCAAGCACGGATCTACTGCGGATGAGCGTGAATCAGCATACAAATTTAGCAACTTGTCGAGGCTGGAAAGAAGCACTTTACTTCCTGAGATTAGATAAGAACGGGCGATTGGTTGAGGAACGGGGAATTAGAGGTTCTCAAAACAAGGCTGCGATGAGCAGAATCCTGTCCCTCTATTTTCTCACTAATTAAAGATAAGATGAACAGAGTGTGTTTGCTTGCACACTCATCTCTTAAATCTCTCAAGCAAACTCTTTCGCCTGAATTTGATCATTCTTGAAGCGAAATGCCTACTTCTTACATCAGATGTTTCTTCTGGGTTTTAATTCATTAAAACGCCTCTTTTCAGTAAGTCGGTGAAGATAGATATTCTATAATCAATAAAAATGCTCTTCTGCACCACAGGTGAAAACTTTCATCTGTTCATCATTAAGATTCCATAATGCACCCACAAGGCTGAAACCAACAAACCAAAGACACCCACGTCATAGACTTGAGGTTACCTAGGGCTCTTTTTTGCCTCAATCTCCCTCCGCTGTCGTACTAACACTGCATTACCGGCGGTAAACTGATACGACCACACAAGTGGCCCCCCCAGCCTCACTTGGGTCAATCACTGTCAAACACGACCCCTCTGATCAACACCATATGGAAATATGACTGGATTCCATTTGCTAGGAATGTGGCCCGTGTATATTTCAACTGTAATTTGGATGTTTTTTTCCCCCTCCCTGCGGTTATCCTAGTTCACTGTTCACATGAGGTTTTTCGGAGCAAGCCTTCACGCCGATACATCGCACATCGGCTCCAAAGAGAACCGAAAAATGAGGACATCTCCTACAGCACGACGTGACTTTTGCAAAGCCCCGAAGTGGGGTTTACTGACCGTTCTTGAGTACAATGCATTTGGGGGGGGGGGAAATCCACTCCACCCCCGCCCCACACACATACACACACACACGTCTGCCCGCAAAACAACCCATATTCAAATTCCGAGCCCGCCACCAAGACGTGGCAATTAACATCGCAGCTAGGAGCGGCCATTATTGAAATGACCTTCCTCTTCCCGGCTTTGCGGGCATTTGATTTGGATCACAGAGGCAGTTAATAACCCATTAAACACGTCGTCGGAGCCTCCTCAGATCTTCCCCCCACCCCCAGCCGCGCTTCCATCTCCGACTACAATAGCAGATGCCCTGCATGATAAAACAGGTCCCGAACAGTGGCGGATAAGACCTGCTGACAGGTATAATAAGCGGCAGGGAAAAAGTTGGAGCAGGAGGATTTGTCTCATCTGGAAATTTTAAATCCTGCCGGTGGGGGGATATCTACTCAAGTTTGATAGGCACTTCGTTGTTTTTCCTCTCACAGGTTTGCAAGGGTGTGTTTACATAGTATTACGGGATAAGATAAAGTCAATGAAAGCGACATTGAGTGTTCACACACAAACATACGCAATATGTAAGGTGTGTGGGAGAGTTTTAAAAGAAAAGGGCTCTGTTAGTTACCACCCACATATAAACAAACAATCAGGGCGCTCCCAGGTAGGAATAAAAACCGAAAAGAAGAACAAGCATGTGAGTCGTTCATCTACTTTTGGCTAAACTTGGGATTTGACTTGAACCGAGTGGGTACAGTTCAACACTGCTGCGCCTTTCAACATCCTTGAAAATTTCGAAGAACTCACGGCTTAAAAAATGGTGTAGTTTAAAAATTTCCACACATTTTAGTCTTCCACATCTCTCGCCCCGTGATCAGAAGGTCGCAGGTTCGAATCCAGGGCCGGTAAAGTTACCACTGAGGTACTCATGAGCAAGGTACCGTCCCCAAGCACTGCTCCCCGGGTGCTTGTTAGCTGCCCACTGCTCCTTCACGGATGGGTTAAATGCAGAGGTCACATTTGGTTGTGGTGCACTGTGGTGTGTTCACAATGACATATAACCATTCACTTTTACCAAAAATGTCATAACTTACAGTTTGTGTGCACCACCACCACAGCGCTCATCGCCGTCATGAGTGAACCGCTGACGGTTAACTTAATCTACAGCGGAAACGTACAGCCGAATCTGGGGTGCGTTTCCCAAAATAGTGTACATACGCAACTGACATAGTGTACAACAAAGTGACAACGCACCCCTGAATCGTACACACACGCGGGTAAGCGCTCCCCAAACCACATACAGAATGTATCCGCCGGTTAACTTCCTCTACTTGAAAATAAATATTTGACGCTCTGGTAGCCTTATTTTGATACTTAGTCATTTATTTGGAAGTGCGTTCATTCTCATCACAAGCCACGTATACTTTCTTCTGTGGAAACCAAATGATACAGCTGCCGATTCAGTAATACTGACTCAAGTGACTACACAGACGCTAAATCTGAACCAAAAACTGCCACGGTAAAACAGTCTTCAACATTTCAAATGTGCATCTCTGTCATCATCTCCTAGGCGCTATGAGTAAGAACTAGGGCCTATGAAATCCGTTGAGTTTTTTGCTAAATTCCGTTTTTTTTTCTGAATTCCGTTTGTTCTTTGTGTTTTATGTTGTAATCATATTTATTCCTCTAAAAAGTGTCTAATTATGGAGTGGATGGAAAAAATAATGCAATAGAAAAAATTTCACATTAAATGACTGTTATTCAACTTCAACAAAGTGCTGGGGTTCAGCAGAACATTTACTGCTTTGGTAAAACATTAACCTGTAAACAACAAAAAAACATTCATTTTTTTTCGTGCAAAACGAAACGTTTCTGATCTGAGTTTTTGACTGTAAGTTGTCGTCACGTGTTCTTGCAGGTGCAGTCTATCGTGTGCTGGCAAAACGTACAAAAGAGTTGTTCTCCCGATTCATAAAAATTGATTAGAAACCATTGCTTCGCTTTGGCCACACACCGATATCAGTGAATTATACGACATTCTGCGTTTCACAACGGATTCCATTTTATTTGTTGAATTCCGCGATTCCGTCCGCGTTTTCCGTATCGCCCAAATCATAGGGTCCTAGTAAGAACTAATTTCTTGAGGTTTTCAGGCAGTTTAGAGAACAGGCACCTCGCATCTGTCTGTATAGGTCTGTTTAGTGTCACCATATGAGTGAGTACTTCACCAGCTGTCCTCCACTTAACCAAACTCTCTTTTCCCAGCACTGATTTCAGCAGCTATTCCCATTCTCTTAGGAGCGTCCTTGTGCCCCCCACTTCCCATCTGGGTGGGGACGTGGGTTATTGGGGCGGGGGGGATGTCTGCTAAGTCAATCAGAGGGCTGGAGATCTAGTCGTGGGTCCATCTGTGACCTGGGTGTCCCGAGAACAGCAGTGACAGTTTAATTACCTCTAGCTGAAGGAGCTCAGTCTGAGAGAAATATCGTGACAAAAGAACAGAACAGAGAGGCGGACGATGAAGAGGTGTCCAAGGGACAAGGCGATACCGGCCATATGTCTGATTGAGCAACACTCCTCCACTCCTGGAGAAACACATGCTTTTTTACACCAGCTGATTTAATAACAATAACCGGCAACGTGGCAAATGCATCTTTAATTGAAAACTCCAAAATACAGCGAGTTGCGCAAAAATGGTTCATCAGTGCGTCCACTTCAAACTCGTTACATTAGGGCAAGATATCGCCTCGATAATTTATCAATGCGTTCACGAAGAAAGATCAAATCTATGCGTCTTCATAAATGTCATTCCGCTCAAGCTTTTCATCAAAAGTCTGACTGAGACATGGGAAACTCATTCAGATCAATGCTTTGGGGTGGAGGGCAGCAGCTGGGATGTGTGTGTGTGTGTGTGTGTTGGGAGGGGAGATTTAGGAAATGGAGGAAACTAGCAGACAACACCCAGACATGCTCACTCAAGTCTGACCCACCTAACTCCTCCTCCTCCTGCTCCTCCTCCTCCTCCGTCCCCGCCTGGACCTCCTTTTCAGAGCTTGGAAACTAACATCACTCAACATCCGCCCCCTGCCTCAATAAACAGGCACCTGAGGAAGTGGGGCCATTTAATCTGTCTATTCTTAGCCCGTCTAAAGCCCTCACCTCATGCGTAATGCCATCCTTGAAGCTTTCGAGATTTGAAGGGTCTCACAAACAAGCAGATTTAGCTTTGAAGAAAGTGCTAGCATTCATTCCCATGTCCTTGTTTTATATATTTCAAACTTACAATAACCGTCCAAATTTGAGTATTAAAATGCGTGAATGTGCAATATTAACATCACAGGAGGTGAAATGTCAAGTCGGACAAAAACAAACAAAACAAAAGCCTGTCTAACGGAACATCATTTACCCCGATTTATGAATAAGCTTTAATAAAGGGTTAGTAGTGGTGCGTTGGGGTCTGAGTGGCCATAACACTGGTGCTTTGAATCCCAGACGAGCCTCCAAAAACCATGGTGAGCCCCAAATCCAAAGTTGTTCCAGGGAGGCGCTCTTAGAGGTTATTATTTTCCAAATTGGTGGCATCCCCCAAAAATAAAAAAATCCAGGTATTGTTGTAAACACAGTTTCAAAAGGCAATATAGCCCCAAGCGACAATGAGCAAAAGTAAGCAAAAGTCGCAAAAAGCAGCCCAAAAGCAGCTGATGCAGTAAACGTCGAAGAAAGGAATCAGTGAAATTAGTCAAATTAGCAAAAAAAAGAACAAAAAAAGCACTACTATGACAATTTATGTAGCGTCTTTTGCGCCCCCCCCCACATTGTTCAAAAACGACATTGTATATTTCCCTCTTTCATACCTTAGTTTTGATTGTTTTTACCAATTCTCAGCAAAGTCAGACTTATGACTCTTGAGATATAGACATTTCGCATTTACAAACAATCACAAGCAAGTTTGTGCACTTTGTGCTCGGACCCCTAAATATCGGCCCTAGAAGAGGCTTATATGTTGTTGGCCACGACGACCAAGCAATAACAACGGTGTTCCCGTAGGAGCCAGGGTGGTCCTACTCTGCACCGTCTCCATCGAGACAGCTGAACAAGCTCACGCCTGGTCCTGCGTCTCCCCATTTATTCGATGAATGCAAAGACCCTTGGCCGGCCAAGCGGCTACGTGGCTGAATCTGTTACTTTTGTCGCCGCTCGCTGGGGATTCTTACATCATTTGAGAACAGCAGCATGATGTCACCATCACACAATGCCACGGCACATGTAATTGGCCGCCTCCTATGTAGAGACGAGGCTTAATCTGCTTGTATTACATAAGGAGGACTCGTTTCACTCGTCTCCTTTCAGATCGCTCCAAGTCCACCAGACAGGGCTCGCTGCCTCCGCTGCTAGCCCGAGGCAGAGCGGTACGAGTTGATGAAGAGGCACTGCGAACATGGCGCAAGACGTCCAATGGCTTCCATTACATAATTCAGAGCCTTTATATAACCTACAGCGCTCTTCTGCCCCGAAATGATTCCGCAAACTAAAAGTGGGCTTTTTTTTTTTTTTTTCTTTTTCTGGGTCGTGCTTTCAGACCTCCGGACGATCCGGCAGACCGCCCGCCCGCCTTCTCTCTCCTGACAATCTTATTAATGCCCTGGGAGCCCGAAAGAATGTAGAGGCAGATGGCACAGATGCCATGCCAAATGCCTGGGAAAAGCAGCCTCAAATGGAGTCGGCCTTTACTGCGAAGGGGGGAAAGCTGGGGTGGGGGGGAGAATCGTGCTGTGAGGTGACACCAATACAGTCCACTCCCTCTGCAAAACACGATGGGTCACCGTGAAGCATTGATCTAATGTTTGGTACCGTCTGATATTTGATTTGGATTTAAATAGAACGGATGAGCGAGGAAGTCGGACCGAAGGACAACGGACGGCTTACGCAACAGAGCGCCCGAATTTAGACGTGCTTCGGTCCGGGATGTTTGGGTTCTCATGCTAGAGTCTGCGTCCAGCTTCACTGGCTGTGTTATTTTCCCCTCAAAGCCACGGTAAACATGTTTTAAATTTAGATACACTAAAAACAGAGCTCTGGGCAACGTGATTGGCAGGGTTGTAAACACAGCTGCCTGGAATGTGCTACTCCAAAAGAACAGAAGCTCAAAGGAACAAAACAAGTGGAGGAAATGAAAGGAGTCAGACCAAACATCACACAGATTCTTGCCATGCAGAATTTAACACAATTAGCTGTTGTTTTTGTTTTACACAAAAACGTACAAACGCCGCCGGTGATTTATCCGCTCACATATGAAACACATCTGTACATGACTGGCGAAGATTATGCAAGAAACTGGTTCGTTTTAGACGGGAAGCACTGGAAAGAGCCCGTACCTGCCAAAAACGCCGAAACAAGAGAGGAAATCTTACTCTAAAGAAAATGTTTAACATACCGGAGAGACTGAACCCGTGACCTAACGGGATACGCATTCCCAGAAGTCAAAGGGGACGTGGATATTATGGCGTTTGGTGAACTTAAAGGTAATGCATTAAGTGATGTGGAGGGAAAAAAAAAGACAACTTAAAGGTTGAAAACTGAGATCAGGAACTCGGAAAGCTGCGCTCGTCTTCCGCACTCTGTTTTTTAAATAAATATTACTAAACCCTTGGATTACGACCCTACCGGGAGGTAGCGGTTACGCTGGGCCTGTGTTTGAATAAGTCCATTAACTTCAACAGTCTATTTTAATAAGGATTTCGAAACAGAACCCCTTCCTTATCTGATAGAAACCAAATCTGTCTGCTTCACGTAACTGGAAGGAGGATTAACTTGAAGTTAATATCATTTCAAACGCCATAATCCAATACAACAATTAAAACAAACATATTTAGAATGTGTTTTTGTGTTTTGGTTCTTTTAGTAGCGACGCACAAAAATGTGTGAAAAAATTCCAGAGGAATGATATTTGTGACTCTGCACGGCAAAACCGACTGAGATATCAACATTCAAAGGAGTCGGGTTTCTCCTGTCACGCCAAGTGAGAAACGGAGAAATCTGCCTTTGAAGTTGACTATCGCCGTAGCACTCACAGACGCTTGGTGCGGTCGCGGCTACGTTTGTATTTACGGTAGCCTACGCTGCATTCACAGCCACACGGATAGCCTACCTGCGTTAGGTTAACTGAACTCGGGAGACGGAGATGGATTCCGGAGAAATATCTTCACGCTAGACAACCAGTGGATTTACCGTAAATATTGAAGTAGAGCGGTCAAAACAGAAACTTTTAACATTCTGCTGGAATTGAATTCCTCACCTCAAGAAAGTCACCTTTTTAGGATGGAAAGGGGAAGTTTTTCAGCAAAATTTATTCACAACAGTACAGTATAGACCTTCCACTGTTTCAAAACACTAAAAACAAAAAATCCAAAATTTGACCCCACGTAACATAAACGCTCGTTTTTCTCTGAATCCTCCCAAGCGACTGATTTTGCCGTGGAGGGTCACATTTTTCATTCTAATTTACTGTGGTATATAACTTACATTTATCATATTTTATTCTACTATTTAATTTGATTTGTAAAAAAATCTAATTTACTGTGGAACATGAACGAAATTCCTCTAACGTCAGTACCGAGGATAAGGTCAAACTGAGAACAGGCATCATGTTTAGACACAGTAAACATCGGGTGTCTAATATCGCTCGTGAAAGGCGCATTAAACTAAACTTAACGGAAAAGAAAACATTATCCCCGATCAAACATTTAAAGGCCAGAAGTGAAGTAACGTCATGTAGCGTGAGGAGTACAATGAAGCTTTGAGCAGCACTTAGCTGGAGGTGATTTGCATCCACGCTTACGTGCGCAGCGTTGCCTATATGACGCACTGGAAATCTATTTCGTACTACTGGTATTTTCTTATCTGCGTGTGTGTGTGTGTGTTGTTCCACCCATGTTGTTTTCCTGCTTGTGTATAGAGAGGAGGAAACCGACACTAAGAATACCCTCTAGTGATCACCGAGCAGCTCCCACATCACACACACACACGCTCCTTGTCTGCTTTTACGGAGTGGAGCTAGTTAAAGCAAAGGTGGCCATGCCTAATTATGAGTGAAACCTATTAGCCCTCAGTTCACATGATAGAAATGACACCAAGCGTAATCGGCGCCTATTAGCTTCTAATTCTTATTAACCCAGTCAAAATTTGACATCAGAAAAGTCGCTGATGAGTGAAGTGAAGTTTCATTTACAGCATTTAGCAGACGCTCTTATCCAGAGCGACTTACGTTTCCTAGTTTCAGGCACAGTTCCCCTGAGAGCACCTTAGGGTTAAGGGTCTTAAGGTCTTAGGGACCCAATGTTGGTAACGCCAGAGGTCGGATTCGAACCCACAACCTCTTGGTCCAAAGCAGAGTGTCCTACCACTAGGCCACCAACACACCGTTCTTTCACATCAGATTAAAATGGTAAATCTGTTGCTACAACACAGATGGATCAATTACAAACGAAGCTTCTACACTTTATTTCTTTCTTTATTTTTTATTAATATTTAATGTTTTTGTTTTAAATGGATGCCATGCATATGGTTGACTTTTGAAGAATTTGTTTAAACAAGTCTCATTAGTTAAACAGCATTTAAACAGTGTTTAAATTCATTTTTTGACTGTATTTTTAACTTCACCTCCCCTGCAAAAATGTCAGATAACGCAACCAAATATTTGTAAAAAAAACAAACCATATATTTTTGTTACTGTTTTGTTCGACATTCGCTAAACGCTACAACCCCAAAAGCTCTCGCTCGCAGTCTCTGCGTTCCTGATGGTTTTAGCGCCGCAGGATTAGGGGACGGTCACAAAATTACACAACGGTGTTTAAAGGGTGTTTAAAGGAATCATGTTTGAGATGTTATTTTAATAATAAATAATTTTGCATATACATATGGGTGTGTAATTATGACATTGTTTTAGTTTGGAAAACAGGATTTAAGTCAAGTATTTCCTTAACGGAATAATCTGAGAGTCATGTATTCAGACATTTTAGAAGCATTATTTTCTGTTTGAAAAAAGACGCAGAGACTGTATCGGATTTGTATCGTATCGGCAGATTTCCAAATCTACAATATCGGTGTCGGACATAAAGAAGCGGTATCATACTGTGTCTAATTGTGATGAGTATAATTAAAGGTGTGAATAAAAGCAACATAGTAAACATTAACACCACTATAGAATTGAGGTTCTCAAAGGCCAAAACACAGAGAGATCCTCGGGCTCCTCAAGTTACGCTAAAGGGCTCCTAAAAATGAAGCTAATCCAGCCCAGAACGGTGAAACCCCGCCCAGGCCGTCTTTGCAGCAGGAGGAAATGAGATCGTGAATAAAAAGAAAGACAGCATGTGCTGATGAGAAGGATAATCCACTTACTGCAGCTTAGCTTCCAGTCAAAGAGCGCCGACTCCATACAGGTTTACGCAGCGTTCGCAGGCCGCCATGCAGAACAGCCCGTCAGGATAATGCAGGTCAAGGGCGGCGGGGCCACACAAACGCTCAAAGACACGGGGAAAAGAGTTCTGCTGGCGTTCGCAAGGTTTACCAGACAAGACGGTTTCACACTGACACCAGGTGGGAACGACTCGGGGAAAATCTGGAAAATGGAGGATATAGAATCGGGGCAGTTGGTGGCGTAACTGTAGGGCGTTCGCCCCGTGATCGGAAGGTCGCAGGTTCGAATCCAGGGCCGGTAAAGTTACCACAGAGGTACTCACGAGCAAGGTACCGTCCCCAAGCACTGCTCCCCGGGTGCTGCCGCCTGTTAGCTGCCCACTGCTCCTTCACGGATGGCTCAAATGCAGAGGTCACATTTGGTTGTGATGCACTGTGCTCTGGTGTGGTGTGTTCACAATGACAAATAATCACTATCACGTTTTCTCTTCAGATGATTAAAATGAAATGTGTGGATCTCGTCAACCGAATCTCGGATGTAATGGCAAATGGAACGCAGCAAAAGAACAAATGACACGTTGACGTTGGCCTTCCTCATGCTCCGGTATCTAGACACGCATCCATACGCTGTGACCCGTGTGGTTACATAACATCGGCACTCATCGGAACTCAGAGAAACATCGTGTTTATCTTCAACGCCATACAGAAACACGTCCCTTGATCAAGTATCAACTTCACAGACTCGCGTGCGTAAGACGGAGGCTTCCCGGACGACGCGCTTTGAGATGAAACACCGCGATTAAGGCCAAACGCTGCGCTGAGACCAAATTACAGTCCAGATCCAGTATCTGCGCATCCTGTCACTTTGAGCAAAGGACGAAGATGCACGTCTCCAGCCACTTTCTCGCGTTCAATCTCATTTCCAGGGGCTAGAATCTAGGCTTGTTCTTCTTTGGCTGATCATTTTTGTCTCGCCAAACGAGAGACTTGTAGATAGTGGATCAAAAAAAAAAGATGGATGACCTGATACAGTTTTGTTGTGAGCTCGCGAGCTTGTTGACAGGTGTTTCTTTGTTTGTTACCGTCATTAGCTTTTTTCCATACGCTTCCTAAACAAAGAAATACAGCTCTGTTGGACGTCAGACGCGACTTGAGATATCCAGCACCATAAAGACGTGCTTAAACAGCTTTTAGGCCAAACCATCTCTCGTAAATCTAAGGTCATCAGAGAAGGTGATCAACCATCAAATTCAATAACGGTACAAAACTCGACCCACCGCCAACCCTTTGAGCCTCCGTTTTTGTAAACAGCAGGCTTCTGACTGACAGTTTCAGACGGTTTCCAGCAGTTACCTCATCTCACATCTCGACTCGGCCACTTCCTCTTGTGTAACGGACGTTTGTTTATAAGAAAAGAGTGCGGAATGTGCTTTGTGCAAAACCGGCGTCTGAGGGCAACGAGATGTACGGGGTATGTTGTTTTTTCCAAAGGTCAGTCCGCCGGAGCAGGCCCGTGGAGGACAGTTGCATAATCAAATACTAACCCAGACGTATATCCCACGCTCGTTTACGTAATCCACACTGTCCACGCTGCTTATCTGTGTTAGATCTGCACGCCGCGGCCATACAACGGAATTGCGCTTTCATCTGCTAGGACGCTTTATCACACAATAATAAGAGCATTTAGTCGTAGATTACATCTTAACCGGCAGATAACCGAGCACAGCACCAGGCAGACTTCTCGTCCGCTTCTTTTCAGACTGATAACGCTGTTGAAATGAGGTCAGTATGCAGAGCGCTTTACCCACACGCCAACACAAAAGCATCCATCTGCTCTTCGTATCTCAACAGGAGACACGCCTCTGAACATCTCGAGTTCTCCGGCTCACAAACTCAGGTCACGTTCAGAGAGACAGCCTTTTTACAGCCGTTCATCTGTTGCTTGAAGCACGAATATGCGCCGCGTCAACTGATTCAAGCCTGCAATCATCCGGCCACAGATCAAACACATTCAGGATGAAAGCTGGACGCTTCTCAACCTCAACGGGCTCTCGCGCCGGACGAGAAATCTTCCAATCAATCAACGCTCAGCTCAAAAAGGACCCCAAACTCTCACACGCAACGGTTCCCGTGAATTAAAGTCGAAAACTGCATAAAGAAACGCTCTTGCTTTATTAGGTTTTGACAGCTCCACATTCTGGATCTCAGTCAACAATAGTGCGGTTGTGAGAGAGAATAATCGATGTAGAAACACTGCACAATTACAAAAAGAGCAAAATGAGAAACAATTCATTCAGTAAGGAAATGAAATAATCATACTTTTCTCTTCAAAACAACATACAGTATATACAATTTACAGTATTTTATGTATTAAACATTTCATTGTATGATATTTGTGACTCTGCACGGCAAAACCAGTCGCTTGTCGCAAATTTTCAAAATTGAGTTATGTTTTCATAAAAGGGCATAAATCAAGCTTCAAAACGATACCTATATTGAATGAATGGGACGACATATGACTGAGATATCAACATTCAAATGAGTCGGGTTTCTCCTGTCACGGCAAGTGAGAAACGGAGAAATCTGCCTTTGAAGTTGACTATCGCCGTAGCACTCACAGACGCTTGGTGCGGTCGCGGCTACGTTTGTATTTACGGTAGCCTACGCTGCATTCACAGCCACACGGATAGCCTACCTGCATTAGGTTAACTGAACTCGGGAGACGGAGATGGACTCCAGAGAAATATCTTCACGCTAGTCAACCAGTGGATTTACCGTAAATATTGAAGTAGAGCGGTCAAAACAGAAACTTTTAACATTCTGCTGGAATTGAATTCCTCACTTCAAGAAAGTCACATTTTTAGGATGGAAAGGGTAAGTTTTCCAGCGAAATTGATTCACAACAGTACAGTAAAGACCTTCCACTGTTTCAAAACACTAAAAACAAAAAATCCAAAATTTTACCCCATGCAACATAAACGCTCGTTTTTCTCGGAAACCTCCGCTGCGACAAGCGACTGGTTTTGCCGTGGAGGGTCACATATTAGGATTGTTAGGGTTATTTACACATTTTTGTGCTGAATAAAACGACTCTCATAGATGTATTACTTTAGAATTAGTGACGTAACTTTGAAAAAGATGAATGTTGAAACAAAGTAAGGTGAAGTATTACTGTATTATATAAATATACTGAATGATACATCATGAAATGCTTAAAAGTCCTAAAAAGAGAGTAAAACACACGTTTGAGGTTTAAATGGTAGAAAGAGATCTGGGATTGGTAACTTTACTCATTACAGAAAGAGTTACAAAGCTAATAATGATGCTAAACTACAACAAATGGTTTGGAGACGGTTGACCAGGGTAGAGGTAGTTTCAAAATGTTGTATTTCTCTCAAAATGGTCTCGTCAAGAGAAATAATATTCGTGGCTCGTTGTAAGACGTCAGACAGAGACGGCCTTTCAAGTTTCTAAAAGCTGTGTAACCCCTAGCCGAGTAGGGTCGGCATCGGCCTGCCCAGACTGAACGCGTTATCGCGGCGAAGGATTTAACAAACGACTTAACAAATTTAATTTCACTTAACCGAAAGATTCCTTTGTCAGCCGGGGGGGGCGAGGTGCGCCATGAATAAAACATGACTCAAGCGCTCCACACAAAGAGGGGAAAGAAAGAAAGGAAATGAAGGACTAGACCCCGAGGCTAAACGCAGCTCTCTAATGTCTAGAAGAAAAACCCACACTGCTTAATTGTGCAAACCAGCGTCTCATTTGCTTCCTCGTAAGAGAACGGCGCAAATTATTCTGCTACAATGCTTATGATTTCATTTCCTGAAGCAAAATGGACTTCCTCAGGTGTGAGAAGTTCGTTCCTGAAAACACAAACAAAGCTTCATGCACTGGTCGTGGTTCCACTGCTTTAACAGACTCGGATTAAGCCTCCGAATTGTGAATCACTGTTGGCAGTACAGTTTAGTCCGAGATTAAACTTAATACATATTTGGGGAAACCACTCCCACATGCTTTTGCAAGATTAGTCAAAATGAGACATTTTCGAGCCACTCTTTACAGCCACACATCGAGAGCGGCTGGAACATGGTTCATTTCGGCGAGAAACTTAGATCTTAATGCTGGAAAAAAGGATGTAGTATAGTCTCGTCTAGTCTATTACCGGATTTTTAGGCTGAGCGTTAAAATAATTTATTATTTATTAATTGTGCTTTCTTTTAGGGATGCACGATATGGGAATTACTGGCCGATGTCGATATTTTTCATGCTTACATGTACCGACGGTGCTAGCGATGCCAGAGTCGACCGCGTGAAAACAAGACACTTTGCTCGCCAAAGTTCCACTGCGCGCTAAGAATTTTGGCACAAGAATAACGCCATAGTCCTGACATTTCTAACACGGCGCCGAGTCAAGCGAGCGTGAAAGCGGAGTGGAGCGAGGGCGGGCCATTCCCAGCGTAGTGCACAGCGGTTCCCGCCCTATGTGGTGTACCAAGTCAAATAGAGCGTGTGCGACACTCCATGTGCACTACCTAGTGTGTAGAGCGCTGTTAAGATACAACCCCGGCTATTTCCTGAGATGCGTACTACCACATAGAGAAGTATGATAAGAGCGTCTTACCCAGCATATTATTAAGTGCAGCAGTACGCGACTCGGGACACGGCCCACAAACCTTTTGCCGAGGGTTGTTTTAATGACTTTATGATGAAGGTAAAAGGTGTCCAATCTCATAAATTTAATAGTCATCATGGTAACGCTTCCTGGAATTCTATGAAAGCCAACCTTTGGAGACTCTGGACTCAAAGAACATAGCAGAAGAAATGAATTCCCGATAGAAACATGATCAGCTAAACAACCTGGCTGGGTCTTGCCAAAGGGAACAGTCACTAGCACCAAACCAAATAACCATGAAAAAATCTGGAAGTCAAAATCTGGTCAACTCCGTTTCCTACGGCGCTGTGGCATCCAACGTGCCGTTTACTCAAGCAGTGGGAAACGGAACCTGCTGAGCTTCTTAAAACCGGCTCCTGCGTAGTCGTTCGGCAGGCAGTCTGAAATCCTCCAGTCCTGGGAATCCGAGCCGCCAAAAGTTCTTGAGCGCAACGCGATGGCCGACAGCACTGACCGATATGCGACTCCCTTGGAGTTCCCTGAAGTCGGAGGAACCGGGAGCTTTTGTTTCTCCAGTGTTAAGAGCAGACCGCTGTGGTGCCTCCAGTCTGTCTGCTCTCCCACCTCCTTTCTGTAAGAGGTTTTGTTACTGTCAGCTGGTGTTGCTGCGTTCAGCCGGACAGCCGTTCCCGAATAAAGACCGGCACGGTAGACGCCTGAGACGTCGGTGATTTACTTCCACTGCCCTCTGCCTTGAAAAGCAATGCTGAGAACCGCAGCTCTATGTGCACAAGTCTAACTCTGAAGTGAAAGTGATTATTTGTCACTGTGAACACACCACAGCACGGCACACAGTGCACAGCGACCAAATGTGACCTCTGCATTTGAGCCATCCGCGAAGGAGCAGCGGGCAGCAGCCTCCGTTGAGCAGTGCATGGGGACGGTACCTTGCTCATGAGTACCTCAGTGGTACCTTTACCGGTCCAGGATACAAAGCAGCGATTTTGCGATCATGGGAGGAACGCCATAACTGTTACGCTACCCACTATTTCCAAACTACCAAACTCTGATGTTAACACATCGCACATGGGGTGGTGGAGGCGGTGTAGTGGGCATCCTACCTCCAGCGCTTCCATCACCTGAGCAAGACCCTTAACCCCAAGCTGAGGTGGGTCACTCAAATTCCTACAATCATTAAAAATTACATTTATTTTAATAATACAGTTATTAAAAGGCCTCAATGACTTCAAGGAGGATATTCAGACACAAAGTCAAAGTAAACTTTACTGTCATCTCTACTGTATACATATCTACCGTATATCTTCTAGTAGTGGCCCGTCTCTTATTGACGCCCGTTTCTAATAAACGCCGGGTTTGAAGAGATGTCGCGACAAATAGACGCCGGTCTCCAATAGTAGCCGGTCTCCTTTCAGCGCCGGTCTGTAGTAAAAGATCACGCTGGTGGCATCATTGGCAAGAAAGTTCAGTAGACGTCTACCGTCCCTGTTTTTCATGCTTACGGTAATACCGTATACTGCTTTAATAATACCGTACTGCTGTACTGATAACTTCATTCAATCCTGAAATATTCATCCGGCGTCGTTGCCTACATTTTGTGGCCGTAAATACGGCACCATACCGTATTTTACTGCCAAATGAACCCCGTTTACCCATCACCATTCCGTCTGCGAGGCGAATAATAGCCGGTCTCCAACAACCGCCGGTCTCTTTTAAACGCCGGGCCGTCCTAATAATTTCTTGAATTAACGCCGGGGCTACTATTGGAAGATATATACGGTATATATAGGGAGAGAGAGAGAGAGACGAGATTCATTCATTCATTTATTCATTTTCTGAACCGCTGTAATCCCAACTGGGGTCACGGGGGGACCGGAGCCTATCCCGGCAACTTTCGGATGCAAGGTGGGGACCAGCCCTGGGCGGGCGCCAACACACCGCAGGGCACACACACTCACACAGTCACACACACATTCACACCTTAATATATAATATACGTTGACTATAAAATATAAAAACTCTAAACCAAGGGGTCGACCGATTATCGGGGGCTGATATAAGGCATTTTGCTGATTATCGGTATCAGTGCTTAATATTAAGTAGTTACAAGGTGCGCTGCCGTGGCTCCACTGCCGTCTCTCGACTCGCTGCTTCATTTAATGTCCCGCCCACAACAGTCTCTGCTTGGATATACGTCACGCGAGTAGTAGCCAATCCACGCTGAAGCCTTGGTGTCACTCACACCACACTCACACACAAGCGCAGCGTGAAGCTCCGAGAAGGAGACGACGAGAGAGGGGAGTTTCAGCTGAGCTTGGTTCCGAATCGGTTCCAAATGTCGGTTATCGGCCACGTTGACTAGCAATAAGCGTATCGATATCGGCCCTGAAAAACCAATATCGGTCGACCTCTACTCTAAACTGGAAACGGAAGAGACAGTCCCGGAATTATCGACTCGCTACTTGGCAAGGCTGCACGTACGCTGCTCAGAGAGCCGTGGCGCAAATTCTGCAGGTTATGCCAGAGGCCTAACAGCAATCTCCATGTTCTCAGCCTCCAGTGCATTTTGTGTGTGTGTGTGTGTGTTTGACACCTGCTTTATAGCTGCCGTTACCCTTCAGGCCATGCCATGGGCATTGTAACTGTGTTCAAAAACAGCGATTCCGTCTACTATACACGGCAAAATCTTCACAAATGGCTCTCGGGGTGTGAAGAATCATTCATTTCGCACATCACAGACGTTTCGAAAGGCACGACTAGAGAACTGATGTCAATGAAAACGAGCATGAGCTAAATTCCTGGTTGGGGGCAAATGGAAATAACTCTCTAAAAATGCTAATACGGCTGTCCATGTACGAAGGCTAATGGGTATCATGCTGTGCTGTTCCAGTCCCTGCCATTAGCAAATGTAAGCGTTTACTAAATTCAATAAATGTAAATTTGAGACTCGTCCCTTGACGGTTTTCATGTTTACCCCCTACGCGGCTAACAGCTGCACAATACCTCAAAATCTGTCTGCACTCCTACGTCACACTGATCTACCTTTACTCAGCCAAACATCTGGAACCGCATTTTGGAGGCTACTTCCTTTAATTAGATAAGCTATTACATTTGAGCTAATCCTCTTAAAGCGCTCACTGCCGTCTCAGCCACTGTGCCATCCGAGCCAGCTTCTGCCAGTCCTTAAGCCAATTTCATTTCCTTTCGGATTACTTGATTGAAAAGGGAGGGGCGTATGCAAATATCAGCATTTACCAAAAGCAATTTTCAGCCACGGCGGAAGGCAGGAAGTCAATATGTGTCAGGCGGAATCACACTTCACAGGTTCAACGAGGCGTCTCGCGGATATTTCGTTTGGGAGGGCAATTTTTAGCCCTGCCGTCCAGTCTTGCTCAGAAGAGAGAGAGGAGGAGAGAAATAGATTGTGTTTCACAAGATTGTTTGAACCATTTCTGCAATTTCTAACACAGAAATGAACAGGCATTGGTTTGTCGTTTTACATGAATACAAATTATAACGCAAGAAAACACCAATGCCATTGCTGAAGTTTTGTAGCTGCCACATGAAAACTGGTAGAAAGACTTTGACTAAAATGCACTGAAGTGAAAAGAGAAAGAACGAGGGACGATAACAGCGAGAAAAAGACGAGGGCGGGTGGAAACAGATTGAGGTGCGTGTTCGGTGAGGTGGTCCGAGGCGGCATAAGAAGCACGTTGACCTTCGCGTGAAAACAGACGAAGAAAGGTTTTCGAATCCCAAATCCCACGTATTCTTTCTTAATGGGTTCCTAAATAAACGACTGGGGAAAAAAAAAGGATGAAGAGGACAACTGCGGGTTGTGACGGTAACAGATCTGCAAAGAGGCCCACGAGCCCTCGAATCACATCGAATTTGGTGGCTTTGTGAAGAACGGCAGCCGCGCAAAAAAAAAAAGCGTCGAAATTTGAGATCCACATTATGGTGCATTCCATTTGCCGCTGGTGCTTGCTTTCCGGGTCGTCGTCCGAGAGCTGAAGTCGGAAGTGGCGATATGCGCGCCCCCGTTTCTCGGACACCCGACCCGAGGACACCGAGTTCGGAATCTAAGATGGCTGCTGAATGTAAAGACTGATTGTCAACCGAATCTCAGATCCAATGGCAAATGGGACGCAGCATTAGTCGGGGCGGGAAGGGGGGGCTGGACAGACAGAAAAATGGTCAGAACTCGTGAACGAGCGTGTGTATCAAAAACGTGGATATAAGCACCCCACATCGCAATACGACACACAATTTAGAGTTGGAACGAAGTTTCTAGCACAAAAACTGCAAGAGGAGTAGCGCTCAGAAAAAGAGTGCGGAGTAAAAACCGCTCACCGCAGACACATATTAATATCACAACCTGATTACAAATGAACACTAATCAACAGATTATTTATCACCATCCTCACTATTGTAGGCTGCTTACGGCAACGGCTAGTTTGTGACTGGAGTCTAAAACAAGGAGAGATTCACTTTTCATGAGCACCCGAGGCTGTGGTCCTCCCCGCGTAACGCTTGGCCCATATAAAAGTGCCGAGTCAGGGAGTTCAGGAAGACGAACGCGCTCTGAGGAAGGTCAACAGCTATTTGTTTACGAGTTCCAGCAGCTTGTGCGCAAATGCTTTTCTGGCCAATGAAACCAACGCTGTTTTTTCTTCTGACAGTGACAGAACATTGTGAATTAAAATCTGCTCAACAGTCATCTATTTCCTTGACAAGGCTTTGGCTTGGTCCGAGTCCTTGTTGCTTAGATTTCCTTTATGTAACTATGCACCGCACTATTCTAAACTACTAAAGACCAAAAACCAGTTCGCAACCGGAGCTTTAGACCAAAAGAAATTCATCTTTAAAAGCCACTTGAAGCTGGGTTAAGTAGGCATGCACGAAAATATCGGAATCCTATCGGAATCTGCCGATAAGTCATCAGTACCGGACCAATCCTAAGATTAGCCCGATATATTTAGCCGATAATTTATGACGCATTAACGTTACATGGGAAAGGTAGCGCTTGTGCGAGGTATGTTCAAAGTCCGAAGTGGGATTTTATACGTCCCGCACCTTCGGTCTTAAAACGTGTGTCGTTATTTTGGGCCAAAATACAGTGCACGCGGCGGAAAAAAAAAAATCAAACTAACTAAATCACACAGCAAAATATCGTCTTTACTCGCTCAACTCTGCCCGTGTTCGTACCGGATTCTCCCTTCCTCATTTATCGTTATCGGCAGATGTAAGCGTGAAAACATGGGGCATCATCTCAATCAACAGTCTCCCTGGAGCAACTTGGGGTTAAGGGTCTTGCTCAGGGACCCAATGATGGCGGAGGTGCTGGAGGTAGGATTCGAACCCACAACCTTTTGCTCAAACTCATGGACTCAATTGCACAAGGTGTTTTATTCAATTTAACGGCGGGACGATTTGTCATTGTGAACACACCACACAGTTCAGCACAACGAAATGTGACGTCTGCTTTTGACCCATCCGTGAAGGAGCAGGGAACTCCCCGAGGAGCAGTGCTTGGGGACGGTACCTTGCTCGTGACTACCTCACTGGCCCTTTTTAGCGATCCCGGGGCCAACTCCCTAACTGTTATGCTGGCAACTGCCCCAAAGAAGCAAGGCTAAGACGAAAACGTGGTCAAACGTGACGAATGCTTTTTCCGTAGAACCTTTCTCGAACCTTGACCCCAGGGCGGCATTCAAAATAATGCTGTCTCAGTACATCTGGTCAGCAATATTGTTCCACCATCTTCCTGCCCGAACGTTACGTAAGCCAGAAGAATGCCGTTCCTCGCGCTAGAAGCTGCCGTCTCTACTCGCCGTGACAGACTCGGAGGCCGAGGTTACTGACGCCAGACTGGTAGCCGCGCCCTGACCGGTTGCGTAAGAAGTCAGGGAGGACAGTAGCATCCCAATCTGCTGCTTTACCACAGTAATCCTGGATTTACTCCGATTGAAATTAAATTACGCGTGTTCCGACAACACGCTGCCTAGTTTAATTAAGATCTCTAAGAGAGGAGTTGACGCTCCAGTGGTAGGAACCAATAGGTTCAGCTCCTTCGTGCTGTCAGAACGGTAACCACTGCACCCCTGAGCGAGGCCCTTAACCCCAATTTGGGAGCTCCACTGCCCCAGTAATTAATCACTCTGGATAATATTCTGCTCAATTCTCATACAATGTTTACACACCCAGTACGCTGCCACATTGCTGAAGCCTGCATTTTATGTCAAAAAAAAGCCTCACAATTTATATTTCACAACATAAATAATCTTGCCTCAGCACCACTACCATGTCAGTGTCATTATTGCAGGTCAGTTGGGGTCAGAAATCAATCAGTAGTAAGGCCTCATCCACACAGACGTTAGAAATGACTGCCCTCTGAACGCCACACGCGTTTTTGCTGCGTTTTGTAGCTGCGTTCGATTGGCGTTTCACTGCCGTTCGCAATAGCGTCGTCTTCCTCGCGTTCGTCGGGGTTTTGACGCCAAGAAAACGTTGCACGCAGCGTTTATTTGACGCCGCCAGAACGCGCAGCCGGCCGGACGCCGGTGCTGAACGCCCGTGTGGACGCTTTGATTTGCTCCAATGAGCAGAAAAATGGTCGGCATTCAGTCGGCGCTCACCTGGCGCCACGAACACCAGAAAAACGCCTGGTTCAGACGTCCGTGTGAACGAGGCCTAAAGATGGTGAAGCTTTTACTTGTCTTTTTTTACGAAATGACATTCCAAAAAATCACAACAAGCGTACAATACTCGACGTGCCACCGCCACTGTCTTGTGTTTTCACACCTCTCCTTCCTGCTACATGGTGTTCCTGTGATGCAGACAGACCTGGCACTGATGTCCTTCTTTTCTTTAAAGCGAAAGAAAAAGTGTGAAGACAAGGTGGATACGGACACAGCGTACGAACAGCAAGACAACGACCAATTTCGGGACGATAATAAGGGTGCAAATAGCAGGTGATTCAAGGTGGAGAAGAAGGGTGGAGCGAATGAGAGTCCTATTTATTATTTGTGAGGTAAACTCATCCCATGTCTTTGTGGTGGAGAGAAATCAAGGTTATTAATGACGTTCTTTAAATGTTAGTTTTACAGTGACGCAAACGCTCACAAAATCGACTTTCCAAGCCTGAAATGCCAAACCTGTCCCGTGTGAAATAAAAAATAAAAAATAAATTCCCCTGGAGCGCAGGCTAAATTGTTCCCGTGCTACATTTAATCCTGAATGTTATTTCAAGGCCCCTCCGAGAACGAGACCTCCGTTTCTAAAGAAGTGCATACTGGCATAAAAGTATTTCTCGTTGCCATGGCGATCCAGTCAGTTGCACGACATCAAATGAACGTGTCTGATGGATAGTGACGGGTGACCTAGAAAAAAAACCTCCAAAAAATCCCCGCACTGTACGGTGAGCGCTCTCGGGGAATCAGAAATATAACAATAGCTGCGAAGAATCAATAGAAGAGACGTAAGAGAATCAGAAGAAATGTCACATTTCTTACTGAAACGCTGCCCGATTTGGTTTATAACGGTGTCGTCAACCCACAGCCTGCACAGACACCGTCCCAATAATATACACTCTCTCTCTCTCTCTCTGTTTATACTCATCTATCTATCTATCTCTCTAACTCTCTATCTATCTATCTGCCTATCCATCCCTGCCCCCCTCCCTCATTCACATATCTGCCTATCTACCTCTCTATCGTTCTCTCTCTCTCTCATTCATATATCTGCCTATCTATCTATCTATCTATCTATCTATCTATCTATCTATCTATCTATCTATCTGCCTATCTATCTATCTATCTATCTATCTATCTATCTATCTATCTATCTATCTATCTATCTATCTATCCATCCATCCATCCATCCATCCCTGCCCCCCCTCATTCTTATATCTGCCTATCTATCTCTCTATCGTTCTCTCTCTCTCTCTCTCTCTCTCTCTCTCCCTCTCCCTCATTCATATATCTGCCTATCTATCTATCTATCTGCCTATCTATCTATCTGCCTATCTATCTATCTATCCATCCATCCATCCATCCATCCATCCATCCCTGCCCCCCCCATTCTTCTATCTGCCTATCTATCTCTCTATCGTTCTCTCTCTCTCTCTCTCTCTCTCTCTCCCTCATTCATATATCTGCCTATCTATCTATCTATATTTTTATCTATCAATCTCTCTCTCTCCCTCCCTGTTCATATATCTGTTTATCTATCTGTCTATCTATCTGTCCATCCATCCATCCTTCTATCTATATTTTTATCTATCATTCTCTCTCTCTCTCCCTGCCTGTTTATATTCATATATCTGCCTATCTATCTATAATTCTATCTATCGATCGCTCTCTCTCTCTCTCTCTCTCTCTATGTATTCATTTATCTCTCACTCTCTATATTTGTTTCATCTATCTGTCTTTCTATATCTCTCTCTAAACATTCACTATTTCTCTCTCTATGTATACTGTATATACAGTATATGTATTCATCTTTCGATCTCACTCTATATATACATACATTTTTCATGTCTCTCTCTATTTTTTTCATCCATCTGTCTATATCTCTCACTCTCTCTAAATATTCACCATCTCTCTCTCTGTGTATGTATTATTTTTGTGTATGTTACTGTGGATTGAAATGACAAACAGGGCTGCAGGTGACTATTTCTGATCCCGTGTTATTAACATGTATCCCCTAACGCCTCAGGTTTGATTAATGCTGTGTGTGCTTTTTAATTCCTCCAAATTGTCATGCAGCGTGAGTATGATATCAGGCCTGGTGGGTTTGATGATAAAGTCGGTCTTTAATTGGCAGCCTACAACGGATAAAGAGGCCGTTCCCTCGTCGCTGATTAAAAATTCCAGAACTCCGGTCTCCCAGTCCGCCCGCGTTGCCATGGGATACCGGTCACCGCTAATAACCTCCGGCAGCTGGTCAATCAACAATCAAATAATAATGATAAGCTAATGCCAGACAAATTGTCCATCATGGGTGATGAATTCATTGGAGCCATTACGCCCTTTCGGAGAGGGGAATAGCAGCTTCGGAAAAAGAGATGAAAATGGACTGTCCGTAATAACAGCAGACCTGGATGAGAAAATAATTGATATTTCATCGAAAAATATGGACTGGGTTTAGAAAAAAAATGATTCTGAGTTTAAAACTGTGGGAAAAAGAAAAAAAAAAAAACGCTGTTCTTTACGTTTCTTTCGGGATGCACGATAATATCAGAATCGAATTGGAATCGGACGATGACGGCTTGTTTTTAAGTCATCTCCATCAGACCAACGCTTTTTGCCCGATATTTTCAGCCAACATTTTATGACGCATTTATTGTACGCGGAAAGGTAGCGCTTGTGCCAGGCATGTCCAAAGATGCGAGGTGGGATTTTATAAGGCCCGCACCTTCTGTCTTAAAATGCACAGCGTTATTTTGTGCACACAGTAGAACGCTCGCATGCAAAATCTTGTCTTTTTGAGCTCAACTCTGCCTGCACAAATAATTTTGTAAAACAAAATTGCGTGTTCACTTCACTTAGGCCCAATCCCAATACCCCCACTTAGCCCTACCCCTCCGTCTTGCGCGTACCCGCGTGGGGAAGTGTTGTCTTTTTAGCAGCGAGGGGTAGCGGTGTTCAGCCCTCAAGATAGCCCTCGAAACGGAGATTTTTCAGATGCTGACTCAAAACCGAGTGAAAGAAGAAAATTCCCACAATGCATTGCAATACACAATCAAGAAAAGAAAAGACGGCTAGCGGTGTGGGGAAAGAAGTTCATAAATGTAAGTACATCTTTATAAATACGCTTGCAAAAAAATCAAATTTTAGCGGAATGTCTTAGTTTAATGTAAGTGAAACGGAGTATGAGGTTGAATTTTTCAAAAACGATTTTCTGAAAATCGCTAATTCCGTGCGTAGAGACAGAGCAGTATCTCTAGTATTTATAGAAAAAGAACCGAGCAGGGGTGAGTTTCACAAAACCGTCGAAAAAATAAGAACGTATTATTCAGAGAGAGAGCGTTCAAAGTCCTTTTTATGTCGTTTTTTGGCTACGACACTTTTGGGAAACTCACCCCCGATTGTTTTCTGACGTAAGCGAGTGGTGTCCCGATTCCTAGGTAAAGATTTCAAGCCCTACCCCTTGTGGCTACGATCTGTGAAGTCAACTTCGAAAGGGAGGGCCCTCGAAATTGAGTGGCAGGGCTAAGGGAGGAGAAATGGGATTGGGCCTTCGAGAATGTGAGCTCGCACATGGGCTGTGTCCCGAGTCGTGTACTGCTGCACTTAATAGTATAGTAGGTGGGGCGCTCTTATCATACTTTTCCATGCAGTAGTACGCATCTCAGGAAATAGCCGGGGTTGGAGCTTAACGGCTCTCTACACACTAGGTAGTGCACATGGAGTGTCACACGTGCCCTATTTGACTTGGTACACCACATAGGGTGGGAAGAGTCTCTTTTTCTTAAAATGTTGTGCACTACGCTGGAAATGCTGCGCCCTCGCTCCACTCTGCTTTCACGCTCGCTTGACTTGGCGCCGTGTTAGAAACGTCAGAACTATGGCGTTATTTTTGTGCCAAAATTCTGAGCGTGCAGTGGAACTCTGGCGAGCGAAATATCTTGTCTTTACGCGCTGGACTCTGCTTTCCTCACTTATCAGTAACGGACCTTATCAGATATAAGCGTGAAAATATCGGACGTTGGTGTTAGGGCTGCAACAAATGACTATTTTTGTAATCGAGTAATCTATTAGGCTTGGGCGGTATCCAAATTTTGATACCGTCAAACCTCCTCCCTATTTTACCTCGGTATACGGTATTACCGTGAATAATTGTGAAAAAAAATTGTGACGTAAGGCTCAGACAGCGTCACCAAACTGTTGGCTTGTGCCTAAACCGTTCAGAAACTGAATACCAAACACTAATACTGAAACAATAACAAAATAACATGCAGAACAATATTAACAACTTTTGTTAGCAACAAATAGCAGTTTATAAAAAAGTGCAAATACAACAGTCAAACAGAATTAAATTAACATAAACATAAACATCCAGAACAGTTTTCGCGCAGAGACGCGCACACAAATCAATTAAATTAAATCACACCGCCTGAACATTTTAATAACAAAGAAGAGCAGCTTATAAAAAAGTGCAAATAGACCCACAACAGTCAACCAGAGTTTAATTAACATAAACATCATCCATATTATAAAAAGTATTGCAAAGCAATAGTCCTAAACACAGGGATCCCAAGTCTCCGAAATTCCGGAGTCTCCCGTGATATTGATAGCGCCTCCCTGATGCCCGCGAATTGAATAAAATATCCCGGAAACTGGAGCAAGCAAAATGCGAGCCTGCGCACGCGTAGATACAGTAGCGTGCGCGTGATCGCGCATTTGGGAGAACTGTAATAAATCGCCAAGACCTGGCGGAGGAGAGAGTGAGAGAACGTGCGTATGTGATCACTGCGTATTACTGCGATCCTCGCGCCAGTCCCCGCCCCGGACGTTTTACGGACCTCCCAGAAATGAGTTTTGCAGGTTGGGATCCCTGTAAACAAAAACTTATTTCCATCTCTCGCGTCACCTTTTGTTGCACAATTTGCAAACTGCTCCTCATTCAGATTTACCGCTTCTCCTTTCTCGCTCGGGTCGAACCCGAATACTGCCAAACTGCAGTTGTGTTCTTTTTCGAGACCACGTCACTTGCGCGCCGACTCGCCATCTTTTCCCCACCTTAATGCTGTCACGCTGACGACAACCACGATATCAAAGATTTTAGGCATTAAATAAATTATATTTAATATTTAATCCCTGTCTTCTATATAAATGCATTGTTTTTATGACGGTATAACGGTATTGAAACTGATACCGCTATATTTTTAGATCCCGCGTATACCATATTATCAGATATCGCCTAAGTTTATAATCTATCGATTATCGATTAATTCCAGTAATCGGATAAAAATGTAATAAAAATGACAACACATTTGTTATTAGGGCTTATCTTTACCGTGAGTAGAAGTTAGTCATACGCTTATGTTGTTGTATTCAATGAAAATGAAGAAACATGACGTTCAAGGGTCATTTTGAACCAATTTGGCCAATAAAATGAGTTGCTTTTGGCCTTCTGGAAGAGAACTGTACTCTAATAATCTCAAGACGCCCGGTGCCACAATAAAGGGTCTAGCGTTCGAACGGTAACTATGGAAAAAAAAGATGGAAAATCTCTACTAAACGGGCTGTATTGTGAGTGAACGCTGGTTGTAGTGATTTATCACAAAATATGCGCTTTGGTCCTGCATAAAGGATCGCTGACCGAACGAGCGCTTTTAGCGCAGTGATTTACGCTTTACAAACACAGCGCAAGGTGAGCCATACCCCAAAAAAATGCCATTTATGCTGCTTTTTATGCATTACTTCTGTTTTGTGCACTAATATCTCGCCACAACACGCTCACACACAGAGGGATCTATTCTCGCCTTTGATCGCGCTTTACTTAAAACATTAAAGGCCATTAATAAGCCTGTGTGAAACACAAGCGGGCGCCAGGTTGCAGCAGTTTAAATGACTTAAACGAAGCTTTGATTCTAGAAAAATTGCCTCGACCATTTTTTTGTAATCAATTATTCGAGTTATTCGGCGAATCGCTTCAGCTCTAGTTGGCATCGGCCAATACTTCCCGTATCGTGCATCCCTAGTTTTATTGAATTTACAGCTCATTAGAGACTAACAATAAAGACTAACAAAAATGTTCATAAAAAACACAACATCGACGACGTGCTGCGTGATGTGGCACATTGTGCAAGGAACGGGCATTAAACAGCAAAGAGGATGATCTTTGTACATGCTTTTTTTGTATAAAAAGAGTGATGAAACCCAATATTAAGCTGCCCATGTCACTAGTAAAGGATCACAGACCATAACGGGGAAGGTGGATGAGAGATTTAGCCACCGCAAGTTTGCCAAGAACGACGCCTCCCCGGGACCAAGGAAAAAAAAAAAAAAAAAAAATCAATTTGGCTTTTGCCGCTATTGTAATTGCATTAATCCGTAAAGCTCATCTCATTGGAGTTAAGCCCTCAGCACTGATCCCTAGCGCTGGCTCCCTCTAGATCGCAGTCCTGCGGAGAGAGAGCCATTGTTCGACATGCATACGTTTACATAAGACGCAGACGCCGATCCACCTGTGCCTTAACACGGCTCCGAGCGTGTCCAATCCTCCCAGGATTCATTAGGGCTGAGAAAGTATGGCCAGTGCCTCCCATCACATTTCTAATAAAGGAACTATACTTTTAGACCTCAGAAAGCTCAGAGCTAAAACCTGCTCCAGCTAAATTAGCTTCTCTTTTAATTAGGTTCCATCTTGCTTAATAACTTAAAAGCCAAGACATTTTGAAGGGAAAAAAACAAAAAAAATGATTTCACACTACAGAACGCCAAGTTCAGCGCTCGTGAGGATCCGGTGACTACTACATGATCTATTTCCCAACGATTTGGTGAAACCTGTTGTGCTATGATTTCATGCTCTGGTATAATATTACAGTTATTACAGTTTCAGTGCAAGCTTTTCTATATATCTTTTCTGTATTTAGATCTTCTACAGCGCCAATTGGTTTTCCGCCATCACTTAAGAGGTAACATTCAGTAAGACACTGAGAATTTTCATGTAGAAAATGGGGCTCACGCACAAAGAAGAAATGTGACCCTCCACGGCAAAACCAGTCGCTTGACGCAAATTTTCAAAATTGAGTCATTATAAGCTTTCAAGAAAGGGCGAATCAAGCTTCAAACGATACCTATATGGAATGAATGGGACGACATATGACTGAGATATCAACATTGAAAGGGAGTCGGGTTTCTCCTGTCACGCCAAGTGAGAAACGGAGAAATCTGCCTTTTTAGTTGACTACGTCAGCACTCCACAGAGACGCTTCAAAAGTGTCGCTGCTAATGCTGTATTTACGTAGCCCACGCTGCATCTGGCTATGCTGTTGGCTACAGACGGATAGCCTATCACAAGTAGGGTTAACTGAACTCTCGGGGAGACTTAAGATGGGATTCCGAGAAATATCTTCACGCTAGCCAAATCCAGTGGATTTAGTATAAATATTGAAGTAGAGCGTCAAAACAGAAACTTTCTTTAAATATCTCTGCTGGAATTGAATTCTCACCTCAAGAAAGTCAATGCTTTTAGATGGAAAGGGAAGTTTTCAGCTTAAATTTATTCACAACAGTACTTAGTCACAGTGGTGTAAAATACTTAACTTAACTTTAGAACTACAATTTTAAGAAAAGCACTAAGAAAATATTGCTGAATGGGGCCTGGTGCGTGTGAAGTGTGCAACAGCTAAAGAAAGTTGCGGTTTGAAGGCATACGTCTGGTAGAAAAGTTGTCCATAGTTGTCTTGGAATGACCAAGAAATCTCTTGAAGTTCTGTTCCTTATTACACTGAAGTAGCTAAAGTGTTGATGGTTCGAGAACACAAAAGTCCCTTAGGTGGGCGGCACCGTAGGCTTTCATCACAGATCCCCACGCTTCAGTATTCAAATAAGCCTTTTGCCACTTGGCAGGACTTTGCGTGCTTTTCTCCGAGTCTGCCTCTGCCTCGTGTCTAACTTGCTAAGTGCGAGGACGCTTCATTATGCCCCTCGGGCATGGGCCGGGCTGCTGCGGTGCAAGATGCCGTGCCAGGCAGGTCGGCACCCGTTGAAGTGCGAGCGCTAAACACTTTCACCAAAGAATTCAAGGTGTTCAGCGTTAACGGTAACTGGGCAAGAGTTTTGGTCTCCAAGTCCATGAGGGCAGACGCTCTTCTCCAGAGCCACTTCAAATCGCGAGTCTCTAGTTAACCAAGTTTCATTAATCGGACGCTCTTATCCACAGTGACTCCCATTTCCTAACTACAGGGGAAGCAACTTGGGGTTATGGTCTGCTCGATGAAGAATAAAGAAGATACAGGACACTTTTAAGAGAATCAGTCTTAAAAGACTAGGGCCTCTATGATTTGCGCGATGCAGAAAAACCCGGACGAAATCGTGGAATTCAACAAATAAAATGGAACTGCTTGTAAGACGCGAACGCCATATAATTTGCTGATATCGTGTGTGGGCGGCCAAAGCAATGGTTTCTAATCGTTTTGCCGCCAGAGCCCCTGTATTTGTTACCTGAGGCGGGACTCAACTTTCAACACATACACACGCACAGACACAGAGGGGAAAAGTCAACGGTCAGCTATGGCCACCGAAGTCCTCAAACAAATGACGGAATTGGAGGCCGCGTTAAGTTTAGAGCAGAACAATACCCAAAATGATTTTTTATGAATCGAGAACAACTTTTTGTACGCTTTGCTGTGCTAATACCCATAGACTGCACCCGCAAGAACAATGCGGACGCCCACTTTACAGTCAAAAAAACTCAGATCAGAAACGTTTCGTTTTGCACGAAAAAAATGAATGTTTTTTTGTTGTTTACAGGTTAATGTTTTACCAAAGCAGAAAATGTTCTGCTGAATCCCAGCACTTTGTTGAAGTTGAATAACAGTCATTTAATGTGAAATTTTTTTCTATTGCATTGTTATTTTTTCCATCCACTCTATAATTAAGAAATATGATTATAACGCAGAACACGGAATTCAGAAGAATAAACACGGAAAAAACGAACAGGAAAAAAAAATAAAACGGAATTTAGGAAAAAACATAGGGCTCTAAAAGACCTGAAGATCGGTCGATAATTGTTGTCTTTTTTTTTTTAAGTTATCGGAATCGGACCGATGCTTAGATTTGCTCGATATTTTCAGCCGACATTTGTTGTACGTGGGAAAGGTAGCGCTTGTGCCAGACATGTCCAAAGTCCGGAGGATTTTATACGGCCCGGTGCCTTCTGTCTTAAAATGTATGGCGTTATTTTGTGGCAAATTCTGAGTAACACAGTGGAACGTTCGCAAGCTAAATATCTTGTCTTTACTCACTTGACTTGCTTTCTATTTTTCCTACATCGCAGATATAAGCACAAGAAACATCAATACCGCATCACCAATAATTCCTATATTGAGTATCCCTAAATAAAACGGTGGCGTTTCCTGGTTCGGTTATGTAACGGAAGGCGAGGTAAAAAGAAATAAAGCTGCTGAAAAACGAAGCACAAAGCAGTCACGCGGATAGTCGAAAGGCTCTCCTCGAACACAACATCCAGAGGCCTCTGGAGACCTGGAGGATCAGAGTCCTAAAACCGTGACATTTAACGATCGCGGCCAGAGGAAAAATGACGATAATAAAACAGCCGAATTCATTATGTGCGTGGGCAGGTGTCTTCGGCGAGACTAATGGCCATCGTCTGCTTTTAATGTCGATGCAAAAGAGTCGCACTGTCACACTAAAGTCTGTCATTTTAAATAAGGAAAAAGCCAACGCAGCAGCAGAAGCGCTCGAACCTACAGGTCCCATTAGCTATTAACTCCCAAACAAGTTTAAAAACGACGGTGGAAGCGTCTGGTTCTACACTGCGGAATCTCAGAGCTCTATCAAACAGAGGGAAATGGGGAAAAGACTTAAAGACGGCTGAAATGCTAAACCTACAACTTGCATTGACCACAAGTCTGGACGCTGGGTTCTGACAGTCACCAATGGTTTCTTACTTCAGCTAAGAACAGAACCAATAAACGCTGAAGAGCTGTTTGTGCAAAACTTAAGCTTACTGGGTTTCCATCAATTCTACAGCTGTCCAATACTAGATGCAAAAAAATCGAAATAACTATCGATTGTTTTATCGATTAATCGAGTAATCGGATAATTTTAAAAAAAATGACAACACATTTGTTATTAGGCTTATTGTAGTGCGAGTAGAAGTTAGTCATATGCGATTTCTGTTGTTGTATTCAATGAAAAATGAAGAAACATGACGTTCAAGGGAATAGGCTTCTTGAACCATCAGCCAATAAAAATGAGTGCTGCTTTGGCCTTTCTGGAAGAGAACTGCAGTATTTCTAATAATCCTCGCAGCCACGGAGCCACGCCACAATAAAGGGTTCAGCGCGTTCCGGAACGAACTATGAAGAAAAAATAAAATAAAATCGATGGGAAAATCTCAATAAACGGCTGTATTGTGAGTGGAACGCTGGTTGTTGTGGTGATTTATCAGCTAAAATATGCGTTTTGTCCGTAATAAAGGGGATGTTTTGATGGAAACGGAGCTGCTGTATTTTACAGGCTACCACAAACAAACACAGCACGCACGCTACATCGCAAAGAATGTCATGGCGCGCGACGATTTACTTGCTTTTGTGCACGCACATTCCCTACAAATACGCTCACATACAGAGGGATCTAATCTACTGATCGCCACTGAAATATTGCGCCACATTGCCGCCTGTGTGAGCCACAAAGCGGCGCTATGGCTGTAGAGAATAAAATGATTCTCAACAAAGCTTCGATTCTAGAAAATTTGCCTTTATTAATTTTTGCACCCGAATTATTCGAAGTTAATACTATTTCAGCTGCCTTGAGTGACCACCGTTGAACTGGTCAGAGATTGCCATTAGGGTGCAACGACATTCGGTCAAGAAATGATAAAAGTCGACAATAAAAAATAGTCGCTGACTTAATTTGATTGTCGATAAGTCGATAATTGCTGCCGACATATTTTTAAACGGGAGGAAACGCTTTCCTTCCTTTCTACCTGTGCAGTACTACCGCTTTCCAATAGAGTGCACCAATACACCACACTCTGGTGAGATTCGCCTTGGCGCAATAGCATTCAGTGACAGCTAGAAGACGTGGCCCTATGGCGCCACATCAACGCCAAAACTAGAGCGAAAAATGGCTCACAAAAAATTTGCGGGCCTAAATTTCAAAGTCGCGAAGCAAATGTGACACTCGAGAGCACAAAATGAAGAATCGAGTGCGCGGTTGTGATAATATTGCACGCAAACTGTATTGTTCTCTCTAATGTCTTTTTCTCTCGATAAAAGTTAAAATGTCCTCGCCGCGACAAAGTAGATTACCGACGAGCGCTTTTTTTTGTCGAAAGCAGAGATTTCCAGGCGTGGTGGTTTGTGCGGGGTGGTCGGGACAGTTTGGGGCGGGGTTTGACAGTTTGGGGGCGGGGTATTGGCAGTTTCTGCCTGAATCCTATTGGCCGATGGCTCCTGGTTTTGTGATTGGCTTAAGAAAGTTCCTACAGAAAAACCAAAGATGTCGGAGGAAGAGGAACGGCGACAGGTCGGTTAAACGAAAGTTATAGTTTATCGACCTTATTCTAATTTAATAGTTAGGTCTTACACGCTTAATAAGCACTCAAAACGTAGGCAAATCAACGCCTTTGTCACTTCATAAATGTTATAATGGTATCGCTAGCATTTTCTCAGTACCATCAGAAAACCAGGAGCCATCAGAAGGCTAGATAAGGCAAAGAAGAAACTTATTTATTAAAAATATGCTGGAGTGAACTGTCTTTCTTGTCTTTATTATTTACCACAACATTTAAATAACCTCATACTAAATGTAAAAGCTGGTAGCTACATCGGAGCCATTTTAGCATTATGCAATTTATAATCCCATTAGTCGACTAATCGTTTTAATAGTCGATGACTAGTCGACTATCAAAATAGTCGTTAGTTTCAGCCCTACTCGTCATAACCAATGCCGGACACTTCCGGTTCTGCTCTGAGGCATTATGGTCTACGAAACCTACAAGAAGCCCAGACTAGTCTGAGAGGGAGCTGCAGACGCTAATGTGCTCAGGTGGTCAGTGATTACAACACACACACACACAACTGGCACTACCAAGGCCGGACAGCATATACAGACAGTCAGAGAGTCCCGGCTGATTGCACAGGTGCAGAAACCTTCCCTAATCACTTGAGATAACTGCTTCCAGAATCACTTGTTTAGTCCTTTTGAAACGCAGATGTTCCCCACTCGACTAACGGGCTAGATGTAACGGAACATAACCATGGCAGATCAACAAAACATCACACTGGAATCAGACGAGTTTACTAAACGAATGCATACGCATACATACCGACTGCCGTGAGCGTGAAGGAAAATTCATCTGGGCAGAGTTGCACCTACAGGATTGGAGAACTAACGAGGATGAGGAGTAAACTAGTGCCACTACGTTAGTTGAAAAATGGGCATCTTCAACTAAGAACAGATCGTCAAATGAAGAAAACATCGGTGATCCAAATCGCCGTGGCTTAAAGAGGACATTTCTCATTCAGAACGGCATGCATCGAGGCCCATTCGCTTACGGGTTATTTTCAGACGGATATTCGAGCAGATCAGACTTTGGTTTCAGTGTCATAACGCTGGGAAGGGCTTGAAAGCGTGACGAAGCTCAAAACGCAGGCTTTCAGAACGCGGTCGGCATGGGGAAAAGATGACTCCACTGAAAGGTTTTTCTACCGACTGACGGAAGCCTCTCCTGACACGCCGCTTGTCCTCGCTGACAGATGGTGCTTCCAGACACTAATTTGCAGAGAGATTGCTTTTACCGCTCTGTTCGAGAGCGAGCGGCTGAAAGCCCGTCTGCCTGCCTGGAATTTCTGATGCATTTTACTGAAGGTTACTGAGCCTTTTTTCTTGTTATTATTCCTCAACTTCCTGGCCAGTCCAGACCAGTCAGAAGCACACATCATCCCAGGGTTAGCTCACCTGTTCAGTCACAGCTATTACTATTCGGCTAATAAAATAAAAATAAAAAAATCACATTAAAATGTCCATTGTTTACATCAGTGATGTGTAACGACAATGGCCAGAATTCATATTCCAAATATATATTCAAACGAACCGCACCAGTGTTATGGTGATATCTGATATTTTGATATGCCAATACTAATAAATGAGGAAGGCAGAGTCAAGCGGTGAAAACAAGATCATTTGCTCGCCAAAGTTCCACTGCACGCTCAGAATTCAGGCACAAAACAACATCCGTAGTTCTGACATTTCTACCACAGCGCCAAGTCAAGCAAGCGGAAAGCAGAGAGGAGCGAAGGCGGAGCATTTCCAGCGTAGCGCACATTTTAAGAAAAAGTCACTTCCTGCCCTATACTGGAAAAATCGAAGCATCGGTCCAATGCCGATGACTTAAAAATAAATAGATGAATAATTGGCTGACTCCGATATTTATTCCAAATATTATTAAAAATTTCCAGATGATACTATCACGGTTATCAGAAAAACTAAAATGATGGCAATCACTGGCTTTTGAAATAATAAAGAGTTTTAGACCTCTCCACGCGAACCAGTCGCTTGTCGTGAACGGAGGTTTCTGAGAAAAACGAGCTTATAAGTTATGGGGTAAAATTTTCTGTTTGTTTTTTAGTGTTTGAAACAGTGGAAGGTCTATACTGTACTGTTGTGAATACCCCTGCTCAAAACTTACCCTTTCCATCCTAAAAATGTGACTTTCTTGGAGGTGAGGAATCAATTCCAGCGAATGTTAAAAGTTTCAGCCTTGGACCGCCTACTCAATATTTACGGCAAACCACACTGGTTGACTAGGCTGGAAGATATTTCTCCGAGTCCATCTCCGCTCTCGAAGTTCAGTTAACCCAACGAGGTAGGCTATCCATGTGGCTGTGAATGCAGCTGTGACGATCAAGATCAAGCTGCCTGTGAGTGCTACGGCGATAATAACTTCAAAGGTAGATTTCTTCTCCGTTTCACTCTATGCGGACAGGAGAAAACCCGACTCCTTTGAATGTTGATATCTCAGTCATGTGTCGTCCCATTCATTCCATATAGGTATCGTTTTGAAGCTTGATTTATGCCTTTTCACGTAAACATAATAACTCAATTTTGAAAATTTGCGACAAGTGACTGGTTTTGCCGTGGAGGGTCACATATCTTATAGTCATAGAATAAGTTTAGGTTACTTTACACCTACTTAAGAAGTCGAAAAAATGACTAGCACTAAAAAGTTTGAACTGCATTTCAATGTATGAGCAGCCTAAAAGCACTTACACCACAGCTCAACAGCGCTTCTAAGTGCGGCAAGACAGTGTACGCGGCAACAGCTCATCTTAACGCAGCTGTTAGTGACGGACAGTAAGCAGGTCTCAGATCTCGGCCAGATAATCAAGTCAGCCGTCCGTTTCCTAATCAGCTAAAGTAGAGCGTTGGCAGACGTGTGTGAGCGAAAGCCCACCGGTGCGTGCTGTTGCATAATGAGGACCATTACAGTCTCTGACCCTCCGTGACACCAAAAGAGGAAAATCAATAGCTGAGGCTTCGTAACGTCTTAACGTGGCGCGGTTGCTACCACGTGCGGGTTGATTTATGGGATCTTTCCGGCCATCGAACGCGATCTGAGGCACCGTCAACGTGAACGCCGATTAGTCAGGCGGGTTTACTTTACATTTTGGTTAAGGGACTTTCTCACCGCCACCACTGGATCCACCTCTGGAACATGAAACACGCTGGATGACTATTAACCTGTTTCGTGATCGACATTAACGGCATTTAGTAGACACCTCCTAATTCCAGGGACAGTTTCCCTTGGGGTTTAGGGTCTTGTTCAGGGACCTAATGATGGTGGTGGCAGAAGAGGTAGGATTCGAGCTCTTGGTCCAGAGTCGAGCATCCTAACCACTAGACCACCACCAACTAGGGTGTGCGCAATATGACGGAATTTATTGGATGACGAAATTAAAACGGTTATTCGTGGTGTCGCAAAATACACAGTTTCCGGCAATATCTGTTCATGGTATGGATGCGGGTTTGCAGTAGTCACCATGACAGAGTCGAGCGTGGATGTAGGCACAGAGAATACGTTATATTTGTTGCTTAATTCTGAGCGAGCAGTGGAATTTCCGCAAGCAAAGCCTTGTGTCTCTTTGCGCTCAGTTCTATGGAACGCCAACGGTGCCACAATTCCCCTTCAAGGCACTGCACTAGAAAGCTGTAAAAACCACAGCCATTCACGGCATAAAGAGCGTGTTTGACCTCAAGTGAAAAGCGCCAGTGTATGAGAGTACGATAAAATGTGTTTTTAACAAATAAAACGGTGTAAATGATGATTTACTGTCAATTGCGTAAAAAATATAGGTGAATTTTGGCACCTTTGGTGTTCCATATGAGCCCAAACAATGAACTTACAGAAAACTTACTATACTGTGATATATATCGTTATCGGGATTTGAGATTTTGGTTATGTCGCACAGCCCTAGCGCTACCCCCATTAAACTTTAAAATGGATAAAGCAAAAAAGAGCAAAAGACACTGGTCTTTATATACCTGTATCAACTAGATTTAAATCAGCAACTGCCGTTCAACCAAGTTACTGGCAGCTTGAGTTATGCCGTCAAAAGTTCATCGCTACACAATCAAGAATACATACATCAAAGCTGACGGCCCCTGCTTTTGGCGAAGAGAGTTTTCCGTACTGAAATAAGTGAACAACGACGAGTCGAGAAGCCCTCAGTCCCCTAGGTGCTCCTTGAAGAGGTGGGTCTTCAGAAGCGATTCTTCTGTTCTGATGGAGAGAGGAAGTTGGTTCTACCACTGAGGAGCAGGACTACTGATGTCTTCATTTGAGCGGCAGGGTGTCTGCTTGATGCTCTCAGAGGACAAGAAAAGACACACTGATCTGTGCTGAGTAGGGAGGAGCAGGTCGATTTTTGTCACTTGGAGGCAAGCGTTAAGATCTGGAATCTAACGTGAGCCACCACAGGGAGGTTCTGCAGTAGCGAAGTGGTACGCAAGAATGTTGGAGGAGTCTCACAGCTGAAGTCGTCGAGTCGCCCTCAGATGAAGGCCAGCATTGCAGTAGTTCCCGTTTAGAGGTGAAAAGAGACTGGTGAGAGACGGCCGGATTCTTCTGATGTTCTAAACACGGCAGATGCCCCAAACCCAAGTATCGGCATCGATATCGGAACTGAAAACAGCACACATCAAATTCTTCTATAGTTCCTTTACCCCATATACAATCCTCTTATCTGCTCATAGAAAAGCCAGATTTGATCCATCAAATCCTAGAGATTGCAAGCATTTTCATCCGAAACTCCACGCGACAAATCTGCTCTACGTGCATATAACATCAACAACATAAAACTCATCTTATAGACTAAACGGACGAGAAACATCACAAAGACGAGGCGATTATTGTTGGTTCTAGGATGAAGAGAGCACTCAAAGTGACATGTGGGTTTAAGAAAAGTAACCCAGACATATATGGGGACACACTGACCTGACGTTGACCTCTAGAGAGCCGCTGAAAAATCGATTGTGGCATTTGGCCCACCTGGCTTTACTGTATTTGATCCACACAGATTATATCTAAAAGATTAAGCCCGTGCTAGGAAAAAGAGATTTTTTCCAGCCTGTTCTCTGCAGGGTCTTAAATCATTCATAAGATGATATTTATGGGGTTGCACGCTGTAAACCAGTCTATGAAACTCAATGTCTGAGGTCTAGCAGTTTACTCACCAACGTCAATATTTCAGTAGAGTATTGGTTTGAAAATTCATTTCACATTTGACACGATGGAGATATGTTTAAATTCATACACTTAATTGCATTCATGTTAATGATTGAGTTGACGCTGAAAGGTTTAGAGTGAGGATTTTTATTTTACTGCACATCTCAATGAACTAAAAAAAACTAAAAGCGGCTAAAAGCGGCAACAAGAGGGGTCCAAGCAAAAGTCGCAAAAAGCAGGAGCTCAACAGCAGCACCAAATCAGCTGACTTACGTTAAAGACGCAGCTAAAGTTTATCATTGTACCTTCCAATGCATATCATCCACACTTATCCATCACGTTTAACCTTACGGTGACTTACGGTTTGTGCTGCACATAGGCATGGAGCATTTTCAGTGCCCCCTACTGTTCAGTTGCCGCCACTGCATTTCACATCCTTAGAATCCTAGCCTTAGAACGTAAGCCACGCCCGCTGCAACTAATTCGCTAATTTTATCCGCCCCTTCATGAAATCCCTAAAAAGCTTCCTGTTACGATATCGGGCCAATTCTGCAGATTAATGTGACACCTCACTTGCCTTAATAATCTAAACACTTTAGGAGGAGTTCATAAATGTTTGTTTAGCATATTATGCAAATTAGCTCAATCAGTCCATAGTCCCAATTTAAAAGTTGTTTGGCTTAATTCTAAGAATCAGGTATTTTAATTCTAGGCAACACGGTTCGAGAGTCAGAGGTCAAAACACATTTGCCTTCACTATAGCTCCAATTACATGCTGATCACTACGCTTTTTCGACCTATGCTGAGATGCACACCATTCCTACCCACCAATAATAACGACAATAAAGAAAAACTAAATTAAAAGAGAGTTCCATGGCACTTCCTGCTTCGGACACCTGACCGTCACAGGCTGCAGCCTCCAGACAATCACAGGAATGATCAATAAAAAAGGTGAAAGGTGAAATGACATCAATGCCTACGCACATTTTTCAAATGATGTATGTGTCATTTTTTTAATCTGAGAACACAATCAGTGGATGAAACAAAAATATTGTCTAGACAGCTCTTACTAAAGTCTTTAAAAGATAACAGACCAGGTCACGGACAGCGGCAGTCTAGATCTGATACGCCGGTGCTTTACCACAATCGCACAAATCCCAAACCCTGTTGTGGCTACAGCGCACCGTTTTCCATATTGGATGCTGTAATACATAAAAATAATCTCGACATGAAGTACAACCTGAGCGAAAGCTGTATTCTGTAGAGCATTTTTCTCTTCTCTCTGTACATGTCAAGCTATTTTACATTAAACCTGCCAGCTCTGAAACACTCAAACGGCCCCTTGTGTCTGAACAACCACTTGCTTTTCCATGTTCCGTATGAGAAGTGGAACAAAAGAGCTGAGGCAGAGAGGAGGCGGGTGGGGGTTTTAGGAAAAATGGTGCCCAAGGCCACTAAAAAGGTCCGTCTCCTCAACAACCAGCTCCCGGCCACTGATGGGTTGCTGCTTCCTAATTTTCCTGACAAAATGTTTTGCTTTTTGGAATACAAAATTGCTGCATTAAAGAAGGCAGGTTTTAAAAGTCCAGGTTAAGATGGAATTTTTTTATTTTTAAAAAGGGGAGCCAAATGGCTTGTAGGGATGTGCTTTAAAAAGCCAAAAAATGAAGCAGAAAATGCCGAATAATTGCCACTAAGGAGGTGAAATGTGTGGCATTATCCATCCAAGACCTTTTTGGTTTCATCTTTGAGCGCAGCCCCAAAATTAGACGTGAACCCACTCGAAATGCTCCCAGGCCTTCCTCCCACTCCGGAACAGGCGACTAAAGTAGTCATGTCTCAGCTAAAATGTGCTGCGAGTGCTCTGGCCTCCCTGCAGACTACAGCGGTTGTGCGGTAAAAAGGCGTAAAGAGAAGCAGCCATCTGAGGTAACCTTACAACAACCCGGAGTGCGGTGAAAGAGGGTGGGCTTATTCTGATTGGTGGCGTGAGACGAGGATAGTGGGCAGAAACAGAGGCAGACCAGCCAAAAATGGGCAGGACAAAACGTTTCATTTTCAAGCATGAAGCGTGTCCAAAAAATAAAATAAATAAATAAATAAATAAATTTTTAAAATATATATATATACAAAGGGTCGACCGATTATCAGTCGGGCCGATTATCGGCCGATATTAAGGAATTACAAGATGTGCTACTGTGTCTCCACTGCTGTTTGCTCTCGACTCGCTGCGCCATTTAACGTCCTTTTTTAATGTGATCTAAACAATAATGTAGGAATTTCCAGCTTTACTATAACCTTTTTATATTACAACAGACAGATTGATTTACATTTGGCACGGCATTTGGCAGACACTCTCACCCAGAGCGGCTTCCATGTCATAATTACAGGGACAGTGTTCGTGGAGCAACTGGGGGTTAAGGGCCTTGATCGTGGGCCCAATGGTGGTGAGGTTACAGCTGGGCTCGAACCCACGACCTCACGGTTCATAGGCAAGTTTCCGACCACCAGCCCACCACACTGGTTGGATTTATTAAAGGCCCAGCTATGTCAGACAGCCATTTTTTGCTCTCTACTAGATAGGCTGTAATCGATTCTGTAAATTTACCATACCTACAACCTACAACACACCACACATCACTGTCATGTTCACTTTGAGAAGTGGTGCTCATCTTACGTGGCTTGAGGGAAGCCCGGGCTTTCACCAAAGACTCTTCACACAGACTGCGTTAATGGAACAATAGAGCGGCAAGCTCTCAGAACTCACGGTCCACCTCAAAAGCCCGGCGCCCTGACTGTTTGATGTCAAGAGAAACGATACGAGATGAAATACAAGACTCGCCGACTCATGCCAGTGATCTTTTGCTGTGAGCTGCAGGTTATCTTTGCATTACTCAGAGGAAAGAACGCAACACGAATGCAACAGCCACAACAAGAAAAGAAAAGCCAGACAGCCAAAGACAGATGCAAAAGATACAACAGGAATGCAAAAGTCACAAGAGCAGTTCGTCTTTATTATCAGTCTGGATTTTCCGGGAAACCCGAACTCGTAGGTGAAGGACTACTCCCTTCCGTTACGGCTTTTGCATTTTTGTTGAGCTTTTTGGGCCACCGTACATATCTACTGAATATATTTTTGTGAGTTGTTTGATAGCTTACGCTTCAACAACGTGCAATAAATTCTCCCTTGATATTAAGCATTCGACACCTGAAAAAAACGCCATAAAAAACAAGAGCAGAAAAGGAGGCGGCGTTTGAGATGTTAGCTAGGGGCGGGCGATATATCGAATATACTGGATGTATCTCGGCTTGTTCCACGTGCGATGTAGTAAATGACTATATCGTGACCATCGAGTATAAATCCTAACGTTATTGTTAAACAGACAGCACGTACTTAGCTTTTCTGCCCCATTAAAGCAGACAGCTCGCTCCCCCGCCCATCCAGAAAACTCTAGCGCTAGCGCATGCGCGTTTTGTACCACTTTCGTGTTTCGCTTCTCTGCTCGCTCCCCCGCCTACCGCGTGACATCAATGCCAAAACTAGAGCGCGCAAAATGGCTCACCGCAAAAATTTCAAAGTCGCGAGCACAAATGTGAAACTCGAGAGCACAAAATTAAGAATCGAGTGCGCGGCTGTGATAATATTGCACGCAAACCGTATTTTTCCTCTCTCGGATGTCTTTTTTCCGCTCGATGTGTTAAATGTCCTCACACGCAAAGTAGATTACCGATGAGTGTTTTTTTTGCTCGAGTGAGATTTCTGAGCGCGCGGTTTGAAAGGGGCGGATTTTGGCAGTTTGGGGGCCGAGTGTAGGCAGTTTCTGCCTGCGAATCCTATTAGCCGATGGCTCCTGGTTTTGTGATTGACTGCGCGCTACAGAAAGTTTCTACAGAAAAACCAAAGATGACGGAGGAAGAGGAACAGCGGCAGGTAGGTTAAACGCAAGTTATAGTTTATCGACCTTATAATAATAATTTAATAGTTAGGTCTTACACGTTTAATAAGCACGCAATCAATGGCTCCCCTTGCCCACTTGTCTGTCCCCAATATACAGTATAAAGTTTGCTATATTATACTTTGGTTTAAAATAAAAGCATTTACTATGTTAAACTTTGGCTAAATTCATTATATTGGTGTCATTTAATGCAACATAGGGTCAAATTTATCATTTTTACAGTGATTTAGAGGAAATTTCAAGGTATTGAGATATATATCGCGTATCGTGATATAGCTTAAAAATATCATGATATTATTTTTATGCCATATCGCCCAGCCCTAATTTTAGGAGATTAAACTCAAGTTAACCCTGTGCGGCGTCAAAGCCGGAGCCTGCTGTTCTACGAGGCCACGGCTGCGAGAAGGAGAAGGCGAACGCGGCAAGATGAAAGGCATGTTTTTAAGCATTCCGAGATGCGCTCGCTTCTAGAGGGCTGTGTGTGTGTGTGTGTGTGTGTGTGTGCAGGGATCAAAGCCTGGTCTCACGAGCTCAGCTCCCTGCATGGTGGGTGTGTATGCATGTGTGCGAGCACATTTGAGTGGGTGTGTGTGTGTGTGCGTATATTTGGGAGAGAATGCCAAGGTTTCTGTGTTAATGGTGAGCTCTTTGATGCCGCTGGTGTCTGATCTCCTCCCACACAGGCGCATTGTTGGAAGGACGGGGACAGACGATCAGACTTTGAGCCAAGTTCACACAAACAGCTCATTAGAATTGGCGATAAATAATAGATGCAATTAGTGTAAATTAAGCCTGTTACACGCCACAGAGGGGTCACCGAAAAGCAAGGGACTTGTGGAGTTCATGAATGATTATTCTAATATTAATACTATCATTAGCGTAACTATGACGACAGTTAAAACGCGGTAAGAAAGAGAAAGGACATCAAAAGTAAACACGGCTTGTGGAAAAACACGCAAGCAGAGTTTCTACCTCGGTGTGACCGACGTAGAATGTAGAAAGAAAAGCGTAACATACCTGTGGTTTGGAAACAGGCCTCAGTCCGAGATGATTCTTGCACTGTGAAGAAGAACAAAGAAAAGAGAGGAGAGCGTTTATTGTTTTAACACATATCTTTGTTCCCTGAGGATGCTGCACTGACCGGAAGAGTGGGCGAGAGATTCTCACGCGCTGCTTTAACAGCCATGTGTAAACACGCTCGCACTGGGCGGTGTGGCGGCAGCCTAGCGGTCGGAGAACTTGAACATGAATCACAGGGTCGTAAGTTCAATCCCAGGCGACGTGACGGCGCTGCTGCTGCTGCTGCTGTTCTGCCCGGAGCAAAGCGCGTAATTTCAGCCACCTTCAGTGACCCGCATGTAGCAGTAGAGATGAGCGAACACAGTGCGGGTGCGGCTGGAAGAAATCTGACGTATTTCTCTCCGGCAGCTTATTTGGGTACGTTACATGACAGGACGAATTAGCAACAAACAAAAAAACTAAACTGTTTCTGCATAAGTGTCAGGGGTGAGGATGCCATCTGGTTATCAAGTGATATTCCAAAAACATTTCCCCAAAATTTCGAGAAGTAGGCAGAGCCCATTAAAATTTATGTCATGCGTAACTGCCGTGCAAGGGGTGGTGGCTGTTAGTGGTGTATGATTCAGAAAATCTCACGATTCGATTCCGATTCTTGGGCTCACGATTCCTTTCAAAATCGAGTCACGACTCATAAATAATGCACAATTCAATACATAGATGCAGGGTGCGTTCCCAAATGCTTCACCTCTGCTTTGAAAACCCCGCATATAACATGGGGCTTATCGACCCCTTTTTCCCCATCGAAGTTGTGAAATCTGAAATGTTCCCAAATCCTTGCCTTCACTGAAAATGGGACAGGCTGAATCACTTTCCCTTCACACTTACTACTGCTCGCACACAGTCCCTAAAATACTGACTGACTACTCTATCTGGGAAGAATTCCATCTACTGTATAGCACTGGCGAGATGAACTCGTATCGAGGAGTAAATGAGCGTCATTATGTTGGTTGAAAAATATGAACAGATTTTTCGTAATTCATGAAGTGATTCCGAATCGACGGAGAAAGAATCGCAATTTGACTCTTTTGCACACTCCTAGCGTTTGTACAATGTTCTAAGTGGGCTGGTCATCATACGATTGGAGGTTTGAATCCCAGAAACCACTAGCGGACCCCTGAGCAAGACCCTTAACTCCAAGTTGTTCCAGGAAACCAATTATTTACTTAATCCTTGATATGATTATTCAGCTATTCGGTACTACATTAAATATTTACAGCATTTAGCAGAAAATCCTATCTAGAGCAAATTCCTTTTCCTAATTACAGGGACAGTCTCCCTTTTCTTGGTCCAGCAGGTTAATGTCCTACCACTAGACCACCCTCCTTCCTAATAAAGCACTGAAGGTTTCATATCATACAGTAAATGGACTAAGAGTTCGGTTTAAATCCACTATTGTATCACTACTGAGTCGCTCAGCAAGACCCTTGACCACAACTTGCTCCAGGAGGACTGTGCCTGTAATTAAAAATGGAGTAACGCTACTCTAGCGGTAGGATACTCGCCTCAGGATAAATTACCACCATTGGGTCCACAAGCAAGATCCTAACACCAAGTTGCTTCAGGGAGACCGCCAAAAAACGCCAATGTGATTGCTCCAGTTTTGTGGCTGTGACATGAACAAAACTGTCCGAAGAGAAAGAATGCGGAAAGAAGGAGGGATGATAAAGGCAAGAAAAAGAAAGACGAGTGCAGGTGGAAACAGACTGAGATGTGGGTTCAGTGAGGTGGTCTGAGGTTGTATAAGAACCGCGTTGACCGTCGTACAAAATCACACGAAGAAAAGCTTCAAATCCCACATATTCTTAATGGGAGAAAACAACAGAAAAACAGGAAGTAAAAGACGAGTGCAGGTCATGACGGTCACAGATATGCCACAGATATGCTCTAAAATCACACTGAATTTGGTGGGTTTCTGAAAGACGGCGTCCGCGTAGCAAAGAATTGAAATTTGAGCTCCTTGTTAGTCTATGGGGGAAAAAAGGTCGGAAAAATGGACAGAACGAGTGCACATATCGAAAGCGCGTATACAACCGCCCTACACCGCAATAGGCCGCAGGTTTTAGAGTTGGAACAAAGTTTCTAGCACAAACCGTGGGAGGAGTAGCGCCTCACTAGTGTAATTCAGCGTCTCTTCTCTGTCCTCCGACGCGATGGGATGCTGTTCCTGCAGCCGACTGACGCAAGAGGACCGTATACCGCACGCCCACAACATTCACTCACTTTTACACAGCTGTAGCTGTTCTCAAGGTGAACGTCATGCTAGAACCTTTACCAGCAGGCCACTTCACCCCTACATACACACACACACACACACACACAAGGCAACAGGCCCATTACTTCTGCATTGTTGACAGCCCACTCGCTCCACACACGCTGATATAAATGTGTCCCCACACAACGCACGAACAGTAACATTGCCCACAACTCATTACCTGAAGAAGGCTAGCTCGCCACCCAGGCCACTGCCACAACAGTGCGTGACACGGATTCTCCAATGCTCTCCAATCCCTCACACACATACACACACACACACACACTCACGTCCAAGGCTACAGGCTGTAACCAGGCAACCGCATCCTTACAGAAAGAAAAGTCCTTATGTGACGCTGCCTATTACTGCAGCCGCTTTTCCTGCTACTTGGGGAGCACGAAAGGGACGGCTAGGGACTGCAGAATTTATAGTAATGCCTTAGAAATCTGGGATGCAGATCTGTCAGTAAACAGTCTAGAGCGCCCACTCGAAGCACATTAGATAATGTCATTTTTAGCGTGTTCGCACAGCCGATCGGCAAGCTGCACAATCAACATTCTTATAAGAAGGCTGTGGAAGTGGCCCGCCCAAGATTTCTTGCGTACCTTGCTTACTGATAACATCACTTCGTAGACAGTGAGTTCGTGATGTGCACCCCTCTCGCATTTTCCTCAAAATATGCCTTGGAGTTCAATCGACGGAAATCCATCGTAGTGACAGAGAACTTTAACTCCATGAGAACGTGTGCACAAAGACCACGTTTTTAAAAAAATAACGTTAACGTCGGGAGTACCGAAGTATCACGGTTCACCGGGGTGCATTGAGCCAAACGGGGCGAACGATTCGATAAACTACCGATGCATCCCTCGTATTTAGCTACATGCTGCGAATTTTCAACAACATGCCTATTTAACAAAACATGTCTTGGCCAGATCAGACTTCTTCGTTTAAATACCGGACCAGTAAAGGTACTACCCACTGCTCCTACACAGACGTGTTAAACGACCAGGTTTCATTTGGTTTTGACGCACTGTCCACTGTTGTGTACTCGCAATGACAAACTAGAGGTGCATTTCCGCATGAAAATGCCAATGTGATTGCTCGAGTTTCGTGGCCGTGACATGAACGCTGGCTTTGACTAAAATGCACTGAGGTGAATGGGGAAAGAACGAGGGGTCTAGACAAAGATCGTAAGGGTATGATGCATATAGCAGGGTGTGTGGGTGTGTGTTTTGGAGCAAGATGCTGTAGTTTGGATAGACTGTGTCTGTGTGTGTGTGTGCGTGTGTTTATGCAGCTGGTGGGCAGCAGCGCTCGAAGCAGTAATGGACTCGGCTGTAAACTCTTAATTCTGGCTTTATTAGCTCTGGGTGGGAGTGTGTCTTCACAGTTTACACTCCATGCACCAAAATGACCCACCACTGCGCAGACATGCTCAAATGTGCATTCAAAAGGGAATTTGATGGGGGTGGGGGGTTAAGGTGGGACTCACGGTTTGTGCCGACAATGGCGCACAGCTGAGTGTGAAGACCCTATAGGATAGTAATGAAAACATCAGCAAACACTCAGCAAGCACTTCACTCCATTGCTTATTCACCACACACACACACACACACACACCCCTCAAGGATATGCTGGCTGGCTCTTGGTCCCAGGATGCACATTAGTGGGGAAGAAGTGGGGGGTGTGTGTGTGAATTATACAGTCCACTTTCAACAGCCTGGTGCCAGTTTGGAAATGACAGATACGGTACACTTGGAATTCGCTGTAATTAAACGTCTGCTTCACGAGCATCTGCTGTACCACGCCTACTAAAGACACCGAGTGATCCAGAAGCTTTGTATCTAAGCTGTGACTGGCATTAAATGTGAGAAAACGAGTTTTACGAATGTTCTCAGCGTCTTCGTGTCATGAAAAAGCAGGGGGTTAACGCCCTGACCCCTAAATGCCAAGTGTCAATCAAAAGCATGGCAGAAACAAATTAGCGTACGGTTGAGCGACAAGGTGCAATCAACTCCAGCCGAACTACAAGGTCAAGTGGGCATGGGTGACTCTGGGCGTGCGTGTGCCGTTGTGTCGAAGGAAATCCAGCACTAACACTTCCTCACTTATAGGCCATGATCATGCAGCGGTGTTACCTCTCGTTTCCTCATAGCATCAAGCCGGCCAAACTAGACCGCATACAACTCCAAAGAAGACGACAACGTGCATTAAGACAGTTTCTCAGTGTTTCAACTTCCCCTTGCGTTAGGACAATCTAATTGGATCGCGATTATTTCTGTCGACTCAAAATTGATTCATCCATTCCAAAAAATTGATTCATATTTTTCAGCTAAAGTAACGCCACTAGTTTACTTTTTTTCCCCTGGCACGAGTTCAGCTCGCCAGTTTACTAAATGTAAAGCATATGTACGCATACTGGCTAGGGCTGGGTTCAAAAAAAAAAAAAAAAAAACGATTCACCGATCAATATCGATTCTCGTTCAAAAAATACGATATCGATTCAAAAGTTCACGGATCGATCTTTTCCTGCGGCTATGCACTACTTCTCGCGACTGTGCAAGGAGAGCTATAAAAACGTGAGACCGGAGAAACCGAAACCAAATAGAGCCATGGCTGAAGCTGCTCCGCTCAAATCACCATCTGCAGTCCATCGACATAGGGATACGCACGACTCAAGTTATTTTATAACCAAGCAAAACTAGTATTGACGCAAAGAAACCTCTAAATAAATCGATATCGAATCGAATCAAGAATTGAATCAGATCATGACCTTGTGAATCGAAATCGAATCGATTCAGGAAATCAGCAACGATACCCAGCCCTAATACTGACTGCATTTCCTTCATGCTTACGGTCTATCTGGGCAGATTTCCACATTGCGCCATCTACAGGAGCTGAACCCGTGTCGGGGAAAAAAGTAAACCCGTGGTATTACGTTAGTTAGAAAAATATCAATCGATTTTTTGGACTGCATGAATCGCGAGGAAGAATCGCGATTCGAGCGCTGGTGGAGCATCCTACCACTAGACAAGCACCACCCCTTCCACCTGTTGCATCTGTCTGTCCTCGTTTCAAATTTGGAAAATCGTTCTCAACACTGTTTCCTAAATATTCACCGATGTGTTAAGGCTCGGTTCCCCCCACATCTTTAGCAGGCCCCCTGATTTGTAAAATACTCATGATCACCCAAAAAAAAGAAAGCCTCCAGAGTTAGCATGCATGTAATTACAGCCCGTCCCTGCAGAGGAAAACGGAGAAGCCTTTCACTCATGCACACACACACACACTCACTCAGTACACACTCATTTCTATTCATGGCTATGAGACTTGGAGGGAATACACAGTGGCCAAGGCATATTTGTTGAGGGATTGCAGACAACATAAGCATTCTGCTCGGACTGTTTGTCAAGGAGCGTCCGGCAGGCAGTCGGGATTGCTAGTGTCTCTAATTTGTCAGATACGATGAGAGAGAGGAAGGCCTACACTGGGGTGTAAATCACAAGTTTCTTCACAACACAATATTACAACTAAGGGTCCACCGATTATCGGGGGCCGATATTAAGCATTTCACGATTATCGGTATCAGTGTTTAATGTTGACCATCACCAAAGTAATTACAAGGCGCGCTACTGCCGTCTCTTCTCTCTGGGCCGTTTGCTCTCGACTCGAATGTTCCACCCACAACAGTCTCTGTCCAAAATGGAAAACATCGATCCGATATTAAACATATTGTAGCGTAGAAGTCGACTGATATTGGTTTTCCATTGCCGATATCGATACCGATTACCGCTAGTTAACAAGCCGATAATCTATATTTGGGACCCATCTTTGAATAAAAAGAAAATCTGACAAAATTTTGAATTTAACAAACGCCAACACACAACTTTATTTAAATAACTTTATTCATTTAAACAATTATTCATTTAACTTTGAATAATATTAAATATTATCATAACCTAGATCTCGTGTGACATATAGCCAATCAGAGAGTGTTGTGGGCGGGACATTAAATGAAGCAGCGAGTCGAGAGCAAACGCTACAGAGAGAAGAGACGGCAGTGGAGCCACAGTAGCGCACCTTGTAATGACTTAATATCAGTGATGGTCAAAATTAAACACTGATACTGATAATCGACAAAACGCCTAATATCAGCCCCTGATAATCAGCCCGGACGATAACCAATCAACCCTTAGTGAGCAGGTCTGTTTTTATTAGAAGTGAAGGTATCAGCAGACTTCAAATTCAATCGATCCTCCTTTAAATCCTTCAAGTAAGATCGTATGGTGATGGTTCTGGTTCTGGTTCTGGTAGAGGAGATGGCGGTCAGCTTGGTATTATTTGGTGCCACTGATCTCAGTGATGAAGCAAGGGTTGACCAAATTTTTTGGGGGGGAATATGGTCTGTATGTGGCAACACTAAGCCCAAAGCTACGGCAGGGCATCAGATTTTTATTTGTGATTTCCTTTGTTCAGTTTGTGACATTTCACTCTCCTTAACAAGAAAAAAAGGCCATTGGTTTAGTAGCATAATCTCATTGGACCGGGAGTTGACTTTCTGGATTAGCGATCCGTCACCGGCTGAAAGCCACTGCTAATCCGAAGCACGGATCTTTCATGTGCCAACGCGATATGATTTTTCTCCCTCTCGCTACTATTATCCCACACCTCTTACGACCTCTCTCCTCCTCCCACCCCTTGCACAAGTCCAGTCTGCTAAATGCTGCACTTCCCAAACGAAGGCTTAGGGAATAAATTAGGAGAGGAGCGAGTCCCCCTTGTGGCCGAACAGATTTCAGTTCACTAACGCTCTGACTAATGCGAATCAAAGTCAAAACAGAATCAAAGAAAGCAAACACCTTTATTATCGCACCAATCCATAGTGCTGATCCTCTCTGATTAGCTCGTTATAAAGGACTGGCGTCTCCCTCTTCCGAGATCTGGAGACTGACGCTTCCCCATCTCCAAACACAGCGGCTCAGGGCCGGGCTCCTGCTCACGACTAACGAGACGCGAGAACGACAGACACAACGAGTAAAAAGAGGTGGGGGTGCTGGGGGTCCTCACAGGTCAGCCCTGCTTGACGAGATTAGTAGGGGTGCACGATTCAGAAAATCTCATAATTCAATTCAGATTCATGGGCTCACGATTTGATTCAAAATCGATTCACGATTCATGAACAATTCACAACTCAATATATAAATATATATTGTTTCCAGTCTTTCAGTCGCTGGCCCCCAAGATCTATCCTATCTATCCATCTTTTCCAGGGGTGCCTTTCCCAAAAGCTTGGGTTCCCGAAGCTTCCCGATTCTTGGGCTCACGATCTGATTCAAAATCGATTCGCGATTCATAAGCAACTCACGATGGATGAATTCAATACAAAGCTGTTTCAAGTTATTTTTCTCATTTGGCTGTAGCAGATTTCAAACATTGTGCCATCTATATGACTGGCGAGCTGAACTCACGTTGGGGGAAAAAGTAAACTAGTGTCATTACGTTTGTTAAAAAATATGAATCGAGTTTTTGGAATCCATGAATCGATTTTGAATAAACGGAGAAAGAATCACGATTCGATTGGATTTTTTTTGCACACCTCTAGAGATTAGACTGTGAAAACAAACTTGTATTTTCCGTGTATGTATTACACACGGCGGATCTGTCCAAACATGTCAGTTAGGGACCAGTTAGCGTCATCAGTGAACTGAAATCATGCTGGTTTCCTCATTGTTTTTGTGCAACGATAGCGGTGGAAACACTACAGCACTGTACAAATCTCTACTGCACAAAAACGCGTCTCATAGTTGGTCAATTAGCGGCAGATATTCAATATTCATCTCCTGCTAAAAATACAGAGTGATCCATTACCCTCAAGTCAAAAATCTGTCATTAACATGGAAATTACTTTCGATAACAGACAGCGAAGGTCAATTAACAGCTTCTGAAAGGGACAAAAGGAGATAAGCTCTTCAAAGACCTTTCCTCAGAACGTTGCAGCGACGGCAGTAGCTGGGAATACCGCTCGAGGTGGAAAAGGAACAGCTGTAAAGCCAGTGTAGGAACGGGAAGCTTTAAATGTAATAAATAATGCAATAATGTGGTGCTACATTACCTACTTAGCATGTCAAAAGCAATTTCAAAGGGATCTGAAAAGGTACGGAGGAAATCGCGACGAGCCGTTTCTTCCCACGCCGGCGTTCAATTTGTATTTAATTACACCGTTACAGTAGTCGGGCGACTACCTCCACCCAAGATGTCTTACCGCTACACAGGCTCGTTTCAAAGTCCAAAAATACCCTCGTGCAGCCAGTTACTGAGCGTGTTCTATCGAGCTTTACCTTCTTCTTCAAAGAAAGCTTTTGGCAAAGCAGTGAGTAATTATAGCTGCTGCACGAGACAGTTCTACACGGCTACAAGGCACCTGAGGCTTCTGCAAGTGCCACCACTGTGACAGCTGCTATTTGGTAGGACGGCCAGGGATCCTCCGTGCAGTTTTTGCTGGAGACGATATGACTTAAGGCATTGGACTTTGCCATTTGCACGGGTGCTTTTGTCGCTTGTAGATGCTCCCCATCTCACATTTTACCTTAACGCTGGCTTACATGCTGACACTTCAGGGCCACACAAAGCATGCTGGGCGACTGGGTTGCAAGTGGACCGCAGGGACGCACTGTAGTTCATACGCGTCCATTATGCGTCTCCAAGATGTCGAGATCGCAGGTTGAGTTTGACTTTCGTCACTGCCTTGGCGCTAGAGGCGTGAACCTTCACTGGTCTCACGGTTCAAATCAATGTCAACAATTTGATGCGATACCTGATTCTGGTTTTAAATTGGCTGAATAGGTGATAATTTGTCATTGTGAACATAGCACAACACAGCACACAGTGCACCACAACCAAACGTGACCTCTGCATTTGACCCCCACCAGTGGGCAGCTAACACGGACAGTGCTCGGGAAGCAGTGCTTGGGGACAGTACCTCACCTCAGTGGTACCTTTACCGGTCTGGGATTCGAAACGGCGACCTTCTGATCATGGGGCGAACACCCGAATGCATCACAGAGTCTGAGGATGGAGTCTACCCTGGCAAAGACGGAAGCAAGAAACTGTGGTCGTATTTCTAAAAACGTAAAACCAAAGCAGGGAGTCGAGAGCGGACGGCACCGAGAGAAGAGACGGCAGCGGAGTCACGGGTCAAAATGAAACACCGATTTAACACTGATACCGATAATCGGCAAAATGTCTAATATCGGCCCCAATAATCGGCCCGGCCGATAATCACTCGACCCTTACTCTCTACCTCCAAAACGTCACTGAATCCCTATAGTAACCTGACATTACATTGTTATTAAATATATATTTTAATACTACTTTTAAAGTAAAAATATAAATGATTTGAAGGAACGTAAACTTCATTTAATTAAGCCAACTAGTCATGATAAATAATCCAAAATAAAGGTGACAATAAACAAAGTTCAGGAGGCAAATGATTGTAAAACTTTCATGTACTAAAAGGTCTAATGTCTTGATGGTTGACTAACGTAAAAAGCTCCGTTCAAACACTAACAGCATGATGTAAGACTTTATACGAACTGACTGCATGAATGCAAACACAGTTAAAAACAAGGCCTAAAAACTGCTCTGAATGCAAAACCTGCCACCAAGCAACCAAATTTCTCCCTTCGTGCAGATTAGGTTTTGTGGTGTTATTTCGTGTAGACGCCAAACATTTAAATATGGAAGTGAAAATCCATTACTCTGCATTTTTTTTTCTGACCTTTCTGTTAAGGCCTTTTAACTTTCAAGTTCAGGTCTATTTTACAGAAGCAGCTGGCAGCGTAACAGTCCAATCCAGGACCAGTGAAGGTACCACTGAGGTACTCATGAGCAAGGTACCGTCTGCAAGCACTTCCCATGTCAGCTGCCCACTGCTCCTTCACGGATGGGTCAAATTCAGAGGTCACATTTGGTTGTGGTGCACTGTGTGCTGTGGTGTGTTCACAATGGACAAATCATCACTCACTTTCACAATTTGGAACTGAGCCTAATGTATCATTTTATCGAAATTCTGCAATTTGTTCAAAAACTGGTATTCAGCATTTCTTCCAAACTTTCCACCAAGATGACGGCCTGACAAACATTAACTAATGATCGTAAACTTTGCACCAATCTCAATTTTGGCCATTCCATAACGTGCATGGTTTTCTGACTAGCTTGCTCAAGCAAAAGGGTCACTTTGACTTTTTTGGCTCATTATTACACCAAAATGCGAATACAGATTTGAATGTTTCTGCCGAACACGACCTGGAGGCTTTTTGCCTATTAATGCTGGCAGGCTGTAGGAAATAGCTCAATATGGTAAAGGTCACCTGACACCAGTGTTGTGCTTGCAGTGAATCTCAGCCGTCCCTGGATCGCTTTTAGTCTTTAGGGCTTTTTCTCCTCAGTATGCAAATGGATGCACGACTACAAGAGGAATATGTTAATCAGAAAGCAGGCAGACGGGAAAAGAGCCGGGACACGCTTCTCTTCTGCTCTCGTATGCAGGTAGGGAGATGTCTCACGTACTGCCTGCCCTTGAACGCGCACTTCTAGTGCTGCAAACTATACAGGGCGAGGAAGCAGTTATTAGCACTTTCCTTCAAGAATCACAAAACTTTTGCTAGCCCTAACCAGACACTACATACATCACCGGTTCAAGTTCCAGACCGTTAAGGGTACCAGTGAGGTACTCATGAGCAAGGTACTGTCGCCAAGCACTGCTCCCCAGACCGGTAAAGGTACCACTGAGGCACTCATGAGCAAGGTACCATCCCCAAACTGGTAAAGGTACCAGTGAGGTACTCATGAGCAAGGTACCATCCCCAACCCGGTAAAGGTACCACTGAGGTACTCATGAGCAAGGTTCTGCCCCCAAGCACCGCTCCACAGACCGGTAAAGGTACCACTGAGGTACTCATGAGCTAGGTACCGTCCTCAAGGACTACTCCCCAGACCGGTTAAAGGTACTCCTGAGACCAGAACAGTAACACTATTTAAATGCTCAAATGGAAGCCCCCAACTTTCCACAAGCCTAATGCCGAAACTACGAAGTGTCTGCTATTTTGGTTGAGGGGCAGAACAGCCCTGAAACAATGCTTTGTAAGGACAGGAACTATACAAGGACTGAATTTTGAGCAGCTCAGAGATGTGGGATAAAAAAGTTGAGAGCAAAGAGAAGCTGTCTAAAGGTTTCCTTGGAAGGCATCAGCACAGAAGAAAGAAGGAAAAACTTTTTTGCTGTACAGTTACTTGGAATTTTTTATTTTCGGGTTGGAGACATGGGAGCAGTGGGCTGAGCTTCAGTTTCACATCAGCTTTCTGAGATTTTGGTTTCGGGGAAGTTTTCGCACCAAACACAGCTTCTCTTCCAAACAAGCGGGGTAGGAGTAATTAACCCAAATGCCCTGAAGAAACTGGTTGCAAAGTTTAGACACCATGAAAGCACAAGTTTTACACTAAAGACCAAATTAACTACATTACACCATGCGATATCCACCAAATACATACACTACAGAAATAGTGCGTTCCTTTTCATGCATTTTCCCCTATAAAGAGAGGCAAAGTGCTACACTTGTCCAGCCTGGATATTTACAGGGGAGAAAAGGTAGTGTTTGTACAAGTTTTGAAGCTCTGCACTAAGGCTGGGTGATATGACCTCAAATCAATATCACGATTAATTGATATTCATATTAATTAATATCAAATGATATGATTAATTGCCTTGATAGTTTACTGACAATGTTTGTACTAAATATCCTCTACTCATGAGCAAGGTACCTTCCCCAAGCACTGCTCCCCAGGCGCTGCCAAAAAGCTGCCCACTGCTCACTTGCCCCTTCTCCACCTAAGCACGTCGGAATGTTTGTCTACTAACAGTGTAACGTTACCTCAGTCAAACGATTGCTCTACTGCTCAGTGTAATATTTGACTTAATATTGAAATGTTATAGGAAATTTTCTGATTTGTGTGTGTGTGTGTGGGAGGGGTGAATTGTTTTATTAAATGAGTAACTGAAAAAAAAAAGTTCATTAATAAATTTAACATTAGATTAATAAAAAAAATTGTCATTAGATTGGTCAAACAATGGGAAAATAATCGCTAGATTAATCATTTAAAGAATAATCGTTTGGCACAGCACTACTATGAATTTCAATTTCAAAGGCTACGTTTTATACAGTATATCAGAATACAAACTCCAAATTTTTAGACCCGAATACATATTTCTACGTGAACTGCACTGTCTACTTCCATACAGCCGTCAGGCCTGGTCTTCGTCTGAATCTGTGAACAAACATCCATCCTTTATCTCCTTTATTTGCAGACAGACTGCACTCTTACATAATCCATTTTGCAATCTACATCATTTGCTTTACCCCTGCCAAAAAAACGCTAACATCTCCACCAGGCATGAGCACACAGCTCAACTCTCGACAGGGTCCATGAGGTGCCCAATTCAAGCTTGATACCAGCGAACAGAACCAAAATGAAAGTTTTACACATAATAAAAGTCTGTTCACTGAGTTGAGCTTAATGTAGGAATCGTGCAGAATCATTTAATGATGCTTTTACCAACTTGGTTTAACGAGATTTCATTCACATGTAGATGACCACACCAGCTTTTGAGATTTTTCATTAATTTACACCTTAATGTTATAATAAAATGGAGAAAAAAGCCTCACTGATACTCAAGGTCAAACCTAAAGCTAAAGAGACCGGTATTTTTCTGTCAGTTGGCGCTAACATCTCCACCAGGCATGAGCACACAGCTCAACTCTCGACAGGGTCCATGAGGTGCCCAGTTCAAGCTTGATACCATGTGTTGACAGGAAAATTAACCAGAAAGCCCTGCGTATGTAGGGAAGAGTTATGCAACATATAATCCGCTGGAGGAAGCCCAGGTTAAGATAAATAATCCATTGCGGACCTTTAATGCAACAGTTCCCTACTCAGTCTACGGGGAGCAGACAATCCACATTAAACCAGCTCCCAGTAGCACTGTTGCGGGTAATTTCAGTTTTGTGGAGAAGTGTTGGACGTGTGCACCAGGGCCCAACCGCCACAGGATCTTTAAGACCAATGCTGTTGATGATAATTCCTAATCCATCCATATCGACCAAGCATCTGTTCACAAAGACATATCGGTGTTCAGAAATGATAAAGAACAAAAGAGTCAGGATGTGAGTGTTTGTCTAAGAACTGTGCAAATGCTCACTCTTTCAATCTGTCTCTGTATGTGTGTGTGTGTGTGTGTGTGTGTGACAGCAGACCCCCCACTGGGCGCCAAACGAAGCACTGCAGGGTGCTAATGAGGACCAGAGCAGAGCCAAAAAGACCGCCAAAACTCTGCTCAGCCCCACTCACCTGGCCTTTAGTGCTTAGAGATTCTCAGCTGCTGTGACATGTACAGACTGACATGCCTGACATGGGCCAAACTAGCCTAAATAAATAAAGAAGTGGTTCAATACTTAATTGCTGGGTGTGCTGAAATGAAAGTTAGAGCGTCTTAACAATAGCAAAAATCTGAAAAATACTGAAAGAGAGGGGAGGAGAGACAGAGAGATTGACAGTCATGTCAGGATTATAGAGAGCAGGCGGATCTGATGGCCTTGTGTAGATCCATCCGGAATTTTCTCTTATATAACAGCTTGGACTCTAATCTCTCAGCAAAGCTGTGCAGCAATTATTCTTTACTCACTGTAGCTGCGGTTAGGGATGGATTATGACCATCAGCGACAAATATCAGAAATGATTTAATACCGCGGCTACAACGCTTCCCCGCTCTCACGCCAATCCGACTGATGAAAAATCGTGTCTGGGGAGATTATTGGGGCAAACAGAGTACAGTAGGGGCGAGAGAACATGGGCAAACAAACAAGGAGAGAGCAGAGGACAACATCCGAAACTCAGACTTTGCCCGGTTAGAGATTGTGATTCCCTGACATTATGATGAAATTAGTGATGAACGTAAATTACGTTGGAATAATAAACACTGGCCAGTACAAACTACGCCAAAAGTCATCAGACTTCAACATCCACATTGTTCAACCCGAAATTAGGCCCTTTATGTAAATACACAGAGCTCCGGAAGGACAAGAACTTAAAATCCACTCAAGTCTACATGTGTGTTAACTAAAATGTGTCTAAAATCACAGACCTCACAATACCATTTGGCTTCTAAAAGACAAAGACACATAAAAGGTACATATGCTTTACAAATAAACTATACAAGAACAAACTTGGCATATTCCACGCAATATATACAGTGATAGATTATTTTGTTTCATCTGAACTCTGAAGGCTTTATCTACGAATCATCTTTTCTGTGATGGTCAAAATGAAACACTGATACTCGGTCGACCATTACTAAACACTGAAGCTGAAACTCTTGTGTAGTCTCGTAAGCGTCTCGGCTAGTCTGTTAGACTGTCGTGTTCGCCTTCCAGGTACAAATGTGTAAAAGTGAATCTTTCTTCTTCTGCTCTCTTGGTGCAGGTGAAGTTTGTGACACACTGACCCAAATTCTGACTCAGAGCCTCCAGCAGCTCACTGCTATGATCCAAATCCTCCCTGCGGACATTTTATTACAACACATGCTCTGTTCACACACAAACTTGACGTAAGACCTGACAATTAAACACAAAGATCCTTTAAAGGAAATTGCAGAATAAGCATCATTAAGTGATTCTACAAGATGCTTAAATTTGCCTCAGTTCAAGTCTCGGACTCTTAAATGTTTTGGTGCCAACTGACAGAAAAATACCGGTCTCTTTAGCTTTAGGTTTGACCTTGAGTATCAGTGAGGCATTTTTCTCCATTTTATTATAACATTAAGGTGTAAATTAATGAAAAATCTCAAAAGCTGGTATGGTCATCTACATGTGAATGAAATCTCGTTAAACCAAGTTGCTAAAAGCATCATTAAATGATTCTGCACGATTCCTACATTAAGCTCAACTCAGTGAACAGACTTTTATTATGTGTAAAACTTTCATTTTGGTTCTGTTCACTGTTACAGAAAAGACGCTTAAGTAGCTATTTTTACCTCAAATATCGTTGCGACGCATTTCGCCATTTAATCACCCGGTCTTTGTTTACTCACAAAATCAATGTACGACTTCATTCATATAAACAAAATTCCCTTTAAATAGCATTCATGAATACGTGCCATTAAAGTGACTATATAAAACTTAGATCAGTTCCCTAACGCGTAAAAGTGTAAAAATGACATTTGTATTGTTACAGAAGAGACACTTTGGCTTAATCAGCGCCGTTAAGCGGTTCTGTAAAACGTCAAAGGTTTTATAACACTAATAATCGATAAACATACAGGACTGTGCAAAGGTCTTGAGCAATTCATCATCTCTTGCTTCGAGAGGGCCACTTTCTTGTGTTCGTTAATGCAGTCTTGTGTAGTATTTACACCAACGTTTGCACATATGCTGCAATAAATCACTGCATCTATTGTCTCAATATCCTAGCAAAATAAATAGATACGGTGTGGACCAAGACTTTTGCACAGTGCTGTAGTTCAAATACGTTTTGTTTAAATGTGTAAAATAAAATCTGTGCTGTCTGTTGTCACAGAAAAGTATGACAGCATATTAGGGCCTTTTTTCTTTCTTTTTTTAACAAAAATGTAGCTGAGGTGAGGTAAAAGTCCGAGAAATTCCGAGATTAAAGTCGTACATTTATGAGAAGACAACTCGTACATTCGCAATATCAACGAATATCGGACTTTGTCTCGCAAATGTGTGAGTTTCTTTCTCATAAATCTGCCACTTTAATCACAAAGAATAGCGGACTTTTTCTCGCAAATTTGTGAGTTTCTTTCTCATAAATCTTCCACTTTAATCACAAAGAACATCGGACTTTTTCCTGGTAAATCTAGGAGTATTTTGTCGGAATTTCACGCCCTCCATTCTTCTCTCATCAATCTGCACTGCCCGTCATACGCCGTCGTAAGGAGCGTGGGTGTTTTTACCTCGAACATGGGCGAGGCGCTTTTCTCCGGCAACGTGCATCCCAGCAACTCGGCCACGAACTTTGCCATGCGCGAGGCCGCGCGTGTCCCTCACACACCGTAACGAGCCGCACGCGCCGACGCTGCCGTGAAACCTCCGGTTGGGCTTCAGCTGCGCCGCGGTTTGCGTGAAGACGACGAGCTGGTGCTGGTGTTGGTGTTGCTGTAGTTGGATGTGCAGCAGCATCACCTCCAAACGGAGCTGCACAAAACCGCGGATTACCACAGCGAGCTAAGCGCAGACCCCACGCGACCGCCAGTCCTCTGTCACGAGCTCTGCGCGGGCTGTCGAGAGGGTGCGCGCGCGCGCGTGTGCGTGTTTGATTAAACGGTGCTCACCTGGGAGCTGCACAAAGTGCACTGATTTACCACCATCACGACGCGCGCATGCCCAACAATCACATCGCCATCGCTGCACAAATTAAACGAATTCAATCAAACACGTCACGCTACAACCTTTTGGCTACTTGATAAGTTTTTGTGATTACTTTTTTATTTTCTATGCAAAAACGTCACACCAGTCATTCTAAGAATATGAATTCTTCAAAAGGTTTTTGTAAAATACAAATGATTTTCTGTAGCACAACATAATACACAATAGCAAAATATTGTGTAAATTTGTACATTTTGCGTGTAAAATATATGCAAATCTTTCCAAGACTGTGCAACCCTACCAGAAGTGTCATTTCTCTCACACAGAAGCCAAATTATATGACAATAGTCATCAAACTTTTTGGAGACGGAATCTTTAACCATTTAAAAACATTTTAAAGTCTTTTTCAGCGTTTTAAAGATATTTTTTGTTCTGCAGATGCACCCCCTACAGAATCACCCCAAACATTTTAGATTTTAGATTTGCTTCCACGTTTCATAGTTCCGTGAGGAGCACAGAATTATTGAGTTTAGAATTTTCTCAGTTTTAGCTGATGATGGACATTATATTCATAATAAATAAACTGACATTTATTGATCTTATCATATATGACAATGAACTATGACCACTGATGGCCAGGACCCCCGAGGAGCCAGCAGCTGCCATCCAGAAATGAAGATGAAACAAAATAAAAAGCCTTTCTAAGAACGTATCTATTAGAGAGATGTTTTGTGGAGATGCAGGCGAGCTTCCTAAGTACAAAGACAGCTGCTGGGCAATACAAGATTGAGGGGGTGGGAGACGTGAGATGTCACAAGCATCCAGCAAAATTAGTACAACTGCATCATTTTAAGCCTGCTTTAGGCTATGAGTTTCTAGGAAATCAGAGCAGAGGACATAACTCTGTTGACCCAAAAGTCTGTAGCATCACTGATGCAAGTGCAGTAAAAGCAGTGGCCATTTGTACTGACATGGGCCATATATACAGTTGTTAAACAAAGAGGATATCCAGAGCGTAACTTAAATAGATTGATTCAATAGGATGATTAGATAAATACTTTGCATCTAAAATGAGAGCAATTATTTTTATTATTCTGTTCTAAACGATCTTTCCGAATGTTCTTGACTCCAAATAATATTTTGCCCCGTTGCCCAAACATCCCCCACTATGATGATACCGCTCATAAATCCAGCAAGCTTTATAAATTGTTTACCTCAACACACAAAATGAACCCACAGTCCTACTTTTTAGAGCCAAACCAAATCATTCAGTAACACGACCCATTCTAGAACGTCTTCCTCTTCTTTTCCTGTGAGGACATAATTATTCTCCATTGTGTATCTGGAGCCTGTTTTTAGCGTTCCTTTTCTTCCGCCAGAATGGCTTCATCTCATTGTAACCTCTTAAAATTTTCACTCTCATCTGGCACTTTAAAAAATGCATTAAGGTCTCGAGTGAACGAGGCAGAAAGCGGCGCGATGAGGCCGGGGGTTAAAACCCAACGCATGTCTGCGAGTTCTGGGGTTTTTTAAGGGGGCTGCTCTGGCTGTGCGGGCATGTATAATGAATAGAGAGTGCTACTAACAACCTCTTCCTGGCACAAAAATGCCCATGCCTTCTTTCATGTTTAAACCATTCTCCTATCCCCAAGTCAGATGAAAATATTTAACACCAGTCTTCACAGAACATTTTATTTAGATGTAATATTTCCACTGATTCCTGGAAATGCTCTGTGATCATTCAAAGTCTAAGGCTTTTTGATTGAAATTTGGAACAAATGAACTGGAATCATATGATGCTCCCTTCATCTAATCTCAAAGAATATTTATGCAGTATACAATGGCAAACAAAAACGTTAATGTCAAATAATAGTCAAAAACTTTACATTGGTCTATCAAGATATATAATAGTGAGATTTATTTCATATATAACATTAAGATGACAGATAATCTGGCGCTATGTACTGTATATATACACTATATAGTATGAGAGTAGACATTTCATTATTTTTTGTAAAATCTTTTTCTTTGAGAGGCCGGGTATCAGACATTTTAGCTGGGCCGGTGGTAAGCACAGTGGTCTGACAGATTGAAACACAATGTTGATGACCATAAAATTGGGGGTTTAAATCCCTGGGGAGTCAAAAATCCACTGGTAGGCCCCTGAGCAAGGTCCCTATCCCGTTTCCATGTAATTAGAACACTTCCTCATCTAAAATGGACATGATGCATATGGTCCCTATAAACTGATGAGGGACATGATTCCATATACAAATCAAGAAGTCAAGCGCCTGCTGGGTCTGATGACCTCTCAGTAGCCCATCACATCATGGCACACGTTTTCCCTACAAGCCGGGAGGGCCCGATGGCATAATCTGCTTTATGGTTTATTGCTTTGGGGATTACACTTTCATTCACGGCTTTCTAATAAATAGTGCGGCCCCGTGTGGAATTTGCTCTGCTGCTGCTTTGCTATTTTGGTTAGTGCTTAGACAATGGGATCCAGTGTCATGAACAACAAACAGTTCTGCATCCATCATAAATATGGCAGAAAAATTTTTAGAGCCACGCTGAGTGGAACGGTGTTTAGTTTGCTGTGCCGTTGTCAGTTTTTTAAAATACCGTTTCATCTTTTGTGCTGCAATTGGTGGTGTCCATTTAGGTTTGCGGCACACACAGTGCCAGTCGGTGTGGTTGCCAAGCAGCTGGCAGCGAGATATCTGTGAGGTAGGGCGGCCTTGGTTTATTTTAAACTGAGGCAGCAATTTTTTTGAACCCTGAATTGCAGCGCTTTTTTGCGCGTCAGCCTTCCAGCCTGTTCCGTGCTCAGGTTTGGATGGCATATGGTTCCTTCGTTCAGCAAATATCCCTGGCAGCCGACGCAAAAGTCATCGAGACGTAATCAGCGTCTGCTTTTTAAATGATTCCAAAAATCATTAATACGTTCTCAGCACTGCGGCAAGGTTTTTAGCAGCTCAGACAAACACAAAGAGAGTCGGCGCTTTGCTCAAGGTTGATCTAAGGGATGATATTTCACATCTCTGTAATATAGAAGCATAAAACAAACGTTTCGGTGCCAGCTGGCATGTTTCCCTCACTGGCTTAGTCTGCAAGCAGAGCATGTTGGGGAGGAGGAAAGGCCCTGTGTTTGGGTAGGGGACCAGACCCGGTGAGACAGGTGTGCTACATTTTTTTTATGTGCTGTCGGCCTCCTTGTACACACACGAACACATGCCCTAACACTCAGCACCAAGACTGGAGCAAATCTCTTGTAATAAATGTCGCAGTCAGAAGAGACAGCAGGCGGAACGTTCTGGATGGATGGTGCCATCGTTATCATGCCTCGTTCTGTGTTTGCACCAGAGTTTCCACGTTGTGCCCTGAAGATGTTGCATATGGTTTCACAGTGGTCGGGTGCTGGGTAGCAAGTCTAGCCGCACTGCACAGCGAGTCCCTGCTGGGAAAATCTCTTTGGGGCAGAGGGAGATGAAAAGGAGGAGGAAAAACACAAGGCTTAAGAATATGTGTATCATTCTTGCATAGATAAGTATGAAGAGTTGTTAGCCCCTAGGTGCTCCTTGAAGAGATGAGTCTCCAGAAAATACTTGAAGACAGCAAGGGACTGGCAAGAGGAAGTTTGGAGAGCAGCATCAAAAACGAGAATTTTACGAACATTGTAGGCGACTCTCGCAGTTGAATTCCGGATCAGTCGAAATGGTCTTGTTTCCTTCAATGTAAGTCCAGACAGCAGAGAGCGGCAGTAGTCCAGCTTAGAGATGACCAGCGACCAGATGAGTAACTGAGTAATGTTGGTGGTGAATAGTGGTCGAATCCTTCTCGTATTGTAAAGAAGATATCTGCAGGACCTGCAAATGTGCAGAGAGAATCTAGCGTGACTCCACGATTTCTTGCCTTCTTTGAGTGAACGATAAGTCCTCGTTCACACGGACGTCTGAACCAGGCGTTTTTCTGGCATTCGTGGCACCAGGTGAGCAGGTGAGCGCCGACTGAACGCCGACCGTTTTTCTGCTCATTGGAGCAAATCAAAGCGTTCACACGGGCGTTCAGCACCGGTGTTCGGCCAGCTGCGCATTCGGGTGGCGTCAAATAAACGCTGCATGCAACGCCAGTGAAATGCTATTGCGAACGCCAGTGAAACACCAATCGAATGCAGCTACAAAAAGCAGCAAAAACGCCTATGGCATTCAGATGGCGTTCATTTCGAACGTCGGTGTGGACGAGGCCTAACTTGTGTTCGTGGAGAGATGTCAGCCAAACAGTCTGAGATGAGACGAGTCGAAACATGCTTGTCATTGGAAGGAAAAGAAAGAATAAGTTGAGCCTCATCTGCACAACACTGAAAGGAGAAGCCGTGTGGGGCTATATGTCCCTAAGGGAACAAGTGTATACGGAAAAGAGAAAGGTTCCATGGACAGAACCCTGCGGAACGCCACTTGTGATTGATACAAAATCTAAAAGGGACTACGACTCCGTATTTTCAGTTTTTTTCCTATTTTTTATTTGAGCTAGACAATAGACAATAACTTGTTACACATTTTAGTTATACACAGAGATGCTCATCCGTGCGGTGGAGCGTCTAGCCCCTTGAGCCTGGTGGGCCAGATACCGGTTCATTCTCCTCTTCTGCACAGAAAGATTTTAGAGGAAGACATGGCGCTTGGCATAGCAGTGCTCAATCAGGGTCGTAAAACAGCGGTGGATGCGGCGAGGCCCTGAGAAACGAGGCTGCACTGCAGCGGTGCTCTGATTTATCCTCCCAGCGGCCAACAGAGCGAGGGCCGGGCTATTAGCAAATGAGCCCTAACTCACTCTGACAGTCGCCTTGCCTTCCAGCTCGGTCTCGCCTCGACAGTCTGGAGCTCAACAACAGACGGACTGTGGTCCGGATCTGGACACAGACACCGCTCTATACAGACCCACACTGAGTGCTCTCCAACTGGCCTGAAGAAAAGCTCTCTGACGGGTCTTCTTTGAATCTTGGTGAATACCCTTGTCTGCCACAACATGCTATGTTGTTTCCATAGTTGCTTCAGTGGAAGTAGTGGGAGTTAGCGACCTAGCAACAGACACTTTTTTAAGCTGTGTGTGAGGGGGGAGAGAGGTGTACCAGAAACAGGGAAAAGTTTCATTAATATTAATGTAGCCAAAAAAGTGCACTCCAAACCTCCCACTAAAATAAACATGCACGTGTCCGCAGCTCACATCTGCACTGCATCTCATTTGACTTCAATAATTTAGTGACTGGGGGTCCTCGTCGTGTGCAGCGCTACCTTCTCCATATTAATGAAGAACGTCACAGGCATGCAAGCAGGAGACCTCATGGACATCATGAACAAGAAAAACACTCAGCACTAACGCTCACCACCGTGTAGACCTGAAAGATGCTTTCAGCAAGAATCATAGCTAATCAGAATCAAGCTGTAATTTCATTTGCAGGGACTCCCATCTGGTTTTGGGACACTGTCATGAACAGATTCAGACACGCTCTGTCATGGCTGCCGCTTCTAAACGACATGAATTCACTTTGTAAGTCTGAGACAAAGAAAGACATCACCCACTTAAGTTCCTTCAAACTGACTAATCCCTGATGACTTCATAAGAGTTCGTCTGATGTAAGCACGTCAGGAACTGGTAGAGCGAACAGACTTGTCCAAACAAGCACCAACAGCTGGTGGTGGCCTAGAGATAGGATACTTGTCTGTAGACCAAGAGGTCATAGGTTCACGTCCAACTCTACCTGCTGCCAGAACTACCAACACTGAGACCCTGAGTAAGACCCTTAACCCCAAATTGCTCCTTGGAGGCCGTCCCTGCAATTAGGAGATGGAAGCTGCTTTGGTAAGAGCCATAAATGTAAGTGCTTTTAAGACAATTCTATCAGTAAACACCAGATGACATCATCCCGTTTTGAGCAATGCTTAGAATGTCGTCATTTTCAGTTGCATGCAAGAGCTGTGACTCAGCAGTTACCTTCGAGATATCAACAGCTGACCTTATTTCACTTTAGTTTAAATAAGTGAGTGATTATTTGTCATTGTGAACACAGCACACAGTGCACCACAACCTGCTTTTGACCCATCCATGAAGGAGCAGTGGGTAGCTGACAGAGCAGTGCTTAGGGACGGATGGATGGTACCTCAGTGCTTCCTGTAACCACTGTTTTTGACCCATCCATGAAAGAAGAGTGGACAGCTGATCTGCACCGTCCAGGGATAAACAAGGGCTCATGAGTACCTCAGTTTTACCTTTAGCGGTTCAGGATTCAAACCAGTGACCATCCGATCACGAGCCCAACTGTTACCCTACCAACTGCCCCAAATGTGACCTCTGCTTTTAACCCATCCATGAAGGAGGAGTGGACAGCTGATGTCCAGTGCCCAGGGACGGAGCCTTTGTCATGAGTTCCTCAGTGGTACCTTTACTGGTCTGAGAACTTACAAACCCGTTTAGGCCCAGGTTGCTCCACTATTTCGTACCTTAAATCTTGATACAGATTTAGAATCCAACAGCTAAGGCCTTTCTCCATAAAAAGTTTCAAATTTCAAGTATGCCAGCCTGATAATCCCAGCATCTTTCTCCGTCGCTGGATTCGTTTTAAGACCAATCTGAAATGTCTTGGCCGTGACGGTTTGAAACAGCTGACGAAACAGAGAAAGCTCGGCCGGCCCGCGCACATTTGAGGTGATTACACGGCTGTTATTTGGAACTAGGGCGATCCGAGCCGAGCCGAGCCTCTGGAGACCGGAGCCGTCTGCTCCTCACGGGAGTGATTACACACCAGTTCGGTTAAACCGTCACGGAGTCGCCGCATCCCGGACACACCGCGTTAGCTGATTAGCTTTGAAATATGCTACACCGTGTTCTGAGGTGGACTGGAGGGGGGTTTGTCATGTCTGAAAAGAACTTAACGTCATCTCAGAGTTTTGAGAATAAAAATGAAATAAGACAAACACTGGCCGTACGACTGTAGAAATCTGGCCCAGATAGACTGAGCGTCACCGTTGTCCCGAGGCGAAAGACAGAACGGCGGTATCACGCCAATCACTCTCCAACAGAGAGCCCATCAATCATGAAATCACTGCGGCAGCACGTTCTCAGAGGGCCATGGGAAAGCGCACAGACAGACAGCCTTAAATGGCTCCAAGGCAGGGCACGCTAGAGAGGGAAAGGGACTTTCCTGGTCGCGTTTCAACACAAGAAAGATGACAAATTGAAAATTGCATCACTGATAGTACAAACCCCTAACACACACACACACACACACACAAATACACACAGAAAAGACCCAATTCTCAATTCCAGATCATCAACAATTTCAGGAACTAAGTCACATTTCTTTCAAGAAAGATCATTATTTCCTAGATGTCTGAGAACAGTTTCTATTCATACAGCTTTCAGAGCGTTTGGGTGACTGAAAGCTTGGGTTGGTAACCATGAGATTTAGGGTTTGAATCCCAGGAGAGCCATCCTTGAGCAAGACCTTTAACCCCAAGCTGCTTTAGGGAAAGTGTTCCTGCCCTTAGGTAAGTCACTCAGGATAAGAGCTTCTGCCTAAATGGCATAAATATAAATAAATATTTGTCCATGATTTCATACCATCAAAAGTAGGGATGCCACGATTCAACAATCTACTCCGACATAATGAAATGATCAACAACCGAATCTTGTAACGTCACTTTGTATTTTGATTAAAAGAGAAGATTGGTTTTTCATTTTAATGTCTGGATGAGCTCAGGAATAAAAATGTCAGATGACGTTTTAGTCACTTTTTGTAATTTGATATGAATGAATAAATCAGCTTATGACTAATATAATCAGGATCCGGAAACGAATCGAAATCGTATCGACTTTGTGATATCAGCAGATAGTAAATTGATATAGAAATCAATATAACAATACTTATCCCAGGACTATGGGCGCAAGCCAACACACTTCAGGGTGCATAGCGGGTTTGTTCTCTTCATTTTCATGAATTGTTAACTAATAATAAAAAATGGGAAAATCCTTGACTTGCTCCTGCAACTTTATTGCAACTTTCTATGCAATTTTTTTTAGAAAAGCTCCCGCAAATTCAGGCATTTTAAGCTGCAACAATCTCAAAAAAGGCCTGTGAAATCCTGGAGGGACTTATAAAAGAATCAAATATACAAAGCTATGAAGCTACACAAAGATCAAAATGATGCCTTCAGAAACTATGAGAAAACTTGACAACACCCACTATATAACCCTGCTTCTTGTCCTCCACTCTTGAGGTATTTTGCCCGATCTCAGCCCACACCCCCCCCGACGCTGCATTTAATCCGTCTCTGCCGTCGACTCGGACGCAGAAAGCATCCAGAAAGCTCCTTGACGCCCCGACTTGACCTCGCGTCTCCCTCGACTGAAGCTGCCGCCATGCAAAGATTAAAGAGCAATTAAGAGCCACTCTGCAAATGACAGATTAAGAGGAGGGGAAAATGGCAACGTGCCACTGACCTACTTCTGCTCAGTCAGCGGGACGGAGGGCATCAGAGATGATATATTAAAGAGGCACGATTTCGAGGAAGATATAGCGAGGACATGTGCCGCCGCGTTGCATTAGCAGTGATGGGGAAAATCAGCAGAAGTAGAGTTTCAGAATTTCAATAAACTCGACCAACGAAACTATCAAAATTGAGGTCTGTCAAAAGATTTTCAAGTTAAATCATCTCAAACAAATAGGTTTTAACCCATCAAAGAACTCTGTCCATCAGCTGAAGCATCACAAACATTGACTGCAGTCAAGAAAGAAGGTATTGACAGCTCCAAATATCAAGATGTTTTATCAGCAGCTTCCTCTGGGATGACGAAACGCAAATTCCAACATTATGACCCAAAACACATCCAAAGCAACACGGAATGACTTCAACAAAGAAGATCAAAGCCCTGCAAAGACTCATTCGCAACATCAAACCCACAGCAATATCTGAAGTTCAATCCTTTTGTAATCATCATGCATCATTTTGTTACTTTGCACAGACCCAGAAGCCTAGCTGTGATCCGTGTTGATACGACACACATTCCCACTTCCTCCAGCCTCCACCGTGAATCATTTTGCACACGGCGGCGGCAAACACGGTCATCAATAATAAGCCAGGGATTGTGCGAAGTGTGCCGTCAGCAATAAGCAACTGAAGGTCAGCAAAGTCTGAGGAGTCACATGAGGACTTTGCTTTCAAGTCTAGTTTCTCAGCCCGCAACATGCTGACACTTGTCATCTTATATGTCATCCAAATGTCAATATGATTAAAGATCAACAGCATTGATCGTGGTTACGTTCACAACAAGACAACGTTCACCGATGGGGCTTTCACTTTGTAACTTAATGAACAAACCCAGACGTATAGTTACCAAATTCAATCACTGCAAATGTTGTATAAGGTAAGTCTAACAAGGTACAAAAGTGTTTCAGTCGCGATTTCAACACCGCTGACCATGTGAAAGTGCTAAACAAAGCCAAAAAATAACCAGTCAACAGAGGATTTGGCCCAAGAGTGTAGGATAACCTGCAGGACCTGTGCAGCTAGTGCTTTACAAACATGTTCATGCACCATTCTTCCCTAAAGCGGTTTAGCGGTGATGCAGTTGAGGGATATTCACCTCTCGTCTTAGCTGTTCTCACGTCCTAAATTTCAGAAATATTTTCCTGCTGCCTATTTTCGTCATCCCCGAACACCACCAGCCCTCTGCAGTCCCGTGTACAGGCACGGAGCAGATTTAACATCTACCATCCACCCAAGTGGTATTATAAATTATAGAGGTTATGCACCATGAAATGGAAGCCCTGCTGCTCGTTAATGTTGTGGGGCATCAATATGCTTAGCGGTGGGCTATGAAGAGAAGCACGGCTCGCCTCAGTTAACACGGGCGAAGATGCTGAAATTTACTGTAATGCTGAATTCTTGTTATTTGTAATTATACCCCACATTAACGCAGCTAATATTGTTTGTCAAAACACTGCCCTCCAAAATATTTGTTGATTAAGATACATTTTCTGGTAATTACCAGTTAATAGCTATATGGTAACACTGTGCATCCCCAAGCATTCACAGTCGAAGGTGAAAATGGGGGTTTGACTGAAATCCTTTATCCACCCCCATAAATGGACACTCCACCCAAAAATGATAATGGGTCTTCGTTGTCTTTCATTTGAAGAAGGTGTACTTTGGGTGGAACGTCCCCTCAAAACCCTGGGGTGGAGTGTAAATCAGACTCAGTAGCCCAAGGTCATGTGTCTGTGTTTAGCCATTCTAGCCTCAAGCAAGCTCCTAAACGGGGTCTAACAAGGTGCTGCTCACAGCTGGGTCCCCAAATTCTTGTAAATAAATGTATAGAAGGAAGGATAAACAATCTCAGGCAAAAACAAAGGCATAGCAATTTTGACAATATGACAATCTATTTGGGCAACATGCCAGTAATTTCTCAGCACAAATACCCGATGAAGATATTGTTTCACAGCAACAACTAATAAAGTACGGCGAGATTTACCTTTAAACTTACATTTTTGCAATACTGGATAAATGCATTGACCTTAAAAGTTGACCACAGAAATATTAGTGTTCTATCACTACAAGAAGAACTGTGAGTTCTATAATCCTTGGTTGAATATATGTTTTATTCATTTCAATTTTTCTTTTCTTCCACTGTATTTCCCTTCTTTTCTCTTTGGAACAGGACGGGGAAAATCGGGTACAGTTTCAGTTTTCACACACATCTACGGAAGGAGTATTTTTTATGTATTTTACGTTTGTTAAAACACCAAAGTTTTAATTACTGGGGTTTTGACTCGGTTTTATGGCTCTACGTTCTCATAGCGCCCCCTAGTGTTCTTGCGGGAAAATACACCGGCGGGGGGAAAAAAACCATCACGTGAAGAAGTCACGTGCAATAACATCACGTCACTTCCGTTATGCAGTGATTTTATTTTATTCCTACACTCTACTCTACTCTCAGCAGACTTCTACACCCAGTCTCGCGTTCATTTGGTTGGACGCTTTTTAGTTCACAGGTCACTAGGAATAAGTTTTGCGCAAGACGCGACTGGTGGGGAGGTGACGCTGCGCATGCGCCGGGCGCGGCTCGACCGTGTTTGACAACAAGCGGTCGGTGGTGCGCGCGCGGCCGCCGTGATGGCCGAAAACGACGAGAACGAGATCATCGAGCACCACGACGATGAGGAGATGGAGAAGATGAAGGCGCGCACCTTCCCGGTGCGCGTGACGCGGGCGGAGCGGGGAGCACGCGACCGTAGCGGCAGCAGCAGCAGCACGCAGCCGTCACACCGCCTGCTAGCGTATAGTGACGCGCTCATCTCCATCATCGCCACGGTCATGGTGAGAATGAATGCCACACATCATCATCAGCACCATCCTCATCAACCTCATCCAACATCCTCATCATCCTCACTACCATCACCATCCTCATCCAACATCCTCATCATCCTCACTACCATCACCATCCTCATCCACCTCATCCAACATCCTCAAAATCCTCACTACCATCACCATCCTCATCCACCTCATCCAACATCCTCATCATCGTCACTACCATCACCATCCTCATCAACCGCATCCAACATCCTCACTACCATCACCATCCTCATCCACCTCATCCAACATCCTCATCATCCTCACTACCATCACCAACCTCATCCAACATCCTCATCATCCTCACTACCATCACCATCCTCATCAACCTCATCCAACATCCTCACCATAAGCAATCTGCTCGTGTTATAAATGTGTAATGTCTTGTCTTATCCGCAGATTTTACCTGTGGCCCACACAAAATTTCAGGACAATGAGGTAAGAACAGCGTCTATATTGCATTCTTCTTAGAATTCCATTCCATCCCACGCATGGGCGTCTACGTGTTCTGTGTTTATTTCTACAAACGGCACGAAAAAACCTAAAGCCGAGTTCTAGTGTTGACTCTTGCCATTATCCTCAACATATGATGCGCATCAGAATACACAGCAGTATGCCGAGCATAAGAAACCATGCGTGTCACAATAAGGATGACACAAAACGATGCAGGATACAGAAGACATTACAATAAATGTCATGAGAAAGACGATACAAAGAAGCCACAATACCTATATTTATCATGATGCAGGAGACACAGAACTATTCTCATCATGTATATCACAATACAGAAGGCAAAATGTCATGTTTCGCTCTACAAAAGTTCATTCTGAATTTTTCACTGTATATGAGGTACAATACTGCGTTTAACTATACAGTAGGCACAATACTATTTTTCATCATGAACAAGAGACAGTACTCCACGCAGGAGACTCGATACAGAACTTCTGCTTCACGATTCAGGAGACACAAGACTATATTTCAACATACAGAAGAGAGGATACTTAAGCCAGTGTTTAAATACTTGAACAACTGAGTCACTACTTCTCTTCAGAATAACCATTGACTTGCAAACACTGACACTTCCCCCTCGTTCTGCTTTGTTGGCACATATAAAACCAAATTAGGCTAATCAGCAGAATATAAAGTCTTGGCAAAGTTCAGATGTTGGAGCAAAGACGTCTAAATGTAAAAAAGGGTGTTAATGTCTTGTTTTACATCCAGGAACTGAAGGAGAGCATACAGATGCTCCTCACCACAAAGATCTCGGTATACTTGATGACATTTCTGATAGTTACAGTAGCGTGGGCAGCCCATATAAGGTAAGAATCATTGGAAATGTGCTGGTTCATATTTAACACAAAGTTTTGTTACTGTAATGACCCTAATTCATGCCATCTCCATTGTTAGGTTGTTTCAGGTGATTGAACGCATCGACGACACTCTTGCACTTCTTAATCTTGTGAGTACACACAGAAATAGTACTTGACACGTGCACAGGAGAACCAGAAATGCGTACAGGAGTTTCGATCGTCTCGATGGAGATATCGCACAAGGTCTTACTTCCTTTTCTCGCCCCTATTTCAGGCTTGCATGATGCTGATAACGTTCCTTCCGTACACAGTGAGTAAGACTCTTGAGGAACAGTCTGCCATTTTGATTTTTGCCAACACTCTTTTTCTACAAACCCAAAAAAACCCAATGGTTTTTTTTTTCCATCTCTTGCAGTTCACTCTGATGGCAACATTCCCAAGTAACATCCTGGGCATCGTGCTCTTCTGTGCCTGCGTCATTGTGATTGGCCTTATTCAGGTACATGAGCTGGATTCAGAGTTTTAAACGCTTTCTAGATTTACCATTCCCTCATTTGCTGACGTGTAGATGTGTATTTGCAGGCTCTTATTGTCCTGTACGGGTTCAGCCGTCCTTTCCTTCTCAACGAGCACATCCAGCTGTCGGAGAACCAGGCCTACTACCGACGCCACATCCTCGAAGTTATAATGAGGGTCCCCATCATGTGCTTCTTTGCCGGCGTTTGTTCGTTCCTCTTTTTCCAACTGGTTAGTAATTAATGATTTACTACTCACAAGGGTCTTGGGGCTCAGAGACGCAATGGTGGCACTTTTGACAAACAACTCAAGACGATGAGATTAGTCATTTGCAGAGTAGTATTTTTTTTAGAAGCGATATCCGAGTTAAACAGGATTCCGCCAAACAGATTCCTTACAGAAAACGATATCCAAAAACGATCCAACGACTTACAGGAGCAAACGGGTCAATAAAGACAGAATGCTCAGTATCCAACGTACTCCTGGTCCTTAAATCTAATGGACATCCCTAAAGTCTCAAAGAAAAGACCCTTCCCAATTATGTAGTTATGAGGCCATCTAGTGGTGAGGAGAGTGAACAGCACCTGGAGTTATCACCCGGCCCTTCTTATTCTAATTTTACAGGGACTCCCTGGAGCAACTTGGGGTTAAAGGTGGTGCTCAACGCTGGTTTTAGGGTCACCTGGGATTGAATACCCCCGAGAGAAACTCCGAGTTTAAGAGTACAACGTCATCCCGCCGCTTTTGAAAGTCTTGTACTGAATTCAAGGCAAATGTTATGATGTCTTTGCGATCGACATAATACACTGACACCTTCATTAAACTACATGAAAACTACGTTAGTAATTAATAGTACTAATTGCCTGCTGTCTGGCGTCTACGTATTTGTTTTACAGTCATACGTCCTGCTGGCCATCGTCATCTTCATGCCCTACATTACTCAGTCTTTGAAATGGATTAGGAATAAAGCCATTGGTGGTAAGCGTTGTACATGAATACTGATGCTCGATTTTTTTGTTTTAACATAAACGTTCATAAGTATTTGGTCGCTGCCCGTCTTCCCCCAGACCAGCAGGAGGACACTCCAGACTCCATGCTGTTCTACACCTACCTCCCCAGTGAGCCCCTGAGTAAGGAGCGAGTGGAGGCCTTCAGTGACGGCGTTTACGCCATTGTGGCCACTATGCTCATCTTAGACATATGGTCTGTATCTCCCTTTAATGGTCTAAATTGGAGGTTGACTGATATTGTTTTTTTCAGGGCTGATATCAACACTGATTATTGCTAGAGGCCGATAACCGATATTTGGAACCGATATGCAAATCTGTCAAAATTTAGAAATTTGTTCCAATGTTAAATCCAATATTAAATAGCCATGTAGCGTTTTCCACCTAATTTATCTACATAATAACATCAGTAAAATACCTGTTGAAAATGTGTGTCTGATGTGCCACACCTCACCTCTCCTCCAGCGAGGACAACGTGCCGGACCCGTCGGTGGTGAGTAAGCAGTTCGGCGGCAGCCTGGTGGCGGCACTGCAGCAGTACGGCCCCGAGTACCTGGCCTATTTCGGCTCGTTCGCCACGGTGGGCCTGCTGTGGTTCGTGCACCACTCACTGTTCCTGCACGTGACCCGGGCCACGCGCTTGATGGGCCTCTTCAACACCTTCTCGCTGGCCTTCGTGGGCGGCCTGCCGCTGGCCTACCAGCTGACGCACGAGTTCCCGCCGGGCTCCCGCAACGAGCTGGAGGCGGTGCAGATCAGCTGCGTCATCATCTTCTTCGCCGGCCTCTTCCAGCTGGCCATGTGGGTAACGGCACTGTTCTCCGAGCGCTGCACCCTGCGCCCGCAGGTGCGCTACGGCGGCCGGGAGCACGCCTTCATGCTGGCCAAGCTTTCGCTCTACCCCTGCGTGGCGCTGGCCACCTTCCTCCTCACCTGCGTGCTCAGCCGCTTCAGCGCCCCCATCTTCCACCTGATGGAGATCTCCGTCCCCTTCGCCTTCCTGCTGCTCAGGCTGCTGGTGCGGCTGGCTCTGGCCACCATCCGCTGCCTCTTCCGTCCCGACCGGCCGGGCTTGGGAAGCACGCTGGTGGAGGAGGAGGGGGAAGAGGAGGAGGAGGAGGCGGAGGAAGAAGGTTCACGTCTGCCCTTTAACGACATCGTCACCTAGCAGTAGAGATTTCTGGGTTCGTATTTACAGAGATGCGTCTCATTCCTGATCCCTCGGGGAAGACGGGGACAAGTTGTTCCAGTTTTGCTCATTTTGGTCGGGTGGTGGCCTAGTGGTAGGATGCTTACCTCTGGAGGTTGTGGGTTCAAATCCTACCTCCAGCACTACCACCACCGAGCCTCTGAGCAACACCCTCAAGCCCAGTGGGTCTAATGGACTGAAACCCTGTATTGGTGATAAGTCCTCAGAGCAAGGCCCTTGAAAATGCTCCAGGGAGCTCGTCACTGTAATTGGAACAAGTGACAAAATCTAAACTGCAATCCAAATCTGCTCAAGCTTTAGTATGCAACTTTTCAGGATAGTACTAAGTATTAGTATTAAGGAAATTAGGCTTCTGCAATAAAACATGAGGAATCCAGCGACTAAGGGATGTTCTGGATTCCTAAATTTTTCCAATACACAGGAACAAATTACACTTTTAAGACATTTAGCAAATATAGTCCCTCAAAATCTAGAAATGAGGGCGTGAGAGGTATAGGAACGATGTAATAAAACAGTGAAGCCTGCCCTACCTGGAACCTAAAACCGTCCAAAACAAGATTAATATACAGTCTTTACTTTCTGCTAGGGATGTGCAAAAATTCAATCGAATCGCGATTCTTCCTCCGTCGATTCAAAATCGATTCATAATGGCGCTAGTTTACGACACGAGTTCAGCTCGCCAATCCTACAGATGGCACAACGTGGAAATCTGCCCAGACAGACCTCTTTCGCGTGCATAAAGGACATGCAGTCAGTATGTGTACATATGCATTTACATTTAGGAAACTACATTTGATTCTGTTGATCCGCCGCAGTCAAATGGAGAACGTAACTCAAAACAGCAATCAGGAAACATTCATCTGTGTATTAAATTGTGAATCGTTTATGGGTCGCGACTCGCTTATGAATCATGAATCAATTTTGAATTGAATTGAAAAATCAATTCAGACCCCTAAGCCCGACCCCAGACTACATTTGATTGTGTGATGTTTTTGTTGATCTGCCACAGTCACATGGGAAAAGTAACTCCAAGCAGCAATCTGAAAACAAATTCATCTATGTAATGAGTCATGAATCGTGAATCAATTTTGAATCGAATTGTGGGTCCAAGTATCGGAATCGAATCGCGAGTTCCTTTCTGCAGTAACTTTCCTGTCGTTCAGCAGTCTGAGTTTTAAAAACCTTACTTATGATCCGTGAAACGAATATTCAATGTCTTTCTTTCCCCTCAACGTAATGTTAATGTTTTTCATTGTCAAGAGTTAACAACGAAACCCATAAAAAGCCATTAACTTCTGCCAAAGCTTCGGGAACTTGAAAAATGACTGTCCACTGTTGTAATACATGCTGCTGATCAAGGTTCGGAGTGTTCTCAGGATGCAAGTTCCAGCTTGTCTGATGCAGCAAACCTTTCACATGACACGGCTGACGTTGAAGAGCACACCCATTACTACAGTGAATACTGGAACCATCAAGTGACACCCTCCACTCTAATGTAATAGACGTTGCACTCCATGTGAAAGCTTTTAGGCACTTTAGCGCATCGGTGAGGGCCTTCTTGCACTTTTCCCCAGATTCAGGTGTGATGTGTTCATTAAAAAGATGAAAACAGCCATTTGAGGTGTTACGACGTGCATGTGCTTATACTGGCAGATTTTTTGTAGCTTCACTTACAGGCAGGGTCTGGCCATTTTTAACCAAACGTTTTGGTTTTTTTTTTTTGCTTTTCTTCCCACTCTCATGAGGAACTTAACCAGAAGTCTGGTTGATTTAGTAAAGAAAGGCTAAATCTGGGCATAGTAGAACCCCTGTTTTAAGTAGGGAAGCGCCGAGCCGATACGTGGATGTGATATCGGTCAGAAAACGACTCAAATAGCTGGATCAGATTTAAACAATGGAAATGCTATTTTCTGCTGTAGTAAAATACATGATAATCCGCAGGAAGTTATACGTTCAAGCGCTACCACCCTTAACCCCAAGTGCTTCCAGAAAAGACTGTCTCTGTCATTTTTAAACGTAAGACGCCCTGGATAAGAACGTCTGTTGAATACTATGACCAACTGTGGTCTTAATAATACTTTTAACAAATGTTGGTCGACAAAAATGGCCAGTCCCCGCCTGCTTGATGAAGCGGAATAGTGCTCGTCCCCGTTCTTACTGTTGTCATCAAACCCCCAGTGGACTCATCCCGAGTCGACTTACCTGAACGCACGTCATCTCCGTTCCTTAACATACCGTCCCGTTTTCCTTTCCTGTTTGTGCTCTCTGAATGGCTGCTCTACTAAACCAATATCTACAAAACAAACACATCATTTGATTATTTCAATAATAAAGTTTACCTTGCTGCTTGTTGAACTAAACATGCCTTTTTGCTTTTGCTGTTCTTGGACCAAACGTACCGAGATCGGAACGAGGCAGATGTAAAGGAAACAAGATTTTTATTCAATAAATAATAAGAATAACAATAATAATAATAATTTCCTACATTTTCTTTGATTTCATTCAAGTGAGCCCCAATACCATTATTATTATTATGATTATTTGTTCAGGAATTCTGGGTAAAATTCACATCTTAAACCCCATTTTTAAACCCCTCTGTTAGAAAATAAATCTGTAAATCATAAATAATTACAACAAAAAAACAATGAGATCCCAGCGTTTTTTTTTTTTTTTAAACAATCAGACATTTATGAGTAAATCATTTTTTCTTTCTGGATAAAATCAGAACGTAAACCGTGCAATAGCTCTGAGGAATAAAACTGAAACTGTTACAACTGTGGAAGCCCCGTAAGTTTGTTTAAGCTATGGACCCCCGACTTATATTGGTGGATTTCCTTTTTTTTGGTCTAACAGTCATGCAATATTCATCCACGGTTCTCTCTAAACGGTCTGGGAGAAAAGCAAAGCCACAATTTTAATCAAGCGCAACAAGCAGGGAACGGGAGAGGGAAGGAGGGGAGGAGAGGAGAGAACAGGAAAGCGCCACTCAAGTTCAAATTTACAGTACAAATATCTGGTCCCAAACTCCACAAGTTCCTACCGGGATTCTTACGACAACATCACTAGACATTATGGAGTAGTCAATAAGTCCAGTAACAGAGACGACGTCTCCTGTAAGATCTGGAGAGAGATTTGAGCTAGAAGCAGGATGAGAGTTAGTAGGGCTGGACGATATGATCTCAAATCAATATAACCATTAATTAACAATTATTTTGTTACTAGTTCACTGACAAGATTTGTGGGTATTTGGCAGCATAACGATTATAGAGTTGGCCCCGTGATCAGAAGTGTTGGACCAGTAAAGGTACCACTGAGGTACTCGTGAGCAAGGTACCGTCTGGGGGTGTTGAAATAAATCGCATAATCTATGCATCACGATGCGGACGTGGATGATTCTGCGATCGATGCAGTGGCAGGCCATAATGGGTTATATTGGGGTTTTTCAACCGGTGGTCTGCTGCCCCCTGGTGGTCCGCGGCGGCATTGCAAGTGGCAATCCAGTTTCACTACAAAAATAAATAGTAGAAACTTTTTTTCATTTTATTTATTTTTCAAGACATTTCCAGATGAGTTGGGAGTCTTGAATTTAATGCAAATATCTAAAAAGGAACAGAAACCGTCCCAATGGGAAGCATCGAGATTGTATCGAATCAATTTGTTGACCTGATCATCGTAATCGAATGGTGAGACCAGTGAAGGTTTCCACCTCTACGGTACATGAACACACACTGGGGAAAGTCTTAACAGAGGGATTACACTGATTAATGTGGGTTTTGATTGAGTCGCCCAGCCCTAGTCCCCGGTCAGCTCAAGAAGTCTCCCCTTATTGCTCTTATCGGGAAAAATCCTGTCATCATTAAGGAGCACAGGGGGAAAAACAGTGCAAAATTCGGAGAACGAAACGTCAAAAATCTCTAATCTCCCTCTTACGTCATTTTGTTCTGCATAGGACTGATTCAGGAGCTGATTAAAGATCACAGGGTCGAACAGTTGCGGAAGATATCATTATGAGTTTGAATATTGAAATAAACTGCTTTGGTAAACAATGAGGAAGCATTTCCGCTGATCACATTTGCCAGAAACGCTTCCTGTAACACACGATATTGCTATCAGACGCATTAACAAAAACGCTAATGTCGCAAACGTTGCGCCTACAGCCTACTAGCACATGGTACAACCTGAAGAGGGTGTTTTTTGAGTCACGACGGGCCTCAGGCCTGGGCCCTGGCCTCGCTACAGTGCAACTAAAACCGCAGACTGGTCTGTGGGGCGGATGAAGCTCAAAAAGCTCGAAAAATCACCAGCTGCAACTGCGAAGAAGCAACCGGGCTCCAGTCTGACCACTTCTCCACCCCGACAGAAGTTTGAACATGCTAAATTGTCAGCAAGTTAGTTTGTTTGCATATATATATATGCAATATATAATCATAACTCTAAAATGTAGATCTTAATTAATCACACAAGTATATTATTTCTATATATTATAGTTAAAATCTTCATATACTCTTTCTATTTACAGCAATACATAAAAGATATGTACACACACGGTTACGATGAGTCTGTGCTACGGCTTCAAACTTCCGTACCTTTAACGTTAACATCCTGTGTTGCTGCTGCTCTAAAATTCTCACTCACTCTCACACACACTCACACTCACACTGACCAGGACAAGAGACTGCGACTACTTTTAGCAGTAATAGTGCGACTTACAAACAAAACATGCCTTTTCTTTAAATTGTTGCTTAGTGTAAGATCTAGGAGGTCACGCTGCATGCTGTGTAAAGGTAGCAGCTCTCAAATTTGCCCCGGTGTCGCTTCACAGCTTAGAAATTATTGCTCTTCTTCCTGCTGTGATTTAAAAAAAACAAAATAAAATAAAAATCACGCTCACAAGTAAGATCACAAAACGTGAAATCAGTGCAACGCTCTGGTTCTGCATAAAAGCTACTTCCAAACGTCCAGTCCTCCACATTCCCGTATCATGTGCTTCCCGTGTGAAGACGGAAGACGCTTTTGTCCTCGTCCCCCCTCCTCGTGGCGGTGGCCGTGCGCGTCTGCTCGGTGCCGTGCGGGTGGGAAGCGCGAGGCGAGGTCTGTCTGTGAGTGTGTTTTGCGTTTGTCGAGGGGGGAAGATGCTGCGGTTGCTGTAAAGTGTGTCTTGTTGGTGTGTGTCTTGCGGAGGCCGCAGTCATGTGGTGGACGACCGATGGTTAAACGTTACTGTTTCAAACTGTAGTGGTGAGCGACTTCCCCTCGACCCACCCCCATCCCCAGGCCCATCCCACCGCCGCCGGCGCCGCCCCACCCCCAACCCCTTATTGGTCCAGGACAGCAGGGGGCAGCACACCCTTCTCTCTCAGGTGGTTGCGCAGCGTGTTGAAGATGCTGAGCTGCTGCTCGGGTTGCAGGACCAGCAGCTGCTGCAGCACCTTGCTGGGGTTCGGACCTCTGCAGGACACACACACACAGCAATAATGAGGACGGCGCAGGCAAATACAGGTACATAAACAGCTGCTCTATTGAGGAGCTCTACTGTAAACGTCACCTGATAAAGCTGGCTATGTAAACGTGAACAAATGTGGCCATCAGGTACTGACAGTCGAAGCGGTCCATGATGCCGCCGTGGCCCGGGATGGTGTCTGCAAAGTCCTAAACAAAAGAAAGAAACAGCTTCCCCCCGTTAGTGGCGACGAACTGCTTTTTTTTTGGGTCGCTATGAAAACCAGACGGAGAGTTAGGACTTACTTTGATCTTAAAGGCTCGTTTGAATCCGCTGGCGAAGAAGCCGCCAAACGGCCCGATGAGCGATGCGAACGAGGAGAGGGCAATGCTGTGGATCTGAAACGGGTACAAATTCACCGTTTTCTGTGGGAGGAGAGAAAGCAGAAAGCAGTTTTGAAACTCTCCAGTAAAACACGTGTGAGAGCCGCGTTAAAGAGTAGGGGTCGACCGATTATCGAGGGCCGATATTAGGCATGTTTTTGATTATCTGTGTTTAATTTTGACCATCACCGATATTACGTAATTACAAGGTGCGCTACTGTAGCTCCACTGCCATCTCTTCTCTTTGAGCCGTTTGTGCTCGACTCACCGCTTCATTTAATGTCCTGCCCACAACAGTCTCTGACTGGCTATATGTCACACGAGTATCAATGCTGAAGCCTTGCTGTCACTCACACCACACTCACACACAAGCGCAGCATGAAGCTCCGAGAAGGAGAAGAAGAGATGCAATTCTAAATTCTGACAGATTCCAAATATCGGTTATCGGCCCCGTTAACTAGCGATAAACTGTGTCGATATCGGCCCCGAAAAATCAATATCGGTCGACCTCTAATTATAAGAATTGATATTGACAAAAAAAGGTTGATTTGTTGCCATTTTTGTATCAATGACTATGTGCTTGTGTTTTCTACTATTTGTGGATTCATTCATTGAATTCCCCATTGGAGTAAACTGTACATGGTAATGAGGAGGTCTCGGACACTTGATACTATTAAGTTTCCGACATGTAAAAACAAATGTAGAAGCTCTATGAATCTCAAAGTGAAAACATTGGCTGAAAATTGATGAAAACTTGGCCTTAATTAGGAGAAAACGTATTTTATCACGTTTTACTTAAAAGTGCTCATAACTCCCGTAAGCAGCTTCCAGAAGATGGCATTGGCGCACCTCTTTTTCCCTCCACACAAATCAACGTCTGTTGTGTCAGTGAAATTTCTATAGATTTGGCAGCAAAGCTAATGTCTCTGGAAGAGAAACAGGACTGCTGTTGGACTTTCGCACCCATCGGAGAACTTTCTGCACAGTCGCAGGCAGCGTGTACTCCTGCATCACGAACAGGTCCGAGGGCTCACAGTCCACGGCGAAGCGGTTCGTCTCGCTGTTGTACTCCACCGGGCACACAAAGTACTGGTACTGGGACAGCAGGTAGGCAAACTGAAAAGTCCATGGGGACACAATTCTGGTAAACTGCAGCATTTGTATATTATATTATTTCAGCGTCTTATCAAGTTTCACTGTGCTTTTTTTAAGGCTGATCTCGTGGGGTCGCACTTACTACAAAAGCAAAGGCGACGGTGGAAAAGAAGCCTCCGATAAACCCCTCCCAGGTCTTCTTTGGAGAAAGCTGAGAGAAAACAAAAGTACAATCACTCTCCTGCTCAAAGGTCATGGCCTTTTTAATGAAGATATATTTGAATATACAGTTCAACACTTAAGTCGAGATTTATCTGCATGCACATTTGGTGCTGCACAAGAAACGGCCACAGAAGCATCTACTGAACAACCACCGACTCAAAAGTGGGGTCGAACGGGAAGGTTTACCTTAATAAGAGGTGTTCGGCCAAAAAAGAAGCCAAACAGGTAGGCCATGATGTCATTACAGATGACTGTAGATATGGGGACAATGAACCTGCGGCAAGCAAACACAGCGCTGGTCATTTACACTTATATTCCTTCAGCTGTAAACAAACTTGCTGAGGGGCGGAAGGATGAAGAGGGAAGTGAATTTCAATTTGATGATATGGCAAAAGTCCTAAACTTTCTGACACTCAAGTTTGGAAACTTTTAACGGAATTAAATTCAATGCTGCGTCCATTCACTGCTATAAAACTTGCCACTTTTGCTTCAGCTTGTTGTTTTACAGAGCAAACACTAGCCTACCAGTAAATCTCGAGTGTCAGAAGCTTGAGACGGGTCGGTCAAGTCGGACTCGATATCCTGCTTACCAGATCATTCCTTCAAACAGGTTCTGAATGACCAGGTGAGACTGAGTAACCACAATCAACAGGGTCACATGGGTCCAAGCAAACTGGAATGGCAATAAGACACACACACAAATATACACACAAATCAACACACAAATACAGCATCAATGGAAGAGTGAGGATGACATTCGGCTACTGAGGATGACGAGGCTGATGCAGCTTTGTCATTTACTTTTCCAACACGAGCTCAGAACATTTGGTGACGCTGTGAAATTTGTGGCATGTTTTTAGTCGGTGAAAGGAGACATAGCATAGATTCTTGCGTAGATGATCTCGGTAATCTAGATCTAGATCGTACGGGCGCAAGGGCTAATAAACCCAGGCCATGCTGAAGCGTAGAGTGTAATATTTTACAGCACCTGGAGCTGCTCCTACTAATGTCATTTCAACTAGCCTGCGGAGCCAGCTTGCGTAAGCACGGCAGGAAGTTACACCTTACGGAAGCAATAAATGATGTTACCGAGGTTGTGGCCTGTGGTGTGATAAATCAACTCTTGTGTGGCCTGGACGTAAAAATCCCATTGGTTTTGTCCACAGACATTTTGCAGTAACAGAGTATTTCCGCCAGGATCGGGGAGTCGTTTTTTAAGCAGGTAGCCAACTTATTTTGCACATGCATGCTTACATTTGTGACCCTCCACGGCAAAACCAGTCGCTTGTCACAAATTTGAGTGATGTTTTCGCGAAAGGCCATAAATCAAGCTTCAAAACGATACCTATATGGAATGAAGGGGCGACATATGACTGAGATATCAACATTCAAAGGAGTCGGGTTTCTCCTGTCACGCCAAGTGAGAAACGGAGAAATCTGCCTTTGAAGTTGACTATCGTCGTAGCACTCACAGACACTTGGTGCGGTCGCGGCTACGTTTGTATTTACGGTAGCCTACGCTGCATTCACAGCCACACGGATAGCCTACCTGCGTTAGGTTAACTGAACTCGGGAGACGGAGATGGATTCCGGAGAAATATCTTCACGCTAGTCAACCAGTGGATTTAGCGTAAATATTGAAGTAGAGCGGTCAAAACAGAAACTTTTAACATTCTGCTGGAATTGAATTCCTCACCTCAAGAAAGTCACGTTTTTAGGATGGAAAGGGGAAGTTTTTCAGCCAAATTTATTCACAACAGTACAGTCTAGACCTTCCACTGTTTCAAAACACTAAAAACAAAAAATCCAAAATTTAATCCACGCAACATAAACGCTTGTTTTTCTCGGAAACCTCTGTTGCGACAAGCGACTGGTTTTGCTGTGGAGGGTCACATATGTGAAGTGCATTATGCCTTGCACACTGAAAGCGTAGGATTCTACATTTTAGGGGACTAAATCTGATTTCTCAACTCAGTTTCGCAGCACTTCCTCCAACACCCAAAGTCTCCCTTTAATTGTGCAAGCGTTTCCACCACAGATACGGATATAAGCCTCCCCCCGAAAACCTCCGCTGCAGTGTTGTGCGAGGTTTTGTCTTTCTTTTAGTCTCTAGTGCTTATCAAGCGGACTGGGAAACAGGAGTAGCCGACCTCGCCGCCGCTGCCTAAGCCGAGCCTCGTGAACTTCGCCCTACTGTACCTCGTCGGCTTGTGTGCTTTGTTTTCAGGCGGGACTTTTTTTCCACCCTCTTCTTTTTAGTCTGCGCTAAATTTGCTTGTCATTTGCATGACATTTGCTCTCTATTATCCTGTCATTAAAATCCTGACCCCTTTAGTTTGGCTGTTACTTGGCCACTGGTGAATTTGTGTTGTGCTGAGATTTCCATACCAGCCCTGTTTCTTGTAGTACTGCGATAGCAGGGATTCTTTTTGTCTCTTAGTAGCTGCAATTTTGTTGTTCTGCTTTTCTGGGTTGTTACATGCGTTTGGTTTTTGTTCGTAACTACTGTTGTTGCCCAATGACCCATCCTGAGTCCTGTGTTGGTATTGTTTTTAAGGGGAGGGTACATGAAGAGAAGACACACTGGAGAAAGTATTAACAAAATATTTTCACAAAATTTCAAACATAATGGAAATAACTGACGTGGACAAGACAACATCAGATAGGGGCCCTGAATGTTTTTCTAGTACTTCCCCTGACCTTGGTGTCTTTGTGCACGTGTGTGCGCATGCTTTGCAGGAGGCAGATGGAGAGGACAGACTGGGGCTGCCCAGCGAAGGGGAAGGAGACGTGGAGGGCGACTGCAAAGCATACACTCCCGACATGCCGCCGTCCGCAGACAACACTCCACAGTGTCTCAACAAAGCCCTGGAGGGCCTGTCGTCCAGGTAACCCCCCTCTCCAGCACTCAAGGAGCAAATACAAAGGCAGAGTAGGGGTCCACCTAGTGGTGTAGCACTTGATGCATACTCTGATTCGGGCTCCAGCAGGGGCGTGACGAGACACTCAGCTCACAAGACAAGATTGGGTCACGAGAAGGAGATGAGATGAGATTTCAACACTATTTTAAAGAGAACTTCAACGATATGACTGGAATATTGCCTTTTATTTGACTGAAAGTCAAGAGTATTTAGTACATCAAGTGACCGGACTCTCTCTCATGCATCTCTTCACACCCTTACTGTGGGTCAGCTTCTAACTTCTAGTTGAAGTGTAAATCATCTCATTAAACCATCAGATTAAAATTAACATCTTCATTAAAACATGTTAGAGACATAAGGATATTGGCTGAACACATCACATCCAAAACCTTCAAATAACTCACAACCCGTCTTCTTGTTGCTGCTTTTTGGTGTCATGCTGGAAACATATGCATCGTATTTGCTATATGAACTTAGAACCATATTAGACACCTGATTGGAGACCAAATCAGCTTTCTCCAAGCCTGTGATTGACTGGATTTTGGCACATTTATAACGCAGTACCAAGTGGATTGAGCGTCAAGGCGGAGTAGAGCGCGTACAGTTCCACTGCACACTCAGAATTTTGACGCGGAAATAAGGCCGTACTATTTCAGAAGACGACTTTTTACCTCGACGAGAAATACAGGTACATCTCAAAAAAAATGAGAATATCCTGAAAAAGTTCAGTATTTTTTGTCACTCATTTCAGAAAGTGAAACTCATATATTATGTAGATTCATTACACATAGAACGAAATATTTCAAGCCTTTATTTCTTGTAACGTTGATGATTATGGCTTACAGATAATGGAAACCCAAAATTCAGTGTCTCAGAAAATTATTATAAATATTGTGAAAAAGCTCAATATTGGAAAGTCATGGTGTCGCACTCTAATCAGCTAATTAACTCAAAACCCCTGCAAAGGTTTCCTGAGCATTTAATTGGTCTCTCAGTCTGGGTCAGTAGGCTACGCAATCATGGGGAAGACTGCTGACTTGACAGATGTCCAGAAGACAGTCATTGACGCCCTCCACAAGGAGGGTCAGCCACAAAAGGTCACTGCTAAAGAAGCTGGTTGTTCACCGAGTGCTGTATCCAAGCATATTCATAGAAAGTTGAGTGGAAGGAAAAAGTGTGGTAGGAAAAGGTGCACCAGCAACGGGGATAACCACAGGGTTGTCAAGCAAAATCCATTCAAGAATTTGAGGGAGCTTCACAAGGAGTGGACTGAGGCTGGAGTCAGCGCATCAAGAGCCACTACGCACAGACAAATCCTAGACATGAGCTACAAATGTCGCGTTCCTCGTGTCAAGCCACTCCCGAACCAGAGACAACGTCAGAAGCGTCTTACCTGGGCTGAGGAGGAAAAGAGCTGGACTGTTGCTCAGTGGTCCAAAGTCCTCTTTTCAGATGAAAGTAAAGTTTGCATGTCATTTGAAAATCAAGGTCCCAGAGTCTGGAGGAAGAGTGGAGAGGCACAGAGTCCACGTTGCTTGAGGTCCAGTGTGAAGTTTCCACAGCCAGTGATGATTTCGGGTGCCACGTCATCTGCTGGTGTTGGTCCACTGTGCTTTCTGAAGTCCGCAGTCAACGCAGCCATCTACCAGGAAATCTTAGAGCGCTTCATGCTTCCTTGAGATGGAGATGCTGGTTTCATTTTCCAGCAGGACTTGGCACCTGCCCACACTGCCAAAGGTACCAAAAGCTGGTTCAATGACCGTGGTGTTACTGTGCTTGATTGGCCAGCAAACTCGCCTGACCTGAACCTTGTCAAGAGGAAGATGAGAGACACCAGACCCAACAATGCAGATGACCTGAAGGCCGCCAACAAAGCAACCTGGGCTTCCATTACCTCTCAGCAGCGCCACAGGCTGATCGCCTCCATGCCACGCCGCATTGATGCAGTAATTCATGCAAAAGGAGGCTCAACCAAGTATTGAGTGCATTGAAATGAGCATACTGTTCAGAAGCCTGATATTTCTGTTTAAAATATCCTTTTTTTTATTGATCTTATGTAATATTCTAATTTTCTGAGTTTTCATTATCTGTAAGCCATAATCATCAACATTACAAGAAATAAAGGCGTGAAGTATTTCACTCTATGTGTAATGAATCTACATAATATATGAGTTTCACTTTCTGAAATGAGTGACAAAAAATACTGAACTTTTTCACAATATTCAATTTTTTTGAGATGTACCTGTATAGTCACATTTTAATATCGTGATGAGATCTCGTAGAACCAGATCTGGTCACACCTCTGGGCTCCAACTGACAAGTATTTTCATCACCGATCAGTCGGTCGATTTTTAAAACAAAGGAAAAGATATGCACTAAAAAACATAAAATCTTTTAACATTAGATTGGATTTTCCCTGTAAAGAGAATGGCAATAGAAGTAGAAATAAAGTAACAGTGGAGGCTTGAAGTGCACTGGGGCCACGGTCACAAAGGGATTTCTCTGGACTGTTCCCCTAAATTTGAAAGCGTGGAATTCTGCACCAATGTTAACTCTCAACACAAAAATATTTTCAGGAAGTGAACTTTGGGTCCTTGTTTGCTACCAGACATTGAATTCCCACCTGAATGTTTTCTTTTAAGTTGCTGGAGTTCTGAGTCTCCTTGTTTTCGTGACGCGACGCTGGCTGTCGTGTGAATTTTTAGGGTGTGTCATGTAATGCCTTTACTCCTTCAGCTGAAGGGTGTGTTCTGGTTTTTAGCCTGCCAGAAGCTGCGGTAGGTGGCCACTCCTGCATAAACTGGGCAACAGTGCTAAACAAAGAGAGTGACAAAGGTCATGAAGCTGCACACAGGAGCTAAGCTCCTCCGGAATGTCAACCGGAGTCCTTTTAGTCTGCTTTCACCTGATCCGTGCTGCTGAGAGCTGCAGAAAGTGAAACCATTGCCCTGGCTTTGTAAACGCCACTCTGTGACAAGCTGCTAAAGGGCTTCGCGATGCACCGGCTGTGGGGTTTTCGTCATAAAGATGTTGTAAACACTCTCTAACAAGTAATCACTGTTTATCAGCAGCAGTTAGTGAAGCAGCGTCGCTCAGGAGTCACGTAAAATCAGCGCGTTGTTACATTTGTACAGAGAGGTCAGAAGGGCTGGGTGGGTGGGGAGGAGGGAGGGACGCGTGGCGAGAGGGCAGCTCAGGTCCCGCTTAGCTTTGCCACTCTTTTTTAATGTGGATTTGCTGACCCCGTCCCTCCCTCTATCCCTCCCTCCCTTTTGGCAGACAAACAGCCGCAGAGGCGCAGGGCGACACGCCTGAATGGAGGCGCCTGGCCCTCGCTATGCATTCTGATGACTCAACACTCTCTCTTCCCCCCCCCGTCTCTCTGACTTTCGCTCTCGGCTCCCTTCCCGCCCACCACCTCCTGAGTTGTAGCACCTGTTCTCACCGAGCCACTACTTTATGCCCCCGATCAATAACTCGTTTTACGAAGGTCCCATTCTTCCGTTTATGGCCGCCATCACACATCGTGAATGAATGTGAGCGAGTACAGGCCCTCTCTCTGCACCACACACACGCACACATATACACACCCAGTTTCCACGAAGGCAACAGAGCAGTATATTGTTTGACCTTCATCGTAACTTCAAGCCGAATGTCGCGGCCAGTTAATAGAGCAGTTTGTTATTCGTTTGAAAAGTTTCTGAGATAAATTTGGAATTCAAGAGGGAAGTTGCAGTTGCATTTGAGATTCGAAGGAGTTTTGCAAGCTAATTCTGTAATGATGTCACTGCAGACAGCACACCCACACACATTTCAACACTCGGGCGTCTACGGTCAATTATTTGTGCTGCCAAATTATATTTTCGCGGATTCCTGGAATAGCGTGATTTCTGGCTCAGGGGTAAAATGTTTAGGGGGGAAAAAAAAAAGAGGATATGACTTCAACTCATGCTCTAAAGCTGTTAAAGCTGGGATATTTTTCCACGCTGAAAGAAAACTGGACGAGGACGAGTCATGCGACAGCACGCGCTGATTTGTTTTTAAGGGGACAGTACATGAACACACACTGGGGAAAGTATTGGGGATTAGCGATGCCCAATAATATCGGAATTGGCAGATAATTCCTTGTTTTTAAGTTATCACTGTCGGACCGGTGCTTAGATTTGCCCAATATTTTCCACCAATATTTTATGGCGCATTTATTGTACGTGGTAAGGCTAGCGCTTGTGCCAGGCATGTCCTAAGTCCGAGGTGGGATTATATATACGGCCCACGCCTTCTGTCTTAAAATGTATGGCGTTATTTTGTGCCAAAATCTTCTTTTAAGCGCCCAACTCTGCCTGCTCTCACAAAAAAACTGACAGAATTGCATGTTTGCTTCACTTCGAGAATGTGAGCTCGCACATGGGCTGTGTTTCGAGTCGTGTACTGCTGCACTTAATAGTATGGTAGGTAGGGCGCTCTTATCATACTTTTCTATGTCCTAGTACACATCTCAGGAAATAGCCGGGGTTGTAGCTTAACGGCTCTCTACACACTAGGTAGTGCACATGGAGTGTCGTACGCGCTCTATTTGACTTGGTAGACTACATAGGGCGGGAAGTGTTTTTCCTTAAAGTGTTGTGCACTACGTGAAATGCTCTGCCCACGCTCCATTCTGCTTTCACACTCGCTTGACTTGGCGCTGTGTTAGAAATGGCAGAACTATGGCGTTATCTTTGTGCCAAAATTCTGAGCGCGCAGTGGAACTTTGGCGAGCAAAATAACTTGTCTTTACGCCCCTCAATCCGACTCTGCCTTCCTAACTGGCATCGGTAGATAAAAGCATGAATGTTTTTACATACGCACTCCAAAATGTTGTGGTGATCCTTCCCTGAAGAGGGGAAGCTCCGTATTGATGTGTATGGACTTAGAATGGGATGTCCTAAAAGTTGCTGTTGCTGCAATGGCCATATTGCCTAGAGTGTGTTTAAAAACAATGAAAGCTGATACCATTGAACCCAACTATCAAGAAGACGTCTCTTATTTCTGTAAAACGCCTTGGTTGCTCCAGATCTTTTGCTGATTAGTTGCTAAGTTGAATAAGGAGTGTTGGTGCGTAAGGGAACTCCAGGATAGACGTTAGGCAACCCTCGCGTAATGTGATCTGTTTTCGTGGTGTCTTGTTGTTACAGATGGAGGAACTGGTGGATACGAGGGATTTTATCGCTTACCATGATTGTAGGCTTCTTCCTCATCATCTACCTAGGACCCATTATGCTTATATTTGTTGTAAGTATGCAGTTACACCTCCTTTCTTTTTTGGGATGAACGGAAAGACAGCGCTGTTGTCCTCTAATAACTCCACATTTTTGGAACATCGAGTGTTGTCTCGGTCAGGATATTATTCAACTCTTCTTTAACTGGCTTTGTGAGGGGTTTGTTGTGTCGTAGAGCATAACCTAGAAGCAGACATTGAAATAACAAACTATTTTATGTTGTTTGTGGATTCATGTTTCTGAAAAGCAGCACTGGTTCTGTTATGTCGTGCACAAAATCAGAAGTAAAAGCGTAAAAAACGCGTAACGAGTGTGAGCGCTCGCAACTCTCATGTGGAACGCCATCACTCACAAAAACAATCAGACTGCAAAAACAGTCAAATCTTCCCTTTTATTACAGATGAAACTCGTATTTTAGCTGATAAATAACAACCTATAAATGTAGCATTTATACAGTGATTTGGAGGAAATGTCAAGGTTTCTGTGATCTTCTTTTATGCTCAGCCCTATCTGTTACTTACACATTCAATGCAGTTTATGAATTTAAGTCTTAACGTAAAGGAGTCCATCCTCCTTGTAACTGCCGCCCTCCTCGCCCAGTATGAAGCAGTTGTGATGAGGGCTGAGCTTTTACTCTAACCAGTGGGATTCATGCCCCTTTAATGGAGCAGTCAGTATATTTGGTCGACCGAGATTTTCTCAGATTAAAAAGCGCATGACAGATGCACCGTTTATGCAGCAAATTTTCCAGCCCAGAATAAAAGTTAGGGCTCCTAAATTTTGATACTTAATGCTGTCTTTAATTAGGAGTAATCCTCAAGTAGGAGTAATTAAGGTTAAAAAATTGCTGAGCGAACCGTTACAGCACTAGATATATAGCAGCTTTCTGAAATACTTCTGTTAAACTCTGTCCCTTTGCTTTCTGTTTTTTCAGGTGATGAGTGTTCAAATCAAGTGTTTCCATGAAATCATCACCATCGGCTACAGAGTGTATCATTCCTACGAGCTGCCGTGGTTCAGGACGCTCAGCTGGTAAGGGCAACGTGAGGGCGCTGGAAGTCGGGTAAGGAGGATCACGTTTCCCCTTCTCGTCGTTCCGCCTCTCGTAGCCGCTCTTTCCACTTCCCACGTGCATCAAACAAACACGCCTCCACGCACAAATAAACATACAGTTCAGCTCGGCGATAAGTCGGTCACTAACAGGACTGGAGCAAAGGCCACTTCCATGTTGGAGCTTCGTGTAAAGTGCAGCCCAGCGAGGGCTTTATCCAAACAATAACAGTGCAGGGCTTTTTTTTTTTTTTTTTGGAAAGAGGCCCATATGCGTTTGCAGCGATGAATGTTAGAAAGACGCTAACAAAACATCCCCTTCTTGCGTTTCAGGTATTTCTTGATTTGTGTCAACTACTTCTTTTACGGCGAGACAGTAGCCGATTACTTCGGCGCCCTGGTCCAGAGGGAGGAGCCGTTGCAGTTCCTTGTGCGCTATCACCGCTTTATTTCGTTTGCGTTGTACCTGGCAGGTGGGTTTGACAGTTCCAACAAAACCTGTTAGGCCAGACGCCTTTAACAATGAGAAGTTTTAATGCTGTAGGTTGACAGATGAATAAGGCTGATGGTTTTTTCTTGTCGTACTATTTACAATCTTGTAAAACAAAAAATGATTTTACATTGTAGATTAACGGACTGTTTTTTCCTTTTTGCTAAACGTGATTTGTGTAAGACGTGTCCCACGTTTTATATGGTGAAACTGACTGCATGTTATTTGCTTTTCACAGGTTTCTGCATGTTTGTTCTGAGCTTAGTGAAGAAACATTACCGCCTGCAGTTTTATATGGTGTGTACCCGTGACAAGTGTGCAAGCACTAATCATCCAGAGCTTTTAACCTTCAAAAATTCTTCAGCAAAACTTGAAAACGGTATTGAACATGGTCCCCAGCCCTGCTTCTGGAGATCTGCATGATTTCCCTTTCAGCCCAAATCTCCCACGCCTGCTCCAGACCTTTTCGAGCCGATTGAGGCAGGTTTGGGAGAGTTGAAGCTGCACTCTTTTAGGAAGGTAGCCTTCCAGGAACAGGGTTGCAGCCCAGTGCTGTATGGCACGTGCATGATGAAACAGTCCATGTCTTGCTGCAGATTGTGTGCTGTGTATGTGTTACTCATCAACACGTTTTCATTAAGGTTGACGAATCTCATGCACAGCTACACTTTAACCAGTGCAACAAAGAGGGTTTTTTGTCTCATCCTTTATTTAAGTCAAGGGTGACTAGTTAATCAGCATTAGTTGGCATCAAACTGAAAGGAGGTAAAAATCCCATTTGTAATATTAACAAGAAAACGGATTGTTAACCGTAATAGTCCTTCAGTGGACAATTGATTTGAATGATCATGGTGTCGTTCTATGGAAGTCGCAAGTTAAAAACCTGTCTCTAAGTCGCTGCAGGGAGATTTATTTCAGTCTGGATTAGAGCTAAATGGCGTAAATGTGACCCTCCACGGCAAAACCAGTCGCTCGTCGCAACGGAGGTTTCCGAGAAAAACGAGCGTTTATGTTGCTTGGGGTAAAATTTTGGATTTTTTGTTTTTAGTGTTTTGAAACAGTGGAAGGTCTAGACTGTACTGTTGTGAATAAATTTGGCTGAAAAACTTCCCCTTTCCATCCTAAAAACGTGACTTTCTTGAGGTGAGGAATTCAATTCCAGCAGAATGTTAAAAGTTTCTGTTTTGACCGCTCTACTTCAATATTTACGCTAAATCCACTGGTTGACTAGCGTGAAGATATTTCTCCGGAATCCATCTCCGTCTCCCGAGTTCAGTTAACCTAACGCAGGTAGGCTATCCGTGTGGCTGTGAATGCAGCGTAGGCTACCGTAAATGCAAACGTAGCCGCGACCGCACCAAGCGTCTGTGAGTGCTACGGCGATAGTCAACTTCAAAGGCAGATTTCTCCGTTTCTCACTTGGCGTGACAGGAGAAACCCGACTCCTTTGAATGTTGATATCTCAGTCATATGTCGTCCCATTCATTCCATATAGGTATCGTTTTGAAGCTTGATTTATGCCCTTTCATGAAAACATAATAACTCAATTTTGAAAATTTGCAACAAGCGACTGGTTTTGCCGTGCAGAGTCACATATATAGTTTCCTGTAAATATGCATATGTACCATTACTGTTAGGGGTGCACGATACTATCGCAATCATATCCTCATCAGCATCGGACGCTTAGATCTGCCTGATATTTTCAGCCGATATTTGATGACGCATTATGCCAGTCATGTCCAAAGTCCGAGGGGTTGATTTTTTTTTACGCCACGCGGATTCTATCTTAAAATGTATGGCGTTATTTTGTACCAAAATTCTGAGCACGCAGTGGAACATTCGCAGTTGTAGCTTAACGGCTCTCTACACACTGGCTAGCACACATGGAGTGTCACATGTGCACTTTTTGACTTGGTACACTACAGTTCTTAATAGGGCCGGGTATCGTTGCTGATTTCCTGAATCGATGTGATTCCGATTCACAAGGTCATGATCCGATTCAATTCTCGATTCAATTCGATATCGATTTATTTAGAGATTTCTTTGCGTCAATACTAGTTTTGCTTGGTTATAAAGTTAGGCCAGATGGTGATTTGAGCGGAGCAGCTTCAGCCATGGCTCTATTTTGTTTCGCTTTCGCCGGTCTCACGTTTTTATAGCTCTCCTTGCGCGGTGGCGAGAAGTAGTGCATAGCCGCAGGAAAAGATAGATCCGCGAACTTTTGAATCGATATCGTATTTGTCGAACGAGAATTGATATTGATCGGTGAATCGATTTTTTGAACCCAGCCCTAGTTCTTAAAGTCTTGTGCACGACGCTAGAAATGCTCCGCCCTCGCTCCACTCTGCTTTCACACTCGCTGTGTTAGAAATCATTCTGAGTGTGCAGTGGAACTTTGGTTTATCAAAAAGTCTTGTCATTACACACTGAGCTCTGCCTTCCTCCTTTATCGGCGTCGGTAGATATAAGCATGAAAAATATCAGACTTCAGTAGCGACCAATAATTCCCATATTGTGCATCCCTAGTTAAGTGTTTATAGTATAAATCTCTATTTAGGAAATATAATTTTGATATAAATATATTTGTCCTTTTGAAGTTAATTTAACATAATCTGTTCATTTCTGATTTCTATGTTCATTTACACAGGTTAGGAATGATGGATGTACAATTCACTACGCTCGTCGTACTTGGATAACTATGCATGTGACAAATACAGAAGCTGGAATGCCATGGCGTGCCCTGTACAGTTAAGGCCATAATTGTCTCATTAATCTGCAATAAAGCTATAATCTGGATTTAGAGCGTTGGCCAGCCGTCCCTACGGGCACGGCCTGTCCGGTCCACAAGGGCTCAAACAGCTAGCTTCTGAACTCATGTGTTGTTATTCCTCCAAGTTGTGTGCACTTTTTACACAGCACACGCCATAAAATGAAACCACTGCAAACAAACTGGGCTACACCCGGATAAGTCAGCAGCTGGATAAGTTGGCCACAGAAACAGAACAAACACAGTGACGTGAGCAGCAGGACTGAGCAAGTTGTAGATCTGACGACAAACTTATTTCAGTTGGATGAGCTATTTTTCTCTATTTTCAAGAGAAAAGTACGTGACAAGTATTGTCAACTACCGATAGTTTTTGATTGGTATTAAATTTAATCATCAGCAGCTTAAAAAATAACCCCCCCACCCCCACAACGTGCTATTTTGGAATCTCCCACAGCTCTAGCTGCTAAACTCTCTATTTTGTTTGTCGTCCGAGCACGTATGCGGTGGGCCCCCAAAACGCTGCACAAAGACCTCACAGAAAGCCGTGCTAAATATGGGCATCAGAGTGAACGAGAAAACGTCAACTGGGAGGAGGTAATTGGGAGCAGGTTGAGTTGAGACGTGGGGTCACTCACGCCTGAAACTTCAGACTAATCCTTGTAAGAGAAGCCCTTTCTGCTAACTTTTTAATGAAGAGCCTGCGCACAGCTTCGGTTGGAGGCGTACCGAAGGTCTGCCGTAGAGGAGCATGAAAGCCTCTGAAAGCCTCGGAGACATTTGGTAACACATACAGCAACAGTGGGCTTCATTTACTGACCGTTCTTAAGAAGACATTTGTCCTTAAAACCCACTAACAACATTTAAAAAAAGATTTACAGTCAGCAATGTTTTCTTATGTAAGATTTGCTATAAGGACATGTGCTGTAATTTCCTGTACCAATATCCAAGCCTGGGTGGTATTGTTCTGAATAAGTTGGATCGGTGGATCCCCAATTTAAAGCATGCAACATTACTCTTGTTGTTCATAACAACACTCTGCACGGCTCCTGGCCGGAGTGTGGCTGCACAAAGGTATTGAGAGTGTGTGCTGTAAAAACATCACCCGCTTTCCACCAAACGCCCCTCAGACTCACAGCCGCGCCTTTGTCCTTTGGCCGCAGGTCTTTGCGCCTCCGAGTGAGGTCGATAAGCAGATCGGCTGGGGCAGAAATGAGACTATGCTAATCCCCGAGCCAAGGGGAACGACCTCCGCCCGGCCCCACCCATGAGGGCTCCATGTTTGTGCAAACAAACACAAACTTCACGCCGACCACCAGCTCGTCCCTCTTCTCTACCTGCGCGGACGCACACGTTTCAGGCGAACACTTAGCATTACCTTACAATCATCTCACAAGCGAGCGAGAGCTTGGCCCGGTTTTCGCTCTCCTGCTGAAAGTCCTTGGAGAAGTGACAGAGAACTGAGGGCGATCAGGATTTCTGGGTACAGCCAGAGTGTTGCAGGCAAAGAGGGAAGCTCAGGCCTTAGAAACCCTTTAAACAGGAAGGAAAAGAGACTGTACGTTATTGGTGACGTTACACACAGAGGCTTCGACACCTTGGCAGACTAAGAGAATGCTTGAACGCTCTTATCCAGAGCTACTTCCATTTCGGAATTTCAGAAACAGTCTCCCTTCAACAAGCTGGAGTTAAGAGTATTGCTATAGAACCCCTGAAGATTGTAGTGCTGGAGGTAGGATTCAAACTACCGACCTCTTGGGCTAGAGACAAGCATCCTAACCACTAGACCACCAGCATCACCCTCCTCCTCAAGGCAAACCCATGTTGCACTTCTGTGAGGCTGTTACTAGCGTTGCTTGACACTGGACAATCATTAACCTCTTTCACAGTAATCCCCCGAGATCATTTTTATAACAGTGATTTCAAACGTGTGCTATTTTACCATGGTAACCTGAATAGCGACAACATAACAGAAAAGGCAAAAACACAAGTTATGAGTCGCGACTCAAACTGAGTGATCATGAAACGAGCTTGGTTGAATTTTCTGTAGATTTTCCCCAAAACTGGTTTGGGTGGGGCGAATTCAGGAGCAGACCGTGAGGGGAGAGTCGGATGCTGACTCCATCTTCGCCAGCCAGGGAATACTGCGCTGTATGCTGTGTTTTCAAGGAGCCATTTGAGACACCCAACACCGTGCCCATCTGGTGGGCAAAACAATGGAGGTCGGCACGTCACGGTGAACTCAGCAGACTGTCGCCTCGCCTCCGCTCCCGCCAGTCACAGTGAAAAGGACGCTCCACCTTGACATTGTGCAAACTCGCAATGCTGGCCGGAACTCGCCGGCACTGATTTAGAGGAGGTGAAAGAGAGAGGAGAGCGACGATGGATTGGTTTGACCTTGATAAGACGTGTCAGTTTCAGTTCTATGTGCTTGAGTGAATTAGCTAACCAACATAGGGCTGATTATCGGGGGCCGATATCAGACATTGTTGCAGATTATCAGTATCAGTGTTTAATTTAGACCATCACGATATTAAGTAATTACAAGGTGCGCTACTATGGCTCCTTTCCTCTGACCCTGATAAGCAGCCATGATTTATAAACGAGGTGAAAGAGCATCTGCCGCCATCTCACGAGCTGATTAAAAGGCAACAAAGTGGCGCTGAATGACAGCTGGTCTGCAGTTCTGCAGGTGCAAAAACTCTTTAATGCCCCCATCGGAAGTGCCTAAATAAATCCTGGCTACTTGGGAGAAATGCTTTCAGATGGTGCGACAGTGTAGGATGACAGACTTTGCACTAAAGTGATCCTCTTTATGTAACTGCTGATGAAATGACAAGAAGTCTGTTTACTAGTTGGTGCCAGTAAAGCAGCTGACCTGAGGTCATGACTGTCCACTATTAAAAAGAGTATTATGTCAAGATATTTTTTTAAAAACCTTATCTTCACTAACAGACTAAAGCAGACATCTGACTGTGCTGTGCACTCTCTGTGTAAAATCAATTTTACTACTTAAAAACTACTTTAGGCCATCATGCAAATTGACTTTGTCTCACGCTGAATGCAAAGAACGAATCCAAGTTCGCAACATCTTTTCCCTTTAGTTTTAGCTTGTTTTTCTGACTGCAACTGATACAGAATTTTCTTCAGGCACGCAAACCAGGAAAAGACGAGATTCACACCATAGCACAGCAATAAACAATAGCAGCAATTAAAAACAAGCATTCAGTCAAGCCTTCAATTTTAGCTTGCAGCAACTAGAACCCTAATATAAAATGATTCGACATGCATAAGCAGCACTCATTCCAGACGTTATCCAATAAATAGCAATTATCAGGGAGCGCCTAAGCACTTCTCCAAACCCCAAAATATAGCATTGGGGAAAAAATACATTGAAATATTGTTTCTGCTGCATGTACTGCAATATAAAAACCCCAGAACCCTACTGTTTTTAACTAAATGATTAGCTTCATTTGGAGAGAATGAGTCGTTTGCCTTTTCTATCAATCAGCAAAAAAGTTCCTGCTTGAGTTGACATTTCACACCCTTCCAGTGTGACCTCACAATTTGCACAACGCAGTGAAGTCACTGCATCTCTCATACAAACTAGTCTAACGATGAGAAAGATCTGCTGGATTCACTCTCTTCTCTTTAATTCTTTCATTTTCTCAACATCATTACCATCAACCGGATACCCTGGCAGCATTCCTCTGTACAAATTCTAGAGTTAAAGTTATTCCTCCAGACACGTTGGGCTTTTATCTTAGTGGTACGTACTTTATCAGTCTGGGGGCCAGTACTTGGGGACGGGACCTTGCCCCTAAGTACCTCAGTGGTACCTTTACCAGTCCGGGGAGCAACGCTTGGGGATGGTACTTTGCTCAGAAGTACCTCAGAGGTACTTTTACTGGTCCCATGAGCAGTGCTTGGGGACAGTACCTTTACTGGTCCGGGGGGCACTGCTTGGGGACGGTATCTTGCTCCTGAGTACCTCAGAGGTACCTTTACAAGTCCAAGGAGCAGTAGTTTGGGGATGGTATCTTGCTCAGGAGTACTTACTGGTCCCGTGAGCAGTGCTTGGGGATGGTATCTTGCTCGCGTGTACCTCAGTGGTACTTTTACTGGTTCAGAGAGCAGCACTTGGGGACGTTACCTTGCTCATGAGTACCTCATTGGTAACTTTCCCAGTCTGGGGAGCAGTGCTTGGGGACAATACCTTGCTCATGAGTACCTCAGTGGTACTTGTAACGGTCCAGGACTTGAACCAGCGAACCTTCTTAGCAAGGGGCCAACTCCCTCATCAGCACATTTTAGGAGGACACCTATAAAAAGGGATTGCAGCTAACTTCCATCAGAACGCTCCCAAAACTGAGGCTGACATCACTGGTCAAGCTGGACAGACAGGTTTAACACAAGTTTTTGGGAGGTCCCAAAGCCCCTAGTTCCGATATAAACAATAAACGTTATTTATAAGTATCATGACTAAATCCTAAACCGAGTTCCGCGGGTGACAGGCGTCAAAAGCAGCTGACAAACGTTAGCCAGCTAACTAATGACTAGCCGTTTAGCATTAGCTGGTGATGTGTGGAAGTCAAACAAACGCGTAAACTCCAGTGATGAAAAACGAGAGAGCAAAGTTTCATTTCTGGCCATCGTTTATGAAAGATAAATCTCGGCTGCTGACTGTAAAGCAATATAAAGACAACCCAGACGGCTAATAAATAAGAGCCGCTGCGCCCAAAGCCGCTAATACGGCTAGCAGTGAGATGAAGGCTAAAGGGACTTTGACAGCTAATGAGAGAGAGAGAGAGAGAGAGAGAGAGAGAGAGAGAGAGGTTAGCCAGGTGAGCTAATGTCGGCTGAATGGAAAACTGTAGGAAGCTTTACTTTTCATCTATATCCACCTCTTAAACGCCTTACAATACATTAATATTTATGAGAAAACTATTAATTGTGGCCATCTCAATATGACGGAGCTTTGACTGCTAGAAGCGTTACACTTGATGGTACAAATTCAGGGAGAAGGATTAGGAATTTGCTGGAATACGTAAAAGAAAAATTGAAACGAAGGACTTCAATGTTCCATTTTAGCCTGCTTTCAACTCGTAACGTTACGCGTCCAGCATTATTTCACTCAAAAACGTGACCAAGTGTCAACCCAAAAGGGGGGAAAACGTAATGTTGAGGGATTAAAAGTGAGGGATTTCGCCCCCAGAGGCAAGTGTCAGTTGGCTAACGCGTTTAGCACGTTAGCCGCCGTGAGGAGAGAGCCGCGGCTCGGCTTAAGCGCGTTACCTTGTCGCTAATGTCGGCGGCGCCGTCCGCGTTCCCGCCTCCCGCTCCGCGCTTCCGCAGCTCCGTCATTTCTCCGTTAAACCCTCGCCGCAAGTCGCATAGAGGGACGGAGACGGCAAACTTGGCTGGAAAATGTCGAGGAAGATTCGCACGAATGTCAGCGCAGCTCCGAGTAATCCGTTTTTATGAGCCACCGGTGAACAACGCCGCTCAGTCCGGTCAGAGCTCCCGGCGTCACCGAGAGTGTGTCACACTGTGACGACCTGCGTGCATTTGTTTATACCCGCAATTCGCCCCGTTTTCTGGCTGCTCGGTGCGGCAGGAACAGGGCTTCGTCACAAACCGCATACTAGCCTGCTACATAGCACTCAGCCAGTATTGCGAACCCTATGCGGACTTCCTATTTAGGAAGATTGCGGGCTGGATTTGGGACACGGTCCCGGGTTAGCGCGCTCCCGTCAGAATCCTAACGCGGCGCCGCGGCTCCACACTGCGGCGGGAGCGGAGCGGTGGGAGTTGACATTAGGGACTTTATTTGTTTTTGACAGCGAACACATTTTAAAACGGTTCATGGCCAAAATTTGGGATTTTTCAGAAAGTCTAATATTACCTCAGAGTGAACCTTAAGCTTAGCTATAATTAGAGGGCGCGCGTGGATTTTTTTTTTGTTTTTTTTTGGATGGAAAATATACACAAATACGTCAGCGTCAAATTTGCCCTTGAAACCAAACGTTCACTTAAAACTACAATTTAAGATTTACAGACGATACCTTGCAAATACTGAAAGGTACATATTTTTTGCTGGCATTTTTGGAAATAGCATAAAAACAAAACTGTTGCAAATAAATCTATAAACGTTTCCAAATGTGTAGCTGATTTGTAGTGACTGTTTTTTACCCCAAAATACTGACTTGAATCTTTAAATACAAAAAAAAACACAAAAAACAAACAAAAAAAACCCCTTACAAATAATTAAAATAGGGCCAGGTTGGAAAATAATCTAATTGCATATATTTGGATGGGTTTTTTCTGGCTGGATAAAACTGTTTTGTTGCGAAAACGGCCCCAAATGTGTGGCTGATTTGTAGGGACTGTTCCCCGCCGTCCCCCCAATATTCATTTAAAAGAAAAGAATTAAAGAAAGATATAACTTACAAATGATTAAAGTAGCACAAAAATGTCATTTTAAATGGCTAAATTGAAGTGTTCATTAGATAAAACGGTTTTAATGCCCAGATGAATTCAAAACGGTTCTAAGTGTGTAGACGATTTGTACCAGTTTATTTGTTAATTTAGATTAACATTTGTCTGAATTTCGGTTTCTTAAATCACTGAGAGAAACGGAGAACATCATTGTTGCGTAGTTTGTTCACTAGAGGGCAGTACTACAACTCCACTATTGTCTTTTGTTTCTCATTTTTATACTTTATTAAAACACAAATTTTAATGTTGCATTATGCCATACACTCCTGGTGAGAATAAACAACTCAATGTGAAATTACAGAGCAACTTGGGAGTTAGGGGCTTGCTTGGGGGCCCGATGTTGGTAGTGCTGAAATTAGGATGGAACCTACAACCTCCTGGTCCGTAGGAGAGTATCTCTCCACCTGGCCATCAGCATGGCAGAAATATATGAACCCTGATTCATGGCCGTTTCGATTGGACTCGAAAATACACAGGGAAGCGGACAACGCTGGTGGTAAACAGCAAGGTTTTAATTGGAATTAAATTAAAAAGATGAGTACCAGATCTATTGCATTATAGTAACAGTACAGTTCAGGGGATTACTCTACAAGGGAGGAGGGGATGTAGTTGTAACACAAATGCACAATGAACATTCATCTACCACAGATTGCACACCAGATACTGTAGTAATGCAGTCTAACACAAGACCACCAAAAAAAGAGAGAGACCTTTTTTTTCCCTCCTCAAGTCCTTATTTTTGTTCATACACCAAGTACAAAAGTCAACCCAGAGTGTTCGGGTGCACGCTGTTCTGGATACCTGACTGCTTAAGTCTGTACAGGCCTTCTCGGGGCTTCGGGGTCGACCCGCTCGTTAATGCCATAAGAAATGAGGCGGGAAAGAAATGCAAAGAATAATGCCGAAGATGTACAATGCACTGACACAGAAAGTCAGCTGTGTTAGACATGCAACAAGTAACCCAACTTGCTGAAAAATAAAGTACAATAATCATTAAAAAAAAGGGAAACATTATATTTGCATAAATACTTTGTACAGTTCATCTCGCTTGAGCCCCTTTAAAATGACAACATAAAAAAATGCATTTGATTAATCCAGGACCGCTCAAAATGTCTCTGTTTGTACATGAAAAGGTGCAAAATAATCAAGAAGAATTTGGACTCATCCAGCGATGGAATTGACAGGAATCCCAACAGCTGTGACGGTGTGAGTTCACACTAAATTACAGTACATGAGTGTATGAGAATAATCAGATTTATACTAATAAGGAGTGCATATTAGCCGGCGTGGCAAACTCCAGAGGAAATGTGTAAAAATGGCGCACGATCCACTACTGCACGTTTCATTCCTTTCTTTAAAGTGATACGTTTAAAGTGTTCAAAAAAGGAGGAATAAAAATCAAATGATCAAAGCAGCACTTTCAAAAATGCAGTATTGCCCACAGTACCATCACCATCAAGACGTTAAACGAAAGGAAAAGAAGCATTACGTATTAAGAAACTATGATTCCAGTTTTTATTTTTGATTTTTTTTAAGCGTTTATTAAAAACGTCCCTTTCTTACACTAAAACGGTTACAATCGCTCTTCAAGCATTTCCCACGCAAGCATGAGCAAAATCTCAGGCTATACACATTCTACAAACGGCAAATTTTTCAGTGAAAACACAACGTGGTGGAGACGGTAGGTTATGTTGGTAGTTACGAGGGCTAATAGCACGCTTGCAGACGAATAAACGACGTAAAAACATGAACAGGTCCCTTGTTAGCCTAAATGTACAGAGAAAAAGTGAAGCCATCGAAACTTATTAACATTTCTGGGGGGGGCAAAAACCCCCTCCTTGAAGCCAACGTTCACTTCCTAAAACACCCGATGTGTCGTGATATGAGATTTCATGACGCAGCTGAGAAATGTTAAATATCACATCCTCATCGCCGTTATGGCATCATCGTTTTAAGAACGCATCGAATATACAGTCGTCACAGTAAAAACGGAAACCCAACGAATGAAAATGCGTTTAGGTTAACACTCGAGGTTTTACTGTGAGAAATAAACAAAATCATACATGCGCTAAAAGGCAAATTTGGCAACGAGTGTCTATCCACTAGCTGATTTTTTTGATACTGTGGGCAACACGTAAACGTGAAGAAACAAAAATCAGTGTAAAAAAAACATTAAGGATTTGCATAACTAGACACGGTAAGAATGTCAACCCACAAAACATTTATTATTAACATTCATAGTCCCCGATATTATTATTATTATTATTATTAGAATTATTCCCGCCGGGATGCTGTGACTAGTGACTACACACGACCGCTTTAGTTCTTTTTGTTTTTCATCAGGAGTGATACATTATAATGCTATGTTACAGGCAAGATCTTGATCTCTTCGTTACCAGTCCTCGTTTTTCTAGTTAAAAAGGCTGTCAGAGTTATTTACAATATAAACACGTTTCGTCTGATTTCATGTCGTAGTGTTTTCTTGTGGTTCTTCCCCCACCGACGAAGCGAAACTGGACCAAACTCCGGCGTGCGGGTGGCTCGGCTTTAGTGATGGGGTTCTAGTGTGTGTCAGTGCTTTAGGGAGGGAAGGAGGGATACGGGGGGAGAATAAGGGAGAGAGGGAAGTGGATGTCTAGTTTCTAGAAGCTTCTTCTGAAGCCCGCTCGTGCTGCAGGTTGTAGTAACAGTTCTGACACACGCGGACCGGAGACGAGATCTTCAACCGCTTGATCTCCGACTGGAAACGACTGCACCTGGGAGAGGGAGAGAGGAGGAGATGGAGAGAGGGAGGGAGATGAAAAGAGAGAGGGAGATGGACGGATAGAAAGAGAGAGAGATGTAGCGAGGGAGGAGGGATGGAGGGAGATGAAGAGTGTGACATGGAGAGAGGGAGAGGGAGAGAGGATGGGAGATGAAGAGTGGGGGATGAAGGGATGGAGGAAGAGAAAGGGAGGGAGAGAGACGATGAGGGAAGAAAAGAGATGAAGAGCGGGGGAGAGAGAGATGTAGCAAGGGAGAGGAAGGGATGGAGAGAGGGAGGGAGATGAAGAGAGATGAAGAGTGGGAGATGAAGGGATGGAGAGAGATGTAGCAAGGGAGAGGAAGCGATGGAGAGAGGGAGGGAGAGGAAGCGATGGAGAGAGAGAGGGAGATGAAGAGAGATGAAGGGACGGAGAAAGAGAAAGAGGGAGAGACGAAGAGGGAGGAAAAAAGATGAAGAGCGGGAGAGAGATGTAGTAAGGGAGAGGAAGGGATGGAGAGAGGGAGGAAGATGAAGAGAGATGAAGAGTGGGAGATGAAGAGCGGGAGAGAGAGATGTAGTAAGGAAGAGGAAGGGAAGGAGAGAGGGAGGGAGATGAGAGATGAAGGGATGGGGAAGGAGAAAGAGGGAGAGACGAAGAGGGAGGAAAAGAGATGAAGAGCGGGAGAGAGAGATGTAGCAAGGGAGAGGAAGGGATGGAGAGAGGGAGGGAGATGAAGAGTGGGAGATGGAGAGCGGGAGAGAGAGATGTAGCAAGGGAGAGGAAGGGATGGAGAGAGGGAGGGAGATGAAGAGTGGGAGATGGAGAGAGGGATGAACAGAGTGAGAGAGAAAAGAAGAGAGAGCCAGAAAGAGAGAGTGAGTGAGAGAGAAAGAAACCCAGAGAAGGAGAGACAGGAGAAAGGACTGATAAACTTGGTCTGTGAGGAGCAGGATTTGGAGGCAATGCAAACCCCCAAGCCAGTGCTTCCTAATCCTGCTCCTCACAGACCCCTGTAGCGCAGCAGTACCCCCGCTTAAAAAACGCCAGCAGCATATTCAGCGCCGGAGGTTCTTACTTCTGGCAGAAGAGCTGGCCGCAGTTCCTGCAGTGGTGTCTCCTCTCGGTGAGGGAGAAGCGCACGGTGCAGCCGGAGCAGCTGTCCACCTGCTCGTCCTTCACCCAGTGGTCAGCGGCCGAGCGGCCCGGCTGCTCGCTCACCGACCAGCTGAAGACCCGGCCGCGTCCGTCGCCCACCAGGATCTTACTGTGGTCCCTAAACACACGACAAAGGTCTTTTCGTTAGACCAGCGTTGGACTACTAGCAGGTTTTCACTCCTCCCTCCGTCCAAAGGCCACGGCTCATTTTCACGGGGAGGAAAATTTGACTGATGCACTGGCAAAGCGGATCGGTGACTCTGATTGGTGCCGAGGTAGACTGATATTAGTTCCTCCGGGACGATATCAATACCGACTTCTGCTTGTTAACGGAAAATTTGATTAACGATAACGATAATCAGCAAAATGCCAAATATCGGCTCCTGATAATCGGCCCGGATGGTATTCGGTCGACCCTTCACATACACACACGTGGCTTACTTGGAGATGGCGAGTGCGGTGATTTCTGCAGGGTGAGCGTTGTCCTTGCGGTCGAAGGCGGTGTGCATGGTGAGTTTGCTGCGGAAGACCAGCTGCCGCTCCCATCGGTAGCCTGCTCAGGGGTAGACACGTACACAAAGGCAGCTCTCAGACCAGCAAATTTACAGAAATCGAGCGTCAGCGAAGGCATCGCTCGCGAGGTTCGTCGGTACGCTCCGTTACCTGCTCGCAGCCGGTGGTAGGGTCGAGCCTCCATGGTGCTGGGCTGCAGCGGCTGTGGCACCGCCCCGTGCGGGGCGTGCGAGTTGGTGTGCGTTGGGTGCCCCGGGGTCGCCCCGGCCCTCGTCTGGCCCTCCGAGTAGTTGACGAAGACGAAGCCGTCTTTCTCGTCAATGCTGAGCGTGTCGGACCAGCGCCGCGAGTCGTCCGAGCTGCTGTCCACCGACCAGGAGGCGGCGGCGCGGGGTTTGGGCCTGTGCACCGCGCTGCCCGGCTGGCTGCTGCCCGGGTCCCGAGGCTTGGGCTCCTGGCTCAGGCTGGTCTCCTCGCCCTCCGACTCGCTGCTGTCCTCCTCTGGGCCCTCGCGACCATCTGGAGAACATGAGGAAGGAGAAACGTGAATAAGCGTCTAACAAAAGGCAACACTCTGCGACCGATGAAGTCCGAGACATTACCGATTTTCTCTTCTGCACAGCAGTCGGGAACGTCTGGAGGCTCCGCCGGTTCTGGTGCAGGGGTTTCTGGGACTTGCAGGAACTCCATTCTCCAGAACTACAGGGAAAACGTCGCAAGTGAGCGCCTACACACTGCCTTCACTGTAAATCATGCATTTTTGCGGGTCAACCTACCCTGACGACGCCATCCGAGTGTCCCGTGACGATGACGTTCTGGGTGTCCCACTCGTTCATCTCGGACACGCAGCAGCACAGGATCTGCTGGCTGCGGCCCGTGAAGGTGTTGGCGCTGGCGATGGGGTTGCCGTTGATGCTCCACACGTGGATGTAGGTGCCGGCGCAGGAAACAATGTCGCCCTGTGCAAACGAGAACGCAGTCACCGGTTATCAGTCTACAGGTACGGATTTCTGCCTAAAACACACATTTCCTGGAGCGCAGTCACAGGAATCATTTTCACAACCAGTACGACAGTCGGTGACAAGAATCCACAGGAGGTTCAATGGAGTTTCTCAGCCTTAAAAATGTTTTAAGAATGATATGAAGCAATAAAGTGACGTCTTGTAATATTAAAATGTGTTAATTCTTAAAATCGTGATGTGCCATTTTAGAATATTTCTTCTAACTGAAGCAATGGCTAATAATGTGAAGGCTAAAATAGTGTGTGCAAAAAAAAATCCAAGCGGATCGATTCTTTCTCTGTCGATTCAAAACTGATTCATGCATTCCAAAAAAATCAATTCATATTTTTCAAGTAACATAACGGCTCTAGTTTAGATTTAGTAAACGACATTTGATTCAGTGTGATTTTGTTACTGTTGATCTGAACTCAAAACAGCAACCTGGAAACAAATTCATCCATGTACTGAATCGTGAATCATTTATGGATTGTGAATGGATTTTCAATCGAATCGTGAGCCCAAGAATCGGAATCGACTCGTGAGATTTTCTGAATCGTGCACCCCTATAACCTGCAATAAAAGTGTATTTTACGCAGGCTCGGGTCTGTGTCTCCGTTAGAGAAATCGGCGCCTTTTAGGCGCGATGAAGACGCAACGGCGGACTCACGGTGAGCTCGTTGATGCAGAGCGCCGAGACGGGGGCCCGGTGTCCCCTCAGCTGCGTGACGAAGGCCAGCTTGTTCAGGTCCCAGACGATGCAGGTGCGGTCGCGGGAGCCGCTCACCACGATGTGGTAGGCCGAGGACGCCGTCAGGCACGTCACCGCGTCGGTGTGGCCCAGCAGAGCCTAGAAACGGAACACAAGAACTTGCATCCAGCGCTGCGCTTGGAAAGGTCCGGAATTGTTGCACACTTTATCTACCTGCGTATTCCTGTTTTACCTGTTTGAGAGTGAGGGTCTTCGCCTTCTCTTTTGAGGTGCTGGTTTCCCACACGCATATGGCGGTGCTGGTGCCCCCCGTGATCACCAGCTTAGGGTTGGGACAAATTGCACACAGGATCTGACCCCATTCAGACAGACACTCGTACACCACCACCGCCTGTGAAAACAGAGGAGCCCCAGCTTACGTAAGAGCTGGCAGAGAGCCTGCAAAGTCAACAACGGCATAAAGTATTCATCGTATGAGTCATCCGCGAAGATAAAGCAGATAAAGTCTGACAGCAGGGGGCACTGTTAACTCTACTAGAGTGGGAGTTTCCACTCTGTTGGCAGGTGAAGAGAACGTTCCCACGACCTGGCGGGAGCTTTACGTTGCGCGTCCCTGACCTTGTCCGACTCGTAGTTGGCCATCCGGCAGCTGAGGTCTGCGTAGCCCCAGGCAAAGTTTTTATTCCAGGCAGGAGGCACCAGCACTTTGTTCTGCTCCACGGCCAGGATGCCCTTATCGGTGCACACGATCTGACCTACTGGCTCCTTCAGCTCTGTAAAACAGGCACACACACACACACACACACACACCTTATTAAAATGCTCGCCGATGTTTCCCAAGCTCGGTCGTTCCGTTCTCGGTTTAAGGTCACAACCCTCTAAAATCAGGCTGAGCACAGTTAGTGGTTTGCTGCTTGCCGTCAAACTTCACCTTTAACGGGAGCGAGCGAAGGCCGCAGGTTGTCCAGGTGGTGGAAGAAGATCTTGTCGGCGTTGGAGTTGACGGAGGCGGGAATGCCGGGCATCTCCCCGTTGGACTTGCTGCGCACCCGCTTGGGAGGGTGGGGCTTCTTAAACAGCTGCAACACAATCCACACGGACAGGTTAGACATCTGACAGAGAACGGGAACGCGTCAAGAACATTTAGTAGGGACGCACGATAATATCGGAATCATATCGGAATTGACGATAATTGTTTTTTGCCGGGCAGACACTCGATGTATGTGGGAAAGGTAGCACTTGTGCCAGGTAGGGCTGGGTATCGTTGCTGATTTCCTGAATCGATTCGATTCCGATCCACAAGGTCATGATCCGATTCAATTCTCGAATCGATATCGTATTTTTCAAACGAGAATCGATATTGATCGGTGAATCGATTTTTTGAACCCAGCCCTAGTGCCAGGTATGTCCAAAGTCCAAGGTGGAATTTTATACAGCTCTCTATGCACTAGATAGTGCACATGGCGTGTCACATGCACCCTATTTGGATTGGTACACTACATAGGGCGAGAAGTGACTTTTTCTTAAGATGTTGTGCACTACGCTGGAAACGCTCCGCCCTCGCTCCACTCTACTTTCACGCTCGCTTGACTTGGCGCCGTGTTAGAAATGTCAGAAGTATGGAGTTATTTTTGTGCCAAAATTCTGAGCGCACAGTGGCACTTCGTCAAGCAAAATATCTCGGCATCGGTAGATATAATCATGAAAAACATCGGAGATCAGCATCGACCGATAATTCCCGTATCGTGCATCCTTATCATTTAGATTAATCGGCATGTAAGTGCTGACCTGTTTGGGGATCTGTCCGAAGTTGTTGATGAAGCCGATGGTGGCGGTCTCTTTCAGGGGGTCGTTGATGTTGTAGATGTCCACCTGGCCCTCGTAGAAGAGGTGATGGAAAACGTTAACAGCCTCCACCGCTGGAGGGCCCTGCTGCTTGTAGCCGAAGATCAGGTCGATCCACTCGTGCAGGTGCGCGCTGACGTAGTCGCACTCCAGAGCCTGAAAGCACACAGAATGTGTAGAACTGGGGCTCATGCCGCTCTACATCACTACAAAACTGATGCTTGGGTGAGTCGTAGTTGAATCGTCGTTGCCTCTCACCTGTCTGTGGACTCTGATGAATTCTCGCGGGTCTCCTTTGGCCCAGGGAGGCAGGATGACGTCGCCCAGCTTAGTGCCGTTCTGTTTGCTGCCTGCATTGCCACAAAAATAAACCCGCGTAACGTCACCACCGGCGTTGAGACGCAACCCGTGTCTCATTCACTCATTCGTTTTTCACATTTAAACCGAAACCGTACCGAGGTCGAAGTTATTGGAGTTGAGCAGGAACTCGGGGAGGTAGAAGAACTCGGGAATCAGCTCCTTGACGTCGGCCATGTTGTGTTTGGACGCCGAGAGCCAGGCTTCCCGCACGCTGTGGAACATCCGGTCGGCCAGATCGAAGTGGCCCCCCTGCGAAGGACCGTGGCAAACGACAGCCTTTCACAAACAAACCAACAGCCTCGTTCCCCGCTTGTTGCAGATTAACCCCCTGCTGACCACCAAAAATCCTGCCGCCAGCCCCGAAACGCTTCTCGATGCGGAGCTGTTGCCTCTTTCCAAATAGCAACGGCGTGAGGCAGCAACATGTCGAGTGCAAATACTTCCCGCGCGAAAAGGGAGCCGCTATTGCTGTGCAGACGGCTGGCTGCAAAGAGTCGTGGATAATTAGAGCGGCTCATAAATACTGTATTTATTTAGGCTGTCCACTGTAGGAGCGTCTGTCTGGAGGAGTGGAAGCGGCAAGAACTCGTCTTGTAAACACGCAGTCGGGGCTATATAACATGCTGAAGACGTAAGAGTCATCATGTACTCGTTCTTAACTGTAAAATAATATTTTAGATTCAGGTCAAATTTCTTTACCAGGTTTTGTGTTCTTGTTCTGTCTGACCGTGGTCTTAACACCGTGTTTTAAGACATTTTTAAACACTACGAGCTCGATCTGAAGCAGCTAGGCGATTTGACGCGCTACAACCCCAAAAGCAAATTAATTTCCTTAACACCACCAGCTCCCTCTCGCTGTCTTTGTGCTCCTCACTGTGTTTGTTAGTGCGCGCATCTCTCACAGGGAAGTCCAACAGTTCCGTCAACTCTTCCCCTTTATTACAGACAAAACATATATATATTCGCTGATAAATAACAAAACAACCAGCGTTCTACTCACAATACAGCTATGCACTTGATATTTTCAGTGTTTATTCCTTATTGTGTGGAACGCCATCCTGCCAAACAACCCTCATGTGGAACACCACCACGTCAAAAACGTAGCTCTCTCCAAGAAACGAGTCCAAAATGACTTATAGGCCAAAATGAGTCCAAATTGCCTCAAAAACTTCAGTTTTTCATCATTTTTAATTCATCAGAAAACATTATTTACATTCTATAATGTTAGAGAGTAAGAAATAAATGAAGCATTATTTTTTATCAAATACGTTTATTCTATATCCAGATGGGTTCCAAATGTATAAAGAAGTGTTTCTGTCTGGCACTGACCTTATTTTAATTCACAGTACTAAGCCATGGAATGTCTCTACATAACGACAACCCTGCAAGTCAATAAAACAGACACTGTTCTTCCCATTTCTAGCAGTTACACCTACAGTTTCAGCACTTTTAGACTACATGAAGCTAAAAAAGAAAAAAAATCTACAGACGCCAGTCGGTTTTCATTAGAAACGGACTGATTTCAAGATTGTCAGCATTTGCACATCAAACTTCAAATCTTAGCAGAACAGGACGCTCTGAACACAACTTAAAGCAAGTACGGCTAACTTCCACACACACACTAGAATAAGGCTAAAAACTAAGGAAAAACACCCCAAGTTCTCTTAGGGCCGTAAAGGTTAACAATTGGTATCAGATCGGTACTTGGCATCGGCCGATACCCAAGCATCAGTATCGGAACTGAAAAAGTTGGATCGGTGCATCGCTAATTTAGCATGCACTGTACATATGTGACTCTGCACGCTTGTCGCAGATTTTCAAAATTGAGTTATTATGTTTTCATGAAAGGGGATAAATCAAGCTTCAAAACGATACCTATATGGAATGAATGGGACGACATATGACTGAGATATCAACATTCAAAGGAGTCGGGTTTCTCCTGTCACGCCAAGTGAGAAACGTGCTATCGCCGTAGCACTCACAGACGCTTGGTGCGGTCGCGGCTACGTTTGTATTTACGGTAGCCTACGCTGCATTCACAGCCACACGGATAGCCTACCTGCGTTACGTTAACTGAACTCGGGAGACGGTGATGGATTCCGGAGAAATATCTTCACGCTAGTCAACCAGTGGATTTACCGTAAATATTGAAGTAGAGCGGTCAAAACAGAAACTTTGAACATTCTGCTGGAATTGAATTCCTCGCCTCAAGAAAGTCACGTTTTTAGGATGGAAAGGGTTTTTCAGCCAAATTTACTCACAACAGTACAGTATAGACCTTCCACTGTTTCAAAACACTAAAAACAAAAAATCACCCCACATTACATAAACGCTCGTTTTTCTCGGAAACCGTTGCGACAAGCGACTGGTTTTGCCGTGGAGGGTCACATATGGGTGTGTAATTATTACATCGCTTTAGTTAGGAAAAGAGTATTTAAGTCAAACATTTCCTTAAGCATAGCAGAATCCATTAAAACTGGTATCGGATCAGTACTCGACATCGGCCGACACCCAAACCCCAAGTATCGGTATCGGAAGTGAAAAAGTTGGATCTGTGCATCCCTAGCTGTGATAGCTTGACATGTGATACAGATGAACATGCTCTAAAAGCAGCCTGTCATTCCAACACTATGCTTTCTGGGAGAAAAACAACATTCAAAAAATATAAAGCAAAAGTCAGAGAAAGGACACACTATAAAGACGCTCAAACTGTGGGAGGAATTAAGCAGTTATCAGTGGGACGAACAGGGACAGAGCGATGAAGGAAGCTCTCCAACACTGGACGGAGAGGAAATGAAAAGTTACCAACATCTACACACGTCCACACCGTATACTGTAATGCCAGCCAAGACGTTTAACTGATAATCTGTCAAAACAAAAGCCACGCGTTAAAAGGAAAGAGCTATATGAAAAAAATGTGGACAAGAGGAGTGATACTGTAGATGATGGAGAAGAAGAGGGGTTTAACGTGCTGACAAAGATGGAGAGATCACCTGTAGCCTGAGAAAGGTCTGGGTGAAGGGCTCCATCCTCACTAAGTAGGAGGCCACGATCATGGCGGATGAGTAGTGAGTTCCGTAGTGATACGCTGGAGTCTCTCCTAAACCCCCCCCGCAAAAAACAAGGAAGACCACATCAGAAAAGTCACTGAGACGGAGCAAAGCTGAAACTTCTGCCACTAAAACGGCTGGTGCGTACCGTTGGGATCCTCCCAGTCTTTAAAGCGCTTCTTGTACTGGATCAGACGGTCGTCCGTCTGAGCTCCCATCGGCTTAGACAAGTTGCGGAACGTCTTCGGGTTATTGAGGTCCAGTTCCTGTGGAACGTACATGATAAGGCTTTCACACTGCACATCCAAAAACAGGAACCGACGGCAGGCAATCAGACTGGTGCTGAGCGTCACGTAACGAGACGAGAACGTTCGTATAACCAACTGATGCTCCTCTTAATCCAACTCTCTAGCACCCTTGGGTCTTGTAAGCACCAATCCATCACTCAGCATTCTAATGAAAAGCATAAGCATAAGAATAACGAGTCTGGAAAGACGTCAGCAAGCGACAAGCCAACCTCGGCGTCGTAGTCGGCCAGGATCCAGGGGAAGACAGGGTACTGCATCAGATCGTTGTAGGACCTGCCGGCCAGCGTGTTCAGGTGCATTAAGTACTGGAAGTTGCTGATCTCTCCTCTCTGAGAACAAAGAGATGCTCATTTTAAGCACTCCCGTTTTACAAGACGGCAAAACGGACGTTGAACGAGTTTAAAGAGACGCTCACCTCCCATCGCTGGGTTACGGATTTCTCTCCCACCAACGTGCTGAGAAGGCCAGACCTATATGAGGAGGAGAAAACTGGAGTCAGTAAATGATGCTCATCTATGGCTTTGAGGAGTAGGACTGGGCGACACAACCTAAAAAATCAATATCACGATTAATTGAAGAATTTCAATTAACGAATTGCCCAGCGAGACCTAACGAGACATACCCTTGCTCGACGCTAGTGTTGGGTCGCTGTCCCGAAACCGACTCAGAGCTGTCGGCTAGAGAGGGAACAACTGCCAAAAACCTAGACAGAACACACAGGAGACTCATCATGTGTGACATGGAGTGACACTAGACCCAAATTTTATTTTTCGGGAAGAGGACAAATCTATTTTTACAACCCACCTCTGGTACACCTTGTTTCTGACCCCCTTCTGGAAAGCCAGGAGGTAATTTCGCCCATCGCCTGAAAACACCTCCACCGCCATCGGCTACAAAAGGGAAAGGGGTTAAAAAAGAAACATTACATTTAAATTGATGGTGCTTAGCCGACCTTCTTTTTGAAAAGTAAGGATGCACGATAATATCGGAAGCATATCGGAATCGGCCGATATTCTTAGAATTGTCTGGTATTTTATGACGCATTAATTGTACGTGGGAAAGGCAGCGCAGGTGGGATTTCATACGGGACACGCCTTCTGTCTTAAAAAGTGTGGCATTATTTTGGGAACAAAATTCTGGAACGTTCGCAAGCAAAAGCTCTTGTCTTTACGCGTTCAACTAATCTGCATTTGCGTCACTTAGCGAATGTGAACTCGCATATGGGCTGCATCCGTGTTAGAAATATCAGAACTATGGCGTTATTTTGGTGTTAAAATTCTGAGCGCGCAGTAGAACTGCCAGATATCAGCATCGGCCAATAATTCCCATATCATGCGTCCCTACTAGAAAGACTCGGAATTTTCACTCCTAGCTGACGGGGGTATTTACTGTACCTGCAACAGGTAGCGACGCTTGTGCACTTCTTTGATGTCCTCGTAGGCAAAAATGCTGCAGGTTCTCTTCAGCTGACTCTGGCTTTGTCGGGCTCCTCTGGGAATAATCGGCTCGTGCATGCTGAGAAAAGGGCCGAACCATCATCATCATCATCATCGCTTGCTAAAACACGAGCTTGAACACTACTAACAGGGAGTAGACATCAGACGACAGAAGGAGTGTACTTGTGTGTACTCACTTTGCAGGCAGCGTCTCGATGTCCCTGATCTCCCTGGTGACGGTCATAGTGAAGCCGTCGATCACGTAGAAATGTTCCTTCCCGAAGAGAAGCAGTCCCTCGCTGGTGTCCAGGCCCTGCACCCGAGCACACCGGTACATGTGCTGGATCTGGTGTTCAACAAGAGTGAGAGCGGACAAAGGACTTCAGCACGCTCGACTTGAGCACTCTTGATGAGTGAAGTCAAAAGGGAAAAAATGAAAAACTGACCTTCTCCCCCTCCTCCAGCAGGCGCAGCAGGGTGGTGTTGTCCGTCTTCTGCTCCTCGTCCACAGCTCCGGACTCCAGCAGCTCCTGCAGCTGCTCCTGACTGTCCTCGTCGCCGCCGTCCGCCGTGGAGCGCGAGCGCTTGAGTGGGGCTTTAACCAGACCTGTGCACGCAAACACACACACACACACACACGTTTAGACGCATGAACGCGGATGCTCAAAATATCATTACGTCAACTGACTACTTTTTGAAAGCAAGTCTAAAAGAATCGAAAGATTCAACACAGCAATTTTGACAAAATATTAAAGACCTCATATGGTTACAGGATTTATTCAGAAGCTTGTTAGTTATAAACAAGTCAGAGTGCTTTGATTGGTTTGATCTTGATCTAGATCGAGACTGCACCAGAAAATCTCACAATTCAATCTGATTTGGATTCTTGGGCTCACGATTCGATTCCAAATCGATTCACAATCGTGAAACGCTTATGAATTATGAATTGCTTACGAATCGCGAATCGCTAAGGAATTGGGAGTTGCTTCAAAAGCAATTTACGATTCATTAATGATTCACAATTCAATTTTTGAGTTACTTTTAAATTGTGAATCGATTCAAAATCATTTCATGATTCACAAGCGATTCACAAGCGATTCACAATTCAATTTTTGGAGTTTCTTCTTTCTCGACAGAGAAAGAATCACGCTCGGACTCGATTTTATTGCACACCCCTAGTGATTATCTGATACACGTTCATTCTGACCAGCCTCACCTTTGACCCTGGCGATGGTGTCCTCTCCGTGCTCGGGCTCCTGCTGCGTGGTCTCCCCCTCGGTGCTCTGCTGGATGGAGTGCTGGTACATCCCCGGGTTCCCGGACAGCAGCCGCATGTAGTACTCTTTACTGTCGTAGCTGATGGCCCTCCGGTAGCGCACCGGCTTCTATGCGACACACACACTCAGTTACTCTTCTATACAAAGACGCCGACGTCTAACAGCTTTAAATGGAGCCCAGAAACGTGAGTGACTCGCTTGGCGCTAATAGTCTCTAACTGGCACACCTATCTTTGAGCCTTGTTAAGCCTGATGCATCGTGACTAACACATCTGGTTGTGAGTTTGCTCACACTGTACGACCTGGGGGGCGGGAATCTTGGCATAAGGAATCCTTCTGATCATGCGAAAGCTTGACTGGCAAAATAAGATGGCTCACGAACAGCTCGCACTCTACATCTCACAACACCTACACGCATTTTACGCTCTTAGTCAGCTCTGAGTCAGGCCTGAGGTGGTCAGAGGAGCTTCTGGACGAATGAAGGGAAGATCCATTTTTGGAAACAGATCAATTGTGCCCCTATTTGTAGCTGTAGCTCTGGTAGTGTTAATTGAACATGTAGCTCTCGATTTCTGTCTTAACTTGTAACGAATACAGATGGTCCCCGAGTTACCATGGTCCGACCTCCGATTTTTCCATCTTACGATGACGATAGCAAATTACGGCTATGGAAATGAATCACATAATCGATGCATCGCGATGCAGACGTGGACGATTCTGCATCAGTGCAGTGGCAGACCATAATCCATTATATCGGGGGTTTTCAACCACTGGTCCGTTGCCCCCTAATGGTCTGCGGTGGCACTGCAGGCGGATATCATCACTATAGCCAGGTTTCCATCCAAGGAGTTTTTGCGAAAAAATATTTAGCGCTTCAAATTTTTTACCGATATAGCTGATGGAAATGCTAATTATCGATAAAATTTTGTAAATGTCGACATAATATTTTTCCGTTTAACTTTAGCGCATAACTTCTATATCGATACTTCAGAAGTCGCAAAAACTAGTTTGGAAACACTTTTTGTCGGAAAAAATGGGCTTTAACGCAAATAAATGTCACATGATACATTTTCATCACGTGGGTTTCGTCGCACTGGGGTACTTTCTTCGAGCTCTAGGGCTATCAGACAAGCAACTGCTTCATTCTGCTGTCGTCTTCGGATATTTTGTACAATTCCAATTATTTGTGAAACTGAAATAACAGTAAGCTGGCAACTTTCAAAAAACTGTCTGAATAATCTCTCCATCACTTTGTTTCTTTGTTTAGCGGAGGGGGGTGTCACGTGGAAAACAAAAGGTAGATAATTTGCGACATACACAAAATTATGTATGGAAACGGCTCAAGGGCAGATTTTTTTTGCGACACACCAAAACCTATGCGACAGTTCGTTATGGGGGGGATGACGTCATCACGCACACCATTTTATCGAAAAAAAGCCAGTGGGATGGAAACAGGCTGGCGGACAGCAAATTTAGCACATTTTTGCATATTCTGTTTGTCGATAACAAAACATCGGAAAAAACTGGATGGAAACTTGGCTAATGACATAGCTACGGCATAAAAATACTAGTTAAACAGAACATCCCCGTAGTAACTATGACTGCCCGATCTGAGATCCATCCCCAAAAGTAGGAGCGTCGGCGGTATGTTGGGACACTGCAGGGATGTACACGTCTCCCGCTGATGGCCATGTCTTGAGGATATTTTCAAGTCACGGTAACATCATCGGAATGCATCTCCATCGTAAGCTGGGGACCACCTGTAGATGCTTTCTTGTAGCACGTTACACAAGAGCAATAAGTGTAAACAGGTGAACATTTTTTCATTTTAAACCCGGAAAAATGTGAAAGACAAGCATGACAACGAGTGCAAATCCTCTTTCAGCCTCACTGCTCAGGAACGTAAATCAGCACTACTTCAGAGAAGCACTACTTCAGCAACACGGCACTCGGAGAAGGAGGGGGAAGAACGAATGAAAGAGAGGACAGGCAGAAACCGGCAGGAAAGCGTCTGCTATTATATACGTTGTGATTTGAGTAACGCTTGCTCCAGGCAGTTTGTAAAGGCAGAAAAGCTTGAGCCATTCTTCAGCACCATGCATCAGTTTTTAGTGAGTGAAGCAATACTGCTGTCGAGTCACTCTTATGCCACTTTGTACCTGGACTGGGACGCAGCCCGCTGCCCTTAGCAACGGCACTGGAGCAGGATTCTGATGGGAGGGAGGGAAAAGGCAGAATAAGAACGACGAAACCGAGACCGAGTTAGGAGCTCTTCGGCGCGTTTCCATCGCGTCCGTCGCAAGGCTGGTGTCGGAGGAGGGAGGAAGGATTAACAGCAGACCCACAAGATGAGGATTAACCTGCTGAAAGTGAACTCTCACCCAGATCTTTAGGCAGAACGAACATGGTTGTGTTGTGTTGTTAAATGCTGGAGAGAACCCAAAACTTGTTGATGCTCACCAACAAAGGTTTCAGCCACTGAGACACACTGAGCCATCAGCAGCTACAGCAGCAACTTATGGGCCTTGATGTTACTCAGCCGTAGCGAATTTAAAATCGATTCACGATTCATAAGCGTTTCACGATTCGACTTTTTGAGTGACCTTCCCCATTTTGACTGTGGCAGATCAACAAAACAAATCACACTGAACCAAACGTAGTTTACTAAACGTAACGCATATGTACGCATACTGACTTCAGTTGCTTTATGCTCACACGAAGGAGGTCTGTCTGCGCAGATTTCCACATTGCGCCATCTATAGGATGGGCGCGCTGCCCTCGTGTCGGGGGGGAAAAGTTAACTGGTGCTATTACTAGTTAGAAATATATGAATCGTTTTTTTGAAATGTGTGAATCAATTCTGAATCGACAGAGAAAGAATCGCGATTCTGACACGTTCATTCTGACCAGCACCTGTAGATATTCCCTACAATGACTACCAAATACCAAAGACCATTTAATCTTTAAAAAGAACAAAACGGTGCCGAGTACCCACACACGGTACCTGAGAGCTGTTGTTGGGCTCGGAGTCGGGCACGTAGGGATAGTGGATGTAGAAGAGGTCGTTGCGCACCATCTTCTTCCTCATCCGGCACGGCCCCTCCGTCATGTCCAGCTGGAACTTGTCCAGGTGGGAGCCGATGGGAGGACCCCAGAGGCCCCTCTCGCGCAGCAGCTCGTACTCGATCCCGGCCCACTCGTCCGTCACGTACTTCAGGGCGTTCTGCTGACGCTGTCATGGACACGCACATATATAAACACACTATACACAGTGTATAGAAATATATAGAGTGTGTTAGTGCTTTTGTGAGCAGCAGACCTCTTGATACTCCTTGTACTGCATGGCCACCAGATCTCGCACCACGGCGATGTGTGTGAACATCCACTGAAAAGTCTCCTGAAGAAAAGGACAATATTCACCGTATGCAATATCATAAGTCTGCTGCAAATATTCAAGTTATCACCGTATAAACGTGGCTCCGACTAGCTCTGCAAGCGAAACAAACACACGGTCTACTCTTGGCTCACAGCTTCCGGCTCTCCAGGATTTTGATTTGTTAGATCATTTGTGTAATCGTCTTGTGTGTGTTGCATAAAAACAATGTGATGCAACACTGCAATAACAGTGGCCTTCTCCAGGTTGCGTTTTTGGCTTGGGTGCATCCACACTCTGCTGGGAGAGAGATCGGATTAGATTACTAAAGATTATCGCGGTACCTGGGCGGAGAGGTTGTTCTTGTTTATTCCGCTCTCTCTCTTGCTGCGGCGGGCGCCGGTGAGCTTGGACAGGCCGAAGCCGCTGCTGACCCGGGAGAGTTTGGACTGGGTGGCCGGCGCCACCGTCTCGCCCCTGCTGATGCACTTCTTCTCATGGGCTACGTGGGGAAACCAGGAGGAAAATATTCAACGTAAACGTCAAACACGTAAGCCAGATGGAACATGGGCACTCGTTGGTGAGTTCTGTCCATCTTGCCATGTTTTGACCCCCCCCCCATAGACTAACGTGGAGCTCAAATTTCGATCACTTCACTGCACGTTCTTCACAAAGCCACCAAATTCGATGATTCGAGGGACCATATCTGGTATTTGCGTATCTGTAATCGGCATATCCGTCACTCGTCTTTTTTAGCCTATTTTCCAGTCGTTTATTTTCTACGTAGGAACTCATTCGTTTTCTCCCATTAAGAACTCATGAGATTTGGGACTTGACAAAGTGTGAAGACGTACAGCAGACGTCGAAATCCTTTCCAGAACAGAGTTGCACAGCTCAGATGACTCAGTAGGAGGTAATATCAGAGAACATGAACGTGTGGACGTGTGGTCACTGCAGTATCCTAAACATACTGAGGTTGTGGCTTAACGCTTCTCTACGCACTAGGTAGTGCACATGGAGTGTCACACACACCCTATTTGACTTGGTACAGCACATAGGGCGGGAAGTGACCTTTTCTTAAAATGTAGTGCACTACACTGGAAATGCTCCGCCCTCGCTCCACTCCGGTATTTGAAGGTGTCCATAAATATTTGGACATTTTTGTCATTTTCGTTCTCGCCGAATATCATCACAACGGATTTGAAATTAAAAGTGTGTTCCCTCTCCTCACCCAGGTGGTTCTGCCAGCTCTTGGCGGCCGGGTCTTCCAGCGCAGGCCTGGCGGTGGCGATGTCCACGTGTCCTCGGTCGTTGACTGGCAGTGAGACTTTAAAGATGTCCTCCAGCATCTGCCTCTTGCTGTGCATCAGCTCCGTCCAAACCCGGTTCACCGCCTTCAGCAGCAACTGACGGCCTGCCGAATGGCACCAAGGTTAAGACTCTGAAAACAACGCTGATGACAAGCGAGATAACAAGTGGTAAGTCTGTACCCTCGCTGACGTCCTGGCTGTGGGGCGCGTCCGGCTCGTTCTCCGACGGGATCATGACGTGCCAGGTGGTCATTCGCGCCTCTGCCTCCAGCCCGAAGCCCTCCACGCTGCTGCAGCACAGAAAGAGGAGTTGAGACACAGCTGGCGCGGCGCCGGCATTAATGACATAACCTCATGGCACAACGCTCAAACAATACCGGGCAGCGGACGCCGAAAGCCGATTTTCAACAAGATTTTGGACCCTTCTCGTGTTGTGTAAAAACAAATGGACAAGTCAAAACCCACGCCCCTGCCAAAGGTATAACAAGCGTTTTTCTTCTGTTATTCTTTTCACGTAGCTCGGGGACGGGAGCTTTATCGAGAACTCATTTCTGAGTCTATTTGAAGGCTGAGCTGTGAGTCAGCCTGGTTACCGAGATCCTGACGACGGCAGCCTCCGCGCCGAGATCTGTGTGAGACACACACACACACACACAGACTGAGGGAAAAACAGATACCAGAGCTCGGGGAGCCACTCAAACACAATCCCAAGAGCATTCACTGCTGTTGGTTTTGGAAAGAACCTTCCTATACTCGCCTCACCTGCTGACAGTAAAGAAAAGATTCTAGAAGCCTGGCGAGAAGTCGCGTTGCTGACATTATCGGCCGACGTGAGCTAAATATATCAAAATAATTCGGTTCCGATTCTAGAAGACTAAAAAAATCAGCTCATAAAGAAACAGTATCAGATAAGTAGCTTTCAGCTGAGTTAAATTACATTTACATCCACATATGTACTTAAAAGAATTATTTTCACCACAGTAATTTAGCTAAGCACTGTGCAAAACACATGGTTAATTTTCTCTAGCCACTAATCCACAGTTACCTAGGCAACAAGCGCTAGACCGCGTCCAGACTAGCGGGAGAAAGTCTTTCTACCGCTGTAGACGGCATGTGACGCCATAACGCCAAGCCCAGCAGTTTGTTTGTGTTATTTTATTATTTTAATCTTACTGCGAATTCCACCGTTAGTTTTAAATAAACGCTTAACGTGCCTAATGGAAAATCCCTTTCTTACTACAGCTTACCGTTTACGCGACTCGAAAGCGCAGACTCGTTCCCGTGGGGGAAATCTGCAAGTCCTTCTTACAAGCTACGCATGGATTTGCTCCTGATTTTAGTTCGTTTATATTCACGAGCGTCTAAAGCACATTATTAGAAGGTAATTACTAAAGCTGCAAGTTATCAGCACGTCGCTATCTCGCACTCGCCGTTCCGCCGGCAACTGAGGATTCCACCGAGTCGTCTTCACTTCGCGCCGAATATTCAGCTAAAAAGACACAACGATCACACCTCAGGACTACATTTAGGTTGCGTCCCAATCCGCAGAAATCACGGCCCATTTGAATGAACACATCGTGACAGTTTAACAGAGCACGAGACCATCACTGACCTTCCGGCGTGCAGGTTGATGAAGCAGTGAGCCAGGCAGGCCACGAAGTCCTGGTCGTGGTTTCCGGGGCCGAGCACCAGGTTGCGGTTGACGGTGAGAACGCGCAGCGCGTCCAGCAGCGCCACCTGCTGCGCCACCGTCTTGTGCGGCCGGGACAGCTGGTACAGCACCGTGCGGTTCAGGCAGTGGTAGATGCAGTCCAGAGACAGACCCTGAGAGCGACGCTTAGCCTGGGAGAGGAAAGAATGGCGCGAGAGAGAGCGAGAGAGAGAGGAGGAGGGCGAGATAAGTACTGACGATAAATCCCGAGGGAATGTAACTGGCGGCGGATAAAGTTGGGTAAGAAGAGAGAGGGGCGGGGGTAGGGGAGGAACGAGGGAAGAGAGTGCGAAGGCCAGCCAGGCAAATCTGTTTTTCTGGTATAAGCACAGCTTCAAACGAAATGGTCATGGCAACCACGTCCGAGTGTCAGGGTGAACATATCCTTGAGCACGGTTCCCACCTGGCTGATCAGCTGCACGATAAACTCCACCACCAGTTTGGAGTCCTTGTTGAACATGCCCTGCCACAGCTTGTCCACCACGCGCTGGGTGAAGTAGAAGACGTTGTTGACCAGAACCTGGTAGTTGCCTCCAGTGGTGATGGGCATCGAGGCTTCTTCTCCTGTGAGAAACGCAAACGCCACGTTTGTCAGCCCCGCGTCAAAGCTACAGCCTTATAGGGATTGTTTGGACTCAAAAAATCTCATTTGCACATTTCTCTGGCTTTCCTGATCCCACACTTTTAGGTCACGAGACTCCGAATTCAACCTACGTATCTGTGTAGGAGCAGTGGCCGGAGAAAACGTACACCAAGAACGCGCTTAACGAGGCACTGACCGAGGAGGACGTCTGCAGCCAGGAGATGCTCCATTACGCTGTCCAGGATGTAGGACTGGAACTCCTTCTGCTGAGTCCTGGTGGAGCGCTCCGGCGAGGCCTGAAAAGCAACACAGAGTCAGAAATCTGGCTCGGACACACTAATACGGCTAAGTCGATTCGCAAACTCCTCATGAATCCAGTCAAATCCTCGTCACCTCCAGCAGCAAGTCTATGATGGGCGTCTGCTTGGTGGCGGGCGTCATGCACAGGTTGTCCATGATCAGCACCCGCATGAAGTCGAAGACGTACTTCTTGGCCGGGTGGTTGGTCAGGTAGGTCTTGGAGCCCACGTTGCAGTACTCCGACTGGCTCCGGTTCATGCCGGTATCCCCCGCGAACGCCTTGAACTCCTCCGTGGGAGAGCCGGCCTCGTCGTCCAGATCGCTTACCTGGGGATGGGGGAGAAAATTGACCTTTCGTTGTTTGTAAAATGTTAGCGTTTTAAGTTGTACGTTGGTGAGCAGACAAGGTACAGCAGCCAAGAATATTTTGCTGGTCCAGAGAAATATGCAACTTATTCATTAAAAACTGGTATCGGATCGCTACTCGGGATCGGCCGATACCCAAAGCCCAAGTATCGGCATCGGTATCGTAACGGAAAAAGTTGGATCGGTGCATCCTTAGTCTAACCACTGACTACAGACTAGAATCAGCAAGTCTTGCCCACGATTTCCTAGATTATCCCTGGATTGGATCAAGGGCCAGGGCTGGAACAGAGGTTTGGTCAAAGCCCAAAAACCTGGGCTTATCCCTGGCTAAGGTTTAGCACTTTCATGAATGAATCTTTTCAGGATCTTTAGCGTAACACGTCTTAACGTTGCATCACGAAGCGCCGTACCATCTCAGAGTAGGGCCGGATGTTGAAGGGGAAGACGGCGGCCGCCAGGGCGCACAAAAAGTCCGGGCTGTGCCACATGGGAGCCAGGTCGGGGACGTTGTGGTAAAGGTAACGGAAGAACTGCATGAGAGTGACGGGGTACTCCCTCAGCCACGAGCCCTCCTCTTCAGACTGCCACGGCTAAAAACACACGGACGAGGCGTGAGAAAGAGAATGATTTTTACGTTACTGAAAAGAACAACAATCCGAGTGGTGGAGGTCTCACCAGGTTGAGCATGCTGCGCAGCATGGCCAGCAGGAGGAAGGCCGCCTCCGTGCACACGTTATGGATGGAGCCCACCACGGTGGCGCTGGAGGCCGGAACGCCGAAGATGAAGCTCCAGATGGAGTCCAGGTCAAACTGCAGGAACGGAGGAGGAAAAAGGTGAGACTTGGGGGTGAGGTTTTCTACTCAGCGTAGTTACTTTGTTAGTGTCACTTAGTTGGGAAAACGGGATTAAAGCTGACGAAAGCAGTAAATTCGGTTCTATTCAAGTTCCCATGATGCTGTTTCAATGCAGGTAGAACCTTGCACGACCTTTGCCCCATATTTCCTGTCGATATTTGATGACGTATTTATTGTACGCTGGAAAGTAAGGGTTTGACAACAAATTGAATAGAATCGAACCGTGATTCTTTCTCGGTCGATTGATAAACGATTCAAGCATTCCAAAAAAATTCATTCATAACCCATACCCTAAACAAAATTTCATTCAGTGTGATTTTGTTTTGTTGATCTGCCACAGTCAAATGGGAAAAGTAACTCAAAACAGCAACCTGAAAACAAATTCATCTATGTATTGAATCGTGACTAGTTTATGAATCTTTTTTTATGAATCGATTTTTAAGTGAATCGTGAGCCCAAGAATCAGAATCAACCAGTGCTTAGATTTGCTTGATATTTCCAGTTGATATTTATTGTACGCTGGAAAGTAGGGGTGTGCAAAGAATCGAATTGTGAATTGTTTATGAATCGTGAATCGATTTCATGAATCACGCGCCCAAGAATCGGAATCGAACCGTGAGATTTTCCGACTCTGGAAAGGCAGCGCTTGTGCCAGGCATGTCCACAGTCCGAGGTGGGATTTTCTACAGCGTGCATCATCTGCCTTAATATGTAAGGCGTTATTTTGACACCAGTCGTGGTGACGAGGCCCCGTTTCGGCACGCGGTTGGCGTTGGTGAGTGTGGTTAGTAAGGGAGAAGAGGCTTGCATACTGACATGTACCTGCAGGCTCTCGGGCAGCTCGGGCACCGGCTGCTGCAGGAACATGGCCATGAGGAGGAGGTAGAGCTCGGGCACGTTGGTGTGTTTGGGCAGCAGCGTCTGCAACACGGGGAAGCCTGGGAAGTGGCAGGCGTCGCGGTTGATCTCCCGCAGGGTGGACCTGCCCCCGGCGCTGCGGCCCACGTTGAAGCCTGAAGGTGGAGAGAATGTGGGCGTTTGTCAACTGACGCACATGGCATAATATAAGCAGTGACCATAACGAAATAAAACCTTTTGCTGACATTTAACAGGTCCAGGATTTGAATTGACAACCACTGCCCGAGAGGACGGTTTGAAGGTACAGATTATATAAAGTTAGACTGGGATTTTTCAGATCGAGTCCTCAGGCTCACCTAGCACAGTGCCGATCTTGTTGCTGAGCACGGAGTCGGTGTGGTCGAGCCAGCCGCCGCCGGATAGGCCCTCCTTAAAGCGGCTGAGGATGGACTGGTTGCTGAGCAACACCACCAGGATCCAGAGCGCTGCCGTCACCGTGCTGGAGTGAACGTGCTCCTCCATGAACATCAGCAGCCAGTCGAAACCTAGCGTGCGCACCAGCTCCTCACACGCCCTGCAAAAGGGGGCAGCACAGGGGCACGGGTGGTCAAGTTTTTATCTGTGTCGTTTGCCACATAAATAAATAAATTAACGGTAGCGTAGGGAGGCTTACTGGGCGTTAACGGTGCACTTCTCCTTGGAGCTGAAGAGCAGTTTGAGGAGGATGTCCAGCAGCCGGTTACGCAGCAGAATCAGGTTGGAGGAAAGCAAGCCGCCAAAATCGTCATCGTTTCCTAAAGCAAGAGAGAGAGAAAACGAGCCACCGAAGTGAGCCCAAAACCAGCATAATGTAGCCTCGGTAGTCTCACTATTAGGACCCACGTTCAGACTCACCTCCGTCAATCTTCTCCTCGTTGTTGACCTCCATGACCACAAACTTTTCACACACCGCAAACGTGGGTAAGGTGGAGGAAATAAACTGGCCAAACCTGCGCAAACGATTTTAACACCTTAACTCAGACCGCCCCAGAAAGAACTGATTAATATAACATTATCCTAGCCCCATCAGATTTCATATTGATATTAAGATTTTGCCCCTCGTCTGTGGAGCTCTCTCCATCATGATATCGGTAACACAAGTCTCGTCATACCCTAAATACACTCGCAATTAGTGCTCGAGCCCGGTTTTAATGCGGTAAGGTGTGGTACCGGAGCAGGTCGTAGGAGTTGGGGAAGCCCTGCAGGAGGAGGCTGAGGACGTTGCTGATGGTGGCGATGGTGGGCTGCGAGAGCGACTGGTCCCTCAGCGTCAGCAGCAGTTTGGGGATCAGCTGGAACTCTCGCAGAAGCTTGGCGTTCTTGGCGGCCTCGCTGTAAGCGAAGGAGACACATTTGCTCGAACTTCCTTTAAAATGACCGCATTCATGTTCTTGTAATAAGAAAACACAGCTGGGAAAAATCTGACAAGATCTGAAGCTTTTTCAAATTTTTTGGGCTAGGCTTCAAAAGGAATATTCTGCGCCAAAGATATCGGGAGAGCCGCAATATCCTCACCTGGACTCAGTCAGAAGTTCAATGAAATGCTCGAAGAGAGACAGGTGCAGTTCATACGGTGCGTGCAGCCAAACCTTTAGATTAAAAAAAAAAAAAAAAAACATCAGAGGATGTCTCACATCTGTCAAAAGCAGACCAGGGTAAAAAACAAAAAAAAAACTAAATTAAACCCATCCCTCTGAACGAAAGACTGCTGTTCTCGCACGCAATCTCTGTGTTCCTGAGGGTTTTAGCGCCGCAGGATTAGGGAGTGTCACTAAATTACAGAACTTTTTTCTTATTTTAATAATAAATAATTTAGCATATACATATGGGTGTGTAACTAATATAATTATTACATTGTTTTAGTTTGGAAAACAGTATTAAAGGATCAGGCAATACCCAAAGCCCAAGTATCGGCATCGGTATCGGAACTGAAAAAGTTGGATCTATCATTTTTATCCGTTTTTTTCAAAGCTCCGTCTTTTTGAGTCTTCAGGTTTAAGCTCCCCGATGCCCGTTTAAAAATGAGCTAAATACGTAGCTTGTGCTATTTCTCTAACAGACTGCAGGTGCACCTCGAAGTCACAGAGCAGGTCCTGGAAGGCGGTGGAGTTGGGGATGATGGAGGTCTCGTGGCCGCTGTCCACTGTGCCCACCAGGGAGAAGGTGAGGTGCAGGATGTGGCTGTTCAGCAGAGCGCGCTTCTTCTTCAGCAGCATGGCCAGCAGCTGCCGCACAGAACACACACTCAATACACTCGAAAGAAAAGATCGGTTTGGGAGTTTGCAAAGAAAAAAGGCCGGGTCAAAACTCATCCGTAAAGGAGCAGGGGGCAGCCTTTCTCGCCAGCACCCAGACAGCAGTGCTTGGGGAGGGGACCATGCTCATGAGTACCTCAGTGGTACCTTTACGGGTCCGGGACTTGAACCCGCAACCTTCAGATCACGTGGTCAACTCCCTGCCTTTCTCTGGCTCTGTCACCACTCTGTGATCAAGAGGAATGGCCCACCCACCACACGCCGACCACTCTAATCCGATTGGTTAGACCTCGGCGTGCTCTCCATTTAACCTAGATCTCGGGTGGCATATAGCCAATCAGAGACTGTTGTGGGCGGGACATTAAGAGTCGAGATTAGCAACGTCAGCCGTTAGCAAGCCGTAATTTCACCTGGTAGCCTTTAATGCGCTCCATCTCTTTGCTAGCCAGCGGGTTGCTCTTCACCACGCACACCAGCGCCTTGACGGCAGCGTAGAGACCCTCCACGTCCGACGCCATGGCGACCAGGCCCAGGATGGCAGCGGCGCCCCCCACGTACTGCAGGTTGGTGGCCACTGGCTTGGGCACGAAGGCTCTCACGCCTGGATGGATGGCGAGAGAGAGAGACAGAGACAGAGAGAGAGAGAGAGAGAGAGAGGTCATATGTGAGTACTGATGCACGATGCCACTTTGACCTTCTCTGACTCATGTATGAAAGGAAGACGAGATGCAAAAGAAGCACTTAATACGTGAGGGTGAGAAAGGTGGTGGTGGAAAGCGCGTCCAGCTGTGGAAAACGAATGAACAACGTGAAAAACGGACTGGCGTCATTTTAAACGTGGAGAAGACGAAAATGGAATAACTCCACTGTAATCAATACAGCAAACAGCGCAGCACCGAGTAACGATTCAGGAATCCTGTTTTTAAAGAACTTAAGCCAATTTCTACTCTATTCAAATGCAAGCTTACAGAGGTTATTGTAAATCCTCTGTTACTTATTATCTTACCCAGGTAACCTATCACGCCCGCTCCGATGGTCCGGGCAGGTCCGTTGAGGTGACCAGCAGCATTGTGGATCAGCTTCACCGGAGTGGCATTCTCATGAGACGAAATCGCCAACTGGATGAGACACAGGGAAGGAGTTTCTGTTGGTACATTTACTTTTTCAGCGTTTAGCAAAGGCTCTTATCCGGAGCTGCTTCTATTTCTTTCAACAGACAAGCAAATCCTGAAGAAACTGTGATTACTGTGTGCCGTTGATGTAGCTGCCAAACTGTTCATGTTAAAAGTGACAAGGAAGTGGGAAGAATAAGCGAATGAAGAAAACAAGGGATTGCGTCTTTTGCTTGGACCCCGCTCCTTGCTACTTGCGGCTATATTTATGTATTTGTTATTGCAGTTTATCGATATTATGATCGATGAATATAACAGATCGACTACATATAAGAGGACTAGAATAAAGGCGGATGTAGGGCGCTGACCTGTTTGGCAATGGCTTTGCTGTCCAGCTTGTTGTAGACCTTGCGGATCTTGGCTACGGTGAGGGAGGAGACGGAGAGGCCGTACAGGCTGAAGGCGACCTTTTCCTCCGGGACCAGCGCCACGGGACACGGGGGAACGGCCTCGGCCTTCGAGTCTTTACCTGTGAGGAGAACAAAGGTTATAGGACGGTGTAGCCAACTTCAACCTGCATTTACAGCCGTGAACTACCCAACTTCATCTTGGAGCCAGCAGTGTTCGACACCTTACCCAGGACGGCGCCCCCTTTTGGTCTCACCAACACCTCGTCCATTTAAATAACAATCGAATTAAGCTTGTGGTGGATTGTACTCACAGGGCAGGTAGACGGCCTGGAAGCTGCCCACGTAGTCGGGCCCCAGCTCGTAGATGGCGGCCACGCTGGCGGCCGGCAGCACCTCCTCCAGGAAGTGCGTGGGGCCGAGTCTCCAAACTAGCGAGGAGAGCTGGCGCTGGGCCGGCGGCGTGCCGACGTAGCTGTACACCGTGCTCACCACGGGGGGGTTGGCGGACCCCGAGCCGCCCGGGGCGCTGTGAACGTAGTGCAGCTGGGTACAGACACAAAGAGGAAGTGAGGACGAGAACAGGCAGGAAGTGGGTTTGGCACCTGAGCTGCCGCGGTTCCCGTGTCAGGTGGCCGCCGCGACCGCCATGGTGCTTTTATCTGCCATCTACAGGAAGCTGCGGTGGAATCACAGGCCCGCCACAAAGCACCCAGTCAAAGCTGAGTGTCTGTATATATGTGTGTGTGTGTGTGTGTGCGCACGTGAGATGTTATCAAGCCCTACAGGCACAAAAAAGCCCTATGCTAGGGGAATAAACACCCAAATAAGGTGAGAAAAAGGGGAATTTTGGGGGTGGGTTTCGAAATACTGTAAAAACAACCCCCCTGTCTGGAGTGAGCCGGCCGATTTATAGCCCTCACCTTGACGGTGCTGACCAGCTGGCCGTCGATGTAGAGCGTGGCCATGCTGTTCTTCAGCATCCCCTTGCTCATCACCAACACCAGGTGGTGCCACTGTCCCTCGCTGATCAGCTCGGCGCAGCGGAAGCGGGCGCAGCACGGCAGGATCTCGTAAAAGGAAGCCTCCTCGCTGAAGTCATCCGCTGTGGAGGAGAAGGAGGAGGAAGAAGTGGGGGAGCGGGCAAACAGGAAATGATGTCAGCAGACCCAAACCACAGAAATAAAGGAAAGCGACAGGCCGTGAACCGTGGAAACGACTTGCCTGGACTCCCTGAAGGTAGAAGACACATTAGCGGTAAAATGGTAAAAACTAGAAAAAGATGTTAAAAGTTTTTTTTTTTTTTAAGTATTTAAAACAAAGTTATTCAAAGTTAATTAGAGGGTCCCTTTGACCTTCTAGCAGAAGTGACACGGGAAGTAACGAAATCTGAACACATGGGGAACTCTGCGCGTTCCCAAACTCTATCAATCAACTGGCGTGTTCAGGACCTCACGAGCGACAGAGAAGCCGAGTGTTCGAGTCGAGAAGACGTACCATAGCTCTGCAGCAGCTCCTCCTTGGTGGAGACCACCAGCGAGCGGTCTTTGGCCGACAGCACCACGGCCAGGCAGACGTAGTGCTGTTCGGACGCCGAGGCCCTGCGCACCACCGTCAGCAGCCGCACCGGGTGGCTCTGGGGAGGGGAGCTGAAGCGCTCCACGCAGAACCACGCCGAGTAGCTCAGGCCCGAGGGAGGGGGGAACAGGCGCTCACCTGTGGAAAGGGACCGCGTGGAGGCGTCAGGAGGAAAATTCGCATTTATTCTCGGTTTCGCAGGTCATGCCTAACATGACCGTGTGTATCAGAACAAAAACAAGCATCAAAACTGCGATGTGCACGAACTGGCATTTCCCCATATCACGGCAACGCTGACGTCATCCTCACACACACAAACACACAAAATAGGTCACGGGACAAGCTGCTGCAGGAAAGTGCTGACTACGAAAACCTCCACTTCCATTCAGCGGGGGGGGGGGGGATAGGGAGAGAGAGGAAGAGAGAGAGAGATGGGGGAGAGAGAGAGAGAGGGAGAAGAGGAAGAGAGAGAGAGTGAAGGACGAAGAGAGAAGGGAGGAGAGGAGGAAAAGGAGGAGGAGAGAGGGAGAGAGGGGGAGGGAGTAGAGAGGAGACAAAGAAAAGAGGAGGGGAGAGAGAGTAAAGGAGGAAGAGGAAGACCGAGCGGGAATAAGGGAGTGAGAAGGGAGGAGAGGAGGAAAAGGAGGAGGGGGAGAGAGTAGAGAGGAGACGAGGAAGAGGAGGGGGGGGGGGGACGAAGAAGAGGAGGAGAGAGAGAGAGAGAGATGGGGAGAAAGAGAGTGGGAGAAGAGGAAGAGAGAGAGAGTAAAGGAGGAAGAGAGAGTGGGAAAGAGGAAGTGAGAAGGGAGGAGAGGAGGAAAAGGAGGAGGGGGGAGGGAGAGAGTGGGAGAGAGTAGAGAGGAGACGAAGAAGAGGAGGAGAGAGTGAGAGAGAGAGAGAGAGAGAGAGTAAAAGAGGAAGAGAGAGCGGGAAAGAGGGAGTGAGAAGGGCGGAGAGGAGGAAAAGGAGGAGGGGGAGAGAGTAGAGAGGAGACGAAGAAGAGGAGGGGAGAAAGAGAGAGAGAGAGTAGAGGAGGAAGAGGAAGACAGCGGGAAAGAGGGAGTGAGAAGGGAGGAGAGGAGGAAAAGGAGGAGGGGAGAGGGGGAGAGAAAGAGATGGGTGAGAGAGAGAGGAAGAGAGTGGAGAGGAGATGAGGAAGAGGAGGGGGGGAAGAGAAAGAGAGGGAGACAGGAAAAGAGAGAGAGGGAGAGAGTGGAGGCAGTCAGCCCTGCATCATCTCATTAATAGTACATAGTGGCTGCTGGGCCCAAACACAGTGTGTGTGGAGCACTGACCGTTTCCCATGCCGCTGACCACGGCCCCGTCGTTGACTCCAGATGTGTTGGCGTTGTTGGAGGGAGCGTTGTGGGGAGCCAGGCTGGGCAAGAACAAACAGCTGGAGGAGGGAGGGGGAGAGAGAGAGAGGGAGGGAGGGAGGAAGGGAGGGAGAGGAACACATTCTTGTTATCCGTTCTGCACATGCTGTTCCTCTGAGGCAAACTCCAGCAGATTCTCCACATTTTTGGAAACAGTTACCGCAGGACATTCAGGCTCCGCTCTCCAGCTTACACGACAATAAAGACACGCCACGATGAAGCGCCAAGGCAGAAATAACGCTTATTGAATAAAGTTCTAATGAGTCCAACAAGGGAGGGAGAGGAACACATTCTTGTTATCCGTTCTGCACATGCTGTTCCTCTGAGGCAAACTCCAGCAGATTCTCCACATTTTTGGAAACAGTTACCGCAGGACATTCAGGCTCCGCTCTCCAGCTTACACGACAATAAAGACACGCCACGATGAAGCGGCGGCAGAACAACGCTCATTAAATAAAACGCAATGAGTCCAACACGGCCCCAACAAGAAAGAGGAAGAGAGGAAGGAGGGATAGAGAGAGGGAGAGCAGGAAGAGGAAGGGGGGAATGAGGAAGAGAGGCAGAGATGGGGAGAGAGAGGGAGGAATTGAGTGAGAGGGGAGAAAGGAGTGAGAAAAAGAGAGGGAGAGGGCAGAGAGACAGAGTGAGAGAGGAAGAGAGAGGAGGAGAGTAAAAGGGAGAGAGGGAGAGAAAGTAGAGGAGGTAAAGAGAGGGAGAGGAGGGAGAGGATGGGGGGAATGAGGAAGAGAGGCAGAGATGGAGAGAGAGGGGGAGGGATTGAATGAGAGGGGAGAAAGGAGTGAGAGAAAGAGAGGGAGACGGCAGAGAGACAGAGTGAGAGAGGAGGAGAGTAAAAGGGAGAGAGGGAGAGAAAGTAGAGGAGGTAAAGAGAGGGAGAGGAGGGAGAGGATGGGGGAATGAGGAAGAGAGGCAGAGATGGAGAGAGAGGGGGAGGGATTGAGTGAGAGGGGAGAAAGGAGTGAGAGAAAGAGAGGGAGAGGGCAGAGAGACAGAGTGAGAGAGGAAGAGAGAGGAGGAGAGTAAAAGGGAGAGAGGGAGAGAAAGTAGAGGAGGTAAAGAGAGGGAGAGGAGGAAGAGCAGGAGAGAATTAGTGGGGAGCAGGAAGAGGAAGAGTGAGTGCGGGGGGGGGGTTGAGTGAGAGGGAGTAGGGAGAGAAAGTTGAAGAAGGAAAGAGAAGGAGCGGAGGAACACAGAGAAGAGAGAGAGAGAGAGCGAGGGAGGAGGAGGTGGAGAGAGCCAGCGTCCAGGTTTGTGGAGTTCCAAGAGAAACATGCTATGGTCACCACATCCCTAAAGGTGCAGTGTTTTATAATGCAGACTCATTACTGTTCACTGTGTGTGTGTGTGTGTGTGCGCGTGCGTGTATGTGTGTGTGTGTGTGCGAGCGCGTGTGTGTGCGAGCGTGTGTGTTGGAGCTACAGATATGCTAATGCCCACCCTCCCGGAGAGTCCAGCTGTGACTGCTCCATTAAGCCGCTCCGCCTGTCCCAATAAGGCCCGGTCTAGATGAATATTTCATAGAGGCAGATGGGGAGCCGTGTGTGTGTGTGTGTGTGTGTGTGTGGCTAAATGTGGGACAGGGCTGCCAGAGCTCCACCTTTGATGTGATCAGTGCAGTTTGGGCGCTGCAGCTGAAAATATTAAGGCTCTGTGATAAGAGGCAGATATGGGATGTGCTCCCCCCGTCTCTGTCTAACACACACACACACACGCAGAAACCGACACAGACATCTCACCAGCACACAGACAGACATACAAACAGACACAGAGAACAAGACACAAACAAACACAGACACAGAGACACACAGACATACAGACGCACAGGCCGAGACACACTCAGAGACACACAAACACACGGAGCAAGACACAAACAGACACAATGAAAGACAAAGGCACAGACACACACACAGAGACACGGAAACTAAAGACACACAGACGCGCATACGTGTCCTGCAATATTTGTGAAGACAAGACGCTCTCACAAATCCACTTTGCTATCTTTAAAAAGGTACAATTATATTTTCATAATCTCTAAAAAAAAAATTCTCCAATGTAGATGAGCAGCAACCCACACACCCTCAATCACAACCAGTCACCCACACACACACACACGCACACACACACGCACACACACACGCACACACCCGTCTCTTGCTGCCTTTGATGCTGCGTGCTAAAAAGCGGCAGTCTTACAGGAGCCGTAATAAATAGGTCACAGAGCAGCGCTGAAAACAGGCGTTAAGAGTAAAAGCAGAGCGGGGCTTAGCCGCGCTGCCGCTCCTTCATAATGCATAAACACCATCAAATATAAAAGACGGAGTTATTCTGAGCAGCGCTCCACAGCGCCCTGTCAGCAGCGTCTGAGAGAACGAGGCAGACGGGAGCGCGACTTCGCCGCTTTCAGCTCCTTTTCGGGAGCTTAAATGTGGGGCAGGACCCTGGAGGGTGACGCCGTCAAATTCACAAAACAAAACAGTGTGTTTATTCCCGATCAAAGGGAAACACCCACGGAATCGTCAAGACGTTTAAAGGCGGACTCGGGCCCTCGTTGCCACGCAGGTTACAACAACAAGAGGATTCCTGTGCCGAAGCGGAGACGTGCACGAGAAGCACGTGTTTTAAGGGCGAACCGCGTCGCAGCCCGAAGCTGGGTGGACTCACCCGAAGCCCTCCAGCGAGGTGTCGAACTCGACGAAGGCGGGCATGACGGCCGAGCCGTGCAGGCGGATGTCGTGGGGCGTGGTCATGGAGACGAGGCACTTGACGCGGGTGAGGGGCACGGTGCTCCCCTCGGCCGAGCGCACCAGGCTGCGGCTGATGCGGTACTGGCTGTTGTCCTCGCTGACCGCAAACACGCTGTCCGGACCGAAGCCCTCCATCGAGGTGGTCATGCTGTCTGCAATGACACAAAGCAGCATCATACATCACATGCACGTTTACATCAGCAACTCTTACTTTGTGAGAGTTAGTCAGGCAGTTAACTATCAGTCTCGATCTTTTAAGCCAGTTTTAGGGTTTGGACGTCAAATTTACCGTTTTACCCTTCGTCTGGATTTCATTGTCGAACAGCTACAGGGTACATAACTCAGTCATAAGACACACAAGGTTAAAAGGTCATCTACGGAATGCCGGAGGTCAAAACTGCGACCGTGTGTGAAAAGCCGCAAGTCAAAAGGTTCCGATAAGTCTCTGCAACGATCAATTTTGAAAGAAAACACAGAAACTGTGCGCAGTAAAGATCATCTGGCCGACTCTAATGCTCACGCCTCCGGTAAATTGGACGCCATGTGATAACGTGCTTCAGTCCCGGCCCTCACTGCTCAATTAAGCCGTTCTAGCGTGCGATCATAAAAGCTTTGCATTTACAAGTTCCGGCGGGATTCCTCGAGAGAGATGAGAGCCTTGAGAAAAAAAATCTAGTTATTTCCTGGGTAATTACAGCAGCCCAAGCGCTCGTCTAAAGGCCGGTAAAGCCGAATGGGTGGTTGAGGTTACAAAAAAAAAAAAGAGTGGAGATAAAAAAAAAAAAAAAAAAAAAAGGAGGATAAAAAAACATGCCGTAGTTGTGTAAAGAACACAGCAGAGAGAAATGCTCTTCCTCTGACAGTGGTGAGAAGAGGAACGAGGCTGAAGAGCTGAGATGGGTTAAAGTGGAAGGAAAGAGCGGGGAAGAAGAGGAGCAGGGCGGAAAAATGCTTCTCCTTACTTCTCATCTCAGCGTCGTAACTCAAGGAGCTCGGCTTGTGAACCCGATACTGCTTCAGGAGCTTCTTGTCCCAGGCGCCGCAGTTCAGAGGGTTCCCCAGTCGCAAAAACTCCCTGTGGAAAGGCAAATACGGGGAAAAATATTTTTACGTTTAACAATAACACTCAAGATCAATCATTTACTCAATACTGCTTGCCATGCATATATACACATATATATATTTATTAGGGATGCACGAATCACTGGCCGTTTTTCAACTTCATGCTTAAGAATGACATCGCACATTTACAAGACCCGTGTAATTAGAAAGACGGTGGGAGAAAAAAACAACCCGGCAGCTGTTCCCCCTTTCCATGTCTTTTATTAGGACCAGCCACTTCCAGACAGGGAGCACTAAAGCTGTAAACACAGGCGCCGCGTCCGATCCCCGGCTATGGAAAAAAAAAAATGAGCGCAATTTGTGAGCGGAGGGCGTCTCCTTCATCCCAGCCGATCAGCCATGCGGAAAATTGGAATCGCTAATCCGGTCGAGGACTTCTTACGGGCTGCCGGCGGAGAGGCGGGAGTGATATATTGAAACCTGTCAAATTCGATCATATCGCTTCGACACAGAGGCCCGGCGACGTTCGGGTAATCGTCCGATCTCACGCACGGCGGGCGGACTTTATTTACAAGTTGAATCTTATAATAAGGCAAGTTCCCTGGGACCTTCACGAGCATCATCCGGTCTTGGGCGAAACAAATCAAAAATACAGAGGGTGGTATGTGGGTGAGATGACTGGAGAAGGAGCCAAATTATAAGCTTTTAATTTACAGTTTTAAAAATTCCACACTGATTAGCTGCTGGTTGGCTTTTACACAAACATTAAAGGCTGTCATTAAGGGTCGGCCGATTATCGGGGGCCGAGATCGGGCGTTTTTGTTGATTATCTGTGTTTAACTTTGACCATCGCCGATATTCAGCAATTACAAGGTGCGCTACTGCGGCTCCACTGTCGCCTCTTCTCTCGACTCGCTGCTTCATTTAATGTCCCGCCCACAACAGTCTCTGATTGGCTATATGTCACACGAGTAGTAGCCAATCAACGCTGAAGCCTTGTTGTCACTGACACCACACGCGCACACGAGCACAGCGTAAAGCTCCAAAAGGGAGTTCCAAGTGTCAGTTATCGGCCACGCTAACTAGCAATAATCGATATCGGCCCTGAAAAAGCAATATCGGTCCACCTCCAGTTGTCATTTTCCTGTGTGAAGCAGTAAAACGGAGCCCAATGCAAGAGAAAATTCTCTTAGAAAATAAGAATGAAGCTAAGCCTAAGTTCACTAATTTGGGGTGTTGGTCTGAACCGGTCTGGACCACCGTATCGAACAGACTCTAGCGTCAGTGTCTCAGACTCACCGGAGCACCATGGGCTGCAGGGCCTGCGAGGCCAGGCGCTCGAACATCCTCTGCAGTGGCGGGTGGAGCGGGTGGTCCTCGTCGGCCAGGGCGCAGCTGCAGCGCTGCAGCAGGCGGGAGTGCAGGCCGGCCTCGCACAGGATCTGCTGGTTGCGCTCCGAGTGCACCAGCAGCTGCAGGATGTTGGCCACCGCCAGCTGCAAGTCCAACGCGTGCTGGCAGGAAGGAAGGAGGAAACGAATGGACAGAGGTTGGTGAAGGCAACATCAAGTTTTTTGGAAACATTGGAACAAACTTTGCAGACCTCTGCACTGATATTTTTTAAATTACAGATTTCCATTTGCGGCAACTCATCGTTCTCGCTTAATCTGGACTTTACCGTGTTATTCACCTCGGTCGCGAACCTGGCGTGCCAGGCCGAGCTTTGCTCTCTTTAACAGCTCTCTAAATGAGTCAGGTTTCTCAAAACCAAAACACAAGATGGAACAGCCAGTGGGGAAGTTCCAAAATCTGATGACTCAACAACACATAGTTGCCCAACAACGGCATCACGGTACGACCAAGAGAACATGGTGTGATATAAATCAACGACTCACTCCTCCCTCTCCCCCCAGAGTGTCATCTTCAAGCCTAATTGGCCTTTTAGTCAAACTCAGAGTGAATAAGGAGCGTGTAGCGGCAGTACCTCGGGCTGTGCGTCGGAGCTGACGGAGGCCAGCAGGTCCAGCATGGCCAGGACGGCTCCCGGGTGGATGACCACAGGGTCGGAGGAGTGCTGCGTGGAGTTGCCCACGTGGAGCTTCAAGTCTGCGATGGCTTTGACCGGCGCCGTGGTGGAGGAGCCGTGATAGCCGTGTCTGTGTACAAAAAGCATGCTATAGACAAGGTGTTGTCTTCTAGAGCGTTCTCCTCACACCTAATCCTAATCTGGCCAAGAATCGGTCGATCCTTAATGAGAATATTGGACAATACGTCACTATCTTTAAACCCTCCAATCATTGAATTTGGCACTAAAAGTGGCACTTAAACTTTCACCCTCCAATTAAACAGTAGCAGAGGTTTGTGTGACCAGGGGCAAGTCCAATCTTTAAAGCAAGGTCAACACGAGAATTTTTACAAAAGCGTCTTGTAACTGAAACATCAGACGCCTGCAAAAAAAGGCCTGACAAGGCAGCTGAGGTGGGACAACAGAGTTGAAGAAGGGAAAAGCAACCGGAAGGAAAGAGGGATCAACCTGGGAAGGAGCTGCAGATTGAGAAAACAGAAAAAAATAAAAAGGAGGGAGGAAGAACGAGAGAGAGGGATGATGGGAGGAGCGGGATGAGAGCAGAAAAGATGGCAGAGCGCAGTACCTCTTCCTGGCGAGTGCTGGCGTGCCCCAAGGAGAGGGCAGGGAGGTCTCGTGAGTCAGGCAGGGGGGCACCTGCTCGGCACGACTACACACACACACACACCCGAACACACACGTACGTACGTACATACACACACACACACCGAGCCATCCAGCAGCCCGCACGCGCAGCCGGGTGAAGCCACACACACCCCCGCATGTGCAGCCAGGCGATGCCATGGGTTACAGGAGAGAAGGAGAAAGAAGGAGAGCGAGAGAGAGAGAGAAGAAGAAAGGGAGGGGGAGTTAGTCCAGGCCGAAAACTAGAGCTTAGTGCAAAGCACATAGACTTGATAACGCTAAAAGAGAAGAGCTACGGCACATGCAAGTTGAACACACACACACTCGCACCCACTCACACCAGTGTGACTTTTATTATCTAATCCAGCCTAATCATACTTAAATTAATCCTAAACCTAACTACAGTCTAATCCAAAATGTAAATATAATCCAATCATAAATTCATCCACATCAATCTGACCCTCACCATAATCTAATCCAAACCATCGTCTAACCCTGAAGCTAACCATAATCTAAACTAAACCACAGCATAATCCAGAACCCTAAATATAGTTTCATCCTAAACTTTACCACAGACTAATCTTAATTCTGAACATCATCTAGTTCACAGTCCAAACCTGACTCCTAACCTAATCCAAAGATAATCTTAAACCTAAACCTAGCAATTGTCTAAACCTAACCATAATTCAATCCAAACCAGTCAAATCCTTACCATAGTCTAATCTTAACATTTAACACAATCTAATCCATACTCTAATCCTAACCTGAACCTAATCCAAAACACATCTTAATCCTAAATCTAGCAATTCTCTAAACCTTCCCATAACTGAATCCAACACAGTCTAAACCTGACCTTTACAATAGTCTAAATTTAACCCAAACATAAACTAATCCAAACCACAATCTAATCTTAACGCTAGCTATAATCTAATCCTAAACCTAACCTAATCCAAAACACATCTTAATCCTAAACCTAGCAATTGTCTAAACCTGACCATAATTGAATCCAACACAGTCTAAACCTGACCATAACCTAATCCTTACTTTTACCATTGTCTAAATTCAACACTTAACATAAACTAATCCATTATCTAATCCTAACCCCCATCTAATCCAAAATACACCTTAATCCTAACCCTAACTAATCCAAAAAAAAATTTAATCCTAAACCTAGCAATGTAATAACCATATCCATACTCTAATCCAAATCAGTCTAACCCTAATCATAATCCAAACCAGTCTAATCTCAGCACTAGCCACAATCCTAACCGTGATTAAACCACAGTCTATTCTTAAGCTAAATGATAGTCTAAGCCTAAACTCGAAAAAGCGAAAGGTGACTACTCAAAAACCAAAACACTCTCTCGCTCTCTCTGTGGTCAGGGGTGTGTGTGTGTGTGTATGTGTGTGTGTATGTGAGAGAGCGCCAACCTGTCGAAGGAGTCGGTGGCCATCTTGTACAGGTAGATGAAGAGCTTGCTGCAGTGCCGCAGCGCCGGGCTGACGCCGTCCGAGACTGCCGTGGCCGCGCTTGCCGCCTCGTCCTCCAGCAGCCTCTGGAAGGGCTGGGCGTTGGAGGGGAAGGCCGCGGCAGGCCCCAGCTTCTTGGCGTCGGAGAAGCAGCCCAGCAGGCGCACGGCGTCGGCCAGCTTGTCGTACTGGATCTCGGTGCGGAAGAAGTGGGAGTTGGCCGGCTCGTAGCGCATGGCAGCGGTCAGCGTGCAGAAGACGGTGTGCAGCAGCTCGAAGACCTGGTTCTGGTTGACCTTCTCCCAGCCGGCGGACGGATGCGGCCCCAGCGAGCGCTCCATGGCCACCAGCAGCGAGGTGACGTAGACAAAGCCGCCCACCTTGCGGAAGACGGTGCGGGTGCGGTGGCTCTCACGCAGCACCGCCAGCAGCGCCTGATCGAAGCGGGTGGGCCGGGGAGAGGACAGAGAGATAAAGCCTTATTTTTCTTATTTTTTGTGCAAAAAATCAAAAAATTGTGTGTGTTTACTTGTCAGTGTGTATAAACACAGATATTTCTGGTTACTTTTGGGGTGTGACCGTGATTCTTTTGGCTGTGTTTGTGTGTGTGGCTCACCCGCAGTATGTCAGTTTTGAGCTGCAGCTCGGTGGAGGGCGCCGAGTGCATGAGGCCCAGCAGCGTGCCCATGTCGTCGTCTCCGGAGGGGGACAACACCAGCTGCTGGATGATCATCAGCGCATGTTCGCGACACTGCCGGTACTTCACGATGTTGTGCACGCAGCGTGCGCCGCCAAACTCACGGAACAGACCTGAGGGGGGGCACGCAGATTACAGGACACTGGTCAGCTTTGTCACACGCGTTACACCGCCGCTCGGACGTGATGCTGAAACGATGTCGATTCACAATTCGATTCCGATTCTTGGGCTGACGATTCAATTAAAAATTGATTTGCAATTAACGATACACGATTCATGATTAAATACATAGATGAATTTGTTTCCTGATTGCCGGAGGGAGGTCTATCTGTGTCGATTTCCGCATTGCGTCATCTATAGGATTGGCGAGCTGAAATCGTGCCCGGGAAAAGTAAACCAGTGTCATGACGTTAGTTGAAAAATATGAAACAACTTTTGAATTTTGAATCGACAGAGAAAGAATCGCGATTTGATTCGACTTTTTTTTGCACATCCCTACTAACACCCCGGTGCTGAAGTGCTCCTGGCTTTGCTTTAGTGAATTATCCAACATATTACGGTAATATTTCATTCTTTGTAGAACCCCAAATTTTTTGTGCAAAAGCAAGAGGGAGCGCTGTAGGCAAGATCTAAAAGGAAAAGGCAAAAAAGAGAGAGCGAGAAAAATCCCCCCTGCTCCCCCTCCCAAGGATGCTGACATCCTGTCCTGCACGCAGACAGCGAGTCGGGCTTGAGTGGAAACGACAAGCGAGGGCGCAAAAGCCGAGAGTCTGCCTGAATCCTGAAGACTTAGACTTCCTCTCTCGCTCCCCACAATCGACCCAGACGAAAGAGAGCGGGGGAGAGAAGGATACGAGACGTGACGAGTTTGGACAGTTTGTCAGCAGCGATGGTGCACTTCTTACATCGCCTCGATTTCATGCAAACGGTTAGACCCCCGGTTTGGAACAAACATGATCAGCAGGAGAACGAAAAAAAACTAATCTGGCTTAATTTAACAGCAAAGCGTGACATCATCAGGCTCGGGATTACATCCAGGCTTTAGGGATTCCTCTGGGATTAGGGATCTTTAAATCCCGAGGAGGAATTCCTCTGATGACATACGAGGAGGGATTTGAAAGACCTTGGGCACGCGTTTATATATTCTGACTTTGGGCACAAACAGAAACACACACCTGCATTAGTGTTAGAGCCCTGAAGCAGGACGGTGAGCGTCTCCATCACCAGCCAAGCCAGCTGCTTCTGGTCCTCGGCTACGTTGTTCTTGGAGTCGCCTGAAAGAAAATCAACCCACGAGATTAAAATTAAGTTTGACCTCCTAACGTAAGTTTGACTTCACACCAAAATTAGACTTAACACCAAAAGCTGAACGAACTTCACAAACCACACAAAGACCTGACGGAGAGTTTGTCCACGCATGTTTGTTTATTTCTTTAAAAAGAGCAAAATGCTTATTCCTGATATCCAGCCCACACACTGCAGATTTCAACAACACACTTTCAAAAAAGTCTCCAGGAAGTGCTCAGCACTTTTTAAAAGCTCCTTCAGCTGGAAAAGCATCTCGGCCTGCCTGTGATGCCGGCTGACACAGCGCCGTGCCTGAGCAAAAGAGTTATGACAGCACAGCTTTGACTAATAACATGGGCTTTTGGATTTCTTTGTTTTTATTAAAACATACACAGCTACTGGGAAATTTCATGAGATACCCCAAAATTTCGATGCGCTTAGAAAAGGGGGGAAAAAGAACACGCAAAAATGTGGCTCCTGACACAACATTATTACATTTAAACTTATTAACCTATTTATTAAATCAAACTGTTAACAAAAATGATCATCTCCTTTTATCCAAAACATATCCCAATTAGTTCACGCGGTAAACCGAATTTTTGGACATAATGAAAATAACACTGAATTATTTGAAAACACATTCAATGTTAGTTAATAGTGGTGCACGATTCAGAAAATTCTACGATTCCATTCCATTCCAATTCTTGGACTCACGATTCGATTCAAAATTGATTCACAATTCATAAACAACTCAACAAACCAATGAAGATGAATTTGTTTCCAGGTTGCTTTTTTGAGTCACTTTTCCCTTTTAACTGTGGCAGTGGAAACAAAAACATCACACTGAATCAAATGTAGTTCACTAAATATAAAGCATATGTACACATACTGACTGCATTTCCTTCATGCTCACGTGAAGGAGGTCTATCTGGGCAGATTTCCACATTGCACCACCCATAGGATTAGCGAGCTGAACTTGCGTTGGGGAAAAAAGTAAATTAGTGGCATTACTTCAGCTGAAAAATATGAATGGATTTTTTGGAATGAATGAATCAATTTTGAATCGACAGAGAAAGAATCGCGATTTGATTTGATTACCTGAATCATTAGATACACTACATTTATTTTTTCAATATTTCTAATGATTCAAACTGTTTTAATACTTACATATTTTAAAATGCAAAGATTATAATTATTAGTATCATTAGAAATATTAAAAGTGTAGATATTAATGCATTTGAAATGTAACTTCAAAAGATTCAAACGTCTTTTTGAAGCCTACATTTTTAAAACAACCGACTAACCCCATCGTGTCCAGTTCCAGTCCTGGAGGATTTCTATCATATCTGGTGAGTCAATTCTGAAGAGACAAGGTGTCAAGGATACCTACCTCAAGGATACCGGGCCTGCAGGACCAGAACTGGACAAAACGCTAAACCTAAAGCTTATTCAGCAATAAACTAAGCAATCGTAAAGGAAGTGAAAATAACAGAGCCCTAATTCCCACTGGCTTTTTGCCCCTCAGTGTTTAAGCTCAGGCCTCACCGTGCTCTCCCGGGGCCTGCGTGGGGTCCTTGAGCAGGGCGGCGTACTTGTGCAGCAGGTTGACCAGCACCTCCAGCAGGCCCACCTCTCGGAAGACGTCGCTGAAGACGGGGTGGTGGCGCGCCAGCTTGAGCAGAGTGCGCGTGGCCGTGATGCTGCAGCCGTATGATGTGCTGGACTTGAGCAGCACGCTGACGCTGAACAGCTCCTTGCACGGCACGTAGTTGAGGCCGAAAACCACGAACTCCAGCAGCTCGAAGTACTTGGCCTGCACCTCGGGCAGCCGCGGCACGCGCTCGGCGAACTGCGACAGCGTGTGCTGCGCCTCCAGGATGAAGTAGTTGGCCGAGTCGGCGGCGTAGATGTTGGCCACCGCCTCCAGCACCATGCGGGCCAGGCGGCCGCTCTTCGCCTTCAGGAAGGCATTCTGGAGCACGGAAAAGGCTTGGATGTTCCTCACGGTGTGGCCTAAGAGACGGGAGACAGTAGGCTGGGGTTAAGACGAAAAACTGGGGCCACGGACAACTTAAAACTCCAAACACGTGCTAAATCCTGACTTGGAAAGCCTGGATGCTTAAAGCTCGGCACTCATACAAGGTGGTCATTGTAGGCAAATGTTCAGGCATCATATGGTCACGTTATGACATTACATCGATTCAAGGGACAACGATGTCTGCTGATGTCTCAAAGTCTGCAACGATACAATTTCATTTCGAGCCAGCAATCGGCGTGACCCGGCGTGTAAACGACACCACGTGGCACCCTCGTGCGCTAATTAGCGGTTAACGCATGGCGACGAAGCACGCGACAGGCCAAACAAACACTCTTAAAACAGATTACACAGTAGGTGTCTGAGGCTTGCTTCGTTTAGTCCAATTAATGCCATTTACAGCCGGCGAACCCTAATGTTTTAATTCCCCCTCCGCAACCGGGGGCCTTCCGTTTGCCAGTGCGTGACTAGTTTTTTTTGCACGGTAAAAGAAAGACAACGGGGAAGCGGGAGCGGAAAAAATGTGGCTAATTTTCAAGCCGAGATGAACACGCAGCACACCAAGAAAGCTCTGAGACCAAGTTAACGAGCCAAAACCAAGACCAAAATCTGCACGATGGACTCCGCTGAGTCTTGACGCAGACACACACAGGCAGGTTTAACGCTCCTCAGTTCCTTGGGAGCCCCGTCGAGATTCTGGGCCTGTTGAGACTGGGAACAGTGGTTTTAGCTGCACTGAACTGACCTGTGCCAGAAGGCTGGGGCAGCACGAAGCCGGGCAGCAGGAAGGGAGCTCCCGTGGTGAGTCCGGCCGGCTTCAGCTCGCTCACCCCACACACCGTCAGACAGGTCACCAGGTTCACCAGGTCCTTCACGCCGTCTTTGGACTCGTCCTCTTTGGCCTGCTCCAGTCTGTACACACAAACACACACCATAAGCAATCGCAACAATGACAAGGCGGGGGGGAGGGTTACATCGACTTGTAGACAAACTCAGCAGCTCGTACTGTTCCATGTTCATGCGTCAACACACACAGAGAGAGGCAGACCTGAGCATGAGGTCGGTGAGGAAGGTGTAGCCTTGGCACATGCGGAAGTCGTCTAAGAGCGTGTGGGACACGTCGCTGGAGTCCTTGAGGAAGCAGGAGAGCGCGGCGAACATCTCCACCATCTCCAGCGGCGACAAGTCGTCCGACTGCTGCATGTTCTGGAGGCACGTCGCCAAACACTCTTTCTCTGCAGCACACAAACACAAACCAGAGGCACATGAGGAGCGTATCACAACAGGGATGCGCAAGGTAGTGGCTGGGAAACCTCACCACAGTGGTAACCTTTACATATTATTCGGGGTCCAAGCAGGAATTAGCATTAGCATTCGCATTCATGATTGCAAAATAGCACCAGCGCCTATAGGTGTCACCAGTGAGTAAAACTGTACTTCTGAGTTTCTGAGGACTCTGGTGGTGAGGGTGAGCCGCGCTTGGACCCTGTGAATCGCCAGTTGCGGCTATATATATATATATGGATATACAGGATATGGCGTTATGGACTTCTGATTTTGAGATGTTGAGCTAATTTGTATAATATGCAGAACACACTTTTGGGAAGTTCTCCTAGCCTAATAAGCTGACTAAGGCAAGTGCTGTGTCAAATGAATCTGCGGACTTAGTCTGATACTGAAAGAGAAAGCTTTTTGGGGATTTCACAAAGGGGCGGCAAAAAATGAGCCAATTCACTGCAGCGGGACATAGCTTATTTTGCTTAAACAGCTGTACCTTTGGACTGCTTTGGCCCAGCTAGCATCAATGGCACCAACAGATATCAGTATCTCAAGAGCTGTAAGTCCGAATTTGCTGAGATTTGGTATAAACAATCAAAACTAAGTTATGGAAGAGTGAAATATACAATGTTGCTTTTCCAACAATAGCGGGGTGTTAAAATACTACACAGTATAAATTTAGGCGATAAGTGGTTTTTTTTATTTATTATTTTCTCCCAACTTTTGCTTGCAACAATGAACCCTATATATTGTCAAAATACTGTTTCAAAGAGTGGCCTAATTCAACACTGTTAGAGGTTAATTTCAATGTAAACACAACTTATAGAAGCTGTCATAACAAAAAAGAGGCTTCACCACCAAGTCACAAATGTCTATACGCATGCTGAATTCTTTTCCCTTTGTCACTTCACGTTAATGTTTTACGTTGTAACTCCTTATGTCTTGATATGATCAATGTAGTTATGTGGTTTTATCCTGTGTCAGCATCAGCAGTTTGTGGGTGCGTCTATGAGCCTTTTGTGCTGCTTTACAACTTGTGCTTGGACCCCACTCATTGCCACTTGCGGCTATATCTATCTATCTACATCTCTATATCTATCTATCTATATCTATATCTATATCTATCTATATATATATATACACACACACATATATAGTTCCTCCTTTTCGATAGATAACTAGAGACAGACCCACAGTACGGCTTTTGCTTAGGATTCTCGATCTTCGTTTATGGAACAAACACAGTGTCATCAAAAATAGTTAAAGCAAACCACATGGTGGCGAGAGGGATGAAGAAAACTATTCGGAGGATAAAACCCTACTCGGGTTCAAAAAGAGCCAGGCAACAGAACTATGTCAGCAGTATGCAGCCATGCACAAGCCTTGCTGGAAACCTCACAGCAAAAGAAAGCAATTAGTGAGGGATAAATAAACAGCAGTCAGCCAGCCATGAAGCTGCAGCTACGCTCGCCAAGACAGAACAGGCCTCCAAACAGCCTATATTTAGCTTTTTAATTCAAACTACAGACTCGCAGTTGAATTATCATCCATCAAGGGAGGAGAATGATAGAAAACCTGTGGTATTACCTACTTAATTTAAGTGAGTGATTATTGTGAACACAGCACAGTGCACCACAACCAATGGTGACCTCTGCATCTGACCCATCTGTGAAGGAGCAGTGGGCAGCTGATGTGTAGTGCTTAGGGACTAAGCACCTAAGGACCTCAGCGGTACCTTTACTGGTACAGGACTTAACCCGGAGACCTTGTGATCACGGGGCCAACTCCCTAACCGTTACGCTACCAACTGTCCCGTGGTTAGGGCTGGAAAATTCTAAAAGGTGAGATTCTGACGTTACCGTGAATGTACTTGACGACGTTGACGCTGAGGCCGTGCCTGGAGATGGTCATGAGGACCTCGCCGGCGCTCTTCCTCCATGGCAGGTTGTGAGGAGGACACCAGGACGTGATGGCACTGAACAGCAGCTGCAGGTCATCCTTCTGGGCCAGTTCTTCAGCCGGGGAGACGAAACTGCACAGCTTCACCAGTATCTTTTGAGGAAACGGGACAGAAACGCGCTGATTCAAAACGCAACGTACAGAAGCTAAAGAAGGAAGCATGAACTCTGTCTTGCTTCCGTGATGTGGAACTAACACAGCAGTCTTAGAGGCAAGGGCTGTGCGATACTATACATGATTTTTAAAAATATTTTAAGCAATGAATGATATTTTTTAATGCATCACTAAAAAATAATCCTCCGATGGTAAATATGAATTTTAAACCTCACTTGGTTAGTGGGCACCTAAAAGACTGAAAGTGCAACTCACTTGAACGAAGACCTTCTGTAGGAGGGCCCGGCGGTCTGCCAGGGGCAGTTCGGGCTGCGTGGCAGCGGGAACCTCGTGCATGTGAGGCAGGTCGAAGAACAGGTAGAGACATTTCACCAGCGTGGACGGCACCGACATGGTGGTCATGCAGTCCACCGTTTTCTGCAGAAAGAGAAGAGACAAACAGGGCTGGCGTGAGTAGGTGACACAGACGACAAAGCTGATGACTGTTTATTAAGTTTATTACGTAATTCAATTCTGATCTTTAAATACATTTTGACTCTGCTTCTAAGCTAGGGGCACTAAAGAGTACTGGATGGAGAGTACCCTTGAAGCTTCCATGCTAATGGTATGTAGACCTTGTCCATTAAATACGTCTAGGCTGATCGAGAAGATTTCCTGTCCAACTACACATTTCACTTCCGAAGGAGAGGAAGACTCTGTGTGTTTACAAAAGCTGAGAGAAAGTAGTTCATCTTCGTTTCAGTTTCGGCCAGAGGCGAGGTGTGACCTTTCAGGTTTTGAGCCCAGTTGCCAGGGCAGTGCAGGTTGAACGCTACATCAGCCGACAGAGCGGAGAGACCAAACCGGGTTTCTATTTTGTCCTTTTCAGTTCAGTACACTTTCAGGAGCTTTCAGACCGTAATAACCTGTACTGAAGCACAACTCTATACGTTACAGGCTCGGAGAACACTGGTATTAATCACCACATAAAACATAACTGGTCACCCATTTGTTATCGGATCATAGCCCACAGTCAAACATTAATCAACTGCTGGATATCTTTCGGCAACCTGACCTCAGAAACCCTTCTGCAGGAAATGTGTGATTGTCATTTTGAGCACAGCACAGCACACGGTGCACCACAACCAAAAGTGACCTTTGGGCAGTGTCCTGGGAGCAGTGCTTGGGGACGGTATCTTGCTCATGAGTACCACAGTGGTACCTTTACCAGTCCTGGGAATCAAACCGGCGCCCTTCCGTTCACACGGAGAACGTCCTAAATGTTACGGTACCAACTGCCTTACTCAAGCTACTGCTTAGCTCAAAGTTAAAGGTGCATTTTTTGTGATCCTCCATTAATTATTATTATTATTATTATTATTATGTAATAAGTGAGTGATTGTCACTGTGAACACACCACAGCACACAGCGCACCACAACCAAAAGTGACCTCTGCTTTTGATCCGTCCATGGAGGAGCAGTGGGCAGCTGATGTAGAGCAGTGCTTAGGGATGGTACTTTACTCATGAGTACCTCAGTAGTACCTTTATTGGTCCGAAATTTGAACCTTTCATGGGGCAAATTCTTAAGGGTGAAAATCGTAAGCTTTTCTCCATAACCATTACGATGGGGTTAAAACGGTTTGTGGTCTAATGCTACGTTCACACCACTACTAAAGCCGTAAATCGCCAGAAGCAACTGTGTGCGGTGCTGTGGTGTGTTCACAATGGAAAGTAATTACCCAGCCTCACACTCCACGGCATGCATCTGTCTTCATTAAGAAAGGTGCTGCGAGTGAGTAACCGCAGCCATATTTGGGCACGAGTCATGACATCATCACTGGGGACCCAGGTGGGCGAATGAGGCGCGAAGGCCAACACTAACACTCACATTACTCACGGCTTTGACTTAAATGGCCAGATCGGGGCACCAGCTTGCGCGAGCCAATAAAGACGAGAGATTACGAAGGAATTCTGTCGATTTTGAAGATTCGGAGGCCAAGGCTAAATCCCACTGATTTAGGCAAGATGATTCACCCTCAAACACGCAATCAGAACGCTGAGACTGAAAGATGGACGACCTCTGAGTCAGTGGAGGTTGCCACGCAACCTCGACCCCCCACCCCCACTGTGTAATCGCGGTGCCTGTGATGACGGAGCGACTGTTAAACCCCGTCTCAGAGATCGTGTCCGCCGCTGCCACCGCCGAGATTTACGGCTACCGTTTGGCAGTGTAGTAAAATCAAGCGTTTGTCGTTTCGACTGCACAGAACTGGATTGTGCTTCCAAGAAAAGGAATCTTGATGACTTTATGCCGTGATCAGATCTGATTCAGCGTGGGATGAGTTAAACGGTCAGACCATTCCAAGGCCGCACTAGCGAGTAAAAACGCTCTGCGTTGGTGAGAATAAGACTCGCAGTCGGGTTCGTGTCGGCGGGGGGGATGCTTTTGTAAGCGGCAGACGGTCAAGGCTGGGAATAGCTCTCTCTCTCTGCGTGGAGTCGGGTGGGAGCTCTAGTGCTGCACAGAGGCCAAGGTTACGCAAACGACGGCCGGGAGCTATAGCGTGACTGGGGCAGGGCACGGCAAAATTACACCTGACCGGCGGTCGGCGGGGGGGGGAGAGAGAGAGAGAGCAAGAGAGAGAGAGGAGGGGACAGCTCATTATCTACTAATACGTTCGGACGAGATTGAAGAGGAAAGGATGAAGGGAGGGGCGAGAGGACGGGGAGAGGAGGAGAGGGGAGCGGGGGGCGGGAGACGCAGCGCATGATCTGCACCGTTTCGAGTGGACATAAAAGCCCTCTGTTGTTGCAGGCTGAGGCGAGGCGGCGGGAGGCGATGCCGGCGTTTGTCTGCGAATCGCAGCCTGGGTTACAAAGGCTGTACCTCTCACGGCAAAGAGAGCAGAAAAGGAAAGAAAAAGTAGTACAAAAAAAAAAATAAGGCGCAGATCTGGATTTAAACCTTCAACCTCTTGGTCATCTCTTGGACTGTCAACCAAATGTCCAGTGTTTCAGGGCAATTACCAGTCTACTAAAAGTAGGAATAATATCAGAATCATATCGGAATCGGGCGATTAATTGGGTTTTTTTTTAGGTCATCGGGTTCAGGCTGATGCTTAAATGTGCCCGATATTTTCAGCCGATATTTGATGACACATCGGAAAGACAGCGCTTGTCCCAGGCATGTCCAAAGTCCGAGGTGGGATTTTATACGGTCCGTGCCTTTTGTCGTTATGCTGTTACTTCATGCCAAAATTCTGAGCACGCAATAGAACATTCACAATCAAAATCTCGTCTTTTCGCACTCAAGTCTGCCTGTATGCACTTTTTTTTCTTTTGAAATATTTTTTAAATATATAATATATATTTTACATATAATAAAAAATATGAAATCTTTTTTTAACTAGCATGTTTGCTTCACTTAGAGAATGTGTACTCGCACATGGGCCGTGTCCCGAGCCGCGTACTGCTGCACTTAATAGTATGGTAGGTAGGCTCTTATCATACTTTTCATTAGTGAAATGCGCATCTCAAGAAATAGCTCGGGTTGTAGCTTAACAGCTCTCTACACTAGGTAGTGCACATGAAGTGTCACACGCGCCCTATTTGACTTAGTACACTACGCCAGGCAGTGACTTTCTCTTAAAAGTTATTTTTCATGGAAAGGCCTCCTCCTCGCTCCACTCTGCTCACGTTCACTTGATTTGGAGCTGCGTCAGAAACCATGATGTTATATTTGTGTGTCTTGTCTTTACGCACTCGACTCTGCCTTGCTCATTTATCAGCATAAATTGCTCGGCAGATTTAAGCATAATTTCTTGCTGGATATAAATTGTCGACTAATAATTTCCCTATCGTGCATCCCTACTTAAAACGAGTAAATGTGTAATCCTGTACGGCTTTGAAATGTCACCAGTCTCAGACTGATGTGTTTTAATAAGTGACTTTCAGGTTCTCTACACGCCACTGAAACCTCAGCCAGAACTAGTCATTATGAAGTTACTTATAACACTACGCCTTCGGAGCTTATCGCCATGCAAAGACACTGGCACCCTTCCGGATAATAATTACATCAGAAGGGAAAGAAAAAGCACACACTAGGCACCTCCGTCCGCGTTATCGCAAAGGGCTCCCCGGCTCCTCATTTCAGCATTTTTGCACATCAAAGAGGACAAATGCAGCGGCGAGCAGATATCAGAAATGGCACAAGTAGAACGGCGATTCAAATTACTGCAGTTGCACTCAGCCTGCGGTGTAGCTCTTGACAAAAGCCGGGCCTGGCGTCAGGCAGCGATGCTGGAGGGGCTGAAAGGACACCCACCTGGCCCCGAGAAGGTTGATGGTGGTGAGGAGCATCCAGCCGCGACTCGTCTCCTCGCTCTGGTTCACCTCCAAAAACTGCACGATGGCCCTGCTGGCTGCCTCTGCGGAGAAACACACATAGACAGAGCGGTTATTAGCGTGTGTGACAGTCTGTTGATGTGCCGCGTCATTGTTTTCATCTGTAAATGATCCTCTAAAGAACGTCCTTATGCCGGAGTGTTGCGGGTGAATCTTTCATACAGCAGCTGCTGACCAGCCCTCGAAAACAACGCTTCTTTCCACTTCAACTTACCCAACTTGCCTTCTCCAATTTTTCCGGCGCGAAAATATATATATATGTGACCCGATCTGCCGTAATGAGTTGGAAGTCGGCGTTCTATTTATTTAGATACGGGCCGATTATGTTGAAAAACATCACAAAAATATAGATCTTTCTCTTTTGGTCTTATATGAAAGAAAAGCTCTTCAAAATTAATCTGGTCTCCAAAAAAGAAAAATCGATATTTTTATGATGTTTTTCAACATAATCGGCCCGTATCTAAATAAATAGAACGCCGACTTCCAACTCATTACGACAGATCGGGTCACATATATATATATTTTCGCGCCGGAAAAATTGGAGAAGGCAAGTTGGGTAAGTTGAAGTGGAAAGAAGCGTTGTTTTCGAGGGCTGGTCAGCAGCTGCTGTATGAAAGATTCACCCGCAACACTCCGGCATAAGGACGTTCTTTAGAGGATCATTTACAGATGAAAACAATGACGCGGTCAAGCATACGAATCTCTGAACTTCCCCTACAACTGCATGTTCTTTGAGCTTGTCTACTTGCATGCAAAACAAAATTCACAGCTTGTTGTTTTTTTCGGTTTTTGCCTTTACATAGTTATTTGGAATCTCAAGCTCAGAAAGACACCTAAAAATCACAGCATGAGCCTAACACAAGATGGGTTTGGATCTGGTTAGAGGAGAACCGGAATCTGCCAGCACATCTTTATTTACTTGATATTTTCAGTGTTTATGGTAGACGCGTGGGAGGAGCGTGGATCATGCGCGGGGGACTGTGGGAAGTGTAATTCTCTCCCAGAAAGAAAGGATATATCAAGATATACTGTATATCATGTACAGCGATACAGCTTTAAAATACTGTCATCAGCCCTATCGCCCAGCCCTATTTTCAAGCCCAATAAAACGCAAAAAATGAAGGACTAAAGTGCGTGTGTGTGTCCGCATGTCCTTCCTTTACCTGTAGACTTGTTGGACGCTCTGCGCCTGATCTCAGTGACCATGAGCCGGGAGACCTGAGTGGTGAACTGCAGCAGATCTGAGAACTTCTCATTCATCGTGCTTGGGGGAGCGTTGCCGAAAACCTGGGAGAAACAGACCCAACGATTTACACACCTCGCTGACAGTTAGTCTTACTGAAAAGCATTTGATGAGCAGTTCACCGTTGAGACGAGGAGGAAGAAAACCAGCTGGAGCAATAGACTTCATCCCAATGTTTGTGTGTGAGGGTACGTGTGTGCGTGTGTGTCTGCAAATCCTGCTGAACTCAGCACTACATCGTACAGCCATCCCGGGATGTGCGTTATGGTAATTTCATGCCCCGGCATTGCCCGAGAATTGACAGGCTGACACCGGAGACCCGTGTAATTGAGGTCACACGTAGGTGAGATAGTCGTTCTGGCGAAAATTAACACACTACAGAGGCTGTGTAAAAACTCAACGCCATCACAACACTCTGCTTAATTATATCATTTACATTTACAGCGTTGAGCAGGCCCCCTCATCCAGAACGACTTCCATTTCCTAATTACAGGGACAGCCTCCCCGGAGTAATTTGGGTATAAGGGTCTTGCCCCGGGGGCCAATGGATGGATGGATGGACGGATGGATTCTTCAGGCTCTACTGGGATTCAAACCTCCACTCTTATGGTCACCAATACCGTCCAATATGCATTTAACTCATCCGTGCAGAAGCAGTGGAAAGCAGCAGGGGGACGGTACCTTGCTCAAGAGTACCTTTACCGGAGAGGGACCTGAACTAGTCACCTTCCAATCTGAGCAGGGAGCATTACTGGGAGAAAATGCCTTGTTTGAGGGTACGTGTTAGAGCAGTGGGCACTTGACGTGGGTCAGCAGCATGCTCAAGGGTACCTCAGTGGTACGCTTACTGGATGGGGACTCGAACCAGTAACCCTGCGATCACAGGTAAAAGAAGTGCTGGCTGCCTGAAGCATGCTCAGGGGTACTTTTACCAGCGGCCTGACGTGGGCATCATCCAGGGGTTGGTAGCTTACTTGTGACATTTAGTGGAACCTTTACAAGGAGTAAATTAGCGGGGCATGATTCAGAAAATCTCACAATTCGATTCAGATTCTTGGGTTCACGTTTCTACCTGGGGAGATTTCGACGTCGCGCCATCTGTAGGATTGCCGAGTTGAAGTCGTGACGGGGGGAAAAGTAAACTAGTGCCGTTCCGTTAGTTGAAAAATATGAATCCATTTTTTGGAATGCATGAACTGATTTCGAATCGATAGAGAAAGAATTGCGATTCATATTATTTTTTTGCACACCCCTATGATAAATACAGCGGGGCAAGCAACTGTCTCACATACTCCACATTACAGATTCCTCTTTGTGATTAAAACGCTCTTTAAGTTCTGCAGTAATTCCGCACCCGCACCATTACACTTCAACAAGCCCTCCGTTACACCCAGCGAGTACTCTTGAAAGAGCGGCGCGGATCAGAAGAGCTTGATCGCCTCTTGTGAAATGACGGCGTGTGTAAATCTGCGTTTGCTGGTTAATACCGCGGCACACTTGACCGCGTTGAGAGACTCTTGCATTCATAATGGCTGATAAACTGCACAGATTGAGCCCGGAACAAAGCCAGCGGCAGAGGCGGACAGGTAGCGGCACGTGAATATATTAAGATAAAACATTTTAGAGCTGTTGATATTAATGTGAAATCACTATGAGTTACACTGTAATTTCTATTAATTGTCTTGCATGATAAACATTAGAGGTCGACCGATATTGGTTTTTCAGGGCCGATATCGGTACCGATTATTGCTAGTTAATGGGACGATAATCGAAACTACGCAAAACTAAAATAAATAATCCGTCAATTTTTTTTACAATCACCACACTCAACTGAAACTCTCCTCTCTCCTCTTCTCCATCTCGGAGCATTACGCTGCACTCTTGTGTGAGTGTGGTGTGAGTGACAACAAGGCTTCAGCGATGATTGGCTAATACTTGTGACGTTTTCAATCGGAGACTGCTGTGGGTGGGACATTAAATGAGTCGAGAGCAAACGGCACAGACAGAAGAGACGGCAGTGGAGCCAGAGTAGTGCACCTTGTAATTACTTAATATCGGTGATGGTCAAAATTAAACACCGATACCGATAATCGGCAAAATGCCTAATACCGCCCCGATAATCGGTCGACCCTTAATAAATACTGCGTGCTTTTTAATCCCCCAGGCATTTATTCCTGGCTTCAAACGACGTCACAAAGTCAGCAGACTGCACGCAAGTTAGTGATGACTTCCACAATTCTAAAAAGGCGAGTAAAGGTTAACTCGGGGTAAGAATTTTTGTTTTGCTGGGTAAAAATGCTGACAAATCTCACATGTCCAACACGTCAGACTAGACAAAAGTCTGTACACTGTGTAACCCCGTTGTTTGTTTCCCGCATCCTCACCCGGTTGAAGACGGGCAGCATCATGTAGAGCTTCTCCTCCTGCTCCTTCTGGGTCATGTGTCGAGGCGGGTGGCAGAGCTCGGAGAAGAGGCGGCGCAGGTGCATCAGGCCCAGCGCGTTGTCCTGCGGGCTGCACTCCTCCGGCCGCGGGCGGCCCATGATCCTCTTCACCATGTTCATCTTCAGCGGCTTCTTCAGGCCGAAGCCGGCCCTGAGGAAACGGAGGGAGGAAGGGGGTGGGTGAGGGGGGGGGGAAACAAACAAAATGAGACGGCTGGAAAAAATTGATTTTGGACTACGAAAGCTGACTTTGCAGCACGAGCTGATACGCTGGCGTCCAGTTGCAACAGACGCAGGAATCAGAAATGAAAAAAAAAAACAAACGTCTATACCAAAAAATAAGTACGAAAAATTCAAATCGGCAGGAACTATATAAAAATCCGGTAGACACATGAGCCTAGATCGAGCGGGGCTTGCATTGATTTAGGGCCGTGAGAAACAGAGATGCGGATATGAAATGTGCCGCCTCACTTGGGCAGTGTGTGTGTGTGTGTGTGTAAGATATGCTTGTTGTTGTGTTACTCAAGGGGGAAAAAATAAGCCCTGAATCATGAGCTAGCAGCGTTTATTGTTGTCAGTCTTGTTTTCTATTGTGCCGAGTTTACGCCAAGAAGAAGCACGGCTCGCTTTCCCTCTGTTCTAACCCATTACACGTTCAAATGGTGTGGAGTGGAAAATACTCCAATGAAAGTCCCGTTCTGCTCATGTCCGTAAGTGTTTGTATAGACATCCAGTGTAGGCGGCCCGATCGGCGAGCGAACGCACACTTTAAATGACATTTTACTACACTGTGAAACATATAAAAGCACATGCACACGATCACATGATACTTAATATCCGTCAGTAGACACGCTCCCATGGGAGGGGAGTATTTGTCAGCTTTCTGTTCGGCGGTTTGATGAATAATAAAAGTGATTTGTTAAATAAAGCAACGTTAATGATTAGAGATGCAGCCGATCCGATATGTGGATGGTATCGGCTCAAACGGCTGGATCGGGTATCGGCAGCATTGGGCCGTTCTATGGAGCCGATCTGTAAATGCGTGTACACTCAATTCGTTATGCCTGGGAAGTGGCACTGCGGTAAAGTAGAGCTGAAACCATTGTTCCAATAACTCGAATAATTCTATTACAAAAATGGTCGAGGCAGTTTTTCTAGAATCGAAGCTTGGTTTAATTGACTTTACTCGCTAGAGCAGCTCCGCTTGTATTTCACACGCTGCCTTAATAGTGACACACGACGTTTTCAGTGGCACGATCAATTCGAGACCTGATCCCTCTGCATGTGAAAGTATTTGTGAGATGTTCCATGCACTAAAACAGAAGTAAATCCATAAAAACATTTTTCGACATTTTTCGCGATGTAAACACTCGCGCTGTGTTAAGGACCGCGTGCATGAGCGCCGTTACTCGCTAAAACGCTCCAGTTCGGTCAAAATGTCGCCTTTACTACAGACACAAACCATATTTTAGCTGATAAATAACCACAACAACCAGCGTTCTACTCACAATTCTGCCGTTTATTCAGATTTTCCATCGTTTATTCTGGAACGCGCCCCCAACGCATCACTGTGACGCGGCTCCGGGGTGCGCCCAGAGGATCGTGGGAAATGTAGTTCTCCGCAAAAGCTGCTCATTTTACAGGCCAAATTGGTTCAAAATGACAAACTTCAGTATTTCATTTTCAATCGATCAATTTAAAAAAAAATTTTTTTATAATGTTATAGTGTAATCAATAAGAAAGAAGAAATATTTGTCTAAACGAACAATTTTTGAAAACAAATAATTTAGCATATACGTGTGTGTAATTATTACATTGTTTTAGTAGGAAAAGAGTATTTAAATCAAGCATTTCCTTAAGTATAACAATAATCTCACTCACGTCTTCAGACAAATAATAGAGCATTATTTTGTGTTTTAAAAAAGACTGACTGTATCGGATTTGTATCGGTATCGGCAGATATCCAAATTTACAATATCGGTATCGAACATAAAAAAGTGGTATCGGCCCATCTCTATTAATTATGCCGTTAATTTTACTTTATCTTCAAAAAGTACCCAGAATACCGTTAAAGAACCGAACCCATAAGCGGCACCGGTAAGAGTAGAAGGACCGTTAAATCGTCATGCGTTTATGGATGAAGTTTCTACAAATGCATCAACGCTGCCTCAAAAATAAGCTATGGAAGATCAGGCAATAATCAGGATTACTCATTATTAAAATGCCCCTCATAGCTACTCATTATAAAACCCTCATTCATTATTAAATACGCACTCATTACTACCAATTTCACTCCTTATTAAACTTCAGACTCGTCTCCGGAGGGTGAAGTCCAACTTGTGAAATTCAGACGGTCCCCCAAACGGTAAATACTAAAACATTAATACGCAAGTTCCACAAGTTTCTCTTCTGTGCTCCACAAATTACAATTAGAGGTCATAAATCATACAGCAAAAAGCACAAGCTGCACAGTGAAAATGCAGATTACTGATAATCAAACGTATCAATCAATCTAAGGAGTTCGTGTACGCCACGTTTGGCGCCTTAAAGCAGGGAAACAGGATTTACTAGCGCAGAGCCACACAAGTAAAGTCAACAGTGGTGTTTTCAGAGATACTGGTCCTGATAAAAACACGAAATCTAACACATAAAACGCATCCACTAACGGCGTAGTGAAGACTCAAAGACGTGAAGCTCGGAGAGGAACACAAACGGGGCTTCCAAATAAAAAGCGAGCCCGTTCCATGAGAGTTACCGAAGCGTGATGAGAAACGGGAAACGCAGCCCTGCTCATGTGAAGAACATGAAAGGAGAGTTCCATACTACGCACGTAAAGCTGAGAATAACTTCAGTCTCCAATATGCTCCAGTTACACAACACACGTTACGTGCTATTTGCAAACCGTCACAGCTCCATTACTGCATCTGAAAGAATATTTACTGGTGTCCGTCCCTGTTCACGGAGCATGTCACGGCTTGTCTGAGCACGGCGTTCAGATACCGCCCGTCTTCAACTTCCCACAATCCACTGAGTGCTGTCAGGCTCATACGTATTAATACACGCGACAAATACAGACCGTAAGAGGATTTAGCAATAAACCAATAAACACTACGGCTCCTTACACTACTAATCGGCATGATGAAGACCGCTGTAAGAAAATAGAAATTAGACTCGGATTGTGTCCAAATTGTACTGAATCCCATTTCACTAAATCTGCTGGCCTGATCCCTCATCTCCACCACTTGGCACTAACCCTCAGAAAGCCTTTTCCCTTCCCTGAGGGCTAAGGGGTAGTGCCAAGTGGTGAAGTGAATTAAGTAGGGCTGCAACAAATGACTATTTTTGTAATCGAGTAATCTATCGATTATTTTATCGATTAATCGAGTAATCGGATAAAAAATGTAAATAAAAATGACAACACATTTGTTATTAGGCTTATTCTACTGTGAGCAGAAGTTAGTCATATACGCTTTATGTTGTTGTATTCAATTAAAAATGAAGAAACATGACGTTCAAGGGTCATTTTGAACCAATTTGGCCAATAAAATGAGTTGCTTTTGGCCTTTCTGGAAGAGAACTGCATTTCCCACAATCCCCCGCGCACGCCTCGGAGCCGCGTCACAATAAAGGGTTCAGCGCGTTCCGGAACGAACTATGGAAAAAAAAAAAAATCGATGGGAAAATCTCAATAAACGGCTGTACTGTGAGTGGAACGCTGGTTGTTGTGGTGATTTATCAGCTGAAATATGTGTTTTGTCCGTAATAAAGGGGATGTTTTGACGGAAACGGCTCCAGAATCAAGATTTACTGTAATGTTGAAGGCCGATTCGGACGAGACAAGAAATCAGTAAAATTCCCAGAAGTGGGAGAGGGAACTCGATTTACGCACCGACGTGACCACCCTGCTTACGGAACTGTTGATAATAGGCGCTTATCTAAAGCGATAAGAAAGCGTCTTCTTATTCTTCGCAATAGCGCTTGCCGTACGTCGAGAAATCATTTTTCCGCACCTTTTTACAGAAGGTACAAATCCCCCAAAGTCTGATGTCTGTGGTTAACCTTCTAACGCGTCTTAGAAATGCCGGAATCTCTCCGACTAAGGCCTCTTCTCTTGGCTTTCCTAATGACTTCAGAAGAACAGAGCGGGAAAGGGGAAAAGTGTGAAGCGGTCGCCACTTCGGCATGACGAGAATGAATAACGAGATTCTCACAAAATGACAAAAAGCCAGCAATAAAAGAGCCACTAAAGCGGAGAAAAGATCAGGGCATGTGTGTTTGGGGGGAGATATGGAGTAGCTCTAAATAGACTGGTAAGAAAAACCTTTAGAAAGATGAAGCTTTTAGTTTCGTCTCTGTTCTTGCGTTATATCTCTACTTTTTGGGCTATTATCGCTGTATACCAACAAAAATGTAATATTATTTACGCAAGAATACCAAAGCATGTGGGATTATTATGTTTTTCTAAAAGTTCAAATTAGGGGTGCACAATGGTATCGGAATCGCATTGGAATCCGCCGATAACTGCATGTTCTTAAGGCATCAGCATCGGACCGACGCTTAGATTTGCCCAATACGTTCCTGCCGATATTTTAAGTAGGGATGCACCGATCGATCGGCCAGTGATCGCAATCAGTTGATTTTTGGCCTGATCGGTGATCGGCCGATCGCTCCCACGTATTGCCGATTTCAAACCGATCTTGCGTATGCGCATTACTTGCAGCACAGCCAGCGTGCTTTCAGGCAGCGTTCACACGTACGCTCAACGGAGGCGTTTCTCATTCGCTTTGAATGGGGTGACATCGTGCGGCGACGAAATGAATTTTGGGTGCGTGAGTATGGCGTCACATCAACGCCAAAACTAGAGCGCGCAAAATGGCTTGCCGCAAAAAATCCGCGGGCGTAAATTTCGAAGTCGCGCACGCAAATGTGAAACTCGAGAGCACAAAATTAAGAATCGAGCGCGCGGTTGTGATAATATCGCGTGTATTTTTCCTTTTTTTTATGAAAATAAAGCATTATATTAAAGAAAATTAGATTTTTGTTTGTATTTGCTGTAGAGCTGCCACTATTATAAAAGTAACTAGTAAACAGGGAAAGTAACTACCGCGGTACATTAAAAAAGTTGAAACCCATTTTTCTGTGTCGATGTCGTCGACTACTCGCAGCAGCTCTAATTTTCTGTTATCTGGGGAAAAAAATCGGTATCGGAAAAATCGGTATCGTCCGATCACACTTCCAAAAAAATCGCTAATCGGAATCGGCCAAGAAAATTGCAATCGGTGCATCCCTAATTTTAAGGCGCATTTATTGTGCGTTGGAAAGGTAGCGCTGGTGCCAGGCATGTCCAAAGTCCGAGGTGGTGCACCTGGAGTGTCACACGCCCTATTTGATTCGGTACACTACCTAGGGCGGGGAGTGACTTTTACTTAAGAAGTTGTGCACTACGCTAGAAATGCTCCGCCCTCGCTCCACTCGGCTCTCACGCTCGCTTGACTTGGTGCTGTGTCAGAAACGTCAGAACTACGGGCATCGGCAGACATAAGAAAAGAAAATCAGATATCGGCATCGGCCAATAATTCCCATATCGCGCATCCCTACCCACAATCCTCAAATCAGTCTTGATCTACGACGCAAAACATCATTAAGAGTCATGTTAAGTGTAAATGATGTTTTGATCAAATTTCAAGAGACACTAATCCTCCAAAAAAAAAAAAAAACACCTTTTCTTCAGCTAGTGGAGGCTCGTATGCCGTTTCCTCACGGACCCCTTATAACCGTGGAATTCTAGCAAAATCCCGAGCTTGTTTAGTCTAGTCCGAACGGTGCGGTTAAAGGAAAATAACTGCTTCCTGACGTGTACCGAGCCCCTCCAGCCCCGTCAGCTGACTCCCGTGGATAAATATCACTTTCCTCGCCTCGCCTCGCGCCCGCTCCAAACAATGAGCTCATCGATCAAAGTCGACGGTGGCAAGGGCCAAACAAACGCGGCTCTCAACCGGCCTCGGACAACACCAGGGCTTTCCGTCATGCGGCGAGAAGCCTGAGAGCGCCTGGCGAAAGTAGGCCACGCTTCTGACACACATCAGCCGAACTCGAGGCTCACGCGGCCAAAACATCTGGGTTGTTAAAACCTGAGCGTGAAGGGAAGTGAGCAGTACTTACAACGAAATCAGCAAAACCAACCACGGCCATGGCCACATTTGGTTGTGGCGCACCGTGTGCCGTGTTCACAACGACAAATCATCACTGACTTAGGGTGAACTCAGATCGATTAGTCAGCTCGATTTTTTACGTATATGTGAACACGTCAAACGAACTCAGACCCCTCGGAAACGAACCCAACTGAGACCACTTCGGGAGGCGCAACGCGGTTCGTTTAACTCGCATCTTCTGAACGCAAAGCGCTCCTGGTTCGCTTCGACAGTTTTTGTTCGAAGTGAAAACTACCCAGAATGCAAAGCAGTAAAGGTCTGAGAGCTCCATAAGAATGAAGTATGAACAGAAAAAGGACTGAGGCCCCATCTGAGCTGAAGTGGAGCAGAAAGATAACCGAGTCCCCTTTCAAACGAACTCACAGTGTGAACATCAAAAGAACCGAGTTCCCTTTCTGTTGCTCCACTTTTTGGACCACTTCTAGAGGACTGAGTTCGGTTCCTTTAAAGAGGACTATACGTGAAAACACCCTTAAACTCACTCGCACTTGAGTATTACTTCAGCGAAGACGGAGTACTCTGGACTCGGGGTGGTGTTCCAAAACAGAGGTGTGGTTCCCAAAAGCATAGTTGCTAATGTATTGATTGCTATGTTAGCAACACTATGTTCGTTGCTAACGTACACTATGCGTTTCCCTCCGGAAGGGACGTGAAGCCGCAATAAGAAAACAACGCAAAGATACAGCTCCGGGGTTGTCCCATCCTTAACATTACACCACGTACACCGTGTATTTACAGCAAAAAAAAGTTCAATTATCCCCAACAGATGAACGACTGCCGCGTCTCCTCCTCGTGCCGTCAAAACATTTCCGAGCTGAACTCTGACGGCATCGTGTGGCATCTGGCGCCGAGACGTTATAAGCGGACCCTTCAACTCCTGTCAGTGCGTGTTGTCTGTTTCACCTGAACTCTCTCAACTCAACTCACGTCAAGTTCTATTCACCTTCCCAGCAAACTGCACGTTAAACGTTCCCTTCCAGCACATTTGCACGCACTCCTCAGGTCTTGTTTGTATCAGTGACAGGGACGCACGATAATATCAGAATCGTAACGAAATCGGACAATTAACTGATTAACGATTAACATCTGCAACGGACCGATGCTTATATGTGACCCTCCACAACAAAACCAGTCGCTTGTCGCAACGGAGGTTTCCGAGTTCAGTTAACCTAACGCAGGTAGGCTATCCGTGTGGCTGTGAATGCAGCGTAGGCTACCGTAAATACAAACGTAGCCGCGACCGCACCAAGCGTCTGTGAGTGCTACGGCGATAGTCAACTTCAAAGGCAGATTTCTCCGTTTCTCACTTGGCGTGACAGGAGAAACCCGACTCCTTTGAATGTTGATATCTCAGTCATATGTCGTCCGATTCATTCCATATAGGTATCATTTTGAAGCTTGATTTATGGCCTTTCACGAAAACATAATAACTCAATTTTGAAAATTTGCGACAAGCGACTGGTTTTGCCATGGAGGGTCACATATTTGCACAATTTTTTCAGCCAATATTTGATGACGCATTTATTGTAGGTGGGAAAGGTATCCATAACCATAAGATGGTGTGCTCATAACCCATCGAGCCCACAAACAAGACTTTAAAACCCCCTGGACAGCATCTGCTCGACGTCTTAAACATAAGAAATTATTCACAGTCATTTCCTCCTCGCGTCCCATCTTCTGGAAAGAGCTGCGCTTATCTTAAAACGCCACACGTTCAGCAGCTTTCCCCCTCAGCGCCTCGTAGCCCGCATCCTGAACACAACAAGAACTGTCACCGCGTTGTGAGGATTTAAAAAAAAAAAAAAAAGGAATCAAGACGAGACATGTCATCCAGAAAGCTATTCTTCCTAAGACAAAGCACTTGTCACTTCCCGCACAAAGCCAGCGCGCAATTACGGCTTAAAGCGAAACGGCGCGGCCAAAGGAAGAGGTCGAGCTTTAGATTGGTCACGTTGAGCGGAAGCCTTCGAGCTGAATGTTAACTCCTGTAAAGTTGGGCTAAGCTTTCCCGCTCCCCTCTCCCCGCTCTCTTCTTGAGATTCTCTTAGAGAGCTGCCAGCTCCAATGACTCGTCTCGCTTTCGGTAGGGGGAGGGAGAATAAAGGGGGGGGGGGGTCTTCTCAAGAGGCTCGCCGAGCCCCACGAGTTGCCGTGATGTAATCACATCACTTCCAACCGCGGTGAAAAGACAGCGAAAAAATTGGAGGAAGCGGTGACTCGGAACTTGGCTTCTTCGACATTCAAACCGTTAATTTTTTGGTATTATCCCGACGTCAGCGGTTAAAACACCTCCAGATTCCCTCACATCTGGCGCCAAATTGGACGCTGTATCTATACAATGTGAGACTTTGCCACCAACGCCGACTAACGATCTGATCTCTAAATTACCACGACTCTTTTATATTTTATTACATCGGTTGCATCGACACAAGCGTTGCTACTTTTCTATGCCGTTATTTTTATCACGTCGCCACTAGAGCTGAAACGATTATTCGAATAACTCGAATAATTTGATTCCAAAAAATAATCGAGGCATTTTTTCTAGAATCGAAGCTTCGTTTAAGTCATTTAAATCACTACAGCATACGCCGCTTGTGTTTCACACAGACGCTTATTAATGACCCACAATATTTTCAGTGGCACGATCGAGGCGAGAATAGATCCCTCTGTGTGTGAACGTATTTGTGAGATATTCCGTGCACAAAAACAGAAGTAAATACATAAAAAGGCAGAAGTTAAAATTTTTGCGACGTAAACGCATGCGCAGTTTGTAAGCGCCATTACTCGCTAAAACGCTCCGTTTCCGTCAAAACGTCCCCTTTATTACGGACAAAACGCATATTTCAGCTGATAAATAACCACAACAACCAGCGTTCCACTCACAATACAGCCGTTTATTGAGATTTTCCCATCGATTTTTTTTTCATAGTTCGTTCCGGAACGCGCTGAACCCTTTACTGTGACGCGGCTCCGTGGCGTGCGCGGGGGATTGTGGGAAATGCAGTTCTCTTCCAGAAAGGCCAAAAGCAACTCATTTTATTGGCCCAATTTGTTCAAAATGACCCTTGAACGTCATGTTTCTTCATTTTCAATTGAATACAACAACATAAAGCGCATATGACTAACTTCTACTCACACTGGAATAAGCCTAATAACAAATGTTGTCATTTTTATTTACATTTTTCAAATCCGATTACTCGATTAATCGACAAAATAATCAACAGATTACTCGAATACAAAAATAGTCATTTGTTGCAGCCCTAGTCACCACTAAGCGCGCAGTGGAACTTTTTCAAGCAAAACCTGGTTTTCACGCCCGACCCTGACTCGGTGCACACACTCCACCCTAGAACACGCAGATCAAAATGAAAGCGAAAACGTTGAAACAACCCAAAACTCGTCTTCTTGTTGCTCCTGTTGGCTTCAAATATGGGGGGAAAAGCAGAATCGATCTCCTTCATCACAAAGAAAGGGAGCGTTCCACTGGTTACTAATATGCCCCCCCCACCGCCGTGAGACCTGCATTATCACAGTAGTTTCTTAATGAGGCTGTCATTCCTAAAAATTTACGCTTTAATAAACTGTATATTTCTGTCTGCAAGCTCAAGGTGAAGGGTGGGAACGTCACCCGAGCAGACGAGGCTACGAAAACCAAAGAGAATGAGCAAAGTAGAGAGAAATATATCCGATTTCGGTATCGGTCGGTAACTCTCACATCGTGCATCCCTAGTTTCAGCCTCGTCGCGGACAGGTGAGGACGTGCAGTGTCAAACAAGACCAAATAAATCCAACACTCCATGCTACTTTTTTTTGCTGCTTGATTATAAAAGGAAACTTGGCCGTCACTCCTTTGTCTGCGACTAATTAACACAAAATACGTGTCATAAGAAAGTGACATTTACTCTGATTCTAGAATAAAGTTCAAAACATTCTTTCAATATTCCAAACATCTGATTCAAACGTGCAGTTTTAAACGGTAGTATATACGGTATATCGTATAAAAATCCACTGCGATGCTAATTTTCCCATCGACGTGCAGCCCTGACTGTAATCCCGCAAAACGCCGCTAAACAGCGCCCCTCCGTCTTGTTTACCTCCTCATTGTTCCCCATTAACTAAACGCGCCGCAGCATCACACCTCTCGCGTTTCTCACAATCTTCTCTACCCAACCTTCCCCAAACAGGCCAGGTGCGTCGCTGACGAACCGCTATCGCGATCGCAACCAGCATCCCAACCGCCCCGGTTGGGACGGTCACGCCGCGACAAAGGACGTCACCGCCGCCGAGGCTAAAGAAAACAGCAGCGCGAGAAAGAAAAGCAGCCAGAGTGTAAACAAACCGGGCGGTCTCCATGGCGACAGGGCGATCAAACGGCGTGTTTTTTTTCTCCCCCGTACCTGCCGTTCTCCCGCTGCTCGGCCAGCATCGCTGTGCGTTACGGAAGGAGACGCGATGGCGAAGGCTCTAACGAAGACGGACGTGGAGCTCGGGAGCGATGCGAGAGAGCGAGAGCGAGAGAGAGAGAGAGGGAGGGAGCTTAGCGTTTATGAGGCATCGCGCCCAGCTCTTTACGGGCGACGCTCGTGTGCCAGCTAGTGGAGCAGCCTGCAGGGACTGGCACAGCTGATCCCCTCTCTCGCGCTCTCCGTCACCAGCCGTACCACGAGGGAGAGGGAGAGGGAGACGGAGGGAGGGGGTGGTGGCCTCGATCACACCAGGAGATACCATCTGGGTGCAGCAGAGGGAGGAGAGGTGGGAAGGATTGGGAGCGCGGCCGCTGACGCCAAGTGTTTTGTAACTTAATATGCGCACTCTTTCTTTAGGAAACATCCCAGCCTTAAGAGTTGAACTTGATAGATACATAGATCAACTTGTTTCCAGGTTGCTGTTTGGAGCTACTTTTTCTATTTTGACTGTGGCAGATCAACAAAAACATCACACTGAATCGAATGTGGTTTACTAAACGTAATGCATATGTACACACACTGACTGCATTTCCTTCACGAGGTCTATCTGGGCAGAGTTCCACATTGCACCATCTATAGGATCGGTTGTCGGACCTCGTGTCGGAGAAAAAGTAATACTAGAGACATTCTGTTAGTTGAAAAATATTTTTTTTTGGAAGGCATGAATCGACAGAGAAAGAATCGTGATTCGATTAGGTTTTGCACACCTTTAATAATCAAGGTAGGGCTGCAATAAATGACTATTTTTGTAATCGAGTAATCTATTGATTATTTTGTCGATTAATCGAGTAATCGGATTTAAAAAATGTAAATAAAAATGACAACATTTGTTATTAGGCTTATTGTAGTGTGAGTAGAAGTTAGTCAAATACGCTTTATGTTGTTGTATTCAATTGAAAATGAAGAAACATGAAGTTCAAGGGTCATTTTGAACCAATTTGGCCAATAAAATGAGTTGCTTTTGGCCTTTCTGGAAGAGAACTGCATTTCCCACAATCCCCCGCACACGCCACGGAGCCGCGTCACAATAAAGGGTTCAGCGCGTTCCGGAACGAACTATGGAAAAAAAATCGATGGGAAAATCTCAATAAACGGCTGTATTGTGAGTAGAACGTTGGTTGTTGTGGTGATTTATCAGCTAAAATATGCGTTTTGTCTGTAATAAAGGGGACGTTTTGACGGAAACGGAGCGTTTTAGCGAGTAATGGCGCTTACAAACACAGCGCGCGTGTTTACATCGCAAAAAATGTCATTTATGCGTTTTTATGCATTTACTTCTGTTTTTGTGCACGGAATATCTCACAAATACGTTCACACACAGAGGGATCTATTCTCGCCTCGATCGCGCCACTGAAAATATTGTGGGTCATTAATAAGCGTCTGTGTGAAACACAAGCGGCGCGTGCTGTAGAGAATAAAATGACTTCAACGAAGCTTCAATTCTAGAAAAATTGCCTCGACCGTTTTTTGTAATCTAATTATTCGAGTTATTCGAATAATCGTTTCAGCTCTAAATCAAGGTAAAACATTCAATTAATTGTGATTTTGATTTGGGGTTAACTGTGGCGCTCAGCGGCCAATGGTGACAGTGAGGCCAACATCAGTACCAAAAATGTCCGTAACGTTCAGAAAATCCGAAAATCATCAGCGGAAAATCTTAACCCTTTATACCAAGAGTCATTTCAGCAACACTGAAGCGTAAGGCCAAGCGGCGACGGCGGAACAGAAGCGAAAAGAGGCACTTCCTTTCTGAAACTGGAATTTTCATGCCATCCTGAAAACCTCGACGCTCTCTGCTCTGCTGAACCAGGATTACGGCGAAAACCTACATCCACTCCATTAGTAAAGCCACAGCAGAAAGCCAGGTTTACTGCAGCCCACGCGTTAAAAACAGCATGAAAGAACCGGTAAGCGGAGCAGCTATAGAAAGTCAAGAAATGAAATCTGATGAGGGCCGTCGCTTAAACCCAAAAAAGAGGAAGTGACTCATGTCTGACTTGACGTTTGGCTAATTTAGGACTTTTCAAGTCACAGCAACTCGTAAGCGCAGCTCAGTTCCCCTGAATTCTTTTAAATAAAGAGGCTCTCGTTTAAACGTGGTGTTTGTCGTGAGGGCTGCACATTATTTAAAGGATCAGCCTTCGAAATAACTTTTTTTTTTTACTGTATTATCCTTACACTCCTTACTAAATTGCACGCAAAAATACAAAAACTTATTCTTGCATATCCCAATTGCGATGACAATGCTGAAAAGATAGATGACGCAGCACTAAACAAGACGATTTAACATTTTCGACACTTAAATATGCAGACACGACGAAACAAGCAAGTACATAAGGTCCCCATTTGCTCTGATTTACACTCGGATGTTACAGTAGGTTGCCCTTACAAACGCAACTAGTTTTCGCCGGCTGACATTTAGCCAGAGCTGCAGACAGTCAAATAAACACTAAAAAAAAGCTAATATGTGAAAAGCAAAATCATCTTCAAAGACCGAATTAACTTCATTCAGTTAGGAAATTGTGTTAAAAGTGGAGGAACTCCTGGCAAGTAAACAGAAAAAAAACTGTAAACGCAAGACATCCAGAATTTAAAATGATTTTCTTCTAAACTAGTCAACGCCGCCAACTGACACAACAAATTCACACAACTCTGCTCGATTCACAAATCTGTTTCCATTCGCCAAGGCCTGAAAACATTCATAATCTCGCCCTCTAATTTCAGACACCATGTGGAAACCAACACAACAGAAGAGTGTCCATTATCCTCAGAGTTAAAGGACCGTTTTGACGCAGAGGCGATAATCAGCAGAAGGGTTAGCAACCACCGACGACCAAGACCACACACTGTTATTAAAGGGGCAACCCTTCACACCCCTTTAAATACATCAAGAATGGGACCACAGCCACACACACACACACACACTCACACGAAGTCAGATAAATGGTTTACAGTATTATGGGGCGTTCTGGGCCACAGCATCATGAAACATCATCACTGGAACAACGCCAATGTCTTTATTCAGGAATGGAAGGACGCTGGTTCAATGACTTGCACAAGCTGGACGTCTCCATGGCCATGGGCATACTTTAGAGGACAAATCTCCAACTATAATTACTGGATTAGGAGATAAACACAATTCAAATTTGCACCGCATTAGATGTTTTGTTTTCAGGTCATTTTTCCTGCAGACCTCAATTCAACGGCGAGTTTAGGGACCAAAGATTTATCCCGAATGACTTACATCTTTTCAAGCAACCCGGGGGTGCGTTAAAGATCTTGCTCAGGGGCCTGATGGTGGTAGTCTCGGGGTTAAGAATGGGGTTGAAACTGAACCTACGACCTCTCGGTCTGGAGGCGCGTCTCCGACTACAATTTAAGGGTCACCCCGAGCACACAGTGACAACAAGCACTATTTGGGAAGATTTAAACCTTCTAGAAGAGCCCTGCTCCATGCAGAAGCATTTTTGAAATATCACCACACTCATTATGGAACCATCTGTTCTTTCCAAATAGAGCTTGTCATGTTATGTTTATGTCTCAGAAATAACGCTTTGTCTGATTTTGCCCTCACAAGATTTTATTCCTAATAATATTAGTTTCTATCCTTACCGACTCCGCTTCAATATCACCCAGATTGTGCATTTAAGATGTCTTTTTTTTTTTTTATTGTTTTACACATCGAAATAAATATATTCGTCGATATTTCTTGTCGCGCATGCGCGCAACGCTACAGACAGCTGCAACGATACATCGTCTAGCCCTAAAATATGGAGCATAATCTTGCATTTAAACAGCTAAAATGTAACCGCATCGAAACTGGCAGGGCGATAATGTCACAAAGCCTTCTTCAAAACCAAAAAAAATGATATTAATGAGGTTTTTCTCAAGGGGAAAAAGCTCATTCCCGTCCATCAGATTTACACTCGGACGGTACAGTAGGTGGCGGCTACAAACGCATTTAGCTTAGCCAGGTGACATTTATAACCAGGGATGTAGACAGTCTGTAAATAAATATTAAAAATGAACAAAAACACCATATTTGTGTCAAAGAAGACAACACGTTGTCAGGCATGAAACACTTTAACAAACGTGAACGGCGGCCGCGTCCTAATCGCGTCTCTAAGGTCTGCTAGCGGTGGCGCAGGAGACGCTAACGGCGGGCGGGCCGCGTCACAATTCACGTACTTTCACACTACGACGTACGAAGGGAAGTACAGAGAAGTGGCCAAACCCATACTCCGTAGTGAGCGAGTATACGGTTTGGGACGAGGCCGGCTAACGCTAGCGGCTAATGCCAGCGCTTTGGATCCAGAATTGTTATTCTCGGAGTTAGTTGTTTAACAACGCCAGACATGGTTTAATAATACTAGCCATTTCCGTCGCATTTTTTTGTGCACTCACATGGCACATTTTCGCGTGGAAGTGAAGGTCGTAAAATCCTCTGCCATGCTGAATATTTTTGCACATTTTTCCAGTGACCGCATATCAATGGATAACTTACCAGGAAAGCTGTTTTGGCTGGCGGAAAACCGGGCGTGTTGGATTGAGGCTGAGCGTTAAGGTATTAACGGCGCACCGCGCGTCCTCTGTCCAGCCATATTTGACGCATAGTGCCGCTATTCGTTAAGTGGTCCCTGTTTATGGAAAAATCAGCTAGTGGCCATGTTTAATCCTCGACATCCCGACAGCACACAGCAGCCTCCTTCATCCCCGCTCGGAGCGCCGCTGTGCCTCAGCGCTGACACGGTGAGAAGCGGCTGGAGGAAAAAACACACATCCCAACGCTGGCGTTAAAGCGCGTTAAAGGGCGCCATCTGCTGGCCGACTTGAGGAACACAGCTCTGCGGAATAGGGAATAGGTTAAAGTAACGGCAGAAACAAATCAGAAAAATGAACCGTCTCCATCCATCCATCCATCCATCCATCCATGTTTCCTCTATCTAACCCCTCCATCCATCCAGTGATCTTCTCATCCCTCTATTTATTCACCTGCCCGTCCATCTGTCTATTCCTCCATGTTTCCTCTAACCCCTCCATCCATCCATCCATCCAGTGATCTTTTCATTCCTCTCTGTCCGTTCCTGTCAATATTTTCCCATCTATCTATCCATCCCTCCATGTTTCCTCTATCTAACCCCTCCATCCATCCAGTGATCTTCTCATCCCTCTATTTATTCACCTACCTGTCCATCTATCTATTCCTCCATATTTCCTCTAACCCCTCCATCTATCCAGTGATCTTCTCATCCCTCTATTTATTCACCTGCCCGTCCATGTCTATTCCTCCATGTTTCCTCTAACCCCTCCATCCATCCAGTGATCTTTTCATCCCTCTCTGTCCATTCCCGTCAATATTTTCCCATCTATCTATCCATCCCTCCATGTTTTCTCTGTCTAACCCCTCCATCCATTGATCTCTCCATCCCTGACTATATATAATGCCCATCTATCTATCTATCTATCTATCTATCTATCTATCTATCTATCTATCTATCTATCTATCTGTTCTTATCTATAAATTCCCCTCCATCTATCCATCCCTCTGTCTATTCACCCCCTCTATCAACCCATCAATCTACAAATAGAAATAATAATACATAACAAATAGTACTTTACCATCCCTTATACTTACCTCAGTAACCAAAAGCAAATCTTTATCAAATAAATGCTGGAACTCTTTCCTGTAATTATTTTTTAATGAAGGCCTGTCCTCATATACAAACATGTCCCCACAAAGCACTCAAAATGACAAGCTTTTTCTATGTTTTAGGGGGTAATCAGGTCCTCACAACCACCTACAAACCTGCTCAGACCCACACACACACACACACACACACAGAAGCCTCTCCAGGTCCACCTTAGCGGAACCATGTTAGGCCTTCACATAATAATATCTGGCAAATTGCCATTAACCTCAAGTAACTAAGACCACCTACTGTATTGTGGCTATATTCAGTCTTGCTATTATGAAGAAAAAATGACAGCAAAGTGTCTCCAGCAACTTGATTCCTCCTACACAGATGATATTCTTTAATGATCATGTAACTGTGTGCACCTGGGAAACTGATGTTTGAAAGGCAAAAGGTAGGTAGATAGATAGATACAGACAAATACATTGACAGGCTGAAATATTTGAAGGTCTGAGACAGAAAACAATATTTTATCATTTATTCAACAAAAATTGAATTTTTAAATGACTTATTGCAACATGCACATGAACACATTACCTGACATATGGATGACATTTTTAGAAAATCTTAACAGTCATAGGTTATTGACAATTAAATGAGGCTCAGATTAAAATCATCACGTCAGACATAATATCAATACTTGATAGGTATTGTAAAAGCATTGCTCATAAATTGAGATTAAAAAGGTTATGGTGGTTATGGACCAAGAAGTCATAGGTTTAAATCCAGCTCCACCCTACCTCCAGCACTACCACCACTGGGCCCCCTGAGCAAGACCCTGAACTCCAAGCTGCTCCAGGAAGACTGCCTCAATAACTTGGATAATGGAAGTGGCTCAGGATTAGCCTGATAAAAGATATAAAAGGTAAATGTCTAGCTGCCCCCTTGCGTTGCACTTAACCATTTGTGGAGAAGCTCAACCGACACGAATACTGGCATCACGTGAAGTCAGCTGGTAAAGTTAACGCAAACCAAGAAATTTTCTGTATTCTAGTTTTATACAGCCAAAAACCATATGGTAGAAATGTCTATCTGCCGCCATGAGCTCTGTCACCACCCTGGAGTGATCCATTTCAGGCAGGAGGTAGAGGGAAACTTTAACAGACAGTGAAGCCAGGACCTCGGAGAAGCTGACCGACGACTCGACGGGGACGATGATGTCCTCGGTGCCGTGAAGCAAAGCTACTGGAGGCACTCTGTAGGAATCAACACCACATGAACTCTCATTTTAAAATGTAAAGCACTATACGGCTAGGAGACGGTGACCAACGTTTTACCTTTTTAACTGGATACGGTTTAGTCTCTTGAGCAGAGAAGTGGGCGAGTAGTTATCAAAGTTCTCTACACCATCCATGACTTTAGACGTAGCCGAGACGTACTCTATAGCTCGCAGCTTCTCGTGCTGGTAATAGTCCATTATGTTGTACACGCCACTCAGACCTTCAGAAAACAAGTAGAACACACATATCTTCTGCTGTACACGTTATTTTAAAAGAATCAGGTGACAGTGTGTTTACCTATGACTCCTTTAATGGAGTTTGTAATTTCTCGTTGTTTCAACTGCTCGATGCACAGCTCTTCCATCTCCCCCACAAGGAACAGCAGAGTCAAAGCACACAGGTGAGCTCCTGCTGAATGGCCTATTAGCACAATGTTGTCCTGCACACCACAACAAAAGACAAACAGACTGTTTAATTTATATAGCCCTCGTTTTTTAATATTTTTATACATTCACATATATAAACAACAAGGGAAGAAACTTACACAATACTCACTTTGTCAAGATGTAGTCCATGTCCATTGTCTCTCACCCACATCAGACTGTCACTTATATCTTGAATCATATTTAACACATTCCCCTAAAAATGACAGTTGCAAAATGAAGCGATTTCAACAAATCTACATCTTTTTATTTGATGTATGTCTTATTTTTGCGTTTAACATTACATGTCTAGTGCTACTTATAAAATGGTTTCAGGGAAATGCACCAAATTGCTGTAAATAGATATATAGATGGCTAGACGGTCAGATGAGAGACAGACAGACAGACAGATAGATAGGCAGACAGACAGACAAGTAGATAGATAGATAGATAGATAGATAGATAGATAGATAGATAGATAGATAGATAGATAGATAGATAGATAGATAGACAGTAGCTGTGTTCTGATGACTGTCTATCTAAATTGTAACTGTATTAGAACAGTTACCCATTTTAGCACCATTACATGTATTCTGTTACAGGTACTGTTTAAATACACGGTAACGAGAATACAGTTGTTAATGTTCATGAATTACATGAAGGACTTCTAAATACGTAGCACCATTCCATTTATTCTGTTACTCCCCTGCACTGTACAAGTTTAATTATATATTCTCTTCTAGCACATGACACTTATGCAGTCCCATCTCCAAACAGTCAGCGTTGAGATTTTGTACCCATGCAGTTTACCTTTGGATATGTGGAATAGTCAGGACAAATGACAGTAGCACTGAGCTCTTTAGCCATTTGTAGAGCTAGTAGGCAGTACATTGATCTCTTCCCTGAGCTCCAGGCTCCTCCGTACACAAACACAACCACGGGGATAAGCTCAGAATCCGACCGCCCCTCCCTGGGGGAATGGTACAAGTCCAGTTTGTTGCCTCTGCGACCAAAAGTGATGCCCTGCGAGAAGAAAATGGTAGCACGGAATAGTATCACCAGAAGAGGACCAAACTCTGCTTAATTAGCTATATCTATTAAAATATTAATAGCAGTTACTGACTAAAAACTCATTCAGCTCGGTGATGTCTTTAATATGAATGTGACAGGGAATTCCAGCAATCATTGTTTAAAAAAATGGACAGAAGAACTAGTGGTGGTCAAACATGAAATGATTACAAACATTTGGGGTTTTGGCTATATTTTGAGGTGTTGCTACTGCTACATATTTGCTCAACATCTTTGTCTCTCTTTCTTGTTATTGTCTCTCAGTTTAGTTTAAAGTTTTACATTTATATTGTACTTCTAGTTTAAAGTGTATATTTTATATTGTATTTATATATTTTATTGTGCCTTATTTGTTCCTTGTACCTTGTTCTTTTTTTCTGTTTTGCCCTGTTAAAACTGGAGCCACGTCGTCTCATCTCTCTGTGTACATGTACAATATATAGCAGATATGACAAGAAAATTTCCTCTGACTTTTTTGACTTTGACTTGGAGGTGGTGAAGACACCGGGGCTTGTATAGCAGTCATAAATCTCGTCATTTCTGCTAATGTGACCTCAGTACATCACTTCACAAGGTTTCAAATTTGTGGATGTTCACTGCTAGAAAGATGTGAACATTTTGCCGTTGCATTACATGGATTTGACCAGCAGATGGGGTTCGTGTGCAGTGGTTGGAACATTTCAAAAGATCAAACCTTTCTCTAAATTAATCGTGTTGATGCGTCAATCTCTTAAAGGCAATGAGAAGTTAATCTTAAAATAGGAAAAGCACAACAAACTATAGACACAAACAAGGGAAATCACTGACCCTGAAAGGAGAGCCAGCCATGACGTAAGACTTACTTTCTTACAATGCTTGTCACTGTTGACATTCTTGTACCATGAATTCCACTGGAAGTACAGCTTGCCGTACCGCAGATACTTCAGCATTTCCAGCACGGCTCTTGTCAAACAATATATCCTCCTAAAATACAGATTGCACCTTTGATTAAACACCAGTTTGCACTGAAACACCAAAATTGCCAAGATTCCTCGTGTTGCAGCAGCGGTAACCTGGGTTTGAGAGCTTCGATGTACTTCTTGTGTCCTGGCTTATTGGGCCAGCCGTAAAACCACTGTGTAACCAGAGAGATGCTGTATGGAACTGCCACGAGCAGCACAGCAGCCGCAAGGGGAAGACTCATGTGGTACTTCGTCCCAGTCCTGCAAATAAATAACCAAACTATCATTCTCACTGGTGGCACATTATACGAAGAAAAGAATAACACTGACAGTTATATGTACACTTATAAATACATTTATAAATTCATATATATATATATACTAACTCTGAGTTAAGGCTTCGGCAGTTGATTGAAATTAATCAAGAATCGAGAAAACTGAGATTACCTTTAATCAACATACTATTGCAAATGCTGATTATTTCAATCAATTTTGAAATTTCAGTTGATACTTTTTTATTCAGTTAATATTTTATTAATCAGAATCAAGGTATAATGTTCAATTAATTGTAATATTGATTTGAGGAGCACTCTTAAATACTCATGCAAGAAAAACAACTTTACACTTCTAATCTAATCTGATTGCATAAATGTTCTTATCTATTCTACGCTAACTGCTTGCCACCTGTCTCTGTAAATAAATGCAAAACTAGGGATTTTATGTGACTTATGTGATTTAGAGTTTCTAAATAAAATCAGTACGAGTCGTTCCAACCTATTCCCCTAACAGAGCCTCAAAACTGAGTAACTCTCAAAAAGAAATTGAAAAAAAGACATTAACAAGTGCAAAGTGTTACTATACACAAGTCTTACGCTGTGAGTAAACAAAAATGTCGCTCATGTAAATGGATGTTAAAGACTGGAAAAGTGTGCTTGAATCACAATGGCCAAATACAGACTATGTTTCAGAGCATCCACATTATGGAATTGACTTCCCTAAAACCTTTGGGTACATTTGAGAAATGTGTTATGAAAATGATGACGGCGATGATGATGAAGCTTATAATGATGACTATCATCATCATCATCATCATCATTTCCGTGACAGACTGCTAATAACGCAGCAGTTGAGATTTTTCACACGTCAGCATCACTACTCAATGGAGAATGTTCTTCCACCAGGTTATTTAAAGGTCATAACCACTGATGAAACACCACTACGACCACTAGAAGAAGATGGACAGCACATCTGCATATTACCTGATGCACAGCCTGACCACAAAAAGACACAAGATGGCCCTAGAAAATCTCTGGTGTTTTAATGCAAGCGAAACTTAATACTTGAGTTAATGCTGTAAGCAAAAATTAAGCTGCAGTGTGATGGAATGTTGACGTGCGTGGATTCCTCTTCATAACGAAGCATCGACAGAACACGTCGATCCAGGTTTGCATCACGACTTACATGTTTGCATTGGGTTGTTTAACGCTGGCAGGACGTCTGGAAGCAGAAATGTACATCAAGCAGCAGAACGCAGCATCCACGACCCTGAATCCATTGACGCGACGTTCATCGTTTTATTACTAGACATATTCTCATTTTCTCATTATGTAAATATGAGATATGCAGAATGAGAGAACACATTGTTAAAAATGTCAATTTTGAGCTACATCCATGAAAACATTCGTCTATAACGAGAGGAATTACAAGGTGCCGGTTGTGAAGATCCAGAACGAACAGCGCTGACGTCCACTTCCTGCTATCCACGGGGGCGGGGCTTGGATGGGGATTTCTCATTGGTCCAGGCGGCCGTCAATCACAGTTGACGCGTCCCTGAGTGATGCTGCGTTCGTTAAATGCGGTAATTTCGCATTCGCTGTAACTCATTTAAGAAGTGTTTCATAAGTATTTCTCACTGCAGTCTGCGAGAAGACAAAGTCCCTCACACAAATCCCATAAAACTGCCCGAATCCGGTATAAAGTAGGAGTGATCTTATATTGATTCAATGGACAACGATTCTATGTCTGCCGCAATACGACTACGACTCGATTCACTCTTCACTTTGGATCGATGCTTTGAGGACGGTGTGGATTGATGTATCATTGCACACCCAATATAAGGATACCTATATAAGGAATAGCCATGCCCAAATTCGAATCTTATCAGCACACAGAGACGGAAATCCCGAAATAAATAAATGTAGAAATGTGGAAATACAGAAATAAATGTATGCACAAACGTGGAAAATCAAAAATAGATGAATAAAGAAATACACATACACAAAAACACATCAATAAAATTAGAAAAAGAAGAAATGTGGAAATTCAGAAATAAGTAAATAATGAAATATGGTAATAAACAAATGCAGGAATACATTTGGCAATTTTTCCGGCCAAATTGTATTCACGTATTTATTTATTTCTATATTTACTTATTTATTCCCACATTTATTTATTTATAATTATGTCATGTTTAGTCCTCCATAGTTAAGTACCTCTAGCACTACCATCGTGGGTCACTGAGCAAGACACTTAACCCAAAGTTGCTCTCTCCCTGAATTAATGGAATGGAAAATGGAAGTAGCTCTGGACAAGACTGTCTGTTAAATGTAGAAAATGTAAATGTACTGTATGTATATTACTTAAGTGGTGGTGGCGGTGACCGAGGGGTAGGATGCTTGTTGATGGTCTGAGAGGTCACCAGTTCAAATTCAGCTTCATCTTGACAGAACCACGAGAAAGACCCATAACCTCAAGTAGCTTCAGGAAGAGTGTCCCTGTAATTAGGAAGTGGAAGTCACTATAGATAAGAGCATCTGCTTAATGTTGTAAATGTCTGATTTTCACTTGCTTATTATGGGTCTCGGAACATTTGTGACAATGTCTAAACCAGAGGTGGAAAGAGTACTGAAAATTTGTACTCAAGTACAAGTACTGTTACATTGGTTAAAATGTACTCAATTACAAGTAAAAGTACTGGTGTTAAAAAAATACTTGAGTAAAAGTACAAAGTACTCTTCTCATAAACTACTCAGAGTACTAATTACTTTTTACCCGATGGATGCTTTATTGTGTTGTCAATAGCAGGCATTCGATTCGATTCACCAGTATAAAATATCTACGTTCAAAGCACATTTCTCAGATGAACAAGGTACAGAAAGGCAATTTGTTTTGTAAATAAATGTAGATATAAAGCAGGAATTTTGTTTGTTAAAACAACGACAAAAATGTTTTTGAACATGCATAGAACAGCTTAAACTTTTCCCAATACTATGCGAACAACAGGCAGGTAAGTGACATAATAGCATTTCTGTCACATTTCACTTTCTGAACCTTTTGTTCAGTTTCAGTAAGAGCTGGTTTTCTAAATTAACAGTCTATCCGGCTTCATTTGGCTCCATTTTGGCTTCTTTGTCTCCAAATCTTCAGTCTATAAATTAGTTTATCCTCCACTGTGTAGTAGCTCCAGACACCTGTGCCTGCTGCTGCAGTGGAGTTTATTCTTTGCTTACGTCATGGATTGATTGGCGCAGTCGCGATTGCACAGCCTTATTGGCTGCAAAGATTAAAGGTTTGAATATTATTCAAATTGTGGGCGTACTCAGTAGCGACTTTTGATTTTATAAGTAGCGAAGTAGATTACATGGTGTAAATTGTACTCAAGTACGAGTAAAATTACACACTTGAAAAACTACTCATAAAAGTACAAGTACAAGTACAAAAAATCTACTTAATTACAGTAACGTGAGTATTTGTAATCCGTTACTTCCACCGCTGGTCTAAAGTGAACTGACCTGAGCTGAGCCAGTCTTTAAGTCTGACCTAACTACTAGTGTAGCGCGCTGGAAGGGCGTGGCCTAAGTGAGGGGGGCCGTGAGGTGGGCGGAGCTTCTTGGTGAATCTCTGCGCGCAGTGTGGTCTAGTTCGGCAACGGGCTTTAAAATGAAGCGCTTTTAACGAGTTTTTGACGTTCGACTTGACAAAAACAGAACATGGGGCACAGTTTGCTGGAATTCCGTTTCGAGCCGGAGTAAAAACCCAAGTGGCAAGCGCGATCGAAATGAAGAGTCTATTTTGGTTCGGACTGCTGTGGCTCTTTGTGGGGGAGGCAGAAGGAGGTGAGTTTCTGCAAAGTTTCCTACAAAACCCCTACTTAACTAACTCCGAGTCTTTGCGCTAACGTTTTGTGTTCCACGTTAAAAGTTTTGGGGTTTCTCTTGAACCCAACTTTGTAGATTTTACCCTCGGCTATTAAAATACTCACAGAAAATCTGATCTGTTTACCCAGAGTGGGCCTCTTTAAGTGAAAGTAATGCATGAAGTTTATAAAAATAAAAACACATTTGCAAACGTCTCGTAGTAATCTACATTATTAATCCTTTATACCACGAAAGTCACTATGAAAAGTCACATCCCGAAGAAGGAATCATGGAATGTGTGTTCATTAGCGATTGTGTCCGGACACGATTTTTATTTATTTGCTTAGTAACCGGGCGTCCACGCGTGATTTTTGTGCAACTAAATTATGCACTCGATGTCCAAAACGTCCATGCAAATCCTCACGAACTAGGTTGTAAATGCTGCTCATGTATTTGTGTTTTTGTGAATTAATTTTGGCATTGCAACAACCAAATGATCTGCGGCCAAATGATCAAATGAAATGAATCAATATAATTGTTAAAGTTAATGGCAAATCAGTGTTAAGAATAGACAATCTTTGCATCTGAAAACATGGCATGTTATTAACATGTTGCATTGTTGCACACTGAAATATCAATAATGTTGCTTTATGTCTAGTGCACATTCCACCAACATATCTGAAGGACTTTTCAAACAGCTGAACATTGCTGTGCACACATACTGTCATTACAGCGTCTGGCAGAGGGTTTAATCTCCTGACCTGATGATATGACATGCCCTGTTCCTGATGATCCACCTCTTTGTTCCGCTGTCTCTTTGTCATTCATGTACCCTGAAAGATCTTATTTTCCAAAATAGTAGTTCAGTTTTCACTGCTCAGACATTTGTTTAATAAAATGTTTAATTGAAGCTGTATTTGTTGCAACTTGTTTGACACTGTTATATATCTACAGGATATAGATTTGATGGAAGAACATGCAACGTAGCCATGTGCCTTACCAGGAGCGTTTTCTTGAATCCGAAGGGTTCTGATGATTATATGCCAAAAGTTTCATACCTTGGAGGCAAAAACTAAGATGGTTCCCGTAACCAAGCCATTAATCAGGAGTTTCTGGAGTGTTTAAACACATTTGCTGAAGGGAAGATGAGAGTGTAGAACACATTATGGAGATTACAGGGCCACGCATGATGCCAGACGAAAACAGCTGCGACCGAGGGTCTGTCTTTACGGACATCAGGGTCAAGAGCACGTGGCCTGGCCAGGCTTTAATGCTGGGAAGAGAGTGGCATTAGGGCAACAAATGCAATGATAAAATTAGTGCAAATTAGCGATACAAGTTTATAAATTCGTTAACCTTAAAACTATCCACCCATATATGATGTATAATGACACAGAAAGGGTAAAAGGTGGCTTTTTATTCATTGGTATTCCAAATTATACAGTTAGTAAAAGTCATAATCTGTATAATCTAAGGAAGGTCGGATTATAAAGGGTTTGAGTTTCAGGTTGTGTATAGCAGCGTCGTATTTAGTTATTACAGCATTAATACAGAGGTATTACTTGTTTATTGTAGGTAAAACTCTTATAATTGTTATATATAGGATCAATCAAATGTGGACTAGTTTTATAGGAATGTGACTATTTCCAATGTTACTTTAACATAATGTTATGTTTCCTCTTTTTCAGCCTCCTTCTACGGTGATGGATTTGTGCATTTGAAAACAACAGATTCCTCCCGGCACAACAGCCTCCGTGTACGTTTCCGTACCTCTAGCCAGCGAGGAGTGTTGTTCCTCGCCTCAGGGCAGAGTGATTACCTGCTGCTGGAACTGAACTCCGGATGGCTGCAGGCAAGTGACGTATAGCTCTAACCTCTGTTCATTTATAGCTCAACGGATCGACTAAGGTGAGGGCTGAAGTAATGAAATGAAAGGTTGAGAGTGTGGCATCACTTGAGAAAGTGACTTCATCAAACTCAGTTTAGTAACACAGTAGCTTTGTGAAGTAGGTATAACTTGATAATAAAGTGAGACAAAAGCAGAGCAACACCAATCTCGCTGGTTCATGTAACCAAAAGGGTCTGACTGAATATGTAACTAAGCAAACAGTTAATAAATCAACACAAACCTCTTTTCTCAAGTCGTGCCTGACGTTATTAGGTTAGTATTAGAAGTGTGGTGGAGCTGAATGTGAACTGGGGTGACATCGTCAGAAAATAAGACGTAGTTAGTGCTGGAAGACTTGCTTCTGGGGGCCTCTTAAAGGCTGCTGACTGTAGCGGTGTCAGATGAAATCAGCCAAAGGAGTACAGAGGCAGAGGAGCTTTCGTAACACAAAAGCGTGCGGAAGACACGTCGGAAGAATTTCCGCAAAGCCTTTTAGTCATGTTTATCCTCAATGTCAGCTATGTAAAATTCTCTTTTACTGCAAGGTATCCTGGGGCAAAGCAGCCCAAAAGACCACAGATTTTTACCTTTACATGGCTAAACAAAGAACTTTCATGTTTGTGTTTCGTGTGGACAGTCTTTAGATATAAGATGATAAGCTTCTGAGCTGTAATCCCTTCTCCTCAGCATACACAGTTTGGTGGCGCTTTCCCTTTAGAAAGCCTACAACTATTCAGCAAGCCTTGACAAGTCTGTATAGTAGTTTATCTGCATGAAATGATGACACACATTTAAAAAAGCTGGAAAAGATGTGTTTCTTATTACAAATTACTTGTAACAATAAATTGTGAAGGATGTGATTTAAAGGAGCAAACAAACAAAAATTCATCTTAAATGTGCAATGGGCATTTTTCTAATGGAATTTAAATTTTTACTCATAGGCAAGCATTGATCTTGGCTCTGGCGAGCGGATTTTACATTCAGACAGAGGGACACCTTTGAACGACTTGGCCTGGCACACAGTGGAACTTCTGCACAACCGGTATAACGTCAGCCTAATTGTGGACAAGCATTACCAGACCAGTCAGAGACTACCTGGGCCACAAGAAGAGCTCGATATTAAGGATGGTCTGTATGTTGGTGGGACAGGGGGCTTGGACAAATTCTACCTCCCTAGTGATATTACGGGCTTCCGCGGTTGCCTCGATGAAGTTCTGTTCAATCAGCACAACCTCCTCTCATCGCTTAGGTCATACTCTGGGTTAAAGAACGTATATGAGGTTTCCCTAGGTTGCAGTCCGCAGTTCTTTGCTAATGAAGAGGATCCAATTAGCTTTTTCAGCTCCAGAGCGTACATCTCGCTGCCACCTTGGACTGCACAGAGAGAGTGGGTTCTTGAAAGTTCTTTACACACTTCTGCGCAAGAAGGCATCATAATGTACAGTTCTGCTCGGCATGGGGACTTTGTTAGTATGGAGATTTATGAAGGTTTGCTGACTGCCGTCGTGGGAAGAGATGGACACAAAACTGAGCTACGCTCTCTTACGTTTGTCAATGACAAGAAGTGGCACGATGTAAAACTCAGCTTCACTTCCAAAAGTTTACAGCTCACAGTCGATGGAGAAACTGTGAAGTCCAGTATCAACTCCAGATCAAAATCCCTGCAGTTGAAAGGTTTCCTCTTTCTCGGGGGCGTTGACGATAGCACTCGTTCGGAAGCGAGAAAGGTGGGCCTGTTGTCAGTTGCTGGGAAGCGTGTTAAAGGCGGTTCCTTCAAAGGATGTTTCAGAGATATCAAAGTTAACGGCGTCTCGACAGGTCTTCATGAGGCAGTGGTAACCAAAGATATCTCTGTTGGCTGTGAACCAGACAAAGAACCTGAGATTAGCACCACTGTGAACCCAGCCACAACGCCCCCATCCATCACCACTCCCCCATCTCTAGATATGTCAACTCTTGCAAAGGGTCTTATCAAGAAATATGGTGAGAATTTTCTGCAGCTTAAGGACCTTGTCGTTTCAGAGGGTGGTCGTGCATCCTTGGATTCCAAGCATATAAAGGTGAACTTGGACTTCAAGAAGCTTGGAATTCGTCAGTCTCAGATCATGTTTAGAATTGAAGAGCAGCCAGTTCATGGTCAGCTTAGGTTTGATGTAGAGCAGGAACAAGAGGAGAACACTTTTAGCATGCTGGATCTGTGGCATGGTAGAGCGATGTACATCCATGGAGGTTCAGAAGACCCACATGACTACTTCATGTTCTCTATCTTCTCCAACAGCAGAAAGGAGGTGCCAGGCTATCTGAAAGGACAGAAGTTGCACAGATTCAATGTCACAGTAACGCCAACAAATGATGCGCCTGAACTTAGCCTGCCCGAAGGGAATTTATTTAGTTTACTTGAGAACTCTAGGAAGAGGTTAACCACGGATGTTTTGAAAGCCACAGATGTAGACAGCAATGTTGCTGACTTAATCTACTACGTACTGGGAAATCTCAACGCAGATGCTGGGTTTCTGGAAAATGAAGATAACTCAGGTCAAGCTATCACTTCCTTCCCTCATTCAGATCTCGAGGAAGGAAAAATCAACTATGTCCATACTGGAGTGAGGAACTCAAGGATAGTGCTGAGAGTCAGCGATGGAGAGAAGGTCAGCAACACTGTGGTGCTAAGGATTATGGCCATTGCACTGGAATACAAGATTGCGAACAACACTAGACTGGAGGTCACTCAAGGAGAAATGGCTTTAATAAACACCACACAATTAGCCATATGGACCAATGCAGTGAAGCAAGCGCTGGAGATTCGTTACGATGTCATTGAGCCACCAAGGTATGGCGAACTACAGAGGCTTCATTCTAGTGGAGATTGGAAGTCCACTAATTCTTTCTCCCAAAGAGTTATAGAGAAAGACCGCCTGAGGTACCTCAGTACCTTTAAGGCTGTGAGGTCAGACAGTGTTACTGACCACTTTAAGTGTAAAGTCACAATTGCCACAAAAACCATAGAGGAACTTGTGTTTACCATAAGGATAAAGTGGGTAAACTACGTTGTTGAGAGGAATGAAATAATTGAGATGGACAATATTCGAAGAGTAGCTATCGACTCCGAGCATCTCTATGCGACGACGCAAGGTGTAACGTTAAGTGAAGATCAGATTTATTTCAGACTAATCTCTTCACCAAGGAAAGGGATGCTTTTGCTAAATAAGGAGAAGTTGACAGAAAACTCAACATTCAGCCAAACAGATATCGCAAATTTGAAAGTCGAGTATGAGCTACTGGACAGACCGTTCACTGATACAAGTGACGGCTTTCAATTCCAAGTGTTCACCAAGCATTCACATTCCTCCAGTTATGTTTTCACACTCAACATCAAAGCCGACCTCAACAGCATTTACATGAAAAACAATGGACTTGCAGTTCTCGAAGGGGAAAGCAAGCTCATCACCAAGGAAGACTTGTTTGCCGAGACTCTGCTCACCAAAGAAATGTACTACACCGTTACTGACGGTCCAAACCACGGCAAACTGACGCGAATCAACTTGTCCAACTCAACCAAGGAATATGACAAACTTGTCTCTTTCACCTATCAGGATATACTGGAGGAGCGCCTTGTGTATGTTCACGACAACAGTGAAACAACTCGCGACCACTTCAGGTTCATAGTTTCTACAAGTCCATTGACAAGTACGTCTACAAATGAAGATGATGTTGGCACCAAAGAAGGTGCGTTCAACATCTCCATACAGCTGGTGAATGATGAAAAACCTGTTCGTGTTATAGATAAGGTTTTCACCGTTGTCCGAGATGGACAAAGACTGTTGACGTTGGATGACTTGTGCTACCACGATGCTGACTCAGATTTCAGTGATGGTCAACTTGTCTACACTCGCCGTGGAATCCCCATGGGAGAGCTGGTGCTGGTGAACGACACTTCTCACAAGCTCTACCAGTTTCGCCAGGAGGACCTGGAACAGAAGCGAGTTTTGTTCCTTCATCACGGTGTAAGCTCTGGACGTTTCGTGCTTTTCGTTTCAGATGGGAAGCATTACGTTTCCTCTCTGTTGGACATAAGCGCCCAGGACCCTTATCTAAGGGTTGTTAACAATTCAGGCCTCCTCGTCCAAAAAGGCCACGCCAAAGCATTCGGCAATGCCAATTTTAGTGTGGTTACAAATTTGGACATCAGAGACGACAGCAAAATGGCGTTCAATGTTCATGACGCTCCAAAACATGGTGGACTCTTTTTAAAAGACAAGAAAGTTGATTCGTTCACACAGTACGAGCTGAAAAACGCCTTGCTCTCGTATCGCCATGATGACAGTAAGAATTTGGCAGACTCTTTTGGAGTCACTGTTACAGCAAAAGGGTTGTATCTGGATGCCACTATCAGCGTCAGAGTCTACTTGGAAAGTCACCAAAAACCGCCAGTCGTAAAGCACAACAAAACCTTACTGGTGGAGGAGGCCAAACCGGTGAAGATCGAACGGAGCAAACTTGAGGTGAGGTTTACTTTTAAATCAGTATTTTGTTAGCAGTTGATATTTGTGGTGGGACTGCACTGGGACAGTGATTCAAACTCCAAATCTTAGGGTCACAAACAGCGTGATGGTTAATCTAAAATCTTGACGTCACATCACAGACTGTCTTTGTTTCCCAGGTCACTCACGAAGCCAATTTGCCCTCGGAAATCATCTTCACTATCACAGCTGCTCCCAAGTATGGATACTTGCGGGGTTTTGTCGAGGATAAAGACCATTACCAGGGAACTGAGGACGAGCCGTTAAAAACTTTCACACAACAAGACATCAACAAGGGTAACATACAGTATGTCCAGGTAACTCCTGACCAAGTGAACGACTCGTTCAGTTTGGAAGCCAGCAACGGGGTTGCGGAGGTCAGCAACATCATGATGTCGGTGGACATCATCCCTCGCTTCATACCAGTTGAGGTGTCCAATATCACCCTGAAAGAAGGAGCGTCAAAGGCACTCACAGAAAAGATCATAAGAGTCACCAACCCACATTTCTCTGGTCTCCAGTTTGTGTACTACATATCAGAGGGGCCCATGCACGGCCGCGTTGAAAACTCACGTTTCCCGGGGATGCCGACAACGTATTTTACCAGGAAACAGGTAAGACATGCAGTGTATTCCTTACAAGAACCAGATGACAGAAGACATGATCCAAATGTGTATGAGTAGTTAAACATCACACCCAAAGTTAAGCATTACCAAATAGGTCTGGCCTCATGGGCAGACTCAGGAGATGAATTAACCCTTTCATGCATTAATTACTATACTTTGAGGCTCAACACACAAAAGGATCGTCAACTCCGGTAAATATCGTGCATGAATGGGCTAATGTCCTGTTCCTGTTTGGTTTTAGTCACTAGTTTTAAACACTCAGCCTTTCATTACGTTGACACAGGTGGAGCAGGAATTTATCTACTACGTCCATGACAACTCAGAGACCTTTGAGGACCGCTTCACTGTTATCGCCAATCACACGGAGCTTCGCAAACACAGCGTTCCCAGGACCGTGCACGTCCAAGTCATCCCCGTCAACGATGAAGCTCCAGTTATTACAGCCAACAAAGTGCTCAGGGTGGGTATTACTGCTTTTTTTTTTTACTGCTGCTACTGAGAGTCTTTTCAGGCTTTCCGGGAAGTGTGGCATGCAAAACTTGACAGCATACGGCATGCATTTGATTTACATTTATCTTATCCAGAGCCAGTTCCGTTTCCTAATTACAGGGATTTAAGAAATACGCCTCTAGCTCAGGGGTCTGATAGATGTGGTTCTGGCCGTAGGATGAAGCAGAATTTGAACATACGACCTACCGCTTGACCATCATCAAAAGCTTTTTAGTGACAGCTTTTGGGTCGTATATTTGTGTGCATTTTTCTGGGCGCATTATCACACAAACTGCGGGTCAGGAAGCTAATGATGCCTGCACAGTTGTCTTTAAAACACCTCAACCCCAGGTCTGTCATTTGAAGATGCATGTTTAAAAGCTGAGGAGACTAAAGAGAAACTCAAGACTAGACAGCTCTCTTTCCTAAATGCTTCGAATTCCTCAAGGTGTTCTTCATTCAGGAACTTTTAATGAAAAGGACTAAAAATCTGAACACAATAGAACAGCGGGAAGCATGATATTAATGTTAACCATTCATGTTTAATTCAGCACAAGAAGCTACATAAAATCAGGTTCTTGTACGTAACTGACGTGCCACAAGGGGGCTCAATTCTACTACTTTTGCACGAGTACCTCAGGTGTTTATAAGGCATGATACATTTTCAGCTTTTTGACAGATACACATTTACAGATACGTTACTTAAATTGAAAGACATTTTTAACTTTTTTCCACTTTCTACACATGGAAATCTCCAAAATTCAACAATGAATCATTCTTTAGACTTCATTCACCCACAGAGAGACTTCACACTCCGGAAATGTTATTATTACTCACAACTGTGGTATTATCATGTTTTTTCGCATAGTATAGAATGAGGTGCAGATCAATAGACAGAGCTGGGGTGGTTATTGTATGAGTCATAGGTTAACAGGACGTTGTGGCTTTTAGGAGCAGAAATGTGTGATTGTTCGCAGCCTGACGTGTGATAAGAAAAGATTTTACGGCTAAGCTAAACACTGATCACTTAGTAAACCTGGCTTGAAAAGGCGAACTATGACTCACTTCCTATAAACTGAGCTCATTTTTCGACTTCTATATCCAACAAAAAAAGTGTCAGACCAGCAAAGACTGCTGTTTCGGAACCGTTCTGCACCATCAGGAAAAGTTATAATAAACTGGGATTTTCAGGCCTGTTTATTTATAGTGACAGCTCATGGTGTGAAACTACAGTGGTTATTTACCGTCAGGTCATGCTGAGCGGAGCTGAAGAATAGCGACACGTGAATGTCATTATGGTTTTTATTTGTAGTTCCTTTTTGCATGTTGTGACATGTCGCGGCCAAAAAACGACAAAGCCAAAATCGCTACTGTTGCGTCCTCATACGAATTCCTCTGTCCTCTTAAACACGCGATTGTGACGTGACACGCTTTATTCCTCTTGTTTTTTGTCCAGGTCTGGGTCGGCTCCATTACGGAAATCACTCCCGAAGACATGAACGCAGAGGACGACGACACAGCCCCGGAGCAGCTGGAGTACATGATTACTCTGCCCAGTAATGGTCACCTGGCCCTGAAAAACGCCCCCAACCGGCCCATCATGAACTACACTCAGGGTCACATCGATGAGGGCCAGCTGCTGTTTGTACACACTGGTGAGCGCTGAAGCTTTTATTCCCACAGTTCAACACAGAAAAGGAAAAGAGTGAATCTCCTTCAAAGTTGTAAAGCAGTTTAATGCGAAAATTCACCTATTGAGGGCCTCATTTATGTACCAAGAGATTACTGGTCCAAATCCTGCTCTATCCTATCTCAAGAACTACTTCCCCCCCCCTTCAGGAGCCACGGCTGGAGGATTTAACTTCCAGGTGAACGACGGCGTGAACTTTGCTCCGAGGCAGATCTTCAGCGTCACCGCTCGCGCCTTGGCTCTCCGTCTGGAACGTAACACCCCTCTCAAAGTGTTTCCAGGTGACCCATTCATTCAGTGCATTCAGTCCAACCCTCCCATTGTCCTCCAGTGCATTTTCACAAAGACTGTTATGGAGACGCATTTGGGTTCGCCATTTGTTGCGAAGCTAATAAATATCCCGCTAACAAATTCCTCTGCTGGGCAACGCTCATACGTTACGCAGCCCGTCGAAACGCAAGACAAGCTCTTCCAGTTTAACTCAGAGGAGTTTACGCTACAGTAATGGGCCTACACCCCGAAAGAACGATCCCTCCTTTTAAGTTAAGATAATCTTGTAAGGCTCAGAGCCGACGCTTGGAGTAATGGATGACAAACAGGTCACGCTGAAGTCTTTTCTTAAATTAGAAACTCTTAGTCACGTGCGGTATTTAATGCCCTCTTCTAAATATAGCTGCCCACATGCTGATCTGTGAGGGCCAACAGATGTTCAGCCCGTTTTCCGTATTGTCCACATGCGTTGGCACATTTAGGTGGCGTCTGGCATCACAGACCCACGGAGGGTTATGTCACAAGCTGGATCTACTGTATAGCCATGTGCGAGGGCAGGAGGGGAGTCTTTCGGCAGTTTGCATAAACGCTTCCCTCTCTCCTTCTCTCCTACACACAATGATGCCTGATGAGGTTCTTTACGAGAGCTTAACTTCAGAAAGTTAGTTCCTCTCTCAGTGAATGAGCCGTCCGCTTTTTAGCCAGGATTGCCACACAAACTATGCATCAAAAATGGAAGTTGTCAGATTTTTTTGCTTGCTTAATGGAAAACTTTATTTATAGTAACGCAGCAGATTTCTTAAAACGGAATATTCTCAACAAGGGCGCTAAAGTATGAGTGGCAACACTTTTTTGTCGGAGTCTGTTCCTGTTTTGGAGGGGGTGAGTGATGAAGGGGCCACAGCCACAGCCTTAATTAACTGATGTAAATTTGCCAAGCGTTTGCGCTAGGGCTGGGTTCAAAAAATCGATTCACCGATCAATATCGATTCTCGTTCGAAAAATACGATATCGATTAAAACATTTGCGGATCGATCTTTTCCTGTGGCTATGCACTACTTCTCGCGACCGCGCAAGAAGAGCAATAAAAACGTGAGACCGGTGAAACCGAAACCAAACAGAGCCATGACTGAAGCTGCTCCGCTCAAATCACCGTCTGCAGTCCATCGACATAGGGATACGCTCGACTCAAGTTATTTTATAACCAAGCAAAACTAGTACTGACGCAAAGAAATCCCTAAATAAATCGATATCGAATCGAATCGAATCGAGAATTGAATCGGATCATGACCTTGTGAATCGGAATCGAATCGATTCAGGAAATCAGCAACGATACCCAGCCCTAGTTTGCGCTTACAGCCTTTAACCCCAAGTTGCCTCAGGGGCCTAATGGTGGTAGTTCTGGCAGGGGTCCCCTGAGGAATACCTTTAACCCCCAGTTGCTGAGTACTCGCGTATGCCGAAGGCCCACTGTGTGTGCATGAATGGCACAGTCACAGACCGAGTTAAAGAAGTGGAACATCAAAGTGCCCGAGCACACAATAATGTGGTTATGTTTATAGCAGGAGCCTGACGCTTGCTGTTGTTTTGACTGCGTCTTTAACAGATGTGGTTCATCCGGAGTAATGTTTATCCTCCCTTCCCATACAGGCGCTCTATCCTTCATTTCACAAGACGTCCTAAAAGCAGTTACCAATGACGATAAAGGCAACTCGAACCGCACCGTGACTTTTACTGTTGTTACTCCTCCGAAATTTGGAAAGCTGGTGAACTTGCAGGCAGACGAGTCTCGAACAGAGATCTCATCCTTCACTCAAAAAATGGTGAGTGCTGGGCTCAAAAAAACCTTGTGCTGGAATTGTTTTTGGGGCCAGTGATGTTTTTAGGCTCTCCTGGAGTTTAAATCCCCAATCTTATTGGCACTAACAAAGAGTTTTTGTCACTTAACTGGTGCTGAGAACCAGTTGAGAACCAGCAAGAGCTGTACTGTCCATCTAATTAATATGTGACCCTCCACAGCAAAACCAGTTGCTTGTCGCAAATTTTCAAAATTGAGTTATGATGTTTGGAAAGGGCATAAACCAACCTTCAAAACGATACCTATATGGAATGAATGGGACGACATATGACTGAGATATCAACATTCAAAGGAGTCGGGTTTCTCCTGTCACGCCAAGTGAGAAACGGAGAAATCTGCCTTTGAAGTTGACTATCGCCGTAGCACTCACAGACGCTTGGTGCGGTCGCGGCTACGTTTGTATTTACGGTAGCCTACGCTGCATTCACAGCCACACGGATAGCCTACCTGCGTTAGGTTAACTGAACTCGGGAGACGGAGATGGATTCCGGAGAAATATCTTCACGCTAGTCAACCAGTGGATTTACCGTAAATATTGAAGTAGAGCGGTCAAAACAGAAACTTTTAACATTCTGCTGGAATTGAATTCCTCACCTCAAGAAAGTCACGTTTTTAGGATGGAAAGGGTAAGTTTTTCAGCTAAATTTATTCACAACAGTACAGTATAGACCTTCCACTGTTTCAAAACACTAAAAACAAAAAATCCAAAATTTTACCCCACGCAACATAAACGGTCGGTTTTCTTGGAAACCTCCGTTCCGACAAGCGACTGGTTTTGCCGTGGAGGGTCACATATATGATGGGTTAATGGTTGCAGACAAGCAAAGTTTTGGTGCCAGATTGAGACAAATTTTTTAAATGGAAAAAAGTGGCACCAGTTCCTAATTGGGTGGAGAAGAGGTATGAAGCCACCGCACCAGCACTGTCCCGTGTTTCCTTATCCACAAGTTCATTTTGATGTCATTCTTCCAGGTTGATGACAGAGAGGTGGCATACGAACAGAATGTGGACTCTGTGGGATGGGCAGCTTTAGACAAGTTCACTTTCACTGTCTCATCACCACCTGCCAAACTCAACGATCAGACCTTTGACATCGACGTCTCGTATGAACACACCGGACCCGAGCGACGCTCTCTCCTTCTTAAAAACACAGGTAAAGAAACCTTTGATTTGGCCTCCGTTGTCCAATATGCGTTTGGAACTTTCAGAAACATGTGTCGTCTTCCAGGTGCTGCAGTCACAGAAGGTGACAAGATCGTCATTGACAAGGCGATGCTGGACGCATCGAATCTTCTCACCAAGCAGCCCGAGTCTCGTCGCCCCTCTTATGACGTCTGGTACCAGGTCAAATCCCTACCCCAACACGGCGCCATCATTGTGGGTGAACGCAATCTCACAAAAGAAAAGCCCTACTTCTCCCAGTTCATTTTGAACAAATATGGAATTACCTACCAGCACGACAACTCCGAGACCACGCATGACCACTTTGTCTTCGACGCCTTCCTCAACCTGAAGAGCAAGCCAGCACAGCGGCCTCTTGATGACAGCGATGTGGTAGAGGAGACGTTCAACATTACTGTCTCTCCCGTTAACGATCAGCCGCCCGTTCTGAAAACCAAGTCTCCAAGCCTCCGAGTGGTTCAAGGCGACACGGTGGCACTCGGACCCAACAACCTGAACGTGGAAGACTTGGACAACCCCTCGGAAGAAATTCTCTACACTGTGATCAGCAGACCCAGCAACGGGATCCTCGCTCTCATGGGAAGCTTGAATGTGTCAATCGATTCTTTCTCTCAAGCTCAAATCAACAATGGCCAAGTAGCCTTTGTCCAAGACGGCAGCCCCGTCTCTGGGGTTTTCTATTTCAGCGTCACCGATGGCCATCATCGACCCGTCTACAAACTCTTTAATGTAGACGTGATGGAGATTTCCATTATCCTTCTCAATCATACAGAGGTGGTGTTAAATCAAGGGGAGACGTCAGTGGTGATCACCCAGTCACATTTGGCTGCAGTGACCACTGGGAAAAACAACAGTGTGCACTATAATGTAACTGAGGCTCCAAAATTTGGTAAACTTCTTTTGGATAATGAGGAAGTTTCCTCTTTTACTCAAGAGGATCTGCAGTCTCATCGGCTAAGTTACCACATGGTCAGTCTTGTGTCCCCTCGTGATAGCTTCCAGTTCACCGCCTTCACGTCCGATGCCAACTTGACGGACCAAAGAGTTAACGTCACAGTTAAGCCTTTAATCACGTATGTAGACAGTGTGAAGTTCCCAAATGGAATTCGGGTTACGCTCAAGGCAGAATTCCTCAATGCCTCTGAGCTGGCCTTTATAAGTGAAAGTGATCCATCGTTTGAAATCCTGTCGCCTCCGACCTACGGCAAAGTAGTCCACGTGGAGTCGAACAAGGGAAAGAAAGGAAAATTAGTGAAGTCATTTTCCTTTAGTGAACTAGAGCAGGAAAAATTGGCCATTTTTGTAAACGCAAATCTATCTGGAGTTCAGGAGCTTAATGACTCCTTCAGATTTGTTCTGAAAGCGGCCAGCGTCCAACCTGCGAACGGAGAGTTCTTCTTTAGCGTCGTTCCGTACAATGCTTCATTCACAACCACACCAACAGTTATCCCATTCTATAAAACTACGGTTTCGCGCAGTCAAACCACTGCAATGAGGTCTGCTCTTCTCTCCATGACTCCAACAACTGAGTCTCCACAGCGGGCGACCAAGAGTGTGCCAAAATTGAAAAACCGCAATCGTTGGGGTAACCCTAACCACAACGACTCTCGCGTCACCACCATCTCTAAGCCAACTCATGGACAAGAGCTTGTTCCAGCGATGAACACTCCAGTAAGGGTTGAATCAGTAGCCCAGGGAAGCTCCTCCAACGCCTTGCTCATCATTCTTCCGCTGGTTGCTCTCCTGCTCCTCGTGATCGTCGTGGTGCTGGCGCTGCTGTTGAGGCGAAACCAGCAGACAAAGCAGAAACCTCTGACCAGTGCCTCTGTCCATCCAACCCTTCCTGACGGCAAATCCTTTCAGGGTCGCTCAGAGAGAAGCGTCACGGTACCTTCAGTGACCGTCACCCCTCTTAGCGCAAGCAATCCTGGAAGTCCTGCATTGACACGGCTCCTGACTGCAACTGGAAATGGTAACCCAGCGAATGGGCAGTCCGTGACTCTCTGCTCTTTTGGTGACCTGGAGCTTGAAGCCTCTGAGTTTTGTAGAACCACTAACCCCACCTTGCAGCACAATCAGTACTGGGTTTAACCCGTGGAGCTGTGAACTTCCCTTTCTTAGATCCATCGCCGTATTCGCTGGCGTTAAAATACAGCAGGTAAAAACACTTGAAAGTGAAAATGCATTTAAGAGCAGAACACACAGTGCAGTACTTTTCCCGACAGTTCTTGGGTTCTGTTTTAGGATTCGATGACTGACAGACGTAATGTGGTTAAACTGGTCCTTATTCGCACCCAAGGTTTCTAATCTTCTTTTATTCTTTTTTGTTGCAACCATTTTTTTTTTTAATTTGTAAATATAATGCTATGATTTATTTTGGATACCTGCCTACTCAGTATATTTGTCACGTGTCGATACTAAGTAATATAGTTTATAAATCATTATAAACACTTTTGGCCCCAATAACTAATGTATGACCACGAGGCCTCAAAGAGCATTTACATTAATATGGTCGTGTTTATGGTTTTATATTATTTTTAAGAATTTGGTTGAGATTGAGAGATAATTGAAGCATATGAATTGCTAAGGCAGCTTATGAGGAAGGCAACAAATCGTATATTTTAACACTGTTTTAAAGTTATCAGTCATATTTTGAGTGATTACTGTACTTTAGATGTCTTCAAATGTACGATAAGACAAATCACTGCACATTCTGGACCTCTGCGTCTGACTGAAACTTATGATAAATTACGTCACGGTACACTGAAATAACCGGGAGTGTCTTTAGGTACTCTATGCTTTTATACTGATGGTATATGAACACTGTTATGCGGAATGGTATTTATTTATAGGCCTGTAACTCTATTCTGAAGCAAAGAAGAATTATTTTAAACTAATGTTTGTGTATCTTCTATAATATTCTTTTACGTCACTGAAACTACTGATTAAAATCTGTAGTCGGTTTTATAACAGGGGGTGTCAAACTCAGGGTCTGGAGGTCCTGATTGGAACTCATGGAGGCTTTGGTAAATTATAACAGGAGATCAACGTGACGGGTTAAATTACCTGTACGGTCGTTCTCCACGACAGGACGATGACGCCTCTGATGAAGTCACTGAAGCTGCGGTCACCTGTATATCAGCATTATGTCGTGTAACGATGCTTTAGACCCTGATTTGGGTAAAAGAACAGATGGTATTACTTGAACTTTCCTGATGTAGATGATGTCGCGTTTGATTTCATCATGTTGAGCTACTGAAGTTATTTGTTCTCAGAAAACTGCTGATACTCCTGTGAATTACCTGCCTATCAGTCGTACGTCTTGTCCTCTATGACAGCATTTTCCCCCCAAATCCATCTGGTCTGTATGCTGCATGATCTAGTCATTATTTGAGTATTATAAAGTGTATTTGTTAATAAACTGTGCCTATGCAAGCATCAGAGTCACCACTCTTTCATTGCTCGTTCTATGGTAACCTCAGCCCCGTGACTTCCTTCATTCAGTCCAGTCCGTTAACCATGCCGGCGTTGACCCTACTTATGCTTCAGCACTCTGGTTTTAAAATGACAGTGAAGCAGTTTTTACTTTGGCGTTTTTAAAATTCTTTTCCAACATAGTCTCATTATTTGTGGAGAGTAAATAAAGAAAATTCTGTTTTACAGGCCTTTTATCATTACATCACTAGCCAGGTTTCCATCCAAGGAGTTTTTGCGAAAAAATATTTAGCGCTTCAAATTTTTTACCGATATAGCTGATGGAAATGCTAATTATCGATAAAATTTTGTAAATGTCGACATAATATTTTTCCGTTTAACTTTAGCGCATAACTTCTATATTGATACTTCAGATGTCGCAAAAACTAGTTTGGAAACACTTTTTGTCGGAAAAAAAGGGCTTTAACGCAAATAAATGTCACATGATACATTTTCATCACGTGGGTTTCGTCGCACTGGGGTACTTTCTTCGAGCTCTAGGGCTATCACACAAGCAACTGCTTCATTCTGCTGTCGTCTTCGGATATTTTGTACAATTCCAATTATTTGTGAAACTGAAATAACAGTAAGCTGGCAAATTTCAAAAAACTGTCTGAATAATCTCTCCATCACTTTGTTTCTTTGTTTAGCGGAGGGGGGTGTCACGTGGAAAACAAAAGGTAGATAATTTGCGACATACACAATATTATGTATGGAAACGGCTCAAGGGCAGATTTTTTTTTTGCGATACACCAAAACCTATGCGACAGTTCGTTATGGGGGGAATGACGTCATCACGCACACCATTTTATCAATAAAAAGCCAGTTGGATGGAAACAGGTTGGAGACAGCAAATTTCGCACATTTTTTTACGCATATTCTGTTAGTCGATAACAAAACGTCGCAAAAAAACTGGATGGAAACTTGGCTAATGTAAACATAACTGTTGACAGCATTGGCGTGTATATTTCAGATGAAGGTGGATGCAAAATGCTTTTCCACTTCATTAGTGGGGAAGTAACCAAATTAAGACGCTAAGATACATGACATCAAAAATCACAAAATATCTCAAAATCTGTACGTTTCATTCATACGTTCAAGAGTTATTACTAGACGTTATAGTTAAACAAGGACCACATGTAGTAAGATGTACCCTGGACAATCCTGAAACTGTGCAAATTCAGACATTAGAAGTTCTTACATCTGACACAGGCGAGACCCTGGCTTCATGGCACCAAATCTTCTGCCGGAACGGTAGAGCGGACCTGATGCAGCACTCTCTGTAGTCTTAATGCCCCGTACACAGCTGTTTCCATACAAGCACAGAAATGGGGGAATTTTCCACAGCACCGTAGTAACAAGTCTGGAGAATGTATTTCGAAAAACGGTTACAAAGATTTTTCTTCATCCTTTGTGTTTTTAAGCTTTTTCACAAAAATGCCCATTTTAGACAATTCCCAGCCACCTGTGTTAAGAAACAGGTCACGTTTAGAACCATCTCTAAAGTTTTTGGTTAATTTTTTAAGCACAGTTGGCCTTAAAAAAACAAGCCGAAAAGCCAGTCATCCAATTACCTCTAATCCCTCTAAAGTGAGTCAACTCACTATTAAGAAGGCTGTTAATTGCTATACGGTCTACGCAGTTCACAAAAGCTGGCGTCAAGCTGAAAGTCTTTTCTTTTTATTTCCATTGCCTTACAATACAGAGGCAATAAAACCAAATTGGGTTACGGCTCAGGCTACAAATATGGTTCAGTATGCACACAGCTTTCTTCTCCTTTCTTAACAATGGCGTGCTTCCTGTTGATTTACCGTCTGGATTTATTCCTTTCCTTTTGTTGGAACGGACTCAGAAAGAAACAGATAGACCACAGGAAGTGAAATTCCTTTCAGTATGTAATTGCTATAATACATCCCATCTCCCAGATAATTACTGTGATTGTAGAAGCTATGAGCTGCTAACGGTGCCAATTTGAAGCTGCTCAGTAGAATGGGGTGGAATATATGTAGATTTTAATAGAGCACGCATTAATGCAAGTGAATACGTGCTCAAACGCTGGTGCAATGGAAGGAACCGCGTTACAGCGCTCGGCTCAGTGAACACCAATAGGTGCGGATTTAAATGGGACAATTGTAAATCTGATCTAAGCATCTCAGGTTTACTCTGTGGGAGTGTTCGTTTTAGATGAAAAAAGACATTTCGCAGGACCTTTAGCAAATGTAATTTTGGTTCGGAATGCTCGAATGAAAACTAACCTCGGGTGCTCGAGTGCACATGCCCTTTGAGTAATTCTGGCGCTTTTGCTGTTCGACAGGCCGTACACAATACAGTTATTCAATTTGTTTATTTCCACTTGTGCATAGACTTCGCACACTAAAAGCTTGATCACGCCACCTGTTTGTTTCCACATCTATTAAGAATGCAATCACAAATGTATAATTCAATGAATAAGAATTAAATAGCGTTTTTGCCTTCATGCATGTACTTAGGGGCTTAAAAGAGCACATTTAGGTCTAGAAAACCAGCATGTTCAGAAACAGAACGATTACAAGAGGGGTCCATAAGCATTTCGCGCTTGGACCACTAAAAATGGTAACCCTAAGCCACCAGATAAAGTCCTAAAATCAAACAACAAGCAACACGTACAGTGAGGCAGTTGGTGGCGTAACGGTAGGGTGTTCGTCCCCCTGTGATCAGAAGGTCGCAGGCTCGAATCCAGGGCCGGTAAAGTTACCACTGAGGTACTCATGAGCAAGGTACCGTCCCCAAGCACTGCTCCTTCATGGCTGGGTTCAATGCAGATTTCGTTGAGGTGCACTGTGCTGTGGTGTGGTGTGTTCGCAATGACAAATAATCACGCATACTTTCACAAAAAGATACAAGCGACAAAATACAGAGACAAAGGACACAAGACAGCTGAAATAGGGAAAGACACAGGTGAAGCACATTAGTGTACGCAAGGCGGTCAAATGGGGAATCACAGGCCAAACCTTCACCCTTTAATACGTGCTCAGTTACGGCTGCTAACACACACGACTCCTTATGAAACCTTGGTAAACAGCAGCTTGAGTGAGGAGAGAAATGTTTCAAGGCTGAATGTCTCGTCTCACCCAGGTATGATTCATGAAAGAGAGTCACAAGGGACTGACTCGTACGTAATCAGCTTATCTCATCGAACACTGGATCTGTACAGCAGCACAGGCAATCACTTCGGGGCCTCAGTCTCGTAATTAGATTCCATGTTGTGAACAAGAAGCCAATTCTACTGAAACTCCTGCGTTGGTTCCTCAGAGACCCGCATCACCAGAATCCTCATGGATCAAGTGAATTAAACACTTGAATTAAAATCCTCTACCAGACGACTTGTACTGTATGATCACCTGGTTCTACAGAGGTCTGGACACGTGGAACCTGCAAGGAGCTCTTGAAACTTAAACACGTCCTTACACACAATGCTAACAGCCATGGATTCTTGCTTCCATATTCCCTAAAGTAAACTCCACCCTCCGACTCCATCTTGCAGCTGCCAAGAACATGCTGTGATGCACAGTAACGTCTCAGATGGCACTTCTGCAAGTTCAGCAGCAGTCAGGAAATATCCATCTTTCTAACGAATAAGAAATAAGTAGCTAGTAAAAAGTTAGTAGCGTCACTAATCAGATCCGCTCCCCTACGTCGCTCCCTTTAGAGGAATAAGGCCCTAGAACTGCTTTCCCTGCCCTGGTGTGAACAGCACTACACCTACATGAGCGAACAAAGTAACAAGAAGCACTTTCATATTTCTGTGCGTTAAGTTCATAGCACTTACACTGTAAAAAGTGCTACACCCACAAAGTAGGTTTTATATACTTTAAATATTTGTAATCTAGTTTATTTTATTTGATTTTACTAAAAAGTCTCAATATACTTACTCTTTACTTAAAATATATCAGTTTTTTATATAACTATATATTGTAAATAAAACAACTACAATTTATTCGGGGTAGTTATTTGTATGTGGTTGTTGTGTACAAGAAATGTTATAAAAGTTAGTTGACATACACAATTTATTAGAGCAGCTGCCGATGTGGCAGGTGTGTTCATTAAACGTAAATATTTTAAAATTACTGTAAGTTGGCATTATCCTTTTTTCACTGGCGGGGACTTTCCCAGGCAGATGCAGCATTTTGCTCGGCTGTTGTTCGCTGCAGCGGATCTGAATTTCAGGGACTGATTAACGCGGTAAGTTGAGCAATTTAACCGAATGATTGGTGATGTAAAGTCGCGCGAAATCGCTGAGGTTAGGGTTGCAAACTGTACTGTATAGCTAGCTATCCTGCACACATCGCAAGCTAAGATGGCTGTACAGTGTAGAAGCAGTGTGGTCTTGTCGGCAGACAACGGCGGTTGAGACCGTGTTGTTAATATGAAGTTAAATAAGTACTGTAGTCATGTCTACTATGTGTTTCAAGGCTACTTTGGTTTCAATTTTACCAATAATATCACTTTTAATCGTAAGTTAGCGTTACTTTAACCTAGCGTAGAACTAATGTTAACATGTTTTGTCTAGGACGTTTGCCTTACCGTTTAATGTCAAATATTAGTTGAAGTTAACGCTAACTAACGTTTAAAAGTAATAATATTGTTAAAATTAAATCCAAAGTAGCCTTAAAACGCATTTGTTTAATTTCATATTAATGGTCTCATCATCGCCACTGCTACAACATTTAGGATGGACGTGTTTGAAAACGCAGATACGTAAAGTTCATAAAACCTAAATAAAATGAGTACAGGTTACTTGTAGCAACCCGTAAATAAGTTACCTGTACCAATAAAAGTAGGTTTATCTAACTGAGTAATACTAGTACTATTAGTTAACTCAACTTGATTTTGTTGTGTTTGTATTAAGTAATGTTACAGTGTTTATTACACTTAAAAAAGGCTGCAAGTTGACTCAACTTAAAACATCCAATGCAGCCACTTGCCTCACTTTTTATAAGTTAGATCTAGGTATTACTTTTTACAGTGTAGCCTCATACGAGCATTGCATATATCAGCTCCTGAGACAAAGAACATTTACAGGACTTGATTTACAAAGTTTAGATACATAAAAGTGAGACACGCATATAATAAAGGATAAAAAATCCAACATGAAGCTTTTTAGACATCTCTGGAATTCTGTGTACTCTTTGCTGCTTGGGGAGATAGCAGAGCGAGGTGCCCTGATATTAGAGACTAGTCATTGTTCTCTGTGTAGTTACAGCTCCAACACCAACAATGAGCGAGTATTAGATGTGTGAGTGTGTGTGTGTGTCTGTGAGTGTGTGGGCAGGTTTTTACGTGACTGTGAGGACCAAAAAGAGAGAAAAGCTGATCAAATACGTGTAGCATTTTGAGGATTTTTTTGTATGTGAAGTAGAAGTAAGTTTCAGCATGTAATTGTAGAAATTTGGTTACAGAGATTAAGTGGGCTTTATTTTGAAGATCTAGAAATGATGAGGGTCAGGAGAAGGACCTCACAAAGATAGCAAGACCTTACTCTGTGTTTTGTCTGTGTGCGCGCGTAAAGGCCACTTGGAGAGCAGCCAGAGGGAGGAGGAAACAGTCAGCGATTTTCAGGCAACATGAAGGAGGCCCGGCTGGAGCGGGTTTCCTGTGCTGCGCTACAAACACAAAAGGGTCAGCAAAGAACGCTGAGCGCTCCCACATTCCAGAACTTTCAGGACACACTCGTCTCCCGTCACCTCATCGGAAACGACAGGTTTAATATACATAGCAGATGTACATTAAGATCTCTGTGCCTTCCAGCGCGACGGCCTGCCTCAAAAACTCGCAAAAAACATCTATGAGGCAATAACGCGTATTTGTGGAAAAACAGAGTTATGCTATTACATTGTGGTATTGTTAAGATCAAGTGGTGCGTGTACTTTGAGGTTTCGGGCTGGGTGTAACTCGTAAGTCATAATTCACCCAAGAGTGGGCAGGTCTGACTAACGCTCTGCAAACACCGTGCTGCCATTACCTCACAGGATATCGGTGTTTGGCAATGTGTTGGCAGCACCCAGAAAGAAAGAAAAGCTTAGCCTAAAATGCTATAAAAATAAAGCCAAAAATAATTATATATAATATTAAAATATGTATATAACATACATAAAAGGATACACCTTAATCTATACACATTTTATCATGTATTTTTAACTATTTTATGTATATTTATTATGACGCGGGATGGACAGTGTGACGGAAGGTTTATGAGTGTCTTACAGGTGTCGGGTCTGAGTAGAGTTGGGGACAAGACCACCTAAACTGAGACCGAGACAAGACCAAGAGCAGAGCGTGTCAAGACTGAGACAAGACCATGACTCTGAAGGGCCGAGACCGAGATGAGAGCAAGACCAGGGCGGGCCGAGACTGGACCAATACACATTTTACACCACACGACAAATAAATGGAACACGCAAAGCCTAAGCAACATTAACCATGTTTATGTTAAAACGTGTTTTATTGGCTTGCGGAGTTGTTATTTTGCAGAGACATTCTATGGCTTAGTGCTGTGAGGAAAAATAAGGTTAGTGGCGGGTTAGTTCTTTATCCATTTGGTATCTATCTGGATACAATTATTTGATAAACAAAGCGTTTGTCCAGATTAATTTTTTTTCCTTATTGATTACGCCATAACATTATAAAATGGAAAAAATCTGTTGAATTGACAATGAAGAAGCACTAATTTGGGTAATTTTGAGCCGATCTGGGCTCATTTTTGTCTATAAAATGAGCTTCTTTAGGCCTTTCTGGAAGATTACTACATTTTTGTGGATGATGGCGTTCCATATGAGAGTCGCGAGCGCTGACCCATGTGTTTACATCGCGAATAATGTAATTAATGCCTTTTTACGCAATTACTTCAGTTTTTGTGGACAAAATTACTCAGAATTACGGAAATAATTTCACATACAGAGGAATAAATATAATGTCCGGTAAGTTCAAAGTCTTGTGATTCTGACGGTATGTGTGTGCGGTTTCTGTAAGTTAAAGGGATTCTGAGTTATTAAAACAATAATTAATAAACAATGCAAAAGAACGAGACCTTCAAAAAAATCGAGACCGGACTCTGTTACTACAACACTAGGCCTGAGAGTCTGAAACTGTGTTGGTCACCACAAGATTGAAGGTTTACACTACTAAAACACCCTAAATTTTGTTTGCACACATAAAAATGGCTTCTTTTTTTGCTTTTCCAAACTTGTGCTGACGTCAAAAAATTTTACACCTTGAATTTATACATCCGGTGAAATAAATGTGAGAAGTCTCACAGGTGCTGGATTTGAGAAACTAAAACTCTATGTAGGTAAGCATTAAATTGGGGGGGGTTGAATCCAAGAAAGCCTAAAAACCACAGTCGAAACCCATAGCAAGACCCATAAAACCCATAGACGTTCAACCCATAAAAGTTGCTCCAGGGAGACTGTCTCCGTAAATGGGAAATGCAAGTCGTCGCGAATACGACCCTCTGATAAATGCCGTGAGAAGCTCCTCCCGAGTCCCTTTCTTTTGTCAAAAATAGGTCTCAAGGCGAATCTCTAACGGTCCTGGCTTCTCTGGTCACGTACGTCACATTTTTACCTACATTCCGGCTCCTTCTTAACGTTAGTCATATAAGAGGTTAGGTCAGAGGGGTCATGTGATCTTCCAGACACCCGCCATTCTTTCTTCGGATCCTGGAAAGGCACGGAACAGGAAGTGCTTGATGCATTCCTGAAGACAGAAGAGGAAGCGAGTGACTCAGAGCCCCGTTGCAATGAGCTCAACAAAGAAACGTGTGACACCTCACTTGCTTTATTAGGCCACAGTGAGCTGTAAGAAAGAACATCTATTAAGAACGGCGTTTCCTGGTTCACACTTACGACAAAAGCTGACTACATAAAAGTAGGTATAGACTGTAAGTGGCGGATCACAGCATATCGACTCCTCATCATCAGCGTTGGCGAGTAGCTGCTCTCTCTCTCGTCACAAAGAGGTGCCAGAGATTTCTGGTGGTGAATTCGCAGAAGTGGCATCTTAAAGGCTACGCAGGCACGGTCACTGCATCACAGATTTGTAGGTTAGCGAATCTGTGGCTTTGAAATATGCTACCTTCCATTTTTAAGTGAAAGTGAACGATTATTTGTCATTGTGAACACACCACAGCACAGCGCACAGTGCACCACAACCAAAAGTGACCTCTGCATTTGACCCTTCCGTGAAGGAGCAGTGGGCAGCTGACATGTGCAGTGCCCAGTGGTAACTGGGATTCGAACCAGCGACTTTCTGATCACGGGGCGAACACCCACCCGTTACCACATTACGTCACATCCGCTAAAAACACAGTGAAAACCGAGTTGGACGTGTTCCATTTGCCACAGGAGTGTGTTAATGAATAGTTTACGTTACAGCCATGTTTTCTGAGCAAGAAATGGACAATAAGCTTGCGATCAAAGGTTTAAGCAAGGCTTATATTACCGCTAACGCATCTACACTTTCTACACCAGACTGTCCCTCTGGACTAGCGCGTCTGCTAAACGCCATAAACACTTTGTACAATCTAGTTATCAGATAAAACTCTCTAATTTTAGGCAGCTCAAATCACCCACCACAGCAGGTTTATTTTATTCTAGCTACACGGGGCCGGGAAAACGCTTAACAAGCCAAGAAATCGTTAAAGGCACAAGGTCTGGGATTTCCGCTGTGTCGTGTCAGCTTGTTGAATCGCCCCTCTGGGCTTCAGTTCCCACCGACTCAGCAGGGTCAAAGGAGTCATCAAAGACCCGTAATTAGAAACATGACTTCAGGTGGCGTATTCCCAGAACTGTCGCTGGATTTTGAGAAATTCCCAGCGGTCTCAACACTCTATATTTTCTACACCGTTAGAGGCAAGACATAAAAAGAGAGCTGGACATACAGTATGCTGCTGATGCTCTTCCCATTTACATTTACGGCATTTAGTGGATGCTCTCATCCGGAGCGACGTGCATCAGTGTTTTTGCGGTTCACATGTTCCTCAAAGCTGAAAAGCTGGATTTTAATCATCTGCTGTTCAACCAAATTTACCACCAGCTAAGTCGTCCACCGAACGTGCCGAGAGCATTCGAAACCTCACTTCCAGAGTGCTTTCGCAGCACTTGTTGTTGCTGAGTTACAAAAAGCGTCACCGGGCACTTCCGCGTTCGCTATTTCCTTTGAGATCGGCACCTTGGCCGACATCAAAGACATTTCTTTTACAGTGGAGAGAAATCTCGGCATCTCAGCGTTAGCGGCAGCGCTTGAACTAGCAATTAACATGGTGTCTACGAACACCAGTTGCTTTCTGAACGTCTCGGTCAGCACTGAACCATAATCCAGACTCTTTTTACTCGGTAGCGCAACAGTTAGGGAGTCCGCCCCGTGATCGGAAGGTCGCCGGATCAAATCCCGGGCGGGTAAAGGGACCACTGAGGTACTCATGAGCAAGGTAGCGTCCGTCCCCGAAGCATGGCTATACTGCAAATGAAGACTTCTGAGCTCCTCCCCACACAAGTTCTTTCAATCTTGATTTCTTATATTAATTCTCACCAAAAGTGGGTCCCTGGAGCCACAGATACGATCAAAGAGGAACTTAAAGTGAGAAACAGGCGAGTACAGTTCCAAACTAAACACACATTTCAGAGTAAAGCTCTGGTCCGAACGGTATTTTTGCAGAAATGTCACAGTGATTAGAAAAGGCAGAATATGTGGACAAAGATGTTAATTCCTTGAGGACACAGGGCTGGGTCGGAACATTTTTGGGTGCACAGAGTAAAGGCTGTTTCCAGCTGGAAAATGGGTGGAATGTGGATTTTTTTTGTTTGTTTTCGTACTGTGCCCTTTCCCTCTGACTCATAGCTTCAGTAATTAGCAGGAGGGTGGAACAGGAATTGGGCCTAATCGGAGTCCGAATCTTGGGACTCCAATTGAGGGGTAATGAAAAGAGCAAAAAACATAGTCAGATGCTCGGCAGTCCTGCTGCATGCACAATTACCCTCACACACTTAAAGATTGTGTTTACCAGCAGCCACATATTTAGGAGGGGAACGCATCTCACCTCTCCGCTAAAAAGCTTTCCTGCTGTTTTTGCACTTGATGTAACAGTATAAACCCTCAGCGGAAAAAAAGCCTAAACCCTAAAATAGCAGCAGTAGCACATACATTTAAATAATTGTTGTTTTCTAAATTAAACACAACCACTTTTCATCCAACATTTTCTCTAACACAATCAGCCGCTTGTTCAGCTGAACTGCACCGTTGCCCCGGACAGCAGAAAAGTGAGACGTGTAAAGCAGGAGCTCCCACGGCGAGCGGGAGGCCGGCTTGGCCCCGAGCCCTGAGGACGGTCCTGCTGAAAGCTTAGCACGGGGGGCTGAGGACCGGGGCATCGCGCCAGGGCCAGGCAGCCCAAGGGCCAAGTCTGGCAAACAGGCTGCGTTCCCACGGCACAGCTCCGGAAAAAAAATAAAAACACATTCTGTCACCGCTCAGGGCAGAGGCTTGTCTCGATAAGATGAAGATTAGAATAAGAGATCAACACAAAGCGTGGCCCACTTGAGTAAGCCGAGGGCTTGGTGTATACGATGCTGAGTTTTGATTCAAGTTACACTGGAAATATGGGTTTTTAATTTCGTGTTAAGATTCACTCGAGGCTAAAAGTCTTAAAATATGAAAAATGTAGCACGTACTTCACATCCCTCTTTAAAAAGAAAACCCACTTCCTCCTTCCTAACTCTAAGAATAGTGACGGCGTGTGTCCACAGTTGTTAAAAGTTGTGTGTGTGTGTATCAGTGTTTAGACAAAGCAATTTGAGTTCAAATTTATTCCTCCTTTAACCGACTATAAACAGGATTAGCTTGGAACATAGTTTGCTCGCTTCCTGTTTGGAATAAAAATAAATGATGGCTCCTTTTCTACTTATCGATCTACTTAAAAAGCGGCATTTCTAAACAAACTCGTCTACTTTTAAGTGTCTTCTCAGTGAAGTTAAGGAGAACGTCAAGTTACATTTTAACGATCGGCTTGAGTCAAACGCGAAAGCGCCACGACTCCTACTCCAAGCCCCAAATCAGTGTCACAGTGATTTTCGGATTAATTATAGATGAGAGGCTGATTAATTAGTAATGGATGTAATACTAATCAAGCACTGATTATTTTGGAGGCTGACACTGAGGACCACTGTTCTGCTGAAAGCCGGAGTTGGTCTACAGGGGGCTGTAGGTTCAAATCCAGGTCTAACCTACTGCCAAAATGACCAAGATCTGGCCTCTTCAGTAAGACTCTTAACCCCTTAAAGTTGCTCCGACGAGACGGGTGTGTGGTCGTCTAGTGGTTAAGGTTCCAGCCTCTGGAACAAGAGGTTGTTGGTTCAAATCCTACCTCCAGCAATACCATCATTGGGTCCCTGAGAAAGACCCTTAACCCCAAATTGGAGGCCATCCCTGTGGGGTGTGATGGTCTTGTGGTTAAGACGCTAGTTTCTGGACCAAAAGGTTGTGGGTTCAAATGCTACATATGGAACTACCATCACTGGGTCCCTGAGAAAGACCCTTAACCCCAAATTGGAGGCCATCCCTGTAAGTCACACTGTGGGGTATGATGGTCTCGTGGTTAAGACGCTAGTTTCTGGACCAAAAGGTCGTGGGTTCAAATCCTACATATGGAACTACCATCACTGGGTCCCTGAGAAAGACCTTTAACCCCAAATTGGAGGCCATCCCTGTGGAGTGTGATGGTCTTGTGGTTAAGACGCTAGTTTCTGGACCAAAAGGTTGTGGGTTCAAATCCTACATATGGAACTACCATCAGTGGGTCCCTGAGAAAGACCCTTAACCTCAAATTGGAGACCATCCCTGTAAGTCACACTAGGGGGGGTGTGATTGTCTCGTGGTTGAGACGCTAGTCTCTGCACCAAAAGGTTGTGGGTTCAAATCCTACATATGGAACTACCATCACTGGGTCCCTGAGCAAGACCCTTAACCCCAAGTTGCTCCAGCGAGACTGTCCCCATAATAAGGAAATGGAAGTTGCTCTGGATAAAAGCGTCTGCTAAATGCCATAAAAGAACTAACTACACAAACCAAAGATGGAAAAGAGAAAAAAATCCATAATTACTGTCACTTTCTAAAGGTCAGCACCTTCAATTTGTGGCACAAAAATAAAACAAGAGCTATTAAGAAGACATGAGGAATTTGTGCTGACCTTTCCCAATCAAAACTTTTCAGCTTTCAAGTTCAACCCCTTCGCCAAAATTAAAACCCACTGTCAGCATGGCGGAGGTGCGAACGGACAAGACGGAGGATGCAGCCGCAGGATTCAAACCCAAAAGTTTAATCACAAATAAACAGAAACTGAATAAAACCAAAGAGAAAAGCACCTCCACGGAGGACAGCAGGGGCACGGCAGGCTTAAATACACTGAACACAGGTGCATTAGGAAAACAATCATTAACGAGGACGGGGGAAACAGAGGACCGACGTGGAATCATGACGAGAAACATCAGACTGGGCTGGAGTTGGAACTGCTGATGTCACTGAGGATAATTTAGGCATTTCAGAAATTCTTCCGAATCTTCACAAGCAGTCTCTAGAATTTCCACCTGTGTCGCAAAGCCGTAAAGCAGCAGACTTCTTAATGAGAGAAGACTGACCGTTTATGGTCAGCTAACAGGGAGGTACAAACTTGACAGCAATCAGAAAAGCATCGCAAACTCACGTTCTCATGAGGCACGAAGCGTAGAGCCTCCAACACCAATTCATCAGATAAGAGCCACTAGACCACTAGACGTCAAAGCTGGTCTAGGACTAGGCTTAAATCTAGACTGGGAAATTGACCCTTAATGAAGTAGCCTTCCAACAACTACACACTCTAGGATTAAGCCTAGTCCTAGACTAGTTTTGAGGTTTGGTGATAAATCTCCATTGGCACTACAACTTAGTCCAAGACTAGGCTTAAACCATGTTCAAGCAACCAGTCCTAAAAGTTCAGTTCTTCTTTTAACTAGTTAGTTTCCCAGATTAAGACTCATAACTAGGGTTGCACGATCATGAGGGCTTAACAGCTCTCTACACACTAGGTAGTGCACATGGAGCGTCACACGCGCCCTATTTGACTTGGTACACTACAAAAGGCGACAAGTGACTTTTTTAAAAATGGGTTTGCATATACTACGCTGGAAACGCTCCGCCCTCACTCCACTGTGCTCACGCTCGCTTGACTTGGCGCTGTGTTAGAAATGTCAGAATTATGGCGTTATTTTTGTGGCAAAATTCTGAGCGTGGAGTGGAACTTTGGCGAGCAAAATATCTTGTTACGCGCGTGACCTTCCTCATTTATCGGCACATTTACACGTGAAAAACGGAGGCCTTCAGCTGGTGATCAAGACATTTAACCCCAAGTTGCTCCAGGAAGGAAACAGAAGTTGCTCCATTAGGAAATGTAAGTGCTAAATGCTGCAAATGCAAAAGCAGTAAATAACAAACGAAACAAAAGAGAGTACAGGAGTCTTGTTATCGATGTGTTTTATTTCGGGATCAAAATCTTGTAACAGTTTTGTGAACGATTCTTTCGGCGTGACGGTAAACAATCCAAGCGTGGGACTCGCGTGTCAAAATAGAATCTGAGCGAAATGTGTCCTGTTTACAGTCCGGGATGAACCAAACAGAAATGCGAGTCCTGAGTTGAGCTGTGCTTTTAGTTTTCTTACTTCTTTCCTCTCAGTCCCTGTCCTTGGACTTTTGAGGAAGATTTTTTTTTTTAAATCTTTTTGGGAATGATTAGGTGGATCTAGCTCTCTCACCATGGTGCAACTTTTGTTGTTCCTCCTCTATTTTCTTTTTAAAACTACACCCCGTGTTCCGGACTCGAAATACCATGTGGGATCAAATAAAACGAGCCAAATTAGAACACGCTTCCTTTCCCAAGGCTTATCGTCCCGTCATGCAAACGACTTCTGTCTTGCTCAGGCAGGCGAAACGTCGGAGATAATGGAATCAGGCCCTTGTTAAAACTCGTCTTGAAATAAGTGTAATATATTCTGCATATATTTATATATTTGTATATAAAGTCCTTGCTTAAAAGAAATGTATTTTTAAAAATACCAAAAAGGAAAGGGTTTTTTTTTTAAAGGCACGACAAAACAGCTGCTCAGTGAGATCTCTGTAAACACTTCACAGAGGGTCGGCAAACTCGGGAGGGACTGTGAAAGTGGGTGGGGGTGTAGCTCAAGAATCGATGTATCGACACAGCTCGATGTATCGTTACACCCCTAAAAAGTCGGCAGTGGGTGCTGAAGAAGATCCAAGTCGTTAATATTCCGACATTTCCGACGTATTCTAAAAAGGTTAGTAGCGACTTGTCTCTCCGAAACGCGTCTCGTCCTCCTTCACTTTTTCGCCTCTCGAAAGTTTTTCATCCCTCCCCGTTTCTGGAAACGGCGACCTCTCCTTAGAGAGGAGGTTAACACTCTCTTGCCACATATTTTCCCCCTTCCTCCCTCCCTCCTTCACTTTTTCTAGCTACCCGTTCCCATGGGCAAGACTTTTCGATTTATTTCTCAATCCCCAAAAAGCAGGAAGCTCCAGCTCACGTTTTAAAACTTAATTTTATCGTATTGCTATGAAGCGGAGCCGGCTAAATGTTCCTCGAGCCGCGGTGTCGGAAGGAAGGGACGTGTTGTGAAGGTGGGAAGATAAAAAAAAAAAAAACGATTGGGTGGGGGGACGTGGCTAGGCCTCGTCGTACTTCCTGAGAGTCTCCTCCAGCTTGCCGGTCACCTTCTGGAAGAAGGCGATCTGCTGCTGCAGGTAGTGCTGCATCTGGGCCTTGAAGTCGCGCACCCGGATCTGGTGGAAGTGCTGGATCTCAGCCTGGGTGGCGAAGGAGATGATGTTGCAGCGCTCCCGGATGCCCTCCGCCTGCTGGCGCTCCATCTTGGCCTCCTCCACGTGCTTCTGGCTCTCCTTCACTTTGGTCAGCGCTCCTGCGATGCAAAAAGGAAACGAGCGATTAACCGTCGAGCCCGTCGTTCACCGGTTGTGGCCCAAACTTCCTCTGTCATATCCAGCACAGACATGTATCTGACTGAAAATATTCTAAAAAAAGGGGGTTTAAGAGACAAAATGTGTTTAAGAGACAAACCTGTATCCATATGTAGCTCACCACCATTTATTTCCACTAGCTTTTTCGTAGGGGTACACAATTCGATTCAATTTCTTTTCCGAAATGACAAGACTGATATGCCTCTGACGTGTGGTCTAATTAACGTGAGCGCGCTAAAGCGCTGAAGCAACTCAAACTAATATATATGAGCTGGCAAACACCAGCGGAATATTGCAGCCGACTAGACAGCACGAAAAGAGGAAGTGGGGGCAAGAACTAACCGCTGGAAAAAAATATATGACAGAAACCACAAGAGAGACAAAAGGCATCTCGGCAGAACGCTGCGGGCCGCTGTGTAGCCTTCACCTAGACGTCGACACCAGAACAGCGATAAGAAAGCCAGAATCTAGACTGCGTTAAGTCAGGTGACGACGCTAATCAGTAGGACGAGATGCATCGACTGATTAAAAGTTTGACTATTAAGGGCTAACAAAAATCTTCAGCATTGCTCCAACCAGTTTTATTCAGCTGATACATATACTGTTATCAGATCCCGGCCTTACCACTAGCTTTCCTAAAAGAGATTTTAAGGGATTAAAAGCAGGGAGGCGCGGATGGCGAGACCCGAATGCTTATATCTGCCGATGCTGATGTCGATAAATGAGGAGGGCAGAGTACAGCGCACGTGCAGTTGAACGAGTAAAGACGAGAGATTTTGCTTACGAACGTTCCACTGCATGCTCAGAATTTTGCCACAATAACGCCACACATTTTAAGACAGAAGGTGTGAGCCGTATAAAATCTCACCTCAGAGGGCACAAGCGCTACCTTGCCCATCTACAATAAATGTGTCAAAAAACACCGACTGAAAACATTGGAGAAAACTAAGCATATCGATGTGATGCCAATGACTTAAAAGAAAAGCAAGTACCTGCCGATTCCGTCATGATTCCGATATTATTGTGCATCCCTAATTAAAAGGAAGGAAAAACCTTGACGGAATGTCAGCATGCCAAACCATATACTATACTGAAATACTGTCTGCAGAACCTTTGTCAGCAATGTTCCCGTTTATTCAGCTGATATGCACTCCACTCTCAGATCGGGGCCTTAAATTTACACGGCATGTCAAACCGTAAATACTGACTAGTCACACATGGCCTGGAGAAAACCATTTTCCCCAAAACTGACAGTGCAGTTGAACATTTCTTTTTTTTTTTTTAAGCTGTAATAGTTCACACGACCTCTGCAAGTAGTCGGCTCCCGGCGTGATTTCCTTTCACACTTTACCCTGCAGACTTCATGGAAGGAAGTCGAGACCCAAAAGATGCAACAGCTGCAATCAGTGTGGTTGTATGTACTACCACACCGGTAGCTGACGAGTGCAAGAAACATCAACCGTTTCCTCAGCCTTCCGCATTCTGATCAAGTTAATGAAATCAGATAAGCTGATACCGGTCATCGTACATAATGTAACATCACTTTATTACTGACCAGTGGATTTGATTCAAATAGGAGATTGTTTTTCATTTAAACGTCAGGAATAAAAACGGCAAGTGATATCTTAGCTGCATGCTGATATGAAAGGAAGTGATTGTGTTACATCAGCAATAATATTGTCTCACATCAACCGCTGACTCCTGAATTGAACCAAACTGAAATTGTATCGTTGCAGATTTTGTGCCATGTTCTACACTCAGCCTGAGAAATCGGCACAGTCTGACACCAGCTGGCTGATGCTGTCACCCACTCTTAGGTGTGACGCCGCGTTCCAAAATTCTCGTTTTTTGCGAAGTGGAAAGCATCTGGTCAAAATCGCTAAAAGGGCATTTTTGGTTGAGATCCTAGAGCCCTTTTCCTCAACTCTGGTATATTTGGAAAGATGTGAACACAGCAACCGAATTAATCCGAGAACATCAGACTAATTCCAATCAAACTGTGGAGCAGTTCGTTTGTGGTAACAACGCTATACCATTTAAGCAGTCCAATTTAATTCACTACGTGTGAGAACTTGAAAAGTAGTGGTGTGCAGAAGAATCACGATTCTTTCTCTGTCGATTCATGCATTCCAAAAACTCAATTCATTTTTAACGGAACAGCACTAGTTCCACCGACACGAGTCAGTCAGTATGTGTACATAAGGATTACACTTAGTAAAGTACATGTGATTCAGTGTGATTTGTTTTGTTGATCTGCCACTGTCAAATGGGAAAGGTAAAGTATTGAATCGTGAATCGTTTATCAATCGTGAATCCTTGTGAATTGTGAATCGTTTATTAATCAAATCATGATCCCATGAATCGGAATCAAATTGTCAGATTTTATGAATCGTGTGCCCCTACAGAAAAGAGCACCTACTAAATGTTTAGCAACCAATTTAAGGTGAAACCGTTCAATAATAACATAAATTCTATGTACAATATACTGATTCTTTGTGTGTACAGGACATTTCCGCTTTTGTTCTGGAAGATAAATGTTGTGAAAATCTTCTGACCACAAAACATGTCTGCATAATGCGGTTTATTTACAAATGCTGCCATGTGAATTGGAACTGAACCGGGAGTAAATGAAACACTTTACGAACGCGTCAACTCAACAGCTGCCATCAGCTCGTCCGAGTTTGCGGCGGCTCGATAACGTCAGTGGGCAGATCGACAGCCAAACGGAGCTGTCTGAAACCAAAAAAACAAAGAGAGAAAAGGCTATGTGGACTTCCTGAGGAACGGAAAGTACTCAAAACGCTATTCAGGACTGAGAGTTCTAGTTCGCAGATAAAACACAGAACAACACTCAAAAGTCAGATCTTCTATTGAAAAAAGAATATAAAGGGGAAAGAGGAATTTGCTCTCCCCCGACCTCAATGACTCACGCTTAAACCAGAAGCCAGACTTCCTCCTCGGCAACGCGTGGCATATTAAAATTGGTTGATGGAGTCATTTTGGATGGGGGAAATCCCTGAGGATGTGAAGACAGCTTCGTGTGAAGCTCTTTCACAGCCCGGGGGACGTCTGACAGACACATGGCCTTCAGATGAATAAGCAGACAAACACGTCTAATGCGAGCATCCTATCGACCATGACAAATATACACAGTGTCTGTCAACATACACACATACAGTACTGCCACACACTAGATCTGTGTGTGTTTCTTTAATACACATTTACAGTACCAACCTTGTCAGTGAACTGCGAGGACAAAAAAACAACAAAAATTAAATAACTGGCCGATAATTGTAATCGAGGTTAAACGTTCAGGTAATTGCGATACTGATTTGAGCTCATATCGCCCAGCCCCACTAATTCCTCCTCCCGTGTGTCTTAAGGGCATGTTATTTTGTGCAGCATTATGCTGCGTAGCACACAAAGCACAGATGGCCGACTTCCCCTCTTCGTGAAGAAAGGCATGCAAGACATTCCAAACACACCCGCCCCCAAACACACACACCAAAACACACGCACATATTCACAACTCAGCACATTCTGCCTTTTGCCAACAGCAGTCTTTTCTTCAGAGACGCCCAAAAGATACAGAATGCATCCAGCAGTCTGGAGAGTGACAAACCGTTTGGTTTTCACATCAAACTGGAACAACGGAAAACACTCAGTCATGTTCCCTTTTGTAGGGATGCGCGATATGGGAATTATTAGCCAATGCCGATATATATATATTTTTCAGGCTCATATCTGCCGATGCCAATAAATGAGGAAGATAGAGTTGCGTTAGTAAAGACCAGATACGTTCTACTCTGCGCTCTGCTCTATTTTGGCACAAAAATAATGCCATAGATCTGCCATGTCTAACACAGCGCCAAGTCAAGCGAGCGTGGAAGCAGAGTGGAGAGAGGGAGGGAGGAGCATTTCCAGCGTAGCGCACAACATTTTAAGAAAAAGTCACTTCCCGCCCTAAGTAGTGTACCAAGTCAAATAGGGCGTGTGTGACACTCCATGCGCACTACCTAGAGTGTACAGAGCCGTTGAGCTACAACCCCGGCTATTTCCTGAGATGCATTCTACTGAACGAACGACTGACACGCGGATCAACTGATCCGGCAGCAGCAGCTCCGTAGTTAGCCCCGTGAACAGAGGATCACCAGTTGAAGTTCCGAACCGGTAAAGGTACCGACTCATGAGTACCACTGAGGTACTCATGAGCTAGGCACTGTCCCCTAGCACTGCTCCCCGGGTGCTGCCCATGTTTGCTGCCCACTGCTCCTTCATGGATCGGTTAAATGCAGTGTTCACATTTCGTTCTGGTGCACCGTATGGTGTGGTATGTTCACAACGACAAATCATCACTCACTTAAAATCACCCAGGAATAAAGGAGCGGCAAAGAAACATAGGTAAAAGTGGAGGGAAATAAAATGTTGTTATATAGTTGGGTAAGCACCAGAAATTACTGCGCTCATCTCATTTTCACCACCACTTGTCACCCCACCCATGGAAATTACCTCCTCCTTTTACTTCTCTGAAAGAACGTCCACAATTTACTCGAGTCACAGAACTAATAAGAAGAAACCTTAACAGACACAATAGTCTCCACTTTTAAACTACGTTCTCATTTGGCAAAACTCAACCCGTAAATGTCAGGATGTGTTCATTTGTCTGACTAATTCAACTCGGTGGAAAAGCTGACTATGAGCTGTAAAAAGGTTTTTTAAAAAAAGCTCTTAAGGAAAGAAGAGAGTGAAAAACAGAAGAAAAACTGTCTTGAGCGCTCCACAATAGCACCGGCCGCTGCGGTAGCACTTTACCTATTATGTAACGCACTCTTACACAACACTGCCCCCGTGATTGGGGAACGCTGCTCGCCTACAAACTGTGGTGAACCGGGATGTTGTTTTTGGGGGGTGAGGTTCGGCAGGCGGGCCGATTTTAATTAAGGGTGGACCGACTATCAGCCGGGCCAATTATCGGCGGTCGATATTAAGCATTTTGGTGTTTCATTTTGACCATCACGTGTGCCACATGAGGCTGAGGTTGGTTTCTTGCTCATGGATTAAGCCTAGTCTTGGACTAAGTTGGAGATTTATTATTCAAACTCAACACTAGTCTAGGACCAGGCTTAATCCATTAAGCAAGTCTTAATCATTAACAAGGATGAATTCTAGTAATACTCCCTGATGGCACACCGCCGCAAAACGGATGAAACATCGGAAAAACTGAGCAAAAACAGAAATTACTGACTGGTACGTTGATGTGAACTCCATGTGACCATGTCGAATGTGTTAAAATGGTCACATCAATCATCAATGACGCAGGGGTCCTGTTTTTGTGCACAGCCTCGGCTACTTTCACATCTCCAAAAGCACTTCAACGTCATCTCGTACGCAACACATTCCTAATTATTTTGCGAGGCTTAATACACTGACAGTCAGAGGTTACATGCTTTTAAAGGCAACATACTGCATATGCAACCTAACTCAAAAGAACATGGACAGATGAGTTGAAACAGCACCGAATCCCACCTGAGTGGCTCTGGGACAATTTCCGACAATTTTCATGATCTCAGAAAAACGTCCACCACTGCCAATAACATCTGTGAAAGGTCTTCCAAGATTGCATCTAAATGCTTGACCAAACTTAACGACGCATTCGCACACTGCTGTAAGGAGAGGGTTCAACAAAGGGCAAACCACTTCCAAACCTTCAGTTTAGCCATTTTTGACTATTTAATTCTAAAAATAAAGGAAGGACAAATTGGGGCCGACTCGCTTAACATAAGCAAGTGATGATATGCCCTGCTTCCGAGCTACTGTACACAAAATGAATCATTTGAAATTAACGTGTGACAGTGAACAAAACAGGACAGCCACAGGACTGAAAGGTCAGGCGATAAAGGCTATGCAAGGCCAAGTCAGCACAAAACAAGGGGTTCATAAAGAGGAGCTGCAGAGTCTGCTGCACTAACGAGTCTCTACGAGTGCAAACGTACACAAGGCTGTGAACTGTGGTCGGGTTTGGACCACAACTTCCTCACTCTGAGAGACTGACTAAGAACGAAACAACTCTTAAATTAAGGACTGGACAGTTCGTCGAAAAGGAACTTAAACGGACGTTCGGTGCCTCTAATCGGCGTAATCTTGCCCTAAATTGAATACTGAGCTATCATTTCCCCCCCCTCACAGTGCAGAACCTGCTTCCCCAGAATATGAAATCACCCCCTAAAGAATATGGCCCAAAGTCATTTTTGCTAATGGACACTGGAGGGCAAAACAGATCAATACATTGTATGTTCACATGCACAACCATTTCAGTATCATCTGTCCTCAATGATCAAGAGGTTTTGAAAATTGGTGGAAAAAATACAAATAGGAAAGGGTAGAAATAAGTGTTAAAAGCATGGTGTTAGTTCGTCTCTTTAACCCAGATAAAAAGGAAATTGCAGGCTTCTTCAGCACCCACCACTTATGCTTGATCAGAAGGGGAAGAGTAACTGGGTAAAGTGAAGCAGATGGCAAGTGACTGAATTATAGATTTGTTACAAAACGAGGCCCATCTTTCAAAACCCGGGTTACACGACCGGCATTGCGAGTTCCCAGTTCCTTCCCCTTCTTTCAGCGAGAGAGCTCGGGTAGAACACGCTCCCTCCGACACGCTCGATAACATTGTGGTTTTCCAGTTCAAAGCAGGTCAGAAAAAGTGTGAAGTTGTGGGTCTAAGTCTAAGTTGTGGCATGAGGGGAAACCGAGGGACACGGGGAAATGCAAATGAGAGACATAGACACACACGCAGATCGGTTCACAGAATGGCCGGCGATGAGCAAGATAACCAAATGAATAGACTCCATTCAAATTAAGGTGGCAATAGTGACTAATCACTGCTCCTGGAGATCTGCTGAGCACGAATCATCTCGATCAGCCGTGTAACCATCTCCAGGAAATGGGCCAAAGCCCTGGAACATATTTCAGAAGATATTTGCCAACAGCTCTGAGCCATCAGCGGAAGAAAAAGGATCTCAATGTACAGAATGTCAATGGCAGTCAATAATAAGGGTCGACCGATTATCGTCCAGGCCGATTATCGGGGCCGATATTAGGCAATTTGCAGATTATCGGTATCAGTGTTAAATCTTGACCATCACCAATATTAAGTAATTAAGGTGCGCTACTGTGGCTCCACTGCTGTCTCTTCTCTCTGTATCGTTTGCTCTCGACTCACTGCTTCATTTAATGCCCCGCACACAACAGTCTCTGATTGGCTAAATGTCACAAGAGATCTAGGTGGAGAGCACGCTGAGCAGCTTTTCTTTCAAAGTTTCACAGTTCTATAAAGTTACTAAAATGTTTTTAATATTATTTTAAGTTAAATTATGTATTTATAAACAATAATGACATTTTAATAAAGTTTTGTGTTTGTCAAATAAAAAATATCTGTTATCTGCCCCGATAACCAGCAATAATTGTAGTAGAAATATTCTAAACATCAACTAGACGGTCATTGTGAAAGCTACATATGGACTAAGGCCCTACTACAAGCACACAACTTCAGAGGCCTCCTGGTGTATGCAATGGATTGGTTTTAAAAGATCTGTTCCTCAGTGTACATAAAGGGCTGTCTCACTTTCTCATATTCCCTCATGGCTCTTATTTCCCCAAGCGTGGCGTTCACCTGGATCTCGCTGTCTGTAAACAAAGGTCCTACTACAGGCACCACAACAGCAGCAGTTGGTTCTTTCGCAACTATAGAAACGGGGTGTCAACACTCTCGGCTTCCTCTGTGTGGATATGGTTGTGTTCCCAACCAAAGGGCCTGGTTATAGTAGGAAAAATACACAAATAACATTCTCCAATAGGAACCAAATTAGAGAACATTAATTCTTTTTGGCAGTCAAATCTATACTACCTTTTATGGTCTTAATAGCATACTTCATCCTATTTGGCTTAAAAACACATTACGAGGGTGGCAGAAGAAACTGCCTGATTTAGTCAAAGGCCTCTTGTCTGAGCGCATACCTCTCCCGGCTTCCACAGTTCATCACCGCTGCTTATCTACTGATTGCTATCAGGTGAATGTCTGTGCAGTTACACAGGCAGCTTTTTGTAGTGGACAACACGGCAGAGTGCGCTTTCATGGAAAGGTCACAACCTTAGTTTTTAAATTGTGCTTTCAAAAAGGGGGGGGGGTTCGGAATGCCAGCTTGAAATGCCCTTATATAGACAAATAACATTTACACATACACGCAATTTTTGTGTGTAGCCTACTATGAAGCTTTTAGTATTAAGTTCCTAAAAAGTGTAAGCCTCTTATTAGGACCGAACTGTTGAGGCATTGAGGAGTGTTCTGAAAAATCATTGTCACATTAGTCTCTAGATAGAGCCTAGAACATGTAATGAGATTAATTTATAATTACCTGATTTTACTGCCCAGTGGTAGCAGAGTAACAGTAAAATATTAATGCATGGGAAAAGTAAGATCATTTAAAAAAAGAAGTTAAGTCTCACCCTTAGGGCTCAAATATAAAAGGCACCTCGGCTGGCTGAGAACATGAACGAGGGGAAGTAAAAGAAATATCCTGGAATAAATTCGGCCTTAACCCAAATCATGTCATTTTATGTCTGTTTCCTGCAAATAATTTTAGCCTAAAATTCTAATATTGAGTCTATCACACTGCATAAGAATTATGATGATTTTTCATGCCACACTTGAGGATATGTACAGGAAAATGCAAAATAAATCTATGAACAGTTCAGCACGTCAAAAATAGTATAAAAATGTCTATATTTGTCCAAAAATACTTCCAAAAAAATTGAATGTTTCAAAATTAAAACCTGTTGCTGCAAATGGAGTTTTAAGCAAGTCTGAGGCACCTATAATTATTCAAACTCTAAACAATAAAAGTATAAAATTTAACCTAATTAGTAAAATCGAGGATAGGACTAAAAATAGGCTCCAAGATGCCATCAAAGCTTTGACAGAAAACAGAAGTTTGCTATTAAATCAGGACTTTCAGCTACATAAATGTCAAATGCTGGGTCAGTTTTCACTCTAAAGCACACTGTCAATAGCGTCGCTCTCTCTCTCTGCCTCGCTCTTTAACCTCTAATGGAAAAACATACATCGCGTCAGCAAAAGTCCTGTCCATGTGACTCAGCAGCCCGCTGAAACCAGGGGGTTCTAAGCAAACAAACGGTGTCATGCAAACTCCCAGTCGCGGCCTACACTAGACCGAGTGTTTCGGACAAAAAACGGATGCTGAAATGAAAGAAGTAAATACCTTTTTGCACGTGAATGATGTCGGGGTAGTTAGACAGATGTCCCTGATACAGGGCTAAGAGGTCCAGCACCGGGTCCACGTCTTGTTTGGGTTGCTCGACGAAATAGTCTCCGATGGCTTCGTAGGCTTCCCCGGTGTGCGCGATGGCTTGGTTTAAGCCGACCGAGTATGTCTGTTGGTCGAGCTCGAAAGCTTGGCTAAGGCACTTAAAGGCCAGTCCGACTTTCTGGTATTCCTTCTTGAACCCGGTGATTTGCTTCCTGGCGAACTCGCTGAGCGTGGCGTTGACCTGGATGACACCATCGTCCATCTTTTTGGTGAAGGCCTTGAAGCCGTCGATCTTGCTCTCCACATCCTGGAGGTCGAGCGTGGCCACTGGCGTGCTTATAGTCAGGAAAAAGTTGGCCCCTACCATCTCGTCCTTCTCCGCCTTCCTCTTGCCTTGCTTCCAGGCCTTCTCGTCCGTGCTGCTGCAGGTCAGAAAGTGCTGGAAAACGTCACACCGGGCCAGAACCGGGTGGCTGATCATGTGGTTCATCCACCAGACTAAACCCCTCCGCCTTTTGGAAATGAAGTCTTCTTCAAAGCGTCCCGTGGCCTGCTTCTCTGGGATGTGAGGCACGGAAATGACAGGGAACTTCTCCACCAGCCGGGCGTAGAGCCAGTCGAAGTGCTTGTACCTCCTGTTGACCGAGCTCTGCGTGTGGGTGGGCGTGAGCTTATACGCGATATAACTTTTCATGCCCTTGAATTTGGTTTGCTTGGTGGGGTCGTCGATGGTGCAGGTGAACGGATACGGGTTCTCCTGCCACTCTGACCCGTGCTGACCCATCACCACGCAGATCTTGTCGCCGTCCTTGACGAAGCCGGACGCCTCGCCCAGCACGAAGGCCTCGCCTCCCGACTTGACGAAAGTGGAGAAGCGGTTCAGGTTCCGGCTGACGGTAGCCGAGCTTTTGGCCTGCTGTGCGTTTCCGCCCCGGGCCATGGACGCCGAGGTGGACACCCGGTAGGTGGAGGGTCCGTTCCCTTCGTAATCCCGGAGCCCGCCTCCCACCAAACCGGGCTCGTCGGCCACGGTGGAGTTGTCGTCCCAGTCGTCGTCCCAGTCGTCATCACTCCCTTGGCTCGCCTGGTTCTGGTTCTGGCTCTGGCTCTGGCTGGGGAGCGGCTGCTGCGCATGCGCGGCGAAAGTTGTAAAACTCGCGACTTTGTTGTTGTAGTTCTCTTTAGAGGGGGCGTCAAAGCCCCCCGAGGGCACGTTGGCGTAGCGGGAGGGCGGAAACGCGTCTCCCGGGGACACGTTATTGTTGGACGGAGCCGGAGTGTGATTTTTCAGGACTTCCACGTACGAGGCGGGGAGAAGCCCCCTCTCGCCGCGGCTGTTCGTCCCCTCCAGCCAGCCCTCGATGTCCTGCTCGCTGTAGAGAGTCACCACTTCGCTCTCCTTCACCGAAATCTCGCCGGGGTTTTCCGACACAAAGTCATACAAAACTCGCGCTCGGAGCGCCATGGCAAAAAAAAAACCCTTTAAAATTTAAATAGAAAATTAAAAACTCGCTAGCACGGCGGCTAACCCGCTAACAAGTAAACAGTCAAACTCACGCGCTCACAGCAGCCTCGCTGGCACCAGCAGCACTTTTCTCGGACTCTCTCGTCACTTAAAAAAAAAGTGTCCCGCAGCAAAATAACGAAATATATATAAACATAAATATTTTCCCAGAGCCCGTTAACGGGCCGCCTTGGTGGAAGTCCACAAAATCACGTCTCCATCTCTTCACTTTGCCGTTCGGAGCAAAGTAACGTTAGCCGCTCTCTCCGTCTCTGGCGCTCGCGCGCGCGTCCTACTCCAGCACTGAGCTCATCAAACGTCATCAGGGAAAACGGCGGTGGGCGGAGTCGAGCCGTCACTCAGGCAACGCCAATCACGCGGCTGGGGGCGGGGCCAACGCCTGACCACAGCGCCAACAGGGTGATGTCATTCGGGATTTAACGCGCGTCCCGGCGCGCATGCGCAATAGTCACGTCGCGGCAAATCACGTCGTAAAACTTACTTTAGTTTGAGACAAAATAAAACATCGAATTCTAAGATATAACAGCACTGAATAAAGGTCGGGACAGGATGCTTTCTAACATTCATTTCTCAGCTTTTTTTTTATTGCAGATGCATTCCCCTACAAAAAAAACAACCCACGTTATTTTTTACAATGTCTTTTCCAAATAGCGGTATCCAAGTAGTTGTGAAAATGGCTTAAACAGCTCTATTTGGAAAGATTTTGTCATTCTAAAATGGCTGTGGTCATTTTGTAGCGGAGGGACGTCTGCACAAAAAGGACAATGTGTTAGAATGACAAAATCTTTCCAAATAGTGTGGTCAAACTCATTTGGTTAAACAATCCTTAATCCTTAATATATAAACGTATTAATAGCAATATACTGTTATACACCATGTTGTTATACAATATGCTGTTATATTGTGACACACATATATTTAGATCATATTTGTATCGAAATATAATGTTTTTAACAGTATAAAAACAGTGCAATATCATTTTGTTCTATTATCTGGCACCCCTAGAAGTAACTGTTTTATGTAAGTTTTCATTTATTACTTGAATCAATTATTAGATCCAACCTGTAGTGGATTTTAAAAGATGATTACAACACTCCGGCCAGAACTGTGACTTGATCTCACTCCCCTATTTGAAACTCTAAAAGTTAGATTTTTCATAGATTCTGTAAAAATGTGTTTATTGTATTTATTATTATTTACAATCCGCACCGGGACTAATATTTTGTTTGCCTGGTGAATTGAACACGAACTGAACAGGCAGAAATAAAACCACACTGGATAATGACTTGCACAAGCCAGATGTTCACATCTTTACTGAACAATGTGAACCAAATTTGGGCCAAAAAAGTCTATTGTAGGGCAGGAAGTTGAAGAAATCTTTTAAATCACCACAGTGTGACACAACAATAGTATTCTTTGGTTTGGCTTATTCATGCTCTGCCTAGACATGACTTAATCTTAGATGCATTCTGTAATTCCATTGTGTGCCCCTTTATCTAGGACAGTTCAAAAATGATTTCATCTATTTATGTGACTAGATTAGATCATAGGACTCATTTGGGATGTGGGCTGTGTCTTTAGTTTGACGTGGTCACAATTTACACTACATACAGTGCACTATTCATTGTTAATCTTTCATTGAAATCAATCATGATCAAAAATTTTCATGCAAAGAATCCATCAGTGATAAAAGAATTCAGTCTTCTTCTGATCTTGTGGTCAAAGGCATAACTTGGCTAATCAGAAGCCGACCACCATCTGTCTTTTGTCTCCACCACCAGTATTCCATCGTGGCACAACATGGCTGTCAAGTCTTCCGCCTGGAGCTGGGAGTCGGGCAGTTGGTACTGTCTGGTGAAACGGCGGGATATAAACCCATGTTCGTCCATCCTCATGCCGTGACTCCCTCGGATCAGAAGCCAGCCCTCGAAAATCTGGATTAAAATGTCCTCAGGCTTGAACTGGGCCACGTCCAGTAGTATCCGGAACAGGGGCTCCCCTACGTCCTCATCATCGCTGTCTAAACACCCGGCTCCCGGTCCTGGTTCCACTTTAACGGCCTGGAACTCAGGGCCGGGCAGAGCGAACAGTCGATGGTTTTCCACAGTCTCTTCAATCTCCTTGCTGTCAAAACGGTGCTGGTGCCGGACCGGGCATGAGATCCAGTGGGAAATAGTGATTTCCTCTCCTGCCATGGCACCCGAGTGGGTCGAACAGTAGCTCTGTTGCTGCCGGAGGCTCCGTCACATTAGTGTCAGACAGGGCTATAATAAGAAGCAGCTTATGTTTCTGACCCAGGGGGGCAGTGAGAGGTGCTGACTCTTTTTTTAGAGTTAGCAAAGAGTGTGGCTTACGGATGTGGCAGAATTTGTGTGGAAATAAAATGTTGGACTTCATTCATTAATAATTTCTTTAATCAATATTCTCTCAATGTTCTTTACAAAGTTGAAGACATTTAAATTGTATATTATAACCATATTTTAAAAAAATTTGCACTAGCAACACTAGAACAGATATGTATTTTAGTTTACAATTAGCTATGACATATAGTCATAAAAATGTATAAGATCATCTCTTATGAGATCTTAATGTTTTATATTTTCACCAGCCCAACAGAGACGGCTTGTGATTTGCATTCGCGAGTCTTTGCTACCACCTTGTGGAGGAGAGTTGACATTACACCCAGGCCTGGACGCTCTCACGCTCTCCTTCTGCTTTACCACTAGAATTTCCTCTAACAATCCCCTGAGCAAGACCCTTAGGGCCAACTTCCCATTCGAGGATTAAGCCTAGTCCTAGACTAGCTTTGAGTTTGAATGGTAAATCTCCATTGTTACTACATCTTAGTCCAAGACCAGGCTTAACCCACGTTCAGGAAACCAACACTTATTGTCACATTGCTCCAGGTAGACTGTCCCTATAATTAGTAAAAAAAAACAAAAAACCCCCCCCCAAATTTAGCAACAAGTAGAATTTCATGTTACACCACTTTTGGACTGACTGACATTTATACAAGTGTGATCAATATTTTAAGGACTTTCTACATAAAGATGAATGATTTAATGAGGATTAAGCTTTAGTTTGAATGGTAAATCTCCATGGGCTGGTTTCTTGCCCATGGATTAAGTCTAGTCTTGGATTAAACTGGAGATTTCCCATTCAAACTCAAAGCTAGTCCAGGACTAGGCTTAATCCTTGACTGGGAAATTGGTACTACAATGTAATCCATGTGTTCCGCATGTGTTCATAACGTTACACCGAGTAACTGATCAGCCATCACATTGTGACTTTTGGTACGTGAATCGCATAACATTAATTGCCTGGTTCCAGAGGCACGTGAGGGGAAATATTAGGCAGCAAGTGAGTACTGTTGGAAAAACGGACAAACATGAGGATTTGAATGACTTTGATTGAAGAGGGAGTGATGCCTGACCTGTGTTGTCTGATCCACTAGAAGAGGTAGCATAGCTCAGATTGCTGAAAAGTTAATGCTGGTTCTGAGAGAAAGGTGTCAGAACATCATCATCATCATCATCAACATCACCATCGCGTGTAGCTTCTGGTGCTATTAACTTCGAGAAAACAATTACCAAAACAGCTGTCAGTTTTAAGCCTCGGGTTATTGTGCAGCAGCTGCTGTAAGACAAACATGTTTTTCATTGTGCTACAGTGTGTGATGTCGGTCTTAATGATTTGCACGCTCCAAGCTGTGGCGCTTCATTCAATATTGCCTATGTGAAAGTGGCTAATCCAATTAATGGTTTAATTTTGGACCACGGTTGCTACTTAGCCAATAATCTCAGGAGAAAAGCCCCACGCTAATCTACGGCTCTTGTAGTTGTTGTGCTTCAATCTCTCTCTCTATCTCTCTTTCTCACTCGCTCTTATAAAACACACACACACACACACTCCCAGTCTGTTTATGAATGGGAGATGAAAGACTCCTCCTCCTCCTCCTCTGTTGCTGTTGAGAGAAGAGGACGACGGACTGTATCTTCAGCCTCCGTGCCTCAGTCTCTTCACCTGTGACATCGCTCACACACTCAGGCCTGACTCTGCTCTGCTCGGCTTTGTCTGGTTGTCGGTGGTAACGCTGTTGCCGGGGACGATGTCTGAACACATTCAGCTGTCCGTGGCACTATGTAGGATTGGCTTTTACTCGGTAAGACAAATATGCCTTCATATACGCTGCAGCTGTTCATTTCCATGAAATGTTGGAATCGAATGATATGGTTTAATTGACTCTGATCATCATAAATACTGGGACATTAAGACGTTAATAAACGTTTTGGCATAATGATTTGCAAAATGCATGCTTTCCATAAATCTCCTTTAACCGAGTGTAGGGAGCTCTGGCTTTTAAAGACTACAACTTTGTGAGCCTTTACAAACAGCTCTTCTATTATATGGTGACCTTCGTTAACCTTTCGGGAATCATTACTCCGTGGAGGGTGAACTTCAGGATTTGCTCACCTCATTGTTAGAAAGCAGAACAAGTGAGTTCTACAGTTTAACTTGAAAAAAAAAGAAACCCACAAATCTAGACATAATATAATCCTGGGTGTCATTGTGCAGATAGAAAATAAAAAATACAGTAGAAGAAGGATGCACGTCATCTGTAGCTTTCGTGTTATTTTCATCTGATTTTTGTAATCAAGTTTTCATCTTTGTTTGCAGTCGTGGCATCTAAGGACATCTATTGCAAAGTTTAAAGCGTAACTCCACTTCCAATTGGCACTTAATAAGTAACTTCACTTCCCACTGGCTTTCTTTAATAAGTGATTGACTGGAAACATGTTCAGTGAGGTTATGAGGTTATGAGAACATTCTCGATCATCATTCCGGGCTCACAAGGGATCTATGATCAGTAATGCACAGATTTAGCAGCAATTTGGGCAGAGAAACAACTTTAAACCCACTGGTGCCATGAAAGAAATGCTGCATGTTAGTTTGTTTCTCGAATATAATAAACATAGCAAAGAATGCAGAGAACTGTCCCCAGAAAGTCCCCCAGAGATGAAATGCAAACAAATAATCCATGTGAGGGCTCCTAGTTAGAGCTCGGAACAGTAGGTGGGAAGGTACAAGTAAACAACATTGGCTTTCATCGTGAATATGGAAGACATTTGAGGTTTTGAAATGAGAGAAACTACAAATTTGGTGTTAGGCTGCATCGGTTGTTTGAGCCATTTGGATTTTTTTTCGTTGCTGAATAAATGGATCTCATACTGTTTCATGGAAAACTACTTCCAGACACAAGCTCTTGAGATGGACTTTAGACCGTTTGCAGGTTTTACTGGATCTAAAAAGCAAATCACAACGACTGAATAAATAAATACTCATTTAACGCCACGTTAGCGCGGTATCTGTGACGCTACGGCAAAGGGACCTTAATGTTCATTGACCGCTTCATAAAAATCCACACCAGTTCTATGTCAGTCACACCAATACGACATGCTTTTTTGTTGCATTTTCCACCCCTTTATTTTGATATCTCATCATTAACTCCATTACTAACCATTTTAATCAATATTTGGTGTTATTTACCTCTCACAGATCATGGTTTAATGAGGATAATTCCCTCGTTTTTCATTTTAAAAATACATTTTAAGAGTTAAACACATTTTAATTGTAAGAAAAAAAGAAAAGTTTTTTTTTTTATCATGACACTACGCATATTGTAGATATTATATCGGAGTTGCCAAATGGTAGAAGCGTGAAGTGATGATGCTGCAGAAAGTTGAACTGAAGTCTGTGAGCACCAATATTTCACAAAAACTTGCCTGCAAAACTGAACGCACTGTCCGCTCTTAATGTGGGCCATGAAAAGTCCTTCAAAGCTTACTGGTGATTTCCTCGGCACTGGGATGAGGCTGGTGGACTCACTGGAAGATTGTTAGAATGATCATCAGACTTCTGTGACGAGTTGAAGTTGTCTGTAAAGGCGTTGGAAAGTTGACATGAGTCTCACAGACTTTCACTTGGTATTGAAAAACAGTTTTAGTTAAAACAATTACATTATGCGGTTGGATTTTAAAAGGTTAATTATATTACATTAGAAAACTGAACATTGTGCTTTTTTAAAGAGAAATCTTATGCACGGAGCTTTATCTTTTGACCACTAGGAGACGCCACTGCACCAAATATTACACTCAAAGAGCGTTCACGTACAAGATGATATACGTACATGTTTTCTCTGTGAAACCACTGAGCAATGAGTGCAGTTTTTAGGGGAAAGTAAATAATGTTTTAGATTTACATGATCACTTATTGTGGCATGTTTTACGACTCACCTACTATCTTTACTAGACAGCTCTGGGAGAAAAAAAAACGCGCCACTTTATTTCTGATTTATTGGTTTGACAATTTGTGGCTGTACAAGTCAATGTTCTTTTATAACTTTACCATGCTTCCTTCAAAACACTGAACATTTTGGAGTAAATGATCTTATCTATTATCTTATTATCTTATGGAGTAAATGATCTTACTCTAACCTGGAAGTTGTAAACTACACATATATTATTTTACACCGATGTGATTAACAGAATATGGTCCACAAGTCGACGGTCTCCTCATGTGCGGAGGTCTGTTCTCTCTAATCGGCAAACTGAATCAGCGTTGGAATATAACACGTTATAGCTGCTATAAACACAGAAGTGGTTATATATAAAAATATGGACTGCTTTCTTATTTTTCACAGACCTGCAACTGCAGTAGCTCATATAAAAGAATAGCGGCCAGTACATTTACACTCACAACCACATTATTGCACATACAAGTCAGTGAAGAGGAAAAAAGTGACAGGGGGATATATATATGAAATATATCATTCACTGGGGCTAGAATCCCATATTGTTCTATCCCTGAAATGAACGACATTTGTATTTACTACTTATATTAATACTTAATAATTGTGTTATGTTATTAAGGTAACATAACATTACTAGAGTAATACATCCAGAACTGTAATTCTAGGACGTCATTTCTACAGTAGTAGAACATTTTACTGACACACTGGCGCAGTCATTTCTCTCAGTCAGAACCGGCCCATGGCATACTCCACTTAAGCTGCCGCTTGGGGCCCTCACGGCACAGAGATCAAAAATCGGCCCCACCCCCGGCACAAACTTTGGTTATTCTGCGCTAGCACTTTGCTGTTAGACTAATCAGGTGCATCAGGAGTGTTGTAGTTTTAGTCCCAACTGTAACCCTCTCTCCCCACCTTTTTTGTCCAATTCAAAACAATTGAACGTCCTATTTTTGCCACAAGAGGGCGTCATCGTTAAGCGTGTAATTCCCCAGTTTGGCCACAAGGGGCATCTCTGTCAAGGAGAACTGTGGTATTACATCACAACTAGGAATATTTTTGGCCTGAACAAATCAGAAAAAACAATAAAACATATTCACACATTTGGGAGCAACTTGGGCCTTACTCGGGGGACCGGTGGTGGTATTTTTGGAAGATAGGAGCTGGATTTGAACCAAACTTTTTTGGTCCGTAGTTGAGTGTCCTACCACCACTCTGGCAATAACAATAACTACTTATGACCCATGAGTTTACGGTTTCCTGTTTCATCTCTCACGCATGACATCGCTTTGAAATAAGTTGCTCATCCCTCCTGTCATTACTGAACTTTCATATCTCTTCCCAAAAGTCTGAAGTAATGACTCCATGTCGTTTCCTATATAAAGTTTAATGATTAAACTCTCATCGCTACTGTGTCTAGTCGGTGACAGCACAGTTCTGGACTTGTCCCAGGCTTTTTTTTAAAGTCCGACACTTACTCTACTGTCAAAGTGGTACATTTCACAGATCTCTAAACCGGCCAAACATGAAAGCTGCTATACACAAACACTCAGCCTGTTTCAGCTCTGATTTGTCTGAGTGTGAGTCAAGCCTAACTTTAGGACTGTTAAACTCAGACACCTGCATGGTACTAAATCAGAATGTAGACTGGAGAATGACGTAATAATGAACGCTTATTTACTTTTTTACTTTTTATACTGACACCTGTTAGCTATGTTACTGAGGTAAGTATATTAATCACAAGATTACAGATGACGCGTCTGAAAATGTTGGAAGCCGCTCTCTCTCTCTCTCTAATGAAACAGGGTATCTGCAGGTTTAAGGAAGCCAAATTTAAGACTTTTTTAAGGCCACTCTGATCAAATTTAAGACCCTACATTCACAAAATGGCAAAGAGCATGTGACCGCCTTACAAATGGTTCTGTCCAAACACTTATTGGAACTGAAAGCGCTGAAAAATAACTGCTCTACAGAGCATGAAAGTGCATGTATTTCACAACCAAAACATTACAGTACTAACAAGTTCTGTGAACTGAATACAGGGAATAAAATAAGTAAATTCCAATTACACGAATGTGTAAACTGAATATGCAAGTGAACTGTGCTACAACTTCCACAATTATGGCATAGATCTGAGTTCTTCAGTCTTTGTCCCCAGCCTGGCTTTCCACTGCTTCTAATTCACACACATGCTGTGCAGAGAGGCGACTCAACAGCTTTAACTCCCACTGAAGCAAGTTTAAAAAAGCTTTGCACAGCATACAGCGGGCCTCATCGCTACTGACTGGAACTGGTTTTAACCATGTTGCAAATGTGGGATTTTCCATCCAGTTAACGTTAAATTTGCACTTCTCCATGACTGACGCGGCCACTAGCAACAAACTGCTAATGTGCGTACCTGAAAAAGCCCTCCTCCCACACGACAACCAGAATGTTGGGGTTCCATTGCCCGATCTCATACGCAAAAATACAAAACACCAATTAGAAATTCGCCAAATTCTTTAGAGATTACCAGAAAAAAATATAGCAATCTTGTTTACTGGGTCTGTGGTAATTTAAGACCTTTGAACTCCGGATTTAAGGATTACTAGTCATTTTTAAAGATATTTAAGGCCTTAATTTTGGAAAATCTAATTTCAGACTTTTTAAGGATCCGCGGATACTCTGATGTAACCGGTCCACAAATGAGCATACATTTCATATCTACTACGGATGGTAGATGGATGGCACATTCTCTTAGAAGATGTGATGTAGTGTTAGTCTGATAATAGCCAACTGTAACCCCTCTTTTCCCCACCTTCTTTACAATTCTAAATTTTTGCACAAGAAGGCACCATCATTACGCTTGTAATTCCCTACTTTGGCCACAAGGGGCATCTCTAGTAAAGAGAACTGTACTACTATTTTTCTTGTGAAAAACTCGTTCCTGATGTGAGTTTATAATTAATTCAAGCAACGTAACATTAACCAGACCCTTCGCAATGTTCTGATCGCGAACTATTAACACAAATTCTAGCTAATCCCCAATTAATGCATCGCGACAGTGCAGGCCTTGACTAATTCATCGCAACTTTTTCCAATTTTGACCAATCATTGTCGTTTCCCGCAAAGCGCTGAGCCGCATGTCAGTGAACTCACCTCCTAGTTACGTTAAGAAGATGTAGGAAAAAACGCCTCAGATTCGCCTTGAAAAATAACAATGGTTAAAGGTTAACACAAATAATAGTGGCTTTTGCTCAACAGTCAGTCGGTCATTATCTGAACCTCTATCCCTATCGAGGTCCCAGGACTGAGCCCATTTTGAGGTAAAGCCAACCCTGGGTGGGCGCCAACACACCGCAGGGTGCGTGGTGGCTTCATTCTCTTCATGTTAATTAACTGTTAACAACTAATTATCAAGGGGGAAAATATTAGCACCTTCTTTTCCTAAACGCTGACTTGTTCCTGCAACTTTCTGCAACGAAACACCTAAAACACTGCAACTTTCAGCACATTTTTTTTAGAAAAACTGCCACAAAATCAGACATTTTAGCCATGAATAATCTCAAAAAAGCCCACGTAAATCCTGGAGAGACCAATTAACATAATTCACCGATTTAACAGCAAGGTCAACCACGTGAGAGAAGTTGGCTTCTCCTTAGCCTGGCTCAGTCTAGTTTGTGGTCCAGTACTGTGTAGGCCAAAGTGTTTGTTCCCACTTTGTGCTCCTGTGTTCCTGGTTTGTGTTCTGCAATCTGTATTTTGGCATTTCAGGGCGGTGCCAGGTGGTTTTGTTTGTGTTTTGTTAAATCACCTTTTAATTTGTAATCTCAGATTTCACTGCAGCCCTGCACTAATACTGCATTAATCGTGAATATCGTGAATAAAAGCATATTGGATTAATATGATGTTAAATGAGTTCCCTAAAACCTTTCCACAACACCACTGTGCTGCCTCAATGCAGATATTGTGTATGTTGGCACGCTTCCCACATCGTGGAACTGGTGTTCCAGTGAGGCCCACTGACCTCTCTCTGAATCTAACTGCAGGAATCCCATCCTTCCAGAAACCAAATATAATATAACATATAACACATAATATAAACATTATACATTATATATATACATATCATATATATATATATATATATATGATATGTTGTAAGATATATATAAAAAATATATCCTGTAAATAACCCAGTTACATTTCATGTGTTTAAAATATGTTCACTTTTTTTTTTACATTACATTATGCTTTATCAGAATTAAAATAAGCAAATGCATTTGACAGAAAGTTACAATACAGTCTTTGGAAAGGACTAAATGAAAAGAGTTAAAAATAAATAAAATCAACATGTAATTTAAATATTATTAAGTACTATTTTTTTTTTTTTTTTGAACTACTAATATTTGCACTTCTGCTACCATATTTTGTTGTCATTTTATATGGAACAAATTTAAATCTAATCTAATAAATAAATCTATTTTTAAAAGCACTATGGTACAGCAAAGCAGCAATTATTGGGAAATTTGTAATATATAATATCATATCTTAAAAATGTATTCTAACCTATGTAATCTCAACCGATTTGCTTTTTTGCTTGAAGTCTTTGTGGTAAAAATCTAGGGTGTTGAAATTTACCAGATAATCAAATGATATCACAAGGTGAGCGGATGATGGCAGACCATAATCGATTAGGGGTTTTCAACTGGCCCGCTGCCTCCTAGTGGTCCGCTGGTCCGTGACATGCAATTCAGTTTCACTCAGTGAAAGCGCTTAAAATCTTTTTCTTCATGCCCGATCGCCTGCACGAAGTGATGTAGAAAAATTGATGGCATGCATCGTGATGCATCGAGATATCGTATCGCATCGGATCGCTGATCGTAATCGAATCAAATCGCCACGCGCGCGAAGAACACTCTCAAGAGCCGGGAGTTCTCATCACTGCCCCACCCAGCCGCTTTCAAAAATAAGGTCAAAACATGTTAGTTTTGGCACTTGAGAAGCTGGTTCAAACTGAGATCTGCAGGAAAAATATCTAGTGTTACAGGCCATGCCCCATTAGGCAGCACGCGGGTTTGCGTTCCAAAAAAACAGTGATGGTTTGAGAACGGTGAGGATTTGTTTTCGGTGCGTAATAAGTTCTCACTAGATCAGTTCACAAGCGCTGAGAGTGTGTGAAGGCTCAGTGGTCTGCAGCTCTCCAAAGGGTTACGCCAATAATGCTAAAGACGTCGGATTTATAACCGCTTAAGATTGATATAGCCACATCTGATAACGCTTCAAATTTTGCCTTTTTTTTGAGGAAAGGCCGCTATTATTATCAAATTCATACGTATTTTTGCCTTAATTGACTGTTTGGTCACCAATATTTTTGTAAAGATGCAGTAAAAGGGTTACGAAGAGAGAGCGCCTAATTGTTCATTTTAATGACGCCGATTCGCTGCTGAAAGCGCTGGCGAGGAAATAAGCGAGCCCTTGTGTTGTTGGGTAAAGGGGTTGAAATGTCAGCGCCTGTGCCACTCAAAACCCGCCGCCTCGATCCGGCTTTACAGCCCGAGCCGACCTCGAGTTTTCCGTCCGCCGGCTGACTCCGGCTCGACTTTGCCGCTTCCTTTTGAAGTTAATTTTAATATAGCCGGGGTGGCTATCCAGTCTTTATTAGATTAGACTTGACAAAATATCTGATTTATCCTATTTATTTACAAGACAATGTGTTCCTGGAGGCTGTGATATTGGCTTTGTTATTCTTTTTACTCAGGCTGGGCGAGGACAGGCGGGAAAGACAGGGCTTGCCTAATAAAAAGAAAAAGAAACTTCCAAATACTTGTTATTGTGTTTATCATCTAAATCTGTTTTAAATTGTATTAATTGTGTCAAATCCTATTTCGCTTATCGCTCCCCGAGCTGTAATCTGTAAATACGTTTATCTGTATAATGACGCAACATTATTTTGTTCCATATTTTTTATCTTTTAGCTTGTCTAAAGAAAGAGGATACGTTTCACAGCGTGTTTTACCCGCATGCGACAAATAAAGGATCTTGAATCTTGAATATAAAGGGAAATTTAATGTTAGTAGCTAGAAACCCGTTTTAAAATTAGCAACGAAAAGTTACGCAACTGAGTAAAGAGCTGAAGTATTTGGGAGGCGATTTCAAGGCAAAAATTAAAATCCTAATTGTCCAAAAGCTTAAATGTCCAAATTTTTATTAGCCCCACGATCGTATTTAGTTGCTTTGCACATGGGTGGAAAACCCATGTAAACATGTGAAAAGGCTGAGATTCTGCCGGTCAACCCACCTTGCTTTGGTTCTTAATAAATGTATAAAAACAGAGATTTGGCTGTTCACGGAGGGCCCGGGCTTTTTGTCTCTCATATGTATATAAGTAATGTATTTATGAAAGGAATTTTTCCCCACACTTGCTGTGCGGAAAAGCGCTTATTAATAAGCCATTCATCTCAGATATATTGTCAAACTAAAATACCGTCTGAAAGAACCATTTTAGTCCATGCTGCGGATCAGCTTGACTAAAAAAGCTGGAAAGCTGCAAAAATATGTCAGTACAGCCCTTTGTGTCAATGTTAACGCATGTACATTGTTTGTGATGAATTAACATTGGTTCCGGGATCGACTTCAGACGGATAAATGTTTACTCTTTCTTTCGAAACAGACAAGGCGAAGAAGGTCGCTCTCTCATCTCTTAAAGCGTCTTCATATTTCTTCTGTCATCGCTTTTTCCGGCCAATTATGCAAAAAAGCCAGATTCTGCCTAACGCTTGTGTGAGAAAGAGGCCAGGAGGAAAAGCCGCGGTTCAAAGATCGCTAACCAACCACTGTGGCCTAGCCATAGCTGGAGGCTGTAGAGAACGTAAGAAGTTTACCAGAGAGAAAGCTGTTTAGGAAAGGGAACTCGCATGATAAACTGACCCCCAGGAGCTTCGGTGGAGTTGCTAGTTTCTTTTGGACCTGCTTCCGATTGGCTCGCTTCGAAACCTTTCTGGAAAGTGCTCATTTGCTTTAGAGTGACACTTTCCAGCCCCCTTCACCAAGCCCCACGGCCCGTCAGATATCCGGTTCGTCTTTGGCACGCCAGCGCGACCCTGCAGGCACCCTTTCACCTGGTATTTACTTTTACACCGTTTTTAGTAGACGCTCTTATCCAGAGGCAACAATTACAGGGAGCCTTTTCCTGGAACAACTTGGGGTCAGCCCGGTCGAGGGAGCTCAATGGTATGGTCGTCGGTGGTAGGACAGAGCTGGATTTGAACCGATGACCTCTCGATTGGTAGATGAGTCTCTGATGAAAAGTAGCTAAGCTACAACCACTGTTTATTTGTAGTTAGTAGCTAACTACATACATGCGAGTTCACAGCCACGGGGACTTTCTCAGACTCCATCTCGCAGCTGCCAAGAACGCACTGTGATGCAATGAGCATGGTAGCTTATCAGTTACCTCATCTGCCAGCGTCTAACACCAATAATAGTTTGTTTTGTAACAACGTAGCTTTTGTAACACAACACCACCATTTCAGGTTGCTGAAAGTGTTTTAAAGCAGCTTTGTTACTGGTAAGCCACTTAAAAAGTACTAGGTGTTGGGTTATTTTTTGTTACTACCTCCAACACCGAAACAACTTGGCAAAACCGAAATCGAGCGATGTTCATATTCAGCACAGAAGTGGATAAAAATTCTACCAGACAGGATAACGGCGAAAAGGGAACATTACCCTTCACAGTGGCAATGGAAGTGGGCCGCTTTGCTCGGCCGACGAGCCGAGTCGCTCTCGTTGCCATATCCAGATGGTTACCAAACAGCCTGCCGTGAGAATCTCTCAAAAGACCGCTTCAGACCGCCTAAGTCCAGACAGATATAGCCTCCCATCAAATTAACGTTTGTCAGATTTATGGTAATGGTTTCGCGACGGCCTCCCCGTCGGTGACATCAAGATTTACAGCCGTGCACAACAACAACCTCCACCCCCTCCACCCCCCCTTCCTCCCCTGTTTTGGGAGGGGGGGGGGGAGCTGATCACCTCCCCACACATTGCCCTTTAGTGGCCTCGGGGGCTAGAGCCCAAAGAAACGACCCAGTAAAAGAGAGAGCTGCTAAACAATAGCGGCAGAGGGTTCGATAATCCCTCGAGCAACGAATCCGAAATGTTTGGGGAGCACGGCAGCTTTGACACAATGTGACGTGAAATGTTGCGACTAAAACATTTACAGGGAGCTGGATAGGCAACTCAGGAAACCGACCTCTCCCCATTGTCTGAAAGGAAAGGTTGCTGCTCCCTGCTTTCAGGGCTAAAAGGGCCACGCGAATGACGGGGAGCCGGTCAAGGAAGACTAAGCCTGTGCATGTGGATTGGGCTCTTCATGTGTCCGGCCGGATGAAACCCGATCTGGGCAGGAGGACTCGGTGGGAATCACCTTCTGACAGATATCCCGTCCGTTCTTAGTCCAAATGTTTTTCCAAGGCTGGCCTAAGATTCTACCGCTGGATGAGAGGCCACTGCTATGCCGTTAGAGGGAAAAGGCTCGCAGACAGTGCTGGAAAGGTTGTTCGATTGAAAATAAGATTGAGCTTCGCTCACTCAACTTCTAGCCGCTTGTTCTTAAGATTCACGAAGCCGAAATGTTTCTTGTCAGTGCTTTTTCTTACTTTAGATTTATTCTTCAATTTGTATAAGGATAGCTGATACACTAACAGTCAAATCACTTCCACAGCAAGGTAAAGATTGCCATTAGCTACGCCGGAGTTGATCCTCATTTGTGCGTGGTTTTAAAAGTACTACAAAGTCTAAGGAAAGCAATTATTTTAAAAACGTCTTAATCTAACGGCAGTTTGATGTGTTGCTGTTGCTTACGGACCAATAGTAGCTTCTTAGATCACAGGAACATTAATTTCACAAAAAATATGTAGAGAAAAGGTGAAGGCAGCGTTAATATCAAACAGATGCTAAACGAAAACATTTAGGGATAGAACCAAGAAACAAAAATTTACAACTAAAATTTGAGCAGCCAATATGAGGGTTCAACTAGTAAACGCCTTGATAAATGTCTTGATCACATGAATATCAGGTTGAAGATTTTAAGAATAATTTACGTTATACTTAAATGTTACACACTTTTTAAAACTGGTTTACTGTCAGTTGCGTGGATTATGCAAAATATTTCAGATAAACTTTGACTCAACAGTATAGTGAATATCCTGTCACACTGTAGCTGTACTGGTTTTTGCCATTCAAACTCAGAACTAAAGCCCAGAGGCTTGACCTCGATCAAACTGGCCTGAGGCTGGTTTCAGTTTAGAGATTAAGCCCAGTCTTAGACTAAGCTGTACTACCCGTGGAGATTTGCCATTCAAACTCAGAACTAGTCTAGACTAGGCTTAATCCTCGACTGGGAAATTGGCCCTGAGGGCTGGTTTCTTGCTCATAGATTAAGCCTAGTCTTAGACTAAGTTGTACTACCGATGGAGATTTACCATTCAAACTCAGAACTAGTCTAGGACTAGGCTTAATCCTCGGCTGGGAAATTGGCCCTGACATTCTGGATTAATTCTGGCTTTCACTAGTGTTTTTGCAGCTAGAATTTAGATGCAGATCTTTCCAGTTGCTTAGCTGTCTACACTTAAGTTGGAGTCTAGTCTAAGTCTAGTTTTGAGTATCACTAGTGGCTTCTGCATCAATCTACTTCCATACACTTTCAAACGTATACCATTTACTGCAATCACGGAAATAACTCCTGAATTGTTTTAACGCAGAAAGGAGATACTGATGGAAACTAAAGCTAAATGTGGAGAGAGCTAGGGGGTGCTGTGGACTAAGGCAGGGGCTGACTAGACGCCGTGTGTTGCGTCTGTCTGGACCTCCAGCGTGGCCTCACACAGACACACACACACACACACACACATACAGGTCACAAGCTTGAAAACAGACGCAGGGAATTGGCCATGGTGCAGGGATTCCAGTAGAGACAATGGCAAGCGTGGCTGTTTGTTCACAGGGTTTACCAAGTGTCACCATCTTGGAGAGACCTTTACTGAGACCGTTTCTTCTTCTTCTTGACATGTTAGACGCCTTGCTGCCTCGACATGGTGTGTGACAGTCATGAAATGTCTTTTGTCTGATGTAAATTACAAGATCTTCTCAGGACTTTTTTGAAAATGGTATGAGTCTAGTCTTTTCCTCCTGTAAAATGTTTTTGGGAAACCGAAACAGCCCCGAAATTTGTACAACAAGCAGCTCTGAGATATATTTACAGCCTCAAAGCTCAACGTGAAGAGGGTGAAAAGATGAATGAATGAATGAATGAATGAAGGTGACCCCCTCCCACCTCCTCCCTTCCCTTCCTTTCCCTTCTCCAAGCCCCAAGCCCCCAAGAGACGGTCTTACTATGGATTGCGGTGCGGCCGGGGGCTGTTATGGCTGGTGTGTCTTACGCATGTATCGGTTGGCGCTGTAGCCGTTCCATCTGGGCGCCCATATAAAGGACTGTCATCTGAAGAGCTAGCACTGAGCCCTGCAGACAAGTGTTTGCCGGTGTCACCACAGGGAAAGGGTCAGCGGTTGAATCCAGGGAATGCCAGGCCTTAGTCCTGCTTCCTCGGTCCTCCCTGCTGTCTGGCTTTTTCTGTTGTTTAGGAAGCACCACCCTTTTCCTCCCTTCGTCGCCTCCATTATTGGTACTGTAGTCGCTCTAAGGGGGGGGGGGGGGGGGGGGGTAAAAGCGGAAATGCGATTAATAACAACAAATATTGGCAAAAGAAAGAATCCTAATCTCAAAAAAACCCACCGCAGTTTATATATTATTCAATTACTGCAGTGTTGTTGATGTTTGTGTGTTGGTTTTTCAGAGTATTGATTACTGCCTCCTCGTTCAGACCCATTGTTTCTGCTGGTGTAGGATCGCCAGTTTCCCAGACACTCATTAAGTCTGTTCCTGGTCAAATATCTAAATGGTACTTCGGGGCACTTTTATTAGTGTGTTCAAATGGTTCTGAAAAAAACAACCATTTCTCATCAAGAATAAAAGATTCATATTTTTTTCGTGTGCATCCAATAGTCGATTTATGCATCGCTGGTTTGCGGCTTTTCATACTAATGCTGCTTAAAGATAACATTTTTGGAGCATCTGATCCGAGATCCTGTAATTAGCAACTAACAGAGTGTACATTATCAACTAACATAGTAAACGTTAGCAACTAAATAGTAAGATATAACTAATATATATGTTAGGCAACTAACATAGTGAAATATTTATTAGCAACTAACATAGTGAACGTTAGCAACTAACATAGTGTACGCTAGCAACTAACATAGTGTAAGGCTAGCAACTAACATAGTGAACATTAGCAACTAACATAGTGAACATTAGCAGAATTATCATAGTGAACATTAGCAACTAACATAATGAACGCTAGCAACTAATATAGTGAACGCGTAGCAACTAACACAGAGCACGCTAGCAACTAACATAGTGAACATTAGCAACTAACATAGTGAACATTAGCAACTAATATGGTGAACGCAAATTCAACAGAGTACATTAGCAACTAACATAGTGTACATTAGCAACTAACATAGTGAACGCTAGCAACTAACAGAGCACGCTAGCAACTAACAGCGTACGCTAGCAACTAACAGAGTGAACATTAGCAACTAACATAGTGAACGTTAGCAACTAACATAGTGAACGTTAGCAACTAACAGAGTGAACGTTAGCAACTAGCCAGAGTACTGCTAGTTAATAACAGAACTAGCAACTATCATAGTGAATGTTTAGCAAAATCAATATGCGAAATGTTGAAGTAAACTTAACAGAGTAAAAAGCATTAGCAACTAACAGTGTACATTAGCAACTAACATATGAATCAGCAACTAACAGAGCACGTAGCAACTAACATAGTGAACATTAGCAACTAACATAGTGAACATTAGCAACTAAACATGAAGTGAATAAATAACAGAGCACGCTAGCGTTAAACTAACATAGTGAACATTAGCAACTAATATGGTGAACGTAGCAACTAACATAGTAAACATTAGCACTAACATAGTGAACGTTAGTTAACCAACATAGTGAACGTAGGCAACTAACAGAGTGTGCATTAGTTAGCAACTAACAGTGTTCATTAGCAACTAACAGTGTACATTAGCAACTAACAAAGTGTTCATTAGTAACTAACATAGTGTACATTAACAACTAACAGTGCACATTAGCAACTAACATAGTGAACGTTAGCAACTAACAGTTTACATTAGCAACTAACAGTGTACATTAGCAACTAACAGTGTTCATTAGCAACTAACAGTGTTCATTAGCAACTAACAAAGTGTACGTTAGCAACTAACATAGTGTACGTTAGCAACTAACATAGTGAACGTTAGCAACTAACAGTGTACATTAGGAACTAACATAGTGAACGTTAGCAACTAACAGTGTACATTAGCAACTAACATAGTGAACGTTAACAACTAACATAGTGAACGTTAGCAACTAACAGTGAACGTTAGCAACTAACATAGTGAACGTTAGCAACTAACATAGTGAACGTTAGCAACTAACAAAGTGTACGTTAGCAACTAACATAGTGAATGTTAGCAACTAACAGTGTACATTAGTAACTAACATAGCGTTAGTGACTATACTTTTGGGAAACGCACCCTGGTCCGGTCTCATGCCATTGAAGATCGTCTATCACACAGTTGCAGTGTTAGCATAACACGTTTAATCAAAGGGTTGTGGGTTCAAATCCCAGACTGGTAAAGGTTGAGGTACGTTATCGTCCCCCACATGGCTATGTTGCTTTTTTGTTCATTAATAATGCTAGTTACAATCTGTAAATCAGTCCTAATCTAAGTTCCTAGAGAATCTAAGTTCTTTGGAACAATCCATTCTAACATTTGTAATAAACAAATGCGTACCTTACAAGCTGTAAACAATTTGTCCAACTTCCCGTACTATACTAGCTTGAACACACAGGAAGTTCAAAACGTTGAAGCTCTTTAATGTTTAAAATGTTCTTAATTAAGAAACAGACGCATCCAACCACGCCACCGTCAGAAGTGATTTATCCGCCGTGGGAACGTGATTATGCAAAGCAAATTAGGACCCGAGCTAATTTTAACCCCTATTTTTTTCCAGACTTGTTTTGGCATGACCCGGGGCTGATTTTTTCTCTCGTCGGTCCGATGACAGGCCGGACACTTTGATATTTGTTGGTCATTACCAGCATAAGTTTCCGACGTGGTCGATCAAATAAGCTTCTGGCTGAGCACTCAGCATGTTGGGGAATGCCACCAATGCCACCCCGGGTGTGTGAGCTCGACCTGCGCTGGTGTCTTTGATTCCAGATCTGCCATCTCCCGATCTGTAAAAGACGAACCCGATGCCTGTCGTCCTACTTTAGAGATGTGTGTGCGTTGGCCGAGGCAGAAATGGATGTACTTTGCTCACATCTGTCTCTCACCAACAGATACTTATAAGCCATCCTGCTCTGATTAGCGAGCTGTTTAATGACTCGGAGTTACTAGCTGTTGCTCATGTGTCGCAACGGCACTACTAGCAGGAGACCGGCATAAATTAATGCATATTTTTAAGCTGGAAATTAGCAATGAGTGTCGCGTGAGCCGACATCAAAATCTTCCAAACTTTTTCTTTTCGTCTTTGGAAACCGAAGCATGACGGACGATGAGGTGATGGATCCGACGTTGGCTCATTCCATGAGAGCAGGGGCCCAAGAATGTCACTGTCAAAGCACAGACAAAGCTCCAGCGACGGGGGTGAGATATTTGGGTGGGTTGGTGGGGGGGGGTGTTTGTGGCATCACTGCCTCCCCACAGACACTTAGCTCCGTTTCGCCGGTCTCAGAGAGGCAAACGAGTGAAACGTGAGCCTCGTCTGTCTGCCCGCTCGGTGCTTCCCTCGCACCCGGCCCCAGCTTTACTAGCTCTAAAAATACGAGACCGTCCTCCGGAATGGGGCTTCTGATTGGTACACGGGTCGGCTGAATGAGCAATCAACTGGACAGAACCCCCGCCCAACCCCTCCCTCCCTCCTTCCCTCCCTCACTCGTTCCCCAAAGATAGACTCTCTCTCTCGCTCTCTTTCTCTCTTGTCTCCCAGGATTAAGCCTCCTGCTTACGCCACCAACTGCCCAAAGTGGTGACTGACCGTTCGTCTGCGAACCAGCCGAGCGCAAACGCCGCATTCCTTTTCTTTTTAGCCCAAGTTAGACGCCCCCCATCCCCCTGTTAACCCTCCCCTTCAAAATCGTCAAAAGGCCAGACGGGGTTCCCCCGGCGCGCCACCGAGGGCTCCATTCAGGAGAAATTGGCAGGCGACAAAGTTGTTTTTGCAGTGCGCCATTGTTCCGCCTCACCGCGGCCAGGTTTCAGGGTTTGGTCTTGTGGCGTTGCCGAGGGACATTCGGGCCCGGCTAGACTCCCTGTTTTCCAGCGCAGTTATGATCTTTGTTTGGCTGCCAGGGCCTGGCGCTCGGCCAGGTCTCCTAATTACATCAGATGCTTGATGTCTTGACATCTTTTTTTGGAAAGCCAGAATAGAGCAGGAGCTTATGTAGCAAATCTAAGGGGAAAAACAGCATTTCGGTATATCCTTGCGCAGCAAATTTATCTCCTAAAGCTCTTCATTTACGAACCACTTAGCTTTTAGTATGGGTGAGGTAATGTCTAGATGTCCATTTGCACCAAAAAGGATCTGTCTTTGCTGGGAACTGGGGATGCACCAATCGAACCTTTTCAGTGCCAATACTGATACACCAAGAGGCAGTAGTTCCACAACTTGGCCCCTGCGCAAGACCCTTAGCCCTTCGGTTGTTACCGGAAGACTCCGTATAACTTGAAAATGGAAGTTGCTCTGGATAAGGTCTTACTTTGTCTCACTTTGTGGAAGAGACTGGGATTATTCTTAGGAGGTTAGGTCACATTAGGCTTGACTTAAACACTGCTTTCCTAACTGCGTAAGCCAAAATATCAGTAACGAACAAATGACAGACATAAGTATCAGATCACTGCGTCATGACTTCGTTATCTAGCTGATCTCTGGTAACAGACCATCCCACCAGGCCAATTTCATGCTTACAGCCCTCCGATAATCATGCATTTGTCTAGGGTGTTGGTGGCCTAGTGGTAGGACAGTCGGAGGTTGTGGGTTCGTTACCAACATTGGGTCCCTGAGCAAGACCCTTAACCCTAAGTTGCTCTCAGGGGAACTGTCTCTGAAATTAGGAAATGTAAGTCGCTCTGGATAAGAGCGTCTGCTAAATGCTGTAAATGTAAATGTAAAAGCTGGCTCTTTTCCAGCCTCACCTGTTGCAACTGCGTCTTAAAGCGTCCCGAGGCCTGTTTACAGTACACTTAAACCCATCCGTCAGCCGGCCGCCGGCCGAGGGTCAAAGTTCCCAGATGCGTCTACGGCGACTGCTGTAAATCGATCATCCTCCTTTTGTGCACTGTAAGTGAAGGGGGATTTCGGTGGGGAGAAGGAGGAGGAGGAGGAGGAGGATGAGACATGAATGTGGCGACTCCTGTCACAGGACCTCCTGGTTCTTGCGGAACCAGATGTCCAGGTCGCTGTGTGACAAAGCAAAAGCATGTGCGGATCATGTGTGGTGTATTTGCCACGTGAGCCTGTGAAAGCGATTAGAGGGCGTAAAGAAGGGGGGGGGGGGGGGGGGAAAGAGGGGGGAAATCACATTTGTCGCCCTGATGCTTTGCCGTCTCTTTATTTTTTAATTTTATTCTATTCAAATTTAGACAGCTGACATGGATGACGCAGTTGAGAGACACGGTGTACGCCAATTTTCAAACTCTGCCGTTCTTTTCAGAAGACTGAACTTCTACTTTTAGAAGAAACAGGGGTTATCTGCCGTAGAGCTGCGGTTATTTCAATAAAACACTTTGTGTTACCTTTTAGCATTTTCATCCCAGTGGGAGGGGACACCAAAAAACGAACTCTGCTACAAGCGAGAGGTGAAAACAAGCCCTGCCAGGCCTGCACCGGTCTTATCCTGCTAATAAAAAGAGATCTCTCTTTAGCAGCGGATACTGATCTCCACTCGGCAGCTTTAAAACATCCCCATTCACGGTTCACACCACATTTGCCTCCTAATGCCTCCCAGCAGGTCTCCAGTCAGAGACAGTGATTCATACAGTGACAGGTCTGTCTGCTGCCATAAGGACACAAGCTTATAGCTCGGAGACTCCCCCCCTCTCTCTCTGTCTTTCTCTCTCTTTTCGAGTGAATAGACTTTTAAAACAACATTTGCACGTTTAGACATGCAAAGACTTCATGATGGCTTGTGAATTCGTGCCAAAAACACTGATCTGGGAAATGAGGGCTCCCAGAAAATTTGCATTTTTAAAATATTACTTAACAGGCTTACTGCTATGGAAAATTGTTGGATTTTATCAATATATAAACTAAACGCCACAAAACTAGGTTTGCACAATATTAGTAAAAGTTGACGTTGTTACTGTTATGATTTTTTAAATCTCTTTTGTTCTGTGTATCGAAGTGTGAAAAAGTCAGTCATGCGGAGAGAAAGAATTCCAGAATGCTTGGTGTGATTTAAGGAAGTGCATCTGCATTAAACAAAGCCCCCCACCCACCCCCCATACACTTTCTTGAACGTGATCCAAGAACTCTTTAAATGGAAGTAAATTATAGAGAAGAAATTGAAAGTGCATTCCAGATTTATTCTAAACATCTCACTGCCTGTGAGCTGAGATTATTACATTAGTTTGTGTGCAACTTGCCAATGCTGAGAGCGAACCTCATTTCCAAAGCGCTCCTCATTTCCGCGATCATTCCTATTTCATGTAAACATTGTAACGTGTTCCTTAGAGATGGGCAGCTTATCTTTACAATGAAAAGAAGGCACATCTTGGCATTAGCGGCAGCGGCGAGGCATAGGGATAAACGGTGCAAGAAAACAGCTGGGAGAGTACCACCGATTAGGGTCACGTTATTGTAGTTTTTGCCTTATTCGCACTGTGTATATAAAGCCAAAAGAAGCTGTTTCAGATACGCCGCCATTGACGTTAGTGAGTTCTTGACTGTGTATGTCCCGCCCCTTCCTTGATTTTGATTGGTTAGCAAGAGAGAAGTGACATTAACGAGCTCAGTGCTGTTCTAAAAGTTGAACGGATTTCAACTTCAAGCGCTCTAAGCGCTGCAGTGAAAAACCGTATGCTGAAGGCGCTGAACGCTGAAGCTCATAGGATTTGTATTAAACAGAGACGCTACCAGTGCAAAAAACATGTTTGGTGGACACAGGCCCTACAGAGTATATGGATATCTATCGATTGCACATCATATTTTCTGTCGATGCCGCTAAGCTACACGTCGTCCAGCCCTGACCATTCTCCTAATAAAATGTGTAATAAGTTTAACAAGGTAAGGTAAAACCTTTTGCAGTCTGTCGTAACTGATACTGGCTGTGTTTCCGACCCGAGCATTCGTTTCATTTGCTCTGTTCTCTCTTTAGTGTCTGCGATCGCTGTGCTGTAAGCCCCCCTCGCCTCCCAGACCGGAGTATGACGTGGTGTGTATTGGCCTCAGTGGTGCGGGGAAAACCTCCCTCCTGTCTCGGCTCTGCAACGAGTCTACCGACGGCATCGTACCCACCACAGGTATCGTCAGCATCGTGTCTCTGTCCTGCCTCTGAGACCAGGCTAATAAGAGGCGACTCTGGAACATTGACATTTTTTGGAAACCACAATTTGCCGAGCATGATCCTTCCATTCATTCATTATCCCAACCGCTAAATCTCGGGGTCGCGGGGACCGGAGCCTGTACCAGGAACTATGAGCGCAAGGCAGGGACCAACCATGGGCAGGTGCCAACACACCACAGGGCACACACAATCACACAATCACACCTTACGGGGCCAATTTAGAGTCCCCAAGGAACCTATATTGCATGCTTTGGACTGTGGGAGGAAACCGGAGCCCTCGGCGGAAACCCGAGGGAGAGCATGCAAACACCACACAGAATGGCCATACGGCCGTCCCCGGGGTTCGAACGCAGGACCTTCTCGCTGTGAGGTGGCAGCGCTAACCACTGCACCACCATGCCACCCTAGCATGACCCTTAAATTACAGTCATTTACGTATATAATCCAAATGACAAAGTTAAAACGTCTCCGTTCCATTTTTAAACAGTTGCTCACCAACAGTTAAAACTGATGAATGCAAAGGATCTGCAATGCTTCTAATCCCTGTTTATCACTTTTAAAAGGTTACAATACACAAAAACTTCAAAAAGCATTTTGTAAGCACACTGCTTGAAATGTCCTGCAACATCTCAGCACTGCTCCCATGTGTTCTGCAGCTTCCTAAAAACATCTGAAAGCTGCTTCTTATTGCTGTCGTCTCCCTCTGGCCAGTTACATCACAGCCTAGAACCACAGGGCTCTGCTTCTTCTTTACAGATTCAAGGACCCTGCGCACACACGTACGCGCACGTTCTAGCCGTCTGCTTTTCGCCAAACGCGCTTTCCTTTCTCATGACGGGGGGGATGTTGATTATGCCGGCGCTCAGGGCGACAGAACGCTGCTGAACAGACTCGTCGTCCCATCACAGCCTGTCAGCTTTAGACAGACAACATAACTCCCTCCTTTATTGGCGAAAGTTAACGCTTCTCATAAAAATATCCCACACTTCCCATGTTAAGAGGCTGTCAGCTACCGTGCTCACCTCGTGCTGATATTTGGCGTTTATATGAAATTGCACAACACTACTTTCACACACAATCCCTGTTGTCCTGTTACTTCTTGTCTGGGAAATGAACACCTGTCCTGAGCTGTCTTCAGAAGCACGAAATGGGAACGGAGACGTCGTTTAACCCTATGCAGAGAGTTACATTGTGCAGATGTTTAGGAGGAAAACGTCTAGTGGATTCAGGGTTTATCAAGGTTAACAATTAACCCCTTGTTGAGAGTTCTATTTGTTTAGTAGAACATATTTCTCTTCTTAAGGATTCCCGAATTTCCCAGCAAGTCATTTTCCACTTTTCCATAAGTTCCTTTAGTCCAACAGTTACTAAACGTTCCGGGTTCAGTTAAATCTCCCCATTTATTACAGACAAAACTTATATTTTAGTTGATTAATAACAAAAACAACCAACGTTCTACTCACTGTACAGCCATTTACCCGATAATTATCTATTCCCGATGCGAGTCCCCAGCGCTACTGTGCCGCGGCTCTCATGCGGAACGCTCTCATGGCAAAAATCTACTTCTCTCCCAGAAATCAGTCAAAAATGAGTTACAGACCAAAATGAGTTCTGACACTCAAAAATTATACAGATTTTTAAAAAATATTTTCAATTAATCCGAAATATATTTTTTCCGTTCTATAATGTTAGAGATGAAAAAATAAATATAGAAAAATGCATTATTTATCAAATAATTTTATTCTATTGATGGATTCCAAATGGATAAAGAAGTGTAACCTTATTGTTCTTCACAGTACTAAGCCAATGTCTCTGCGGAATAACAACTATGAATATGATTGTGCTCATGTTCACAGTCTTGTGCAGACGTCATTTTGGGAAAAATAAGACTGTGTAGAACTACTGTTTTCACACTCAAAAAGCTACTCAGGAATCGATAAGGACTTGGATTGAATGCAGATTCGACAATGGCATTGATATTGATTATATTTCATCAATTCCTACCCCTAGTCTGGACCTTGAGGTTCAGTTAATGAGCTAATTTGTAATAAGAAAATACACAAATAATCATCATCTTTCATTAACATCAAAAAAATGGGAGACAGCAGCCAATCAGACATTAAGTGAAACAGGCCTGGCTGCATTTATTATGTGAACATAAGATCGCCTTTCTCAAGAAACGAAAGACCAACCAAACCTCGTTTTCCCGCGCTTCCTCGCTAACACACCAAGTCTGAGCCTCTTACTGAGCCTCGTCTGGCACATGTGCCGTCACCTGCTGCGAGTTTGATGAAACCTGCATTATAAACACTTCTTTAAAGTCAAAGTGGGACATTAAGCCGCTCGGTCTCATGTGTTTTGGGTTGCATTAATCAATCCCAAATGTCTGCCCTCCCCGTCCCGGCATGCGCTGTTGGGAAATGAGCACGAGGGAAGTGCTATCACTGAGAAAATCTTTACTTCTTTTCGCTTGCACTGTGAACTCACAGTTTGTACTCCCGTGTCAGGGTGATATTGGTTTTCTTGATCTAATTTTCCTCAAATGGCGGGTCATCTACACCAAGACTGGCAGTCGTCCAAGCAAACATGGGCTTTCCTTTGTCGGAGGGGTTTCGCAATCGTAATTTTGTTCTTGTATTTCTGTTAAAGGTTTCAGCATCAAGGTTGTGCCATTTCCGAACGCAGTACTGAACGTGAAGGAACTTGGAGGTAATGATGCATTTTGCTATTACCAGATACATGGGGCGGGGGACGAAGGATATTGCAATACTAATCCAATGATTTCCATTTCAGGTCCCTTACCGTAGTCAGGACTTACGCATTAATAAAGTGATTCTTGTGGAAAAACTAAAAAAACCTTTTCTAAAAAAATGACACCTTGTAATGTGGATCGACTCAGAAACGGAGGCGTAGAAGGTGATTTGAGGTCCTAAATATGCTGCGATCGAGACAGGGGCTGGTGCGGGCAATACAAAATTAAGGCCATAAAACACAAGGCAAGGGAGGAGCAATTTCAAAAATGTAGTCAGGACAAAGTCCAAAATCAAGGAATACTAGAAAGTAGAGGTGTGACGACTCACTGGTCTCACGATTCCGTCTGATTACGATTATCAGGTCGACGGTTCGATTCGTTACAATATCTTGATGCGTCCCATCAATTTTTCTACTTCACACTGCACACAGGTTGGGCATGGATCACAGATCGTGCAGCCATAGCTACTACCGGGATGTTCTTTATCACTAGAATGTTTTATGTGGCAGCCAAAAAATCACCGTCATTATGATATAATCCAGGGGTTTTCAACTGCTTCTCTCCCAGAGACCGCTCCTTAGATTAAGCAGCATATGCTTTTTCTTATAAAGATATTTGCATTAAATTCATTATTCATTAAGATGCCCAAATCATCTGGAAATGTTTTGAAAAATAAATAAAACAAAATGTGACCCCCCACGGCAAAACCAGTCGCTTGTTGCAAATTTTCAAAATTGACTTATTATGTTTTCATAAGGGCATGAATCAAGCTTCAAAACGGTATCTATACGGAATGAATGGGACGACATGTGACTGAGATATCAACATTCAAAGGAGTCGGGTTTCTCCTGTCACGCCAAGTGAGAAACGGAGAAATCTGCCTTTGAAGTTGACTATCGCCGTAGCACTCACAGACGCTTGGTGCGGTCGCGGCTACGTTTGTATTTACGCTAGCCTACGCTGCATTCCCAGCCACATGGATAGCCTACCTGCATTAGGTTAACTGAACTCGGGAGACGAAGATGGATTCCGGAGAAATATCTTCACGCTAGTCAACCAGTGGATTTAGCGTAAATATTGAAGTAGAGCGGTCAAAACAGGAACTTTTAACATTCTGCTGGAATTGAATTCCTCACCTCAAGAAAGTCACGTTTTTAGGATGGAAAGGGTAAGTTTTTCAGCCAAATTTATTCACAACAGTACAGTATAGACCTTCCACTGTTTCAAAACACGAAAAACAAAAAATCTGAAATTTTACCCCACGCAACATAAACGGTCGTTTTTCTCGGAAACCTCCGTTGCGACAAGCGACTGGTTTTGCCGTGGAGGGTCACATATTAACATTCCTCATTTATGAAAAACCCACTGGTGGCATTGTGCTACAGGGACAAGAGCCAAAAGCTGCATCATCGTCTCTGCTAGACGCGAAACTTTAACATCCAGCCGTATACCATCACGACTTTTTGACAGGGCATTCCAACTTTTTTTTCCCAGGCTTTCCCCCCCCCTGCAGCTTCCCATGATTCATTTACCAGCACTGATACCAAGTAAAAAGAAAGCCAGGCTCAGTAAAGTACATTGAAAGCACTGGATAAACAAGAGGCCTGTTATAGGTCGTTATTTATTGCAAGTGTACTGGACACGGGGGTGAAGGAATCCTATAGGGAGCTGCTTATTTTGATAGATGAAAAATGGGACGAGCGGCTTGCCAGAGCCGGCCATTTATGAGAATGTTAGTAGGGAGGGTGCAGCGCGGGGGTGATTTATGGGTTTTGTGGGATGCGGTGAGGGGGGGGGGGGATGGAACAGGTGCACCGTGTATCTAGTACTGGAGGCCCCGACTAAGCACAACAGAAACATCAGCCTCCTAGAAGTAAAACAACAAGAAAGGGACACGGGACCACCAAGAGGACCCTTGACCATATTTGGTTGGAGACAGAAATGTGTGTGGAGGAACATGATAGAAAGGTCCTCTTGTAGGCTAGGTCAGAGCCCCCTAGGGATGTTTTTATACGGACAGAGGCCTCCAGCGGTCTCTGTGATCAGGCTGATTTATCGCCCGGAGGCTGTGGGTGCAGCTCGGGTTTGATGGCGTTCTCTTGAGCGCCAGAGTGGTGCAAAACAATCGGAAGACTTGATATGCTTTGTGCTCTACTTTCACCCCCTTCCCCAAATGAATCAATAAAACCCCAAATTCAAGTGTATGACTTGATCCACTTCCAGTTGTCAAGCCAGACATGTTTGAGCCAGGGACTACATATCAGGGAAGACCAAAAAAAAAAAGATTAATTTTTGATCAGATTGAGATCGTGAGACGATAAAACACCATCACGGTTTTGCTGGTGATGAGCAAAAAAAAATTCGCCTACAATTGTGCAGATTCGTACCAGACAAACACAGGAAACATGACTCATTTAAAAGGTCCATTCTACAAATGAGGTTAATTACTTCCATTCCACTTCATAAGGCTCATGCCGAGACCATTAAACACGTAGCCTTTCCAAACCCACAAATTGTCGCAACACATTCTGCTGCCAGTACAAACTGTTTTGTTAGGAGTGGAAATTGCAGTTTGCTTTGAATAAGTAAACTCTCCTTCCTCTAACCGGTTTAACTGCTCAACTCATTCTGAACGGCATCTTTTGAAGTTCAGACATGATCTCATGACTTATTAAATATGCAATCACAGCCTGTCTGCCACTCTCTTTTTACCGCTGACCGCTTTCTTAACACAACTCCACATTGTGTCGATTTATTTGGGGATTAGGCCACTGTCAGCACTGATTTCATAAGAATTAGGATTTTAGAATTCACAGGTTATCAAGGTCTTTTTCTTGGACACCCAAGACTAATTACCTTAGCAACTAACACAACGCAACTATCCTTTAGGGAAACGCGTCCCTGCAGAAAAATGGGATCACAGCCTCGACCCTCACGTACCAACGACTACCCCTAAAAAGACAGAAGTGAATAAATAAGGGAAACGTTAGGCTCATACTTTGTAAACAGGAGGATTCATGACTTTTAATGAAGTGGCTCATCACTCTATACAGGCAGTCATAGATGAGCCCATTGTAACGTAAAAATATCGTAAGTGGAGACTCTTACCACAGTAGTCACTACCACTACGATCAGGAGACATACTTGGGTGTTTGGAGGAAAGGACAAGAAAAGAAGACTTTTTTTAAAACTATAATTGGGCCTATATGCACCAAAAACATTTTTAAAAATATGCGCCCCAACATCGAGACAACTGATGTCTGTCGATCGCCGGCGAGAGTAAGGCCTCGTTCACACGGACGTCTGAACCAGGCGTTTTTCTGGCGTTCGTGGCGCCAGGTGAACGCCGACTGAACGCCGACCCTTTTTCTGCTCATTGGAGCAAATCAAAGCGGGCGTTCAGCACCGGCGTTCGGGTGGCGTCAAATAAACGCTGCATGCAACGTTTTCTTGGCGTCAAAATCCTGACGAACGCGAGGAAAACGACACTATTGCGAACGCCAGTGAAACGCCAATCGGACGCAGCTACAAAACTCAGCAAAAATGCGTATGGTGTTCAGAGGGCGTTCATTTCGAACGTCCGTGTGGACGAGGCCTAAGGCATCTCACAAGGCGGGAGATGCGTACATCTTGTTTTGCCCTAAAACCACTGAAAACCTTTTTGTTCCATGTATGGTGTTGATTGATCCTGCTCATAAAATGCATCATAAGTATGTTATATAATAGTGTATTTTGCTAAAATACAGATACAAAATAGCTTGTGGTTGGTAAAGTGTTTATAGCTACTAATCACAAACACGTTAATATCGATTTAATGGTGCAAACTAACAAACGTAAAATTGACAATATAACTTGGCAATCTTTACAGTTCTAAGTGTTTTTCAGATATGAGAGTATAACAAGCAGTGCCCCAAAGTATCGTACAGCGCGCGTGTAATAATTTTACAATTTATCGTAAAGCTGTCGTCATCATAAGATCGAACCGCCGTAAATCGCAGCATCTGCACAATTTGCACAAACAAGAGCTCCCTGGGTGCAGCAAAATCATCTTCCGAAGTGAGTTGGGAGCCCCGCCGAACTCGACCGAACTCGACCGAACCCGAGAAATAAATCAGTTGTATTTGTAAATGGAAACGCAACATGAAGGCCAGAAATGTAATCGACAATTCGGATGTGCTACATTTACAGGTGTCACGCTCTTGATTTATTAAAGCACGTAAATGCCAACATACTATTCCTGACACACATGGTCCTGTCTGCCTGAGGTTGGAGTATACACACTTCTTCTTCTTGCTGTAACCCCATGCCATCTTGAACAGCGGCCAACGACTCCTCTTAGCCTCCCTGGGCATCGAGACAGGCACCGCCCTCCGGAAGGGTGCCAGTAGGTCTATTAGGTGGCCGGCGTCTGCTAGTGCCCATGACGTATAAAATACACACACACAGACATGTCCAAACATGTTTTATGACGACCACGCGTGTTACGGAAGTTGGACACTATTTTTCCTGCCAGATTAATAGGTACTTCTTTAAAAAATATACTCGGTGTTAAAAGGGTAGTGCCATTTTTTCTAGCTTTAATGTTTCAAGTTTTTGAGGTTCAGTAAGAATTCAGGGGGTTAAGGCTTTAACAAATCATTTGTTCATGTGTTTGTCTTAAAGGTTTGGTCTCTACGGCCACCAGAGACAGGATATCTGAGAGCATTTATTCTTCAGAGAGCACCGGCATTGAAAGCATCTCCGCGCAAGCATGGTTTTTATTATCGGGAAAAGATGTTTTTCTTTGCTGATAATGACCATGTAGCTGCGTTACTTCGCGAAAATTGAAATCATTTGTAGATTTTCATTAGACTCGATAGGACGCTTGCAGCTTGTTCCAGTTTCATTTCGTCTTTTCGACCTTTTCTCAATCAAGCCTTTCTTTCATGATGATTCCCGACGAGAGATAAGGTCTCAGTGACCAGTTACCACTTCTATGCTGTCAATTATTATTTCCAAAAACATTGCTGGCGTTGACGGTAAATCGTGCAGAAAATCAGTGAGACGCACGTTCTGTATTTTGTCCCAGGAAGGCAAATGGTTCGGGTTGAAGACGCCCCATGATGAAAACATTAGCACAAATGCAAACTCTTCATCTCAATAAACGTTCAATTTTGCTCCAAACTCTCATCATTTGTGCCTTTCGTTTTCCCCAAGTACAGATGATCCAGATCATTTTGGCTGTTTTCGGCCAACTTTCCGTGGGTCGCTCTGAGGAGTCTGTTTGCTGTTATGGCTCTTCAAAGGGCATTGGTTTGACTGCAGCTGAACTTAAATAAGTAACTCTGATTAGCAGCGGGCCTGTCCTCTACGGGAGGTGCAGTCCAGGTTGTGGAGATCACTTTTAGGGCCTTGTTTACATGTAAACAAGATATTTTTATAAACACATTTTTTAAAATACGTTTGGGCCTTTCGTTTACACATAGCCATCTTATAAAATTGCCTCTAAGGCGTGAGGACTTTTCAAAACGCCAAAGTTTAGTTTAGCGCCAAAAGTTACACTTTCAGTGGAAAACAAACAGTTAGAAGACTTCATCTAATCCATGATGCTGACGAGCTGCTTTATTTCCTGCATTCTCGGACGACCTGGGGAACGATGCAGATCAGCATTTACAACTAAATTGGTTTAATCGAAGTTAAACTCTTTACACTGACTTTTGGGTCCCACAGAATCAGTTAACTTCACCTGACTATTTGAAGTTTCTCAAGAACACAATGCTTTAAGTCCTGCTTTTGCACACAGTTGAACCAGAAAAAATGCGGATCCACTTGGGATCACAGTGTGGGGTGGATTTCCCATTTTTACCCACTTTTCCTTCCGGTCCTCATGTGCCAGACAATCAAGCTTCTGCAATCAGTGACTGTTCTTAAAATGTTATTTCCTAATTCTATATCAGGTGATCATGATTTCATATGTGTCATTATTTCTAAGTGTTTCCGGAGTTCACGCTTACAAGCACAAAGACAAATCTGGTGTGCCAAAAATAAGCCTTCTTTAAGAATGCATCCTGCCACGGTTGCCCCGACCTCCAGAGAAGCCTAGTTAGCGTTGTGCTATTGCAGAAACCCATTGTTAAGGGGTAAAAAATGGTATATGGAAGTACAATCATAATCAGAAGTGCAGAATCAGGAACTTTCTATTGTATTATCCTGTAGATATCAAGTAAAAAACCAAAATATAAGCAGTTATATTAAGAATAATGTCTTAACAGTATTAATAGTAGTAAAGTATTACAAGTGTTTTGCTGTTTTTAGTGAAATGTAGCCATAACAAAAATACTTAGCTTAGCTTAATATGTAAGACTGTGGCCAAAACTGGTACTGCAGTCAAATTCAAAACACTGTAGCACGTTGTTTCCCCTCCGCCTCCTCCCCAGACTCGAGGTTGCCAGATAGACCGAATGAGGACTCATATTTGGCAAATCTAGTGTCTAATGTTACGTTTGGTATTGCCATAATTAGTGTTTAGACTGTTACCGCACTCAGCGTAACACGATGCTAATGTTAGCCATCACAAGTCACTGTTTTTGTTTCTCAAACTATTTTTAAACGTTGAAAATATCTGACATATTCATCCCTACGTCTAGAGCTGACACAAGTTAGCCAACCTCGGCTAAATCTTACCTGTCCAGGAGAAAATCAGCCACTTCGGCATCTGTCTTCAGTTTCCTCTCCGCTTCCAGCCGTCTCCATCTTTCAAACGCATCTCCTGTGCTGACCCTCGTTTTGTTTCTGCTTTGGTCTCGATGTTTATGAGAGCCTTTTAGTTTCAGTAACGTCAGACATTTGTAATTCAGAATGTTTGTAGCTGCAGCTCAGTGGTAACTGGCAACCTGGATGCTGAAATGCTACTGACTTAGTGATTGGAAGCGGCACGGGGCGAACGCCCAACCGTTACGCTACCAACTGCCCCAAATATATGACTTTCATTATAATTGTAGCCAAGTGTTGAAGTAAAATTGTCAACATTGATCAAACTCAGTCCAAGTAGGTGGTGAAGTACACAAAATAATACTTGAACAGCGATGAACTCAAGCACGCCACTACTTAAAGCTAAGCTGGTTTTAACTGTGTCCGTGATTCGCTCAAAGCCCCGTGTTCTCGATTTCAAAATGATCAGAACGTACAAGATTGCAAAGCAGAACAAATATGTGGGCATGAATGCTTAAGATTAGGAAACTCTGCTCTGCAGGTCTGTAATCACCAGTGGAACACAGCTTGTACTTCATGCACTCAAGTGGCCAAAGTCCCAGTCAGGAGATTTATGAAGCCAGTGATGTTTAACTCAACGCCACAGGTCAATTGACGGGAGACTGGTGAGGATGATTTTGACAGATTGGCTCCAGGCACATGTGCAGATGAAGTGCAGGCTCTTTCTCTCTCTTTTTGTCTCTCTCTTTCTCCTCCCCGTTCTGTCCGTGCGAGGTTTCGAGATCTCATCTGTTGCCCATCCTTATAATGCATACCCCATGCAGAAACGCTCTGTTTTTTGGACCCGTGCTTGCCAGGAAGTAGCATGTCAGGGCTCAAACTGTTTGACGAGATTCATCTTGAAATTGTAGGCATTTGTAGCGTGCTGTATCATTTCGTAACCCTGAGTGGCAAGATTTTTTGGGTTTCAGCGCTTGGAAAAATTCCTAACTAAATGTAACAATTACACACCCCCATGTACAGTATATGAAAACGATGTATTATTTAAATAACATCTCAAAAATTAATCATTTAAACACAGTTCTGCAATTCTGAGACGATCCCTAAGCAACGCAACGCAATACAACCCCAAAAGCAAATCACACAATTATACTGTACATGCTAATTTCCTCATCGTTTTAGCACCACAGGCATAAGGAGCGTCTCAAAATTACAGAACTGGGTTTAAACAAATAATTTTTGAGATGTTTTATTAATAAATAATTTCACATATTTAAGATTTTAAAGAATCTTGAATCTCGTATGTACAAAATTATTAACTAATAAAATAACATCTCAAAAAATGATTCCTTTAAACATAGTTGTGTAATTTAGTGACGGTCCCTAATCTTGCGGCGCTAAAACTATCAGGAACACAGAGATTGTTAGCGAGAGCTGGTGTTGTTAAGGAACAGTATAATGGTGTGATTTGCTTTTGGGGTTGTAGTGTGTTGCTCATCGTCATATCAATATCTACAAATTATACTGAACAATAAACAGCTTTACCGCAGTAACACTTCCCACGCAGAACCAGTTGAGCATGCGAGCATTTACAGATCACCTCCACAGATCGGCCCAATGCCACCGATACCTGATCCATCTATTTGAGTCGTTATTAGTTATCGCTATCCCATCCACGTATCGGATCGGTGCCATCTTTACTTTAGAATTCACCATTTCAACTCTTTTACCTTTTTTGAAACCTACAACAAATCTTAAAGCCTTGACCACCGCTCTTACTTGAAGTGCATCAAAATTAGAGCACCGAGGATGGACTGCAAGAACCTTTTCGAGACCTATTTGACCTCTAAGTGTTAGGGTAAGTCTTTCTTATTTTATAGTGTTTAGTGGAGACCATTCAGTTGTTTCCTTGTAATTCATTCATATAAAACGCTTGGAAACAGTCGTGTACAGTGACCCGGTAACTTGTGCAAGGGCCCCTTTTGTTTACTCTGTGGACAGTGGTTTGTGTAGAACGCTGCCAGTGAATTTGGACACTGCGGGCTATGACACTAGACGAAGTCTCCAGAACTAAACTGACTCTCTCACTCTCTTTTCTTTCAACATGTTAGAAATGTTGAAATGACTGTACGTTTGCTCGATGACAACTAAGTACGCAATCCAGATCCTCTAAAATGGAAAAGTTGAGATGAAACAGGCTTTTTGCTTGGAGCTGTTCATTCTCAGCAGAGCATAGCTCTAAATAAGCAGGGAAAAACTGCTGCACGCTCATTTATCTCCTCACAAGAAGTTTGGATGGCATCATTTAACTGAGCATTTAATAAGTGTTTACATCCACTTATGCCAGTATATAAAAATCACATTTAAATCTGTATGTATACCAACTTGTAGGTCTAGAAAGTCTTTCATTAACTTAGCTTATGGTTGAGATTGTGAGAGAGGACCGAGTGAAAGCAGCAAGACTTTGGGGTCAAACAGGCAGCATTAAACAAGATTTAGGTAATAAACAGCACTGATCAAACATAAATTCTAGTCTCCCCCCTTTGGGTAAAATTTGTTCTTTCTCCTCATCCAAGTCTAGTTGGAATCAATCAGAAATCCAGATGTCTTCTCAATTGCCAGAGCAAATATTTTTTCATGTGGCATTCTTCTGTTTGTAGTGTTTTTCTTTCATTCATTCATTCATTCATTCATTATCCGAACTGCTTAATCCCTATCTCGGGGAGGACCGGAGCCTATCACAGGAACTATGGACGCACGGTGGAGATCAACACACTACAGGGATCACTCTCAGTCACACCTTACGGTGCCAATTTGGAGTCGCCACTTAACCTATATCGCATGCTTTTGGACTGTGGGAGGAACACAAGAGCCCCCGCGGAAACCCACGCAAACACGGGGAGAGCATGCAAACTCCACACAGAACGACCATACGGCCGACCCAGGGATCGAACCCAGGACTGTGAGGCGGCAGCGCAAACCACCGTGCCAATCTGAACGAAATTCGAGGCCAGCTAGACACAATAGCATAGGTTCTAAAATATGACAGGATAATCAGACTTGAAGTCAACAGCCTTGCATACTTGAGACATACTTGGGAAGCAGAATCACTGAAAGTCCCTAGTCGGGGTTGGACGGGTTTGAGTTAAAGCTGCTGCTGTATAGACTAGTGTCGAGATACGAGATCATGTGGGGAATGGAACGGGCTGAATCGCTTCAACAGAAACTTTCAGCAGCGGGGTCCATGAAAGTAGAGTCTCTAGAGAGCAGAAAATTCATAGCAGTTCTGAAACTAACTGTTAATGTAATCTAGGAGGGAGAGTGAAGTTGTCCTCCAGGTATTGTTGTGCCGAACCAGACACTAGAGGTGTGAACCTTCACTGGTCTCACGATTCGATTACGATTATCAGGTCAACAATTCGATTCGGTTCGATACGATATCGTGTCGCATCACATTGCATTCCATACATTTTTCTACATTTCTTCACAGAAATGTAGACAGACTGGGCATGGACCAAACAGTGATTTCAGTAATGAAACTGGATTGCCTGTCACGGACCACTAGAGAGTCCAGTAGAAAATCGATTATGCCGCTGCATAGATGCGAAATCGTCCATGTCTGCATCGTGATGCATCAATTATGTGATTCATTTCGACACCCCTACTAGACACTGGGAGAAATTCAACAGTTCTTGGTAGACTCATGGAACTCAATGACTGGAAGGAGAATTTTACTCATATAGTTTGTCCGACGTTGTGTTAATGTCTTAATTCTTATACCTAAAGGGCCAGTTTCCTAAACAAGGATAAAGCCTATGCCTTGACTAGCTTTGAGTCTCAGTGGTCCTGCATTGTAGTCCAAGACTAGGCTTAATCCATGTTCAAGAAACCAGCCCAAAATGTTCTGGATTTGATAAGCCCATGGGTCCATGATGTGGATTACTGTGGACTACATGTGATTACTTAATCACATGAGTTAAGGTAGACTTGGGCACTAGAGTGGCACATTGACTAGAAAGACTGTGCACGCGAAAACTGGTTTGACAGGAGTTCGACCACAATCTCGAATAGTACAAAGTGCACTCACTACTACTTATTGCTTCTTTGTGACAGGAGCCGAAAACATCAAGAAGTACTGGAGTCGCTATTATCAGGGCTCCCAGGGAGTGGTGTTCATTCTCGACAGCACCGTTTCGGACGAGGAGCTGAAGGCCTGTCGCTCCGAGCTCCATTTAGCCCTGCAGCACCCTCAGCTCTGCACACTCCCCTTCCTCATCCTCGCCAACCACCAGGACTCACCAGCTGCCCGTTCTGTCCCAGAGGTACGGTAACTTTCCATACCAAATATAGCGCTCCGGGACCTTCCTGGGCCATAACACACATCTCTGCTTTGAACCTCCTCCACCAAGGGTTGCTGGCTCCCACATGTACACATACTCTGAAGTGTTTGGACTGAGCAGTGGGAAGTGTGCTTTTCGAGGGCTATGCTGTGTTGTTGCCACGCAATGGGAGCCGATGTTGACAGTCGTAGAGGTGCTTCCCCTCTCTCCCCGAGTCCTGCTAGTCAGGGCTAGAGTTGTTGGCATAAACATGGCATGACGTGGGCCGTCTGACTAATGGTCTGTGTACATGCTGAGGAGAAACCTTAGAAAGGGGCTGGGTTTTGAGTTTTGGAGTATTTAGAGACACAGAGATTGCCAGTGGTCCCGCAGAGTACTCAGTGGTTTCTTATAGAGGAAGAACGCATCGTATGGACATTGGCCACCGATGAGTTTGCCATGAAAAATTGTCCAAAAAAGTGAAACACAAATATTGTTTTTCAAGCAGAAACACAACCAAAACCAAATGAAACCCAACAACACCACCATAGAACACGTCTGCGTACGACAGCAGGCGCAAAACGGAGAGGCCGGCTTTAATCCACACAAACACAGGTGTAGCACATCGGGGTAGACGAACATTAACGAGGACAGGGAACACGAGACAAGTCTGCCTCTGGTGGCCAAACTCAGGAATTGCAAGTGATGACCAGCACAGATGTACAAACTTTTGGATGTTTTGTGGAAAATTATTTAGTTGTTCATTAGAGATATTCAAATCTTCTCATTAAACCACAAAAGTATGTTTTTTTTTTTTAATCTTAACGAATCTTGGCAATCCATTTATATAGGTTAATATAACATCAGCGTCAAAACCTGCTAAAGATCAAAGGTATTTTGTCTTGTTTCTACAAAATGTCTACAAAGCAGGACTACGTATAGTAGTTCCGAGACACAGTTACCAAGAAGGATTAAGACATTTCATCCACATGGTCTACAGGTGTCCTGCTAATCCACAGACAGTTACGTAGTGAACATGGCAGCCATTATTATATAGTCCAACTTTATAAGAATCCAGATCATTGCCTAGTAGTTTAACCTGAACTTTTAATGAGGTTTACTGCCATTTTAATAACTGTTACATATCCCAGTTGAGAGTTTTATCGTTTTTTCTTAAAGGTGCCATGCCACACATATTTAGTTAAATTTGTGGTAATGCCTGATGTTCTTCCATAGAGTCTGGAACATGTTTGGGGTGAAAAATGCTGTGCTTGTCTTGTTTCATGCCATTCTAGCATGGTACAGAAAACCTGCAGGGAGAGACGACTCGCCAGGCGATTCATGACTTTTTTAATGTTCATAAAGATGCTTTTTGTACTTTGTCTTTATTAGTAGGTATGAAGACATATGTGGTTTGTGTTTATGCAAAAATTATCCATATACATTTTTCCTTTTGTGCAAGTTAGAGCCGAAAAGACAAACTCAGGCCAAGCTACTAATCAGATGTAAACCTCGGATTGTGCTGAGCAGGCTACGGCCAAGGTAATCCCTCTAACGGTGACTTAGCAAAAAAAGTCTCTTTTCTCCAGCGATCTCCCATCAGGCCGAAAGCAGCCTTCAGCCTTCAGTTCATTCCAAACTTTCTGTTTTCCTTCCTTGCAAAGGACTCACACAGTTCTGATGCAAAACAAGTCCTTATCCTAGTGACTTTCTTTTGTTTTCTGACAAAGAAGAGAAAAAGGGAAAGAATTGTTCTCTGGCGTGAAATGTCAAGTGTGAATCACTCCTTTTGGCTGGATTTCGTTTGCAGTTTAGTGACTGGTGATTAATACTCTCCAGGTTTTATTGTTTAAAGTCTGTTTACTTTATTTGGAGGGTCACGATGATTATACTTTAAGTTAAATTTACCTCTAAAAAAAAAAAGAATTCTGTCAAAGCAAGCGTGTTTCAATCCAAAATTTTTGCCAGATGAAAGCATGGACAGAGATCATTCTGAGGGTCATTTTGAGCTACGTGTCCTGATAAAGTGTGACCTGCCAGTTTGAACGACGCTAATGCCACTGGTTCAAGATAGACTTCGACAGATTATCGCAAACTTCATCATCTCATTCATGCTGGCAGAGTCACAAAGTCCGGAAACATCTTCCGCCGACCTTTCGTCGCGGCAAACAGGAGCTGTCGTAGCGGGGAGCCGCGCAGTGCTGACGTCCGTGGGGCGAAGCTGCTTATGTCACTGACTAACAAACATGAGTCACTGCGGGAGGAGGAGAGAACGTGCCTTTTAGCTATTGTGGCTGCTTCGGAAAGTGACACCTGCCTCCTCCGGCGTGGCTCGGCCGAGAGCGGAGAGGCTCCATGTGGGATGTTTTGGCTAGCTGACTCCACACACACACACACACACACTACTTGCTCATGTTTCACTGCTAGACCTCTCCAGCTGAGGAGGCACATATTGCGGTTGCGGTGGGAACCGAATAGGGAATGACAAAGTATTTCAGACAAGCTTCTTGCCAGTCGAATGGAATGAAGAACAGGTTTCCCATTTACCCAGGATTTTTTACGCGTCAGAAATACACAAAGAAACTCACAATTTTAATTCAGAAATTCAATGTGGCACGCAGTGTCAGGGAATGTTGTTGTTAGCTACACTACAAGCTGCAACTACATCAAAGCCAAGGATTCTCGTTTCCATCTTCGCCAAGGTGTCCTTCGACTCCATCTTGCAGCTGCCAACAGCACGCTGTGACGCAATGATGGTAGCCTATCAGATGCCACTTCGGCCAATTCAACACTAATCAGAAACACCTGGTAGCTGAAAACACTTTGCTACACTATATCACTACTGAAAGCTACGGCACTTTAAAAGTAGCTCCATTATTATAAAATGATTTACAAAGCGTATTGTCCAGCATTTAATAAATATTTAAAAATCACCAATTTGCACTTAAGCTTTTCCTTAAATGTTTTCTGACGAAAGTTTAAAAAATTCAATTATATAATGCTATGCAGCTGTTAGAACTGAAGAATTGATATGCAATAAAATTTGCATCAGCAGTTAGAGATTCTGTTCTTACAAATCTCATATAATGAATGAAAGAATCACTGTGAAACCTGTGTAAGTGGGTTTTAAAAACAAAATTATTCTAAAGAACGGCCGGTGAGGCTCAACGATCCTCTCTCACAAATCATATGTATTATTGTATTTTTTTTTACTCACAGTACTTTGTATTTACAACATTTTTGACGTTGCTTAACTACTTTTTTCCAGTAGTTAAGTTATTGCCGCTACTAGTTGTGGCAAATACACAGAATTTGGACAGTTGCGAAGTCATTAAGTCTCTAGTTTGACCTCAAAGAGCCTTCTGCACTCGTATGAAAGTTAGAAATGACACTAATGCCGGACTGCGATTCGCTTTTGTATTGATTCAAACTGGACAGAGCTATAGAGTTGTGTGCCAGCCATAGAATAACCACAGTGATATCGACCTGTATCTGGTGCTGAAAAGAGACTTGCGTGACTAAGGTTTGTGGTCGAGCGAGCCTCCAACAATGTCATCCGGCTAACTTTCTTGGCTGTTTGAGGATATTTCAGGGTGACCTCCGTGCAGTCGCGCGTATGAGTAACAAACGGACGCATAAACTGCTTGTGTTTCCCTGTGGCGTAATTTTAGTGGTGGAAGTTGCAGTGCAATTGACCTCTTTTAGCTGTTTGCAAACACACTACAGCCACGTGACTCTGGCTTAGAGAGGCCATGAACGCTGCCGTAGGCCTTGTATTTGATTGCAGCGGCATCTCAGTTCACACTCCTGTGCCTTGTCGTTCCACAGCAGCGCGCGAAACGTCCCATCTATCAATCCCGTGGACACGTAGCACACTTTTCAAGCTACAAGCTACTGATGATTAAAAGTGGCTAAGCGACAGCTGTAGAAGTGAGCTGCACTGCAAGCTACAAAGAAAAGTTTCAAACTACTTCAAACCTATTTCATCCATTAACGCTTAATATTTGTACCGTCGGATGCTCTCATCCAGTTAGCAGGAAGCGGCTAACTGTGCACCAGCGAATACAGTAGTAAAATTGCATTTTTTTGCATCGCTTTGTTTTGCGACTGAGTTACGCCATGTACCACCTGTGACGGACACATCAGTGCCAAACCTGCTGACAGAGACGCTACAAAGTCTGGGCCTGCTAACACCACCAGCATCCAGAACATAGGCCGAGGCGGCGAGACGAAGCCAGCTGAAACGCAAGCGCCCCACCCATAAACAAAAGCGACGCAAGCATGCGGGCAATAGCACCAGGCTAAAGGCTAATTAGTCAGCCCGACACTACTACTACTGCTACCGTCCATCCTGCTCTCCAACGTTAGCTCAGTGGACAATAAAAATGGATTGTCTGTGGCTTCGGCATTCAAATCATCTTTATTTGTTCAAAAACATGGCCGAACGCGGACATCGTGGACACCAACTGTCTAGCTAGACGGGATAGCATGCTACCGAGCCGAGAGAGAAGCCTCTTCGTGCACAGCTAATAACAGACCCACCCGTGAAGAAGCAGTGGGCAGCTGCTCGAGGACGGTACCTTGCTAATGAGTACCTTAGAGGTACCTTTACTGGTCTGGGACGGGGCAAACTCCCCAAGCATTATGCTACCAACTGCTCCACCATCGTAACGTCACTGTTTGTAGATTGTGCTCTTATCAAGAAACAAATCTCAAAAACACTGATGAAACTCAGAATCTTCATGTAAGCGGGTTTTAGGAGCAAATTTCTTAAGAACGATGGTGAATGAGGCCCAAAGATACGATGCTTCCAAAAATCCTCACTCCAAGTTGGAGAATAAATCCTACTGTATCATCATAGATTTGCATTTTTTTATTAATTTAACTTTATTTTATTGCTGTGATTAAATCAGGCTTGGATGTTGGAGAATTGAGGAATGGAGCTTTAGCCAAAATATCAGAAAAGGAAGTCCTTTTTGGGTCACATGTTGGCTGCGTGCATCAGACAGCAGGTGTGAGTCGTAGTGAGCATGGAGTAAATAAAAGGACAAATGATGTTTACCAAAGTGAGGATTTAGTCACCTGCCAACACAGAAGCGGAAACTCGCAGAAACTCTCGAGTGGCCCACGTCTACCGGAACCCGGTGTGTCATCGCGTGTAAACAGCCAGGTCATCACTGCCCACTGACAGGGCACAGAGCTAACACAACACAGAATGTTTCCTCAAAGTCACCATTTGTGTGAGAACTCGTGTCGTCTTTTTTTAACAAAAGTATTTCACCACTTCCTGAGAACCGGACATCTGTAAAAAATAAAAAATAAATAAATAAAAATCCTTGAAAGTCGACCGTCGTCACAAAGCAGCAGGACCAAACCATCAATAATAATAATAATAAATAATAATAATAATAATAATAATAATAATAATAATAATAATAATAATAATAATAATAACTTTATCTGTATTACACCTTTCATGCAGAAATGCAGCTCAAAAAGCTTGACAATAATGCAATAAAAACAACAATGAGGACAAAAAAAAATCAACAATAATAATAAAAAGCAATAAATAAAAATTAATAACATCAAACTAATTAAACTCTAGTAATTAAATTAATTCAAGTTTTAACACTAATTAAACAAATAAAAATAAAAATAATAAAAAGCATTAAAAACCATTTTTACAAATGAGAAAAGTCAGGAAGCATGTTTTTCAATGTTTCTGCCTTAACAGCGGTCATATTTAGGCAATATTTCCAATGTTTCTGTCACATATTAAGTTTAAGACTACACTAAAACGTGTAGTCCCAGATTTACCCCAAGGCATCGACGTCGTCAGATCATCAATCAGCGTTCCTCTTTTTGCTTTAGGGCCAACTAATAAAAATTTCTCTTCTTTTCATTTAACTTTTAAAATCCTAAAAGAGTTGGGAACGTGGAGCAGTTTGTGTGCGTCGTGAGGTCATGATGTGGGAAGTGCTCGCGTCTGCTGTTTTTTCCCCAGACTCGTCCCACCGCCAGCTTCGGAGCGAGCCCTTCCCAATGTGTAGCACCTTGTGCCGACGGAAAAACAGCCTCGCGCTTTTAATGCGCTCTCTGCTGTCGATTACAAGCCGCTTATTAGACTGGTTGGGCGCTGGGTTCTGGTGTAATGTTAGGCTCTCGGTGTTTGTGCATCGCTGGAGCGAGGTTTATTACGCTCCGCGGCCCTGTAAAAAAAAGCCTCACTGGGGCCCTCTGTGTGGCTTGTTTTCAAGAGCGTAACGTACATGGGACGGAATTCCTTGTTGACACCAATCTCCTGCTGCTGGGGCCCGAGGAGGAAGTGAACGGAGCGAAGTGGGGGGAGCCGTGTGTTGATACAACACCTCAACAAAGCTGGCTGTGTGGATGCTTTGCCCTGATGGACTTGTGTTTCGTGTTTTTATAGGAGTTCACTCCACTTTGCCGTACAGTCATCCGTCCCACGACAAGGAGCTTACTTTCATCAACGGTATTGGAGCTTGGTGTCGTGGTTCATCAAACATAGAAACTTTTATCTCATAAATCTGACTTCTTTGCAAAGAAGACCTCACATTCGCACCGGCACGCAGAGCAGTCTGACCACTGAAAATCCCGAAAGCGGCTCACGTGAGACATTCACGCAGGGACTAAACACGGCCTCTCTACTGCATACGGATCTAACGAATTGCCAGAATGCATAATGACCAATTAAGGCAACATTTACACATAGCCAGGTATTTACAGGAACGGCTATTTCCCCCGTCCCCTTTCAAAAATATCCTTGTTTACACCAGATCGTTATCAAAAAAAAAGCATTCATTTACACGAATCCGCATAAATACGGCGTCCAGAGCTGTCATGAGCATGCCAAACCTGTAAGCGGCAGGGTAACGAGAAGCATAAAGCCACGTTAGCCGATCAGAATCCTGGAAAAAAAACCAAAACAACGCATGACACGACTTCCTGTTCCGATTACGATCGGCCAAACTAACTGTATACAAATGTCGCGCAAAAAAACACATTTTCTGTCCACGTTTGAAAACGTATAAGGTATTTAAGTCATACGCACCACAGAACGAAGAACGATATCGTTTTAAGAAAACTGCATTTTACTTGTTTACACGGATCCACAGAATCCAGCATTTTGAAAAATCTTTCTATTGCCAATGCCGAGGCTGCGGGTGCGAGGCGGGGACCGAACCTGGGCGCGTAGTGCTTTTGTTCCCTTCATTTGAATTATTTGTTAACGGGGGGCAAAATCGTAACTTCTTTCTGCACCTTTGACTTCCTCCCGCAACGTTGTTGCAACAAAACGCCTAAAAACATCAACACAATTTTTAGAAAAACTGACGAAACCAGGCATTTTAGGCTGCAACAATCTCAAAAAAGGGCCACGAAATCCTGGAGGGACCGCTAGATGTAGATGAAGATGTAAATGTTCTTGCCTAGCGACAAATCTTAAATAAGAAAACATTTGAATTTAGGAATCTTTGCCAAAACTTTAACAAATTTCTTCCTAAAAAGGGTTGGTGAACGGTTTGAGTAAATGTGGTGAAGTTTACATGAAGGCGGCCTCTTAATGGAGAGTGATTTGAGTTGCTTGTTTCTCCAATAATATTCAAAAACGTCTTTAATCCCCCCAAAAAGTTCCAAATTCCCTGTTTAGCGACCCAAATCTCTATCACACTGGTTGATAGGAACTAGGACACGTCTGGGCATGTTTTTTGACTTGAAGGTATATGGTTTGGAATAGTCAGTTATAGAAAAGCCTGCAGGTGGCGATGTCACCCCTCCGGTATCAGTTTCTCCCCCCAAAAAATCAGTCACTACAGGTTAAATCTGGGGTGGCAGACGGCCGTCAGGAGAAAGATATTAGAGTAAAAAGCAAATTACGTCCTTCCATCATAAATGTGAAATAGGGAGCGAAAGCTGCTCATGTTGATTATACTCAAGAACTCAAAACAATACTTGTGCTACAACTGCAATTGAAAAAGTGAGTGATTATTTGTCGTGAACACACCACAGCACAGCACACAGTGCACCACAACGACCTCTGTGTTTGACCCATCAACCGTGAAAGAGCAGTGTTTGACCCACTGACCGTGAAGGAGCAGTGGGCAGCGCCCGGGGAGCAGTGCTTGGGGACGGTACCTCGCTCATTAACACCTCAGTGGTACCTTTGACGGTTCTGGAATTCGTACCGACGACCTTCCGATCAAGGAACGAGCGACCGAGCTGTTACGCTACCAACTGCCCCAAAATGAACTGATTACCATTATTCAAAGTGCTGCACGTCCATGAACAATTCATTCCACAGGTTACTTTTCTCCACTGGACGATAAGTACAACCTGTGCATCCACAATCGAGTATCACAACGATATTTCAGAAAACACGTCAACACTTCAGGAAACACGCTGACGTCTCAGAACACTAGAGTCGAGATCGAGACCATCTAAACCGAGACCGGAACCGAGACCAGAATGTATCGAGGCCGAGACCAGACCAAGACTCTGAAGGGCAGAGACCGAGACGAGACCGAGACCAGGGCCGGGTGAGGCACGTTTTACACCACGTGACAAATAGTACAACCTGTTCCGTAATTGAGAATGCTGCCACTAGGCCGAGACCGCCGCTCAAAAACACCATACAAAGGAAATGATAACGTTCAGGATTATCCAGGATTAAAATGAACTTCTCAGTTTTATACAATCTGGACGTTGTTGCAGAACAGAAGGGTAAAGCTTCCAGCAAGCTCCTGATTGTGGCAGGCAACAGTCGTAAGAGTTCCAGTCTCTTTGAAACGTCCAGAAACAAAGTAAGTAAGCAGAGACCGCTTGACCAGCACACCAGCTCTTAAGTAACAGCAGTTGCGCTCGGGTGCATGTGGGACTGCGCTGCTTGTTGGGTGATGTCACCTCACAGTAGACACACGGTGCTGATTTCGGCTCCCCCGGCTGCAGTGTTCAGCAGTTTCTCTGCGAAGAAAACAGCGCCTGCTGCGAGTTAATTCCATCTGGTTTCAGTGTAGCAAAGTTAAAACTGATGTCGCTTTATCTGTTCTGACAGCGTTCGCCTTTCCGACGGCGTTTTAATGAGAAGTCGTCAACTGGCTCGTCAACGTTTTTAGTCAAAGTTCGTTATAACCTTTAACGTGGCAGCCTGACACACACTCTGCTGTCTCTCGTAACCTCGTATTTTAAACACACGATCACTCACACCCTTCGCTGTTTGACACTCCCATTATTTCCCAAATGAAAGTTTGTGACGTTTGTTTGTTCCGTCCCGAAAAACTTCGCTAGAGTTTGGGAAACGTTTTCCCCAATTTATTACTGGAAAATTAAGGTTCAAAATATGTTTTTCCTGGGGGAATGAACGACTGGCACTGATACAAGTCTGGAACATCCCTTCACTTTGTCATTTGAATAGTTTGAACACAACAGCCTATTTAATTTGGCGCCAGCTGAAGAAACGTTATTTTTCTGTCATGATAGGGATTACGCGGTTCGGATAATGAACGAATAAACCCTTGAAACGTCGATATCTCTTAGGTGTAACCACGACAACGGCTCAGATCGGGCAGCTGTGTGTGTGTGTGTGTTGTGACTGTCTTGGCTCACGCTCGAGAGTGTACGGGTGCCTGTGTGAGTGAGTTTGTTTGTTGTGGGGGGCGTGGACCTGGGTGGTGTCGGCGAAGTGTTGAAGTGAAACCGTGCATCTGTACTTTGAAAAATGAAATCACTTTTGGCCCAAAGCCTTGTGGTTCAACCCACTCTGTTAAAAAGCTATTCATCATTTACAAGCTCTTTTTTCCCCCTCAATCTTCAATTTCAAGCTTTTAATTACTTTTATGCACCGTTTATGCGAGCCGTCGTAAATCAGGCTCCCTTATTTGGAGTTTTGTGGTTTAAAGTATTTCATTTTTATTGTCAGTTTAATGTCTGCAGTTCATTGTCTTAATCCATTTTTCTGTTCTACAAAATCCTCGTTGAAGGCAGGACGTGTCAGTTTTTGTCGGTTTTACATGGCTTGGTTTTATGTGTTTTGGGTTTGTACGATTGGCCGAATTCGCCAGCGTCAATAAAGCGGCATCGTAAGTCGCTGAAGCGTAAATGAAAGCCAGAATCCAAAAGTATGCACACTTTCCCCTGTGAGATTTTGAAAAACTGCAGGGTGGCTCTTCAGATGTTAAAGAAAGACGTAGAGAAAGAGCTGCTGGAACTCAAAGCAGAACGTTTGGTTGGGAAAGCCTGCGCTGTAATGAATTAAAAACAGAAGACGTTTTGACTATTATAATTTCTACGATGGAAGACGCATTACTAGGGTGGCCCTAAAGGTCAAAACACAACGAGATTTAAGAAAACACAACAGCGTTTCAGAAAACACAACCACATTTAAGAAAACTTAGGCCATGTCCACACGTTCCCGTTTTTTAAATTTTTTTTTTTAATACGCCCACACGAGCACGTTTTCAAAAATACCTCTGTCCACACGCAATCGCAAAAAAAAACGCAGTCAAAAGCATGCCAAGGTCCTCGACATGTGAAAATTCTCTGGCCATTCTTGTGGAAGCACGAGCTCCTTTTCAAAGTTGTCCCACCGACCACTGTTCCGACCGGGTCCCGTCCAAAACCGGCGACGACGTCGGCAGAGGGCGCTGGCTAGAGACAGTGTCTGTGGTAAATATAATAGCACCTGAAGCTGACTCTGACGTCTATGTAGCTTCATACTGGATGGACAGTAACTCCGCGCATAAAGTATAAACAGGCCAAAAGTTCTAACAAGGTTGAGAGCAGTAGTACGCTGTATACGTCAGGTGTTGTAGATGAAAACCTAACGTAGACACGGCGCATACTGTGGCGTCGTATGAGTGGCGCACGGTGTGACGCGAAGTGGTCCGTTTTTCAAAATCTTCGTTTTTCTTGTCCACGCCTAAACGCAGAAACCGAGTTTTCAAAAATCGCCACTTTGGCCGGAGTTTTCAAAAACCTCCGTTTTCACTGACCCAAAACGCCGTTTACGTGTCATTTACGTGTTGTTTACGTGTCGTTTAGAAAAGGCCAAAACGCACGGAAAAACCTCCGTTTTCAGAAATACCCGTGTACGTGTGTATGTGGCCTGACTGACATTTAAAAAAAACTTGACATTTAAGAGAACATTTAAAAAAAACACGGCATTTAAACAAAAAAAACAAAAACAAATGGAAACGGTAGGACAACACCCCATCTTTGTGATTGGACAGCGCCCATGTCCATCACAACAATTCCAGGTGATTTCCTGTTTCTACTCTGACTGTTCTTTCGGGAACGTTAGCGGGTGAAATTACGCTATGTGTCGTCCACATTGCGGGGAGAAGTCTCCGTCTCTGATCTTCGGGGATTCTGAGGTGATTGATATTCTTAAAAGAAGCGGGGCGTGAGCAGGGCAGCGGTGGCCCGACTTCAGGTACGCCCTTAAGGCATAATGAGACGTCCCAAGTGTCCCGCATGGTGATAGCGGCTCCCTGACGGACACAAATTAGCCCCGAATTAAGAGTGAGCCGGCAAGAGCGCTCTTAAAACTCTTGCAAATTTGTTTGAGCTCTAATGAGACCCGCTTTCAAAGGCCTGAGGATCTTTTATCACGTGGTGAATCCTTTCCAATATGGAAGAAAGCTCTGGAATATTAGCGTCCAGGTTAGGAGAGAAACCTTTTAAACAGAAACAAAGAAACAAAAGATGTATTGATAGCTTTATTTGGGCTTGGTGCGTACCGTCGGTTTCCCTCTCGTTCATTCAGGCTCCTTCTTCTCACTCCTCAATCCCGTCCCTTGAGCTCGGAGGGTGGGCCAAGTCAGGGCCCTCGAGGACAATCCGTCGGTTAAGCGTTTCGTCTCTATTATGGAGTTCCCGTTAAATAAAGAGACTTTCAGCTCAGGGGCTCTCCTCCCTTTTGATCGCTGATCTTTTGACCTCATTTTCAGCTCCTTTTTTTAGAAGCTCTCCCTCTTGACCTGAAACGATACGGCAGTGGGATGCTCCTGAAGGTCCTTTTCTGTCATTCCGCATGAGCGGAGAGAGGTTAGAGCGGGAAGGACGGCGGGTCAGAGATTGCAGGCCTACCACAGACGGATGTCCAGACAGACGAGAGGAATAGTTTTTCAATGAGCTGTGTCACCGAACACCGCGACCTCCGCCAACCCCAAACCCCGAACCACGCATTCCTTGTCCCCCCGTCAAGTGTTCGCTTCCACCACTCAGCTTTTACTCACTTTCTCAGCAGACCAACAGGGACGCTCCTAATCCTGAATCCAAATCCTGCCGCTCGTCAACGCAAAATCCACTTTAGCGGAGACGGTGTCTAAAACAATGAAAACACACATACAAAACTGGACAAAATTTGATCCTGCAAATATGATTTTTTGATTCCATTCATATTTGACTCCATTAATATCAATATTTGAATGCTTTTGTTGGTTAAGCGCTGAATCCTCTCCAACGTGGAACAAACATCCGGAATAATAATGTCCATGTGTGACACTGCACGGCAAAACCAGTCACTTGTCGCAAATTTTCAAAATGTATGATGTTTTCATGAAAGGGCATAAATCAAGCTTCCGGAGAAATATCTTCACGCTAGTCGACCAGTGGATTTAGCGTAAATATTGAAGTAGAGCGGTCAAAACAGAAACTTTTAACATTCTGCTGGAATTGAATTCCTCACCTCAAGAAAGTCACATTTTTAGGATGGAAAGGGTAAGTTTTTCAGCAAAATTTATTCACAGCAGTACAGTATAGACCTTCCACTGTTTCAAAACACTAAAAACAAAAAATCAGAAATTTTACCCCACGCAACATAAACGCTCGTTTTTCTCGGAAACCTCCGCTGCGACGAGCGACTGGTTTTGCCGTGGAGGGTCACATATTAGGAGAGAAGCCTTTCAGACAAGGTTGTCACTACACCTTCAATTGATCCATAAATTCAAAGACATGGTTATACAAACTCAAATTGCATGCGAGGAGGAACTTTTCATAGGGAGCAGCGAAACTTTGCCACAAACTGCTAATCCCAAATCCAAATCCTCCTGCTCAGTACCGCAAATCCACTTTCCAGTCATTTGGCGTGCCTTGGCTTTACTCGTGTCAACTTACAGTTTATAAAGTTGTAATTTCCAGTGTCGCAATTTCACCGCCTCTATAATTAAGAGCTAAAGAGAGATTAGGAAAGAAATTCTTAATGATCCTCGTTTTCTTTTTTTAACCCCTAATTCCTTTTCCATGTTCGTTTGTCATTGTCAGTTCTGAATGCATAATCGGCCTACTCCCGTTTGTCCACAAACAACAGTGGGGTAGGGACGTCCGGAACGGTGAGTGTACAGTGATTTCTACAGCTCTGAGCATCTCTTTACTCATCATACACATACACACACACACACACACACACACACCATCATCATCATCATCATCATCCTTTGTACCGAGTCTATCCAGCACCACCACTACCATCATTAAGGTCATGATAATGTTATGTTGACAGTAATTCATTTTGCCATTTATCACCTTTAATTTGCCTTAAAATCCTTCCATCTATCATTCAAAAACATCAACTTTTTACTCAATTTACTGCAGGACGCTTTTCTATGATTAATCCAATCAAAAATCTTTTGTCTTCGATATTTACTCTTAACTAATGAAATTTAATTTCCTTTTAAAGAAAAAGATGATTTAGTCTGCTCATATTTATCCCTATTTTGAGAACGCATCCCCAAAAGATGCCGCAGACTGGTTTCCAACTTAACGTTCTGTTGTTCCACATGAGCAGAGACTTTAACTCAGTGAATTCCCTTTTTCTGTTATTGGTATATTACCTATGAAAAGGTTCCATTATATTTATTCATGGCTAATGAAATGGAGAAAAAGGTTAAGAACTCCTGAAAACTTGTCTCTAAAAGTCCCTCCAGGATTTCTCGGGGCTTTTCTGACATTGTCGCGGCCTAAAACGCTTGTTTTTGCGGCAGCTTTTCAAAAATGATTCTTTATTAATTAATTAAAATGAAGGGATCAAAACTACTATTATTTTTACTATTAACCATTAATTATTTAGTTATTTTTGAAGGTAAACGTGAGGCGTTTTTACTCACACGTTTCCTGCGTCTTCTAAACGTAACAAGGAAGTTTACGGTAGCCTACGCTGCATTCACAGCCACACGGATAGCCTACCTGCGTTAGGTTAACTGAACTCGGGAGACGGAGATGGATTCCGAAGAAATATCTTCACGCTAGTCAACCAGTGGATTTACCGTAAACATTAAAGTAGAGCGGTATTGCACTTGTATCTCGCATCCCTTTCACAAGTTACACATGATGCACCACAGGGGATCGTCTTTGGTCCCATTTAACTTTTTTAAAAAGTACTAATTAAATCTTGTCATTGTCTAAGCTTTTTAAACATTACATTCAGATTTATCTAAGAATCGATAAATGCAAAATTTTCCCCCACGCAACATAAACGGTCGTTTTTCTCGGAAACCTCCGTTGCGACAAGCGACTGGTTTTGCCGTGCAGGGTCACATTTGATACAGTATCTACAGTATTGATTACGCTGGAAACACTATATTGTTAGATGATAAACTAGTAGCAGGGAACATAGAGATGGTTTCTCCTTTGAGATAAATTATAAAGATAAAGTAATATGTACTGTACATGTGGTATATTGCTGGATGTAACGTCTCCTCTTTAAACAGAACAACCTCAAAAGTCTTCTTACTCCCGCTGCGTCCTTAATCACGCCCCCAAGTGAAATCTCTTTAAACTGTACTTTCTACTGCACGTCCACGAGTCCAGCTCAATTACAGGAAGCTCTCCTTCTTACTATGCGATGTAGCTAGAGTTCCGTTTTTTCTCATCTCAACTTTGCCTTTCCATCGCAATTAACCAAGTGTTGATAAGACATTTCACTCTCATCTTTATTTGACTTCTTTAATGTCAGGCAGGCCGGCATCCTTCCTTTCCCGAGCCCCGATCCGCGGTGAGGCAGACGCCACAGGAAAGGGAGGACCTGAAAGCATCCTTTAAGTGGCTTTCTCGTTTGGCACCGATAGTTAAATCCCCCTCCGCGTCGCTGCTGGGGTTTTGGGGGTTTTTTTTCCGTTCAAGCCATCCAGATGGGAGAAGGCGAAGGTGCGCCGCTCCGACATGCCCAGTCCAGGCCAGCTGCGTCTAGACGTAGTAACCAAACAAACATGCGTCTAGCATCAACAAAGCTGGGTCATTTTTCTGCGTGTTATGAAAGCCGCACTCCCTTTTTCCGGCGTGATGGAGCCTAGATTCGCACTTGCGCCTGCACGTTGCGTTACTGCTCGGCTCGCGCTTTCGCGACGAGGAAAGAATGGGTGCCTACAGTGAGGAGTAGCTAACTAAAAATAAAGACGCTACTAACTCAACTACTTTTTAGCTATTTTTCAACAAGCAGGAGTTCCTGAACCATGTTCGCACCATGCGGGGTCACTGCAGCACAGCGTGTTCTTGGCAGCTGCAAGATGGAGTTGGAGGATGGAGTCCAAGGCGATAAATATGGAAAATCCTCAATGTATCTCGGCGCGTTTCATGTGCTATGTTGTAAACGACTATATCGTGGACATCGAATACAAATCCTCACATTAACGTTAATCAGACAGCATGTCAGTACTTTCGAATTTGGATTCTCTGCCCTCTCAAAGCAGACCGCACATCCAGAAAACTCTCCTAGTGCGTGCGTGGTTTGTTGCCGAAGCAAGCGAGAAGTTCTGTTTTTCCGCGCACGAAACCAGAGGTAAACGTGTAAACACATAAATAAAACCTCTCTGAAACCTCACTGCGATTGGACATTGTGTTGTGAAAATTTTCCTGTTACTTTTAACATCATGTTTCATATTTTATCATTTATTTGCTTTAGGATTAACCTACAGCAGGAATTTGAAATATTACTGGATGAAACCGCCTAGTGTAGCTAACTACTAGCTCAGCTACTGCTTTAATGCAGCAGTTAAAACACGTTAGCACACATTATGTGTGTCCAAAGTTACTTACTTTCGTTAGTTAGACTTCCTACTCTTATCTGCTATACGGTAAAATTCAATATTTTATAGGCCACAGCTGGACGCTTGTGTCTTGTATGACGAGGAGCATAAAGAGCAGTATGATGGCATGACGAATAGGAAAACCACAGTAAGAATGTGAGATAACAGTAGCGGGAACACTTCCGGCCCGAATGTCGGACGTCCTTTTTAAGCCGACTTTCACAGAGGCTACTAGAGCGTGATTTAAGAGACAGGGCCGAAACCAAAGCACGCAGTGATTGCAATGCAAATTCCCAGACTTCCTCCTCTTATCTACTATGATTAAAGAGATGATCAGACTGGCGATTTTCATCTCCGCTTGGGGCACGCCTGATTTTACTATGTTGATCAGACAGCATCTCGCTGGAGCAACCTGGCACTAAGGACCTTGCTCAAATGCCCCTTGGTGGTTTTAGGCTCTTCTGGGATTCAACCCCCCCCAATCTTATGGTCACCATCACACGGTTTCATACGGGGCAACACCACCATTTTCGATCTGTCGTCCTTATCCAGAGCTACATGCATTTCCTCAATTCAGAGACGGTCTCTGTGGGGCAACTTGGGGTTAAGGGCTTTGCTCCGATGTCCAATAGTGGTTTTAGGCTCTTCTGGGATTCAACCCCCCAATCTTATGGTCACCATCACACGATTTCAGTCAGTCAGACCCTCTGTGGCACCACCACCCTCATGCGATACATTAGCACCATGACATCGCTTGTAAAATAATTGAAAACATTCACTGCGTTCAGGAAGGAGTAAAAAACCATACAACTGTGTAAAGAAAATCCTCCAGCTCGAGAAGTCGGTCCGGGTTGTGTGTTCTTGCGTGATTGTTTGTTTACCCATTGCGGATTAATTCCCTATTAGCTAAATATTATCAGGGTTTACAAGCAGGGCTTCTTTCCTGTCTCGCTTCCCTCGCTGCATTCCGTCATGCCACAGCCACCTCCAGATGTTGACATTTTCATCGGCTGTAGGTGTTCCGCTCTTTCTGAGAAACCAGGCCCGAGACACGCTTGGGCGACGTTTTCCTCCATAAAGGCAATTTATTTGCTAATGTTTTTCCTCTCTTTCAAGGGGACATTAACGTGGGAGGTTACTGACAAGGACACGCTGGATAAATCGTTACGGCCTTGAATCTCTCGTGGCGTTCGTAAGCAGTGCTGGGGAAGCTGCTTTTTAACGGCAGCTTTTCGCGTTACAAGCCACTTAGCTTTTGATTAAAACTAGCAAAGCTACTCTTTTAATATGGCAGTTAGCTACACTACAAGCCACAGAGAAAGAGAAGCTAGCTACAAGCTACAAGCTATTTCATGGTCATGGAGTCTCCGCCAAGGTAAAACGATCTCTAATTGTTAAAGAAGGGTTCCTGGAAAAGCAACAGCGTTTCAAACGTCGCTTTGCTACTGATAAGCTACTTTAAAAAGTTGTTAGCAGTTAGCACATAAAGACTCCAGCTCTTCCTTTAATCTTCTCGGCTTTAAGCCTGCTTCTTGCTAGAATTGCTTCTCAATAAATAATAGAAGTCGTTTAACAGCGGATTTGCGCGTGGTGATTATTGAGCCACGACGCTGTCAGGTGGCATCAATGCAAAGCAGGTGCCATGTGACAGGTCAGGGCAGCTTGCCAAAAGCTAATTGACTGATCTGTGCTAATTGGCGAGAGTGAATCCAATAACGGGGCTTTGGGGAGGAGCCACCGGCGCAGATGAAAGCGGCCGACTCTGTAATCAGCGCAGCCCGCTGACCCGGGCCAAGTCGTGTCATCCTTTCCAGACATGCTCCACTAATATTCTCTCACAGCAAAACCTCTCCTCTCATCTATCCACCCTCATATTGACCTGATCGGGGAGGAAGCGGAGCTTGGTGATGTTTAACGAAAAGCATCTGTTAAAATCGGGAACGTTCTGCAAAACACTTTGATGGTTATCTAGTGTTGAGGAAATGCTGACTGCCGTTTGTTAAGCTTTCGGTTAACCTGCATGAATCAAAAACTATTTAACAACAAACCATGAAGACGTGCAACTAAAGCTGCGGCTGTAGACGGTTATAAAGCTCACACGCCGATCAATGCGTGATCACTGATTGCAAAGAGTTCAGTCTGTATTTATTTATATACCAATGTTCACACAGAAAAATGCAGCTTCAGGTGCTTAACCTTAACACTAAAAACCCAGAAAATACTGCCAAAGTTTAACACCAATGACGTCAATCTCGGGTGACTTCGCTCACTGTGTCAAACGGACGTTAAATTAGGGCGAGTCGCGTGGCACGTGGATGCCAGTCTTTTTCTTTTGGACACCTGCGGCCAGACAGTCGTGAAAGGATTAGCCTTTCGCCTCCGTCACGCGGGACAAGGGATGACACAGATTGCTGACTGAAGTCGGCGTGTGCAAATTTGTGCGTGGAAAAATTGCGACAAAGCTACCTAAAGACGGCTTAGAGCCACCATGCTAACAGAAGGACAAGTTCAGACTCCCTGAAGCACCTGCGTAGCCAAAATAGATCATGTCACTACCGATGTCGCCACTGATGCTCATTGGTCTGCTCCGAAGGAATGAATGGGTTCAACATGGATAACTGTGGAAATTTCACAGCAAATTCCAGACAATCTCGCTACCAAAGAACATGGATGAGGAACAAAATTATGGATTTGACGCTAAAACAGATTTCCCATTTTTTTGCTTCCTAGTAGCCATGGTGCTTAAAGCTCCATGAGGTCTGTTCTGAAAGAATGAATGGGTTAAGTGTTGCATGTATGATAGTAATGAATGCACAAATTCTTGGCACCCGCCTATTCCCTCAACAGGGCGTAGCTACACGAACATGTAAACTGTCTGAGTTTTTCAGACACGGCCGCGGGGCAAAGGGAATTACACTGTCACGCGGAGGATATGGAGCTGCCGAGATATCCCTCCTGCCACATATTTGAAACGCGTCCAGGTGGAAATTTGTATGCTAGGTGAGCTGCGGAGAAAGTTAGCGCGTCGCAAAAAGGCCTGCTCGTAATACAAATAGTCTGTTCGGTGGAAATTGCTTCTAATAGGCCGCTCGGATTTTGCCGCGCTCGTGTAACGGCACGCTCTGGGCGCCCTGTAAGGGAGAGACGGCACGGCGTTAATGACACTTCAACGCGCAGCGGCTTTCATCTCAAATTCGCACGCCGGAGCCAAGTTTCCTAATCACATAAAATTGTTTTCTGATTACGAGGGAATCCATAACAAGCTAAATACTACTGAAGCGCAAACTGGAATTTCAGTAGAATTTGGGCGAATTCCAAATTTCCAACGTAAACAGTATGACGTATTTAGCGCAGTTTAGAACGCCATCTGCTAAACATCTTTTGTTACCAAGGAAATTGAACAGCCGACAGCGAATTAACCAATGCATTTCGTGGCACGTGGGAACCTGAGCAAGTTCTAGTGTTTTGAGCGTTACATAGTATTTCGAACTGGTTTAAAAAGAGCTGTTTCATATCAGGGCCTCATGCAACATGAGTACAATCACATCCTTTTCAGTTTAATCTAATACATTAATTTAAACAAAGTTAAGTGTGGAAATTTCACAGCAAATTCCAAAGTAGATATGAGCAGTTTTCCCACATTTACAGCCGTTCCATGGCCGGGAAACAGCCTACAACGTGGTGTTCTGACATCATGAGCTGGACCAAAGTTCTTTGAGGAGATTCTTTATAAAGAAACGAATTTTTATCCTGGGTTTACCAAAGATGGAGGACATTTTTAGGCTTTCCTCTGCATATATCTGTTAGGGCTGGGTTCAAAAAAAAAATACGATATTGATTCAAAAATTCGTGGATCGATCTTTTCCTGCGGCTATACACTACTTCTCGCGACCACGCAAGGAGAGCTATAAAAACGTGAGACCGGTGAAACCGAAAGCAAATAGAGCCGTGGCTGAAGCTGCTCCGCTCAAATCACCGTCTGGCCTAAAGGCCGATGTTTGGCAACACTTCGGTTTTAAAATAAATCGATATCGAATCGAATCGAGAATTGAATCGGATCATGACCTTGTGAATCGGAATCGAATCAATTCAGGAAATCAGCAACGATACCCAGCCCTAATATCTGTAAGCAACAGAGCCTACACCCAATAGCAGGACAAACAGGTGAGGAATGCACTGGCATAAGAGTTCACTGCAAGATGAAAAACCTCAAGGAAGCAAGTCCAGATTAAAAATGGCTAAAAAGCAGATAAAATGCTGGACAGATGGGCTATCGGGAAAGACGATGCAGAATCAGAGTGATGGAATAAGAAAAGTATGGAAGAAAGGAACATCTCAAGGCACACCACCTCATCTGTGAAGCACGGTGACACGGTTGTGAACGCCTGCCAGGGGAACTGACTCGCGCCTCTTTATTGATGATGTGAGGTCTGACAGCAGCAGAAAGACGGAGTTTGAAGAGAACAGAAGCGGCCGAACCCCTTTCGTTCCAACCATATTCCTCAAAACTCAGGGATGCCTTCTGAGGATGATCCAAAGCGTGTTGCCTTTTTTTAAAAGGCTGTGTTGGTGATGTGATCTGGGGTCACTGGGATTTGCAACTCTTTCAACCTCAGACAGCCAGACGCAGGTGAATAGTTAGGATACTTTGGGATTTTTCAAAGCTACACAGTAGACCGATCTTGACTGATCTAATCGCACTTCAGGTCATGCTTTTCACTTATTGAAGACAGCAGTTAAAATATGTTCTAGCTGTAGGGAACATACCTGGGGTTACGTCATGTCTCCTGGTTACAGAAGCCTCTGCAGAGCATTTGAAACCTCAAGTCCAAGACTCCATTATATATTTACGGGATATACTCTGCTTTTCTACACAACTTTCTCCAAGAGAAAACAGTCATACGGGATGTTAAGCGAGGGTGTGTTGGAGGATTCCGCTCATTGAAACTAAACAGGCCGTGAGGTGGTCATCGCTGCCTCGTTTAACAACACTCAACCTTCTCCATGTGCATGAAAATGGAAACTCTCAGTGGATTTTAGCGACCCTTTAGTGGATATCATATTATATAAAGACACAGTATGTAGTAGAAGGCTAAACTTGACCGTAAGTCAGTGTACTCGGACCTGATTAGAATAAGAGCTGGAGCTCTTATAATAAGTTTTAAATTTAACAGGCAAAGAGCTTGATTATCATCAACGGTCAAGTGCATTGCAGTGGTCACCTACCTTTTCAAGCCCAAGATCCCTGACCACAGCCCTGGTGAAAGACAAGATCTCCTTATGGAAGCACGGAGAGAAGACGACAGCAAAAACTGAAAAAAAGAAGATAATTTTGTCAAATTGAGATGGTTATTTGTTTTTGTATTTTATTATTTGTAGCACCATGTCAAGTATAATAAGCCATATAAATAATAAACATTTGATATAAAGTATATTTTGTACATTAGTAGTTTTTTAACACATAATTTTACATTATTTTTGGTTTTTAGCAACCACTTGGGAGCCATACGAACTTGCACTCTTAAAAGAGGCGGAATTTCCATCACTTATACCTGCAGCGGGAACACTTCTCACTGGTCAATAAAAAGCATTTTGCTCATATCTGACTGGTCACTTTCACGTTACTGTGAAAATGTGGCAACCAGTCCAACAGAGAGGGAGGCGCTTGCTAAACTGAAAGTTAATCAGACGAAATTGAATACATTTTTTTTCTAACATGAACGTCGCAAAAATTTACCGGAATCAAGGGGTTGGTGACCCCCTGGCCTACTGCTTAGGATTTTTTAGGAATCCATTACAATCTTTAAATTGTGACAGACGGACAATATCTTACTAGCCGCTTTAAGACTCAGTCAGTAAAATATTTACGCCAGATTTATTTACCAAAATCTAAACTTTCCTTGCTCGCAATGTGTGTTGGTGCATAAAGACAAGGATCTAGTTCTGCTGATTAGTTCTCACTCAGCCACCCAGAGTGCCACTTTCTCCTTCCTCCCCCCCATTTCTCCCTTTTGAGCGCTACAACATTAAAGCTGAAAAGCGCTGGCCCTTAGCGCTGGAAACAGATCTTGGGAGGACAGGCGAGGAGGCGTGGAATGCTTCAGGCAAGTGGAGAGCATTAAAACTAAGTAATCTGCGCTGTCTGGTACATTAGCTCTGAATGAGGCCCATGGGAGTCTGGGGGCACATAGAGGATGCACTCTGCCCCCGAGGACACAAAAGGCCGACACGGTCAGCCACTCCCGCACCTAGCACCTTCCCACACCAACCCTTTCTTTTCCTTTTTTTCCCCCCTTTCCCCCGTTACTCAGGTTTTAAGCCAAAGGAAGGAGCAAACTGCTCAGAATCCAATTCCTGGATCTCAAGTTCTGCTTTGACTTTTTAATGTAGACTTTTTATCGTTTACAATTAAATTAGCTTATTTCTCAAAATATTTTAGTGTAAAACAGTATTTGCAGATAGCAAAAGTTCTGACCATATAGCACATGCTCTGGCAGGACATTTATCTCTATATGTAGTGACTCTTTATGTATAGAAATACATAGCTTTGCAACCACAAAATGTGAGACATAAACATTTCTGAGACAAGTAGTTTCAAGTAAAATTAAGCAGCAACCTAAATTTTTCAATTAAAATCAATGGGTCTAATGCACAACAATTTTAAAAGAAAAATTAGTTCTTAAAACCCACTTACGCAGAAGATTATGTTATTTACTAATGTTTTCTTGTTTACAATTTCTTCTAAAGTCAGAATCTACAACTACTGAAGAATTATGCAAATTTTATTGCACGCACGTTTATGCAAAACAGTAGCTTACTGGCTTCAGTTCTACTGAATATTAAAAGTTTTTACGTTTTAAAAACAAAATTGAGAAAAAGAAACGTGTGGCTCAATGTTAACATGATGACAATGTATAGTAACGTAGTTATAGGTTAAACATTGTAACGTAACGTGTAAAATAAATATAATTTAACATATAAAAATATATTAAACTATACTTGCAAAATGTATTATTTAATAAAGCATTGAATCCACCAAATTAAATAAATAAATAAATAAATAAATAAAAATCAAGTAAATCAGTAAAACTTCTGATATGTTCTGTATTTGTTTCTGACAAATATCTAGTTGACAACATTTTCCCCATTACTTCGATAGTAAAAGGACTGAAAAGGGCGTCCCACTCTGTTTAAGAGTTCCTTGAAGTAGTTGTCATCGCTATAAGAGCAATGTAATACGCCCTCATAATGGCTTGGCCCCTTTCTTCAAGTGGTGTCAGAGGAAGACAGTCTGTCACCCTCTCAGTAACCCCTTCAGTTCCTGTTCATGTCACTGGGTAAACACCACAAATAACACCGCCGCTGTGTAACGTGAGCGCTCTTCCACTTTTAGAATTCGTCTACTCCGCTCCGGGATGGCATCGCCCAGGGGGGATGTGTTTGGACTTGTTTTGATGACAGGAAAACTTTTTTCCTGCCCTTGCCCGGGTGTTCCAGAGAGGCAGCTCTTACTGTAGTTTCTACGAGACATGTCCCAAGTCACTTTCTGGGACACACATACCAAGAGGGAGGTTTTATTTAGCCCGAATCCAGCCTTCGCAGCCTTTACTAAAAATATGCAATTGATGCCGATTGGACATGTTTGGCGTGCGGCGTTGTCTGATTGACCGCATGAATTTTTAGGCCTTGTGGCGATTTCAGACTTTTATTTCGAGCAGTTTCAAATTAGGATCGAGGAATTTCATTTAAAAGGAGTATTGGACAATCCACAAACTTTTCAAACCATTTATCTCAAAAACATAGAAGGTTGTTCAAAAGTTTGTCCAGAAAGAAAAGCAATGCATCTGCTTGTTATAGCAAAAAAGCACGGCAAAGAAATTTCCAGAAAACATAATCAAGATTCAGTGCAAGTGTGACGTTCTTGAGGTGTGCTCATGCCAAAAACGTTCACTTCTTGGATGTACCCTGAATGTCTGAGCAAGGTACGCCATATTCACTTTTGCTAAATTCAAATGTAGCCCTGCTTTCTATGATTCATTGTAGATCAACATATCCGTCTGAGACGTGAATCGACTTTTGTTGTCTTTATGTGACTGACTGGCATTAGGTCCAGCTATACCCAGAGCTGCTCTATCCGTGCCTCCGTATCCAAAGCAGATGTCAGTAAACAGGCAGCACCAGTAAGCCTTCGCTCACGGCAGATACCAGATTACATGGCTGAATGCAGCAGGCTTTTTAGTAGGATAAATAGGTGCCTCCGGGGCTGCACCTGAATCTCCACACAACGTCTTACACAAACACAACTAGAGCTGTTGACAAGAGATGCTATTTAGGGGAAGTTCTTGGCCTACTAAACCTGTGTATACCATTTTTTTTTACCCCGTCATTTCAATTGACTAAATTCCTCTTTTAAAACAGTACAAAATAAACACTATGTTTACATCATCTTGTGTCGGCTGTGGTCCCTTTTAACTTCTTAAGAAAGTAGACTGCAGACTAAACAAGTTTGCACACTTTTTGGGCTCGTATACCGAACATATCTAGATAAGAAGAACTTATAAAAGAATCTTTGGCATTTATGTAAAAACCAGAGCTATTTTAGAGGAATTTTTAATTAGCAATAAGGGTTTAACCACAAGGGGTGGTATTGTGTCAGCCTTCTGGTTACAAAAGCCTTCCAAAAACCAGGTGTTAGAGTTGGTAGCAAATTAAATTCAATTGTGGTAGATGTAGTGGTACGTTTAAGGCGGTGAAAACAAAAGGCATTGGCCAATTTAGTTGATATATTTTGGATAAACGGATATGTTGCCTTGAAATTACTGGGCACGACATTACAGGCCTTCAAGCCACACTAACATCATTGAAACTATCAATAAAACACTGAAATAGAATCAACTGACAAATGCTGTAGTAACTCCTGCTATCCGGTCAATTCAGACCCTCTGGGATTTCGCGAGGTTGTGATCACAACTATTATTTGCATTAAACTGCAAATTCAGCTAATCCCTGCGAATTCATTACCACCGTGCAATGTTGACCAATTTCTCGCCAAACGTTGTGCATGCATCAGCAAACTCACTTCCTTGTTACGTGACGTTTGTTACGTCACTTCCTTGGCACATTTACCTTCAGAAATAACAATGATTAATGGTTAATAAAAATAATACTGGTTTTGTTCCCTTCATTTTAATTAATTGTTAAAGAATCGTTATAAAAGGGGACAAAAACCTTTGAGTTGCTGCTGCAACTTTATTGCAACAAAACACCTAAAAACACTGCAACTTTCATCACCTGGAGGATCCGTCTACTTATTTTCAGATGAGAGGTGAAAAAAACATTTTATAATGTACGTACAAACCATCATTCCAAATTCCTATAAGACAATAATGAGGTTTCACATTAATATGTGACCCTCCACGGCAAAACCAGTCGCTTGTCACAACGGAGGGTTCCGAGAAAAACGAGCGTTTATGTTGCGTGGGGTAAAATTTCTGATTTTTTGTTTTTAGTGTTTTGAAACAGTGGAAGGTCTATACTGTACTGCTGTGAATAAATTTGGCTGAAAAACTTACCCTTTCCATCCTAAAAACGTGACTTTCTTGAGGTGAGGAATTCAATTCCAGCAGAATGTTAAAAGTTTCTGTTTTGACCGCTCTACTTCAATATTTACGCTAAATCCACTGGTTGACTTCTAGCGTGAAGATATTTCTCCGGAATCCATCTTCGTCTCCCGAGTTCAGTTAACCTAACGCAGGTAGGCTATCCGTGTGGCTGTGAATGCACCGTAAATACAAACGTAGCCGCGACCGCACCAAGCGTCTGTGAGGCTACGGCGATAGTCAACTTCAAAGGCAGATTTCTCCGTTTCTCACTTGGCGTGACAGGAGAAACCCGACTCCTTTGAATGTTGATATCTCAGTCATATGTCGTCCCATTCAAACATACTTTTGCCGTGGAGGGTCACAAATGGTAGCTCTTCAAGCAATAAGTTACTTATGATGCCAAGTAGCTAACCTCCAAAGCTACTGTTTTAATATAGCGGCACTACACGCTACAGTGGAACTAACTACATCAAATCGTCGTCAAAGTTGCACGGCCTCATCACAAAGTCGAAACAGTTGAATTTAATTAAAGATTATTGCAGCGTTCAATTAAATCGCCACATGAAACGAAACCTGTCATACTGTTTCGCTTACTGAATAAAAATGCTCTCAATGTTTACATGGATAACAGGGAGTAAATGCGCTTCCACTTGAACGAAAGTCGAGTTTCCCTTCCACGACAGCTTGGGTAATACTATACATCCTGGCAATTGCCTGTTTAGCGGAAATATTTAGATGTTTTGATCGCTTGTAATTTGGGCCCCGTGGAAGCAATACAACGGCGATGAAAGCTGCCATTGTGCACTAAAGGACCTCCAGATTCCGTGGCCCCTAGGTGTTATTGTTTTAATCTAAGAAACTGATCAGACACGTTGTTCGTTCACACCTCGCATGGCAGCGGTTCAGGGTGGGCTGCTACGCCCTGGCCTCTTCTGAAGTTAGCTAGTGTATCGCTGTTGTCATTCTATCTTCCTCTTACGCATTCTTTTCTTTATAACTGGGACACATAACCCTTTTAATCCTATCCTGTAATTAAATCAGCCCAAACATGCCTTAAGAGAGCGTAAGATTGTGAAAATGTTTGGAACTAGACACCATGCATGTGCCAAGTCTTGGAGAGAGAGCCACTGTGACTTTTAAGTTTTATAGTCGTTACTCTTTTACTGTAATGCTGTAATCTATATTCTTTCTTATTGACTAATGCAATACTAATTACCCACACTTGCTTGGGGTGTTGGGCGTTTACCGTTCTCAGATGGCCCTGATTTCGGTCTGAAATGTGTAATATTTTTAATGTACTGAGATTACCTCCAGCGGTGGCTGCACTAGACATTGTCGTATTGATAATGGTCATATTAATCTCTGCAAAAACAATACTTTTTTTAAAACCATGGCTTAACCGTTCACCGTTGAGGGAGCCCACGTTGGAGCCTTATGGCCGACCCATTGTGAAGATGGTTTTGAATATTTCTCTATCAGACTCACTCAAATGACTGGAGACATTTCTATTGGGCGAGTGTTAAAACGGTTTTGGCACAAAGAGGGGGTTAAATCCTGTTTTCCCAGCTCCCCACACATTCATATGCACCCAGTGGGGAACGCTAAGAGTGGCGTGCATCCGGGCCTCGGGCTTCTTCTTTTTATTCCCTCCCTTGAAGCCACCGCGGTGATCCTTTTACTTTTTCTTTTTCAAGTTTCAATGATCATCGTCGAGAAGGGGAAAAGAACCTTTTTGGAGCTGAATGCAGCCCAATCAGATGGCTTTGTTTGCTCTGTGTCGCGGTGGCCTCCGGCTCTCGCAGGTTATCGTTTTCACATCCCAGGCCAGCGTAAACAGGCCCTTTTGTCTGGGCCATTTTGAGGAGGATTGAATGGCAGGCGGCTTTAGTGGTCCCAGCGTGAATCAGAGTCCTCGTACTTGTTTTCTTACTCTAATAGGTATTCCCTCTCCGTCCCCCGCGCCTCTCCTGGCGTTAAAGGAGAACATTGCCACAAAGGCCCTCTGACTCACAGGTGGCTCTTCAGCCTAACTTCCAGCACCACTTTTAATGCTGACGCTGATGAATGGATGCTGCTTGTTTACACAACACGGGGTGAGGTTTTTCAGGTTGTAAATTTGCTTAAGCGTGCTTAATTGAGTTGAATTACATAAACTGAGTACAGAATAAACTGGACACGGCCCAAATTTCAGAATACATCAACTTTGGAATTTGATAGAATTTGATATAAACTTATGTGACGCGATCTGCCGTAATGAGTCGGAAGTCGGCGTTCTATTTATTTAGATACGGACCGATTATGTTAACAAACATCAAAAATATCGATGTTTGTTATATGAAAGAAAAGGTCTTTAAAATTAATCTGGTCTCCAAAAAAGAAAATTTGCTATTTTTGTGATGTTTTTCAACATAATCGGCCCGTATCTAAATAAACAGAACGCCGACTTCCGACTCATTACGGCAGATCGGGTCACATATTTACGTTGCTTACTTTCCTCCTAAATGAACAAAGGGCAAAACTGTGCCTTCTTGTCACTTGGCTGGTACCATGAAAGGTACAGCAAGGCTTAGGAACAAAATTGGTGAGAAAATTAGGAACAAAACCCTTCAACCCCAAATGTTTAAATTTAGGCACCATTCTGGATCTGAAAGCAGAAATATATTGGAAAAATGTGCAAGATTTGCATATTAGAGAACAAGGACGTGACATTAGGAATGTTAAATTACAAATAACTACTCGTACTTCACATCTTTTTGGACTTAGGGAAAGTATTAGTTAAGGAACAACTTTTATTGTATTGCAGTCTGTCTGTTAGCGGCGCTAATGGGCTTAATTGCTTCATTTGCACTGAAGCTCACGCGTTGATTCATAAGCTAATCGATAACAAATGTCCTCTTTTTCCTTTGGCACATACTGAACTTTGGAGGATGAGGTGGCAATATCACAATTACTCATCCCACTCGACAATTCCAAAAAAGCCACGAGAGTTCCGTCAGGCGTCTGGCACGTCGTGTGTCATTTGTACGCTGTGACGCTAGTAGATGTCGGTGACACGTTTCGTCACCACCCAGGGATTTGGGGCAGGTAGGGAGTAAGTGAAGACTTGATTTTTCCTCCCTACTTTGAAGAGAGTAAGTAAGAGGCCGGATGGTAAAAAAAAAATGTGGAACTTACGCAATGGCTAATGGCTTGATGAAATCTTAACATGTGCATCTCATGGTAACACGTCTAAATCTGTGGTTCTTGGAAACGTTTACTCTGTTCTCGCTTCTAACCATCTGAGCTGGACAATCATGAACACTGAAGACCTGATACACGTGTGCAATGGACATGGCTTCAACCAAAAACCTGTTGAGGATTAGTTTGGCGGAGAAAATGTTCTAAATTATTATCGTTTTTATAACATTCTTGACACAAAGGCCAGACATTTTGGATAAACTCCGGTCCATGCATGTTAAATTTGAAGCTGATTGCAAAACGATGTGCTCTTTTTATGTATGACGTCTTAACCCAAGCGAGAAGTTTAAACACTTTGATTTAAAGAATTATTTATTGGCAATGTTGATCTATTGGGTTCATTTGCCATGAGTTACGGCCGGCGCCTGAACAGTCATCTTTTTCACCCTTCAAAGAATATTACTCGTCTTCCTTTTTGTCCATGTGCATTTGTGCTTACTGGTGACACACGACACACCGGAGGAAAATATGGAAAAACTCCATGTTTCTTTGAAAGGTCCATTTGACGTCGTAACCCAGGACAGATATGGCAACAATAAATTTGTCAAGCAACTTATTGGGGCATTGCTCAGAACTGATGTTTGACTGGAACTGAGGCCCATGTGTGTGTTGGAGTTGACTAATGACTGTTCTTCTGGGCACTGACAGATGGAGTCGGTCACAAACAAACAAAAACGGAAACGTTCTTGCTCGGCATGTGCTTGTAGATATCTCAGCGTAAGTTCCTGTGTCATCTTGACGCGTCAGGGTTTCGGGAGTGCAGCGCCATAGATTTTCAAAAGACGTCCTTGTTCTGGTCTTGTCTCGCAGCGCCAGACTTACACAGGGTGGGCTACCGGCGCTCCGTTTTATCCTCTCCAGATTGTTTTGTTTGTACAGGCTGTTTTCAGGGAAGGGAAGTGATGTGATTTTTTTGGGGAGCTCTGGGAGAAGTGGACGGTCGGCTTTGATGCTCTGTAAACAGAGGGCCGCTAGCACTCGCGCTGAACATTAGCCGTAACTGTGGGACTTCAAGCGAACAACTTGTTTTGTACACGCACTATGAAATAAACCCTCCATCATGCAAAAAGGGGAAGAGCGTGTGTCTTCTTATAGGGGCTGAATTGACATTTTTTCAACGGTGTTTTCAGAGTTTCAGACAGCTGCGTGGCCTTGCCAAACTGCATCAAGTAATTCAGCAGATGTCAGTGTCCTGTAGGGGAGCCTTTCTGCTGCGAGACCACATTGAAGCTAAGCGCAAAGGTGAGCCCTAAGCCAAGTCAGTCTTTCTCTGTAATTAAGATATTTTCCAAAAAGGTCTGTTGGCAGCCATTTTCCAATGAGGTCATTGTCCAATAACCAAATTCTTTCGCATGCGGAGCGCAACAGCCAATGGGGATTCGGGGAAACAATGCATTACTCAATCCAGTCAGTCGTGCCGATCGAGCCGCTACTTAGAAGTCTCCGCCGATTTCTCATTAAAAGGGATGCGTAATAATATTTGCTAGCGTTTGCCGAAGGGGGCCGTAATGAGGCTGACTGATTGTCCAAGTCAGATTTTGCTTTATAGTTTTGTCACATTTAAGAGATTGCTTTCTGGTGATTTATCCATTCCTAGCGACAAGGTAGATTCCCTGCAGGTACTCTGAGCTAAGGGGTTACAGTCAGGGCAGCAGACATGAGGCAATAACACGCTGCGATTCTTGGATTCGTTTAGGCACTTTACTCTGATGAGGCTTGCGTTTGGATCGGAGGTTTAAAAATAGCGACCAGAGGAACTAGCGCTTCCACGTTTGGTTTTTCCGTTAAACGCACGAGGTGCCTCACCAATATTTCACTCATTAACCATTATTTTTAGATTCCACGCGGCTGATATAAAGCCAGCGAGGAACGGAAAAGCGTTTGTGTTGGCGCTGTGACCTTGACACTCGGCGTCGGCTCGTATGACCTATCAAATAGCGCCTGCGCCTTCGCCTGCTTTAAAAGCACTTGCTGCTCACGCCCTTCACTCACGCCGGTTCTTTTTTCCACCCCACAGGACCAGAAACCTAATGACATATTGAACCGTCTGTGCTGAGGTCAAGCCCCGTGAATTTGCCCGGGACGGTGGAAAAAAGGAGGTGTGTGTGTGGAACACGGCTGGAGTCCTTTTTTCAGGCACTGCGGCAAGCTTTCAAACTGTTCAACAGCCATGTTATGTAAAGACGCTGAAGTCGGCATATTGCCTCACTCTGGTCGAGCTGGAGAATCTTTTTTTTTTTTTGAATACAGCAAAAACGCAGATCTGTGCTTTTTAAACTGGAATCATTCAGGAACTTGACAAGATTTATAATTTACACCCACTAACCCGGAACATGGATGGAAATCCGGTTCCCGTTCCAAAAGGTTACAGTGCTTCCGTATTTTAACAAGGAAGTCTATTTTAAATGAAATCTCTTCCAAAAGCCGAGGGAAATCTATTTTCCATGCAACCACAAAACTGTTGCTCTTTTGATGTTGCATTTTATGAGCAATTTCCACTTGTATGTTTGGCACTGCAGAGTAAAGATTAAGGTCCCATATTAAACCTTTTTTCAACAAGTTAACATAGGTCTATGAGCTCCACTAAACATGTCTCTGAAGAAGTTTGCTGAAAATACCTCTCAGATTAGGCATTTTCATCTGCTTTTTACCCCTCTATTTCAGTCCCTTTCAGAACACTCCAGAACGGGGGGTGTAGACAGCATGGCGAGTGTTGAGAGTCTTAGAAAAATCTGAATGGCTTGTTTAAGCACACGAGTTCTGACGTTCACAAATTTATACTGACACAATTGACCATTTTTGATCAAACTTACTGTACAGTGTGTGTAGAGGCCGTACAGACCCAAATGGACGTCCAATTTTTCCATAATATGGGACCTTTAATATTTAACATACAGTACTGTGCAAAAGTTTTAGGCAGATGTAAAAAAATGCTGTAAACAAAGAATGCTTTCAGAAATATAAACAATGATTATTTATCAATTTACAAAATGCAAAGTGAGCGAACAAAAGAAAAATCTAAATCAAATCAATATTTGGTGTTACTACCTTTTGCCTTCAAACCAGCATCAATTCTCATAGGTACACTTGCACAAAGTCAGGGATTTTGTAGGATTACAGTCATTATATTATTTTGTAGTCATTATATTATTTTGTAGTCATTATATTATTTTGTAGGATTATAGGATTATAGATCTGTGGTTAGTTCTCCAAGATGTGTGGAACAACCTACCAGCCGAGTTCCTTCAAAAGCTGTGTGCAAGTGTACCTAGAAGAATTGATGCTGTTTTGAAGGCAAAGGGTGGTCACACCAAATATTGATTTGATTTAGATTTCTCTTTTGTTCATTCACTGCATTTTGTTGACTGATAAAAAATAAATGATTAACACTTCCATTTTTGAAAGCATTCTTTGTTTACAGCATTTTTTCCACACCTGCCTAAAACTTTTGCACAGTACTGTACCTTTACATAAACTGCAGACTGTTCATCAAACATGCCTTGGAGTGTAGGTGCAAATTTTTCATTTCCATTGGAACTACTTGTTAGCGAGTCTCGTGTCTAATGAAGCCAAATTGTGTTTGCAGCACTTCGCTAAATATTTAAAAAGTTGCATTTTAGTGGCTTTTCCTTTCCTTTCCAAATATAGTTAGATGTATAAATGCCATAAATGCCTTTTCTCAACAAGCATGGAGGACAAGCAAGCCTCCCTTTTACCATGACAAGTGCCCTCTCCTAACTGGGTGAGAGAACATGCATTTTGCATGTGGATTGACAGGTCTGTGCTTTGTCCGGCTATCACATTCCTCTTTTGGAAGGACTTCAAAAGGGAAGTGATGGGAGAAGTTCCATTGTAACGCTGGCAAACCCGGAAAGCCCTCGGCTCTTGTGTTCCTCGGTTGCCAGTTATCACATGGGGAGACAGTGATGCAATCCTGCGGGGGGATTAGACCTTCCCCTGGCTGACTGGCCGGCTGGCTGGCACATGGCCATGGGCAGCCGAATCCAAGCAACCCAGTAACTTACAGCTCCAATCCCAGACACTACGCTGCAGGAATATGTTACAACACCTCATTCACCCTATTTACCCCCATTGGTAGTGTAGAGACTGTTCACCAGTTCAAATCCCGGTCCCGGTAAAGGGACCGCTGAGGTACTCATGAGCATGTCACCATCCCTGGGTGCTGCCCATGTCAGCTGCCCACTGCACTTACACAGATGGGTTAAATGCAGAGGTTACATTTCACTGTGGTGCAACAAATGCAATGCTGTGTTCACAATGACAAATAATTCCTCTTTGGTTCAGCAGATACTATTTCCATTTCCTAATTACAGGGACAGTCTCCCAGGAGCAGCGTGGGGTTAAGGGTCTTAGACCAGTCACTTAGACCACTGTGCCACCAGTCTTTCACCGAGTACCCAACCAAAGGGACGCCACCAAGTCTTACGTGACCTAAATTTCACACTCCTCATGAGACTGCTTTGAATATCGCATTTTTGTTTCATGGACCTGCCAGTCCTGGTGTCGTCATAAGGAGCTCCGGATAAACTACTTGAGATGAGGTTGGAGACAAATAAGCAGCTTCTATTGCACCAAATTGACCCCATTATTCCCCTTCTCTAGGAAGGTGCAAGGCGGTCAAGCAGCATGTATCGATTGCCCTTTCGACATCTGAAAGCGCGATATGTGAAGTTACTCCGAAGCCTTTGCAATTCTTTGTCTCTTTTTTTTCCCTGCTTGCAAAAGATGCTCCCGTCCCCTTTTGTCACTCAGGGCCACCGGTTTGTCGGCTTTAAGGGTTAGCTCTGCTTGGGTGTGGGGCAGCGGGCGAGCTGTGTGGGCATCCCGCCTGGCTTTTCCCACACGTCTCTGTCAGATGTAGCTGAACCTTGACCCCTGGGAGTCCTCACCGCGGCGGGATGAGACATCATTCAGGCTGGGCGTTTTCTATTCAGCGCCGCGGCTCCATTTAAAAAGCCGGGCTCACATTGTGGCCAGCCTGCCCATTGTCTAGCCAGCAGGCGAGGTCAGGAGACTGGCCGCTACAGGCCACGGCGAGACTTCCGAAAGCTCTTTCACATCTGACCTGACCCCCCATTCCACTGCTGAGTCATAGGGATCAAACGTTGGGAATCTGGGCTCTCTTCACTCCTCATTTACTCTTCAAATGGGGAAAGGCCCAATAGAATCAAGTGACAAATTATATTCCTGACGACAGAGTTTGTCTCCGCCATGTGTATGAGTGTGTTTTAAATGCAAATTTTCGCAGAGTGCCGCCAGTTGAGTTTCAAACTCCGGAACAGATAAACATCAAGAGTTCTCAGATGAATTTCACTTGCTGTTAAGAAACTTCGAGCATTAAGTGTGAATGCGAGTACATCTTGTTGAAGCATAAAATGAAATTGGTCCCAAATGAAAAGCATCCAAAAAAAGCATACTCTGCCAACAGTTCCAACAACAAATACACACAAGGCCTAATTGAACACACTGGACAGATTTAGCTTGACCAGATTTATTATAAACATCACTATTACTAATAATATTTTCTCACTGTTAGAAAAGGTTAATCACGTTTTTCTAACTACAACCATACATAAACAAATGGACATGTTGCCGCTAAACTGGCAATTCCGCTGTGAGTTAAAGAACATCTTACAGTTAATAATCGCAAAAATGTAGCACAACTGCAGCCAAAAGATTTATCTCGTTAAAACATGAAAAACTTGGATGCTTTTTGAGAAATTGGACCCAGCTTGGGTGAATTTATTTAGTAAGGAACTGTTTAGTAAAGACCTCTGATTGTTCTCCTGTTCTAATTCCCTGCTCTATCAACATTCATGTACTGGAACCTTGATGCCTCTGTTTTCAATTTAGTGAAATCTCTCTCCCCCATTTTCCTCCCTCCCCTCACTCCACCGCTTCCCTTGTCCGTTTTGTCATGCTTAAAATGTTGTCAAGAAGGGCACGCAAACAGAAATAACACATAGCATTGTTCTGAGCGAGCAAAAAAATTTGAAGTTGGGGGTCCCGGAACGGGGAGTACGTGCTGGAGGGAGGGATGGCGGGATGGAGGGGAAGCGAGGGGTGTGTGTGGGCCGCAGTGCAGTGCAATGCATGCTTTAAATCTTCTGTAGAGGGTCTCTTTGATTCGTGGCATGCTGTGTGAGCTGAAGCCCCCACCGCTGCGTCTCTGTCCCATGGATCACCTGCCAGAGCAAAAAAAAAAAAAAAAAAAAGTGGGGGGCCTGGCTTGGGATTTTGGAGAAGGTGGGGAGAGAGGGAGGGAGGGGAACGTTCCCTCCCCCGAAAGGCCTCCAGTCTCTGGGGCCCCACTGTGTGGCCTCCACCACCACCACCACCAGCTCCAAGATAGGTGCTTTCACATTGGTCCGTCACTGTGGCGGAACAGGCGAGCTGCCAACTCACTCAAACTCAGTTCTCACTCACTGGAACAGATGTTTTCTGTCAGAGCAGCCTTGGTGGATCTTAATAAATCGAGTTACTGTAAATCTGTAATAAGACCAGACAAACAAAGCGTCTCCCCCGCGCACATCCACAAGCCCACCAGCAGGTCACTTACTGCCGAGGGGTCGCGACCTGGTCATTGACCCTGCCAGTTATTTGCTAATTCAGTCTAAGTGGACTCGTGAAAAACTTCTCTTCTGCCGATCGCTGACCCATCTCATAGGTGTTGAAGTATTAGAGCCATCTGCGTGCATTGGAAATAAATTTGCCAAATTCATAAAAAACACGTCGTAAAGCAGGTTCCAGAGAAAGACCATCGCTGGACGGAGGATTCTCGTTTCTCTGTTTGCGCTCCTGGTTCTCCCAGAGTCTCTCCAGCTTGCTCATCTTTTCCTGGCAGGTTTGTGCTACCTGACACACTCCTAACATGTCATCCTCCTTTCACTTAGCCGTTCACATGGCGCGGCCTCAGCTGTGTTTATAGAGCCTGTGAAACCGGTGAGTTCGCTAAACAGCCGTTGGTAGAAGTTGGAGAGGGACTGAGAGAAAAATAAAGGTAAATGAAAACCTGATTGGTTGTTAAAATAAAGAAAGAGAGGTCGAGCCCCCGCTGGCCAAGTGGGAATATCTTCAGCACATCTTTTATATGCATTTAAAGTCTTCGCCTATATGGAAAGTACATTATGACAATCCTCAACCCTTAAGTGCTGTAGCATTGTTCTGAGAACTTGGAAGGACTACAAGTGTCCCTGCACCTCCTGGACTAGATTTATGGCGCTCAGGAGGATGGCTCAGATCTGGCACTGGTCAGTCGGCTTTGAGCGAAGCGTGAGCGGAGAGACGGCGCTCTTTGAACCATTTTTGGGCAGCTGCTATGCCTTCAGAGCAGCGCAGGACAGTAAATCTGGGGCCAGCGTGGCCGAGCCTAGCATAAAGTCTTCGCTCACTGCCCAGCGAGACTCTGGCAGAAGTCCAACGAGGCTTCGGGGCTTATTGATCTTGGCTGGGTTTGCACGCTCTCCTTGGGAGGACTTAGGGAACCTACCTGAGGACAGCAGCCCGAATTAGACCCACACTTCTTACTAACTAACACTGAGAATCAAGTTAGGATGTTTGTTCCTTTGGAACCTGAAGCTTTCAAGTACCTTGATGCTGCTCAAGCTGCTCAAGAGACAAATCTGAACCTTATTTCGAGCTTGAAGATGCTTTAAAGTTGGTAAAATAAATCTTTATAGGACAAGATGGTGACCTGAAGGAATTGCAGATCTGCCTTTATAGGTTTATTACTGGCCTCTACTTAATGTGTTCAATTTAGCAATGAATTAACTGCATTTTTAGCATTTATTTAAGTTATATTTACATCAAATCTTTTTAAGTTATAGTCAAGTGAAGGTATTATTTCAGAACAATTTTAGATTCACTTTAAATTCACAAATTTGTTACTGCTTAAACCGTCATTCAGCATGAACACTGAACACTGTGAACTGACCTCTGCACTTTACACATCACCGTCGTTGTGATGCACACGCTGCTTTACAGACAATCTCATTCATGTTGCACTGAAACTGTCTCCGAAAAGATGTTTAAGAGTAATGTTTATTTTTACAAACTGTACAGTACTGTCACTCCTATTTTACTTATTTTGTTAATGTTGACTTTGTGACTGATAAAATGAGATTTTTGGACACTATGAGCTCTACAGTGACGGATTTAAAGCCTGCCTATATAGGCCTATTGAAGTTTCTCTGCACTGTATATCATTTACAGTTATTTTTCATGATTGCAAAATGGGTCAAAAATGCATCACATAGCATCTTGTGCGTACAACGCAGTCCTGCATCGGTGAAGCTCCCGGTGAAGTCGGTAGTAATCTCACAGGCCGAGGTGTTGATGTCACATGCACACGGTTCACGTGCCACTAGTTCTCAGTTTCCAGGTGAAAGGTGCATTAACTCCAATCCCTTTGAAGCCCCTGAATACTTGTGCTGGGTGTTGCTCACGTCAGGTCAACCTCCTACTTTGTGGTATAACACAACCCCCCCTGCTCCCCCCGAGTTATGCGTGGCATGTTCAAAAATTCACATTCCTGCCAAGCATGTGAAAATAGGCTCTTTAGGCGAGGCCAGCGCGAACGAGACCGGCTCAGTTTCATGCTAAGTGCATCTGGTGTTATCGAGACACATTTTTTTTCCAGTGCATGCCATTTCACAGGTCACTGATATCTCGGGGAGGGCTGCTTGTCAGCTGGAGTAATTGGCTGTCTCTGATATTTGAGTATGCTCCCCCATTTTTATGCCCAAAGTGAGTCTCCACACCGCTGTCTACAGTAACGAGTGCAGAGTGCAGTCTGACCGCAGACAAGCACCACAAAACGACAGGCTTGTCCTTCTCCTCGGAGGCAGTAGCCCTCTCTGTAGACAATATATTAAAAGCACGAGACGAGCAGACGGATAGCTCAAAAAAACAAAACAAAACAATAGGTTACTTCTGCAAAAACGCAACGCAGCACGGATATAAAGATGTCTTTGAGCAACAATAAAAGTGGACTAAATTGCAGGGCTCTTTTTGCAAATGAATAAAATTTGCAGGGTTCTTTTGACAAATTAAGGCACAAAGCTACATCCAAGCTAATGTTTCAATAAAGCTCCACTACAAGCTAGAGAGAAAGAGTAGTTAGCTACTTTGAAGCTATTTCATCCAGTAATGCTTCATATTTGTGCTATATAATACTTTAAAATGTGAAACAGGATGTTAAAAACAATATAAAAATCGATATTTTTGTCAGATAACAGTAATGTTTTCGTTGCGTTTGGGAGATAAAGAGCGTTTTGATTATCTTAAGAACTTAAATGAGCCATAATTACGTAAACTTGTTGCCAAATCTGGTACTGCAGTCAAACTGAAAACACTGTAGCACGCTGTTTCCCCTCTGCCTCCTGCCCAGACTCGAGGTTGCCAGATAGACCGAATGAGGACTCAAATTTGGCAAATCTAGTGTCTAATGTTACGTTTGGTATTGCCATAATTAGTTAGCACTGTTACCACACTGTCTCAGCGTAACACGATGCTAACGTTAGCCATCACAAGGCAGTTTTTGTTAGAGACAAGTTTTGTCTAGAGCTGACACAAGTTAGCCAACCTCGGCTAAACCTTACCTGTCCAGGAGAAAATCAGCCACTTCGGCATCTGTCTTCAGTTTCCTCTCCGCTTCCAGCCGCCTCCATCTTTCAAACGCATCTCCTGTGCTGACCCTCGTTTTGTTTCTGCTTTGGTCTCGATGTTTATGAGAGTCGGAGCGAGGCCTTTTAGGGCAGACATTTGTAATTCAGAATGTTTGTAGCTGCAGCTCACTGCTAACTGGCAACCTGGATGCTGGAATGCTACTGACTTAGTGATTGGCCGATAGTGGTAGGTGGTGCTACAGGTCATAACACAAAATTAACACGAACACGATTTGTTATTAAATTAAATTTACATTTTAAATGCCAATATTCTGGCTGTAGCAATTTTGTCAGTGAGATCAGTATTTCACTTCAATTGACGTGATTCCTTAATCTCTGGTGACATTTTAGCTTCATTTTATGATTATTTGCCATAAATCTCTTACATATACAGTAGCTCCTTCCCTTTCCTTTAAGTTACGCTAAAAAGTGTCGGTTCTATCCATTTTGCCTTTCAGAGTCACACATTTAGATAAATATGACCACAGATTCTTGCTTAAGCCGTATTTGTACTTGGTCTTGTCAGAGGACCAGTCGATAAACTCTTATATTAAAATTCTTGTATTAAAACTCTTTGAAACCGACGCAGGCATTTTGCGTTGTTTATTAATTAGAGTTTAAATAACGCAGAAGCCCTTCAACTTACAGAAACCACACACATACCGTCCGAATCACAAGACCACCGGACATTATGTTCATCCCTCTGTATGTGAAATTAATTTGAAAAAGTTTAATAAAAAGGCATTAATTACGTCATTCGCAATGTAAACACGAGTTACACTAATATGGAACGCCATCATGCGCAAAAATGTAGTTCATTTAGGCCAAAATGAGTCCAGATCGGCTCAAAATTACCCCCAAATTAAGCGTTTCTTCATTTCTGAATGGATCAGAATCAGAATGGAACATTTTATAATGTTAGCAAGTAACCAATAAGGGAAAAACTTATAGAAAATGTATTATTTGTTATCAAGAAGAAGTGTTTCCGCCTGGCCATAGAAAGTCTCTGCAAAATAAAAACTCTGCAAGTGAATAAAACAGTGAGTTTGGTCTTTAGGAGTGTTCTGCCACTGTGGCTTGAGTTTAACATATGATGTGATGAGTAGTATAACTGCTTCCAGTGAAGCTATTTCCTCATTATGTATATGCCAGAGAGAAATACTGAATGAACATGTTTAATGTTGCTTAGGTTTTGCATGTTCCACTTATTTGTCATGTGGTGTAAACGTGCATTGGTCCGGTCTCGGCACCCTCAGAGTTTTCGACTTTTCTCGGTATCGACACATTCTGATCTTGGTCAGAAAGTATGAGTTCAAGACTGCCATGTGGTGGTTTTCATGTCACAGACTGATTCTAATATTTGCAGATATTCAGTTTCAATGGTGTTGTTCCCAGTCTGGCCATCCAAGCCTTCATAACACCTTGGCATTATTTAAACATGGCGTAACCTGAACCTGTTTATGCTCATTTATCTCTGACTGGTGCTACAGAGTGAACTCGTGACTGTGTGCCTGGGCAGGTAAGCAGTGTTTTTTGCGGACTCCGAACAAGTATGGAATTTCACTATTACACCACTCGTATCTTGTGACTTGAACCTTTTACAGTAAGACTTTCCACGAAGCATTTGTTTTGGCCCGCGACTGAGGATTTAGTGTTTAAAATACTGCAATGGGATCTACACAATTGACATTCACGTGTGATCGAGAGCAGTAGGTCTAGTAGGATTTACTGTAGCTCTCCGGGGCCAGATGGCTCCATGGGAATCATAGTGTGGTTGCTGGACACTAGCCCACTGGTGTAGACTTGCTCCATTCAAACTCCATACCAGATTCAGCTCGTTCCAGACAACCAGGTGTACTATAGTATTTACATGTCTTGTAAAACATATTTTAGACTTTTTTAAAAATGTATGAACGAGGCCCATTCTCATTAATATTATCTTTAGGCAATGCATGGCAAATGACATAACTAGTCAACGTGTGGGTAGAATAATATTATGTAACTGTAGAATTAAGGAAAATTAATGTTTTGCACAAACATACAAAACTGGGCAATTAATCAAAAATGAACAAACCTTGTCTGTGAACTATGAGGGCACAAAAACTTAAAACCCCATACACAACATAGTTGCTCATTAATCGTAATCGAGATAAAATGTTCAATTAATTGATACTGATTTGAGGTCAGAGCACCCAGACCTACAAACAAACATGCACTAAAATTTGAAGAATATTGTCAGAATATTCATGAAAACCTGTATCAAAGAATTTCAAAAATAAATTTCTTCTTATGAATGGTTGAACGTGGCCCAGTGATTTCTTCATTGGTTAACCCAAATCGCATACTTGCACTGACATGATTCTGCTGGTGGATGACTTTTCGTCTTAATCAAAGCTTGTCACCAAGTTCTTGCGTTTCCTGATGATGTCAGCAACATTGGCCGAGTATTTAGAAAGTCTGGAGCAAGCCAGGCGAGCGCGGCTGATCCTGTCAAGACTGAATTTTATCCCATTGACCCCCGCTGATCTCGCTGGCCCTTCTTCGTAAACCATCAGATGTAATAGTAATCTCTGCAGGCCAGCGAGCAGCTGGACACACTCAGCACCCTCTGCTGTCAGTGGCATTGAGTGGGTCCGTCTTTAAGAGACGATGCACAGCAAATTAGCATTCTGTTGCATCAGCTGGTCTTGGAACAAAAAGTTGCATCGATGCAGATTTCCCCCGTGTTTGAGACTGGGAACTGCGACCTTTTTCTAACACTCATATGATGGAGGTGTGAGAGGCTGACGGAAGAGGCAACTGGTAGAGGTGACAGATTAAAAAATATCAAACTTGGCAAATTAAGAAGCGCTTAAAAACTGTTTAAACTGTTAAAACTGTTTGGATGATGTCACAGTGTTGCTTACTACAGGAGATGCAGGAAGATTTAGTAGATCACTTCTCCTTATGTAATTTTGCCCAATAAGTTCTATAATAAACTATTGTGTGAAAACAAAAATGAAAAGACATAATATAATTGTAAAGTAACTGCATGCGTTTGATGCCTTAGATACTGTGGATCAAACCTGCGTTTTTAGCCCTTGCTTGAGTTGAGTTCATTTAACGGATTCTTATAAAGTTGTAGCTTAATCCTAAGCTGCCATATTCAGTCCCTCCAGGCTTTCATGGGCCTTTTTTGAGGTTGTTGCAACCTAAAATGCCTGATTTCGCGGCAGCTTTTCTAAAAAACAATGAAAGTTGTCAATAATGTTTCCTTAACAATTAATTAAAATGAAGGGAACAAAACCAATACTATTTTTATTAACTATTAATCATTTAGTTATTTTTGAAGGTAAATCTGAGGTGTTTTTATCACACATTGCGTTTTCTAAGCGAAACAAGGGGGTGAGTTCACTGACGTATGGCTCAACGTTTTGCGGGAAACTATTAATTGGTCAAAAATTGCAGAAAAGTTGCGGTAATTGGTCAAAATTGCACAGTGATCATGAATTCGCAGGCTTTGACTGAATTTTTGTTAACAGTTGCGATTGCGGTCTGCTTATTTTACATTAAACTTACAAAATAAAATGAAAATAACCGCCGGAACTGTAAGGAAAACCTATTGTTTTAGGCCTTGCTTGTGTTTAGTTATGTATGGATCACATTTACTACTGTTTTGTATCTCCTTGCCTCAGCTACTATAAATCCCTGGAGAGGGGCCAGGGTTACGCCGTAGCCAGAGTAACTTTTCAAGGTGGCAGCATTTTTCACAGACGTAAGCCGCTTTCTCTCCTCAGCTAGACCATGCGTTGGTCCCAGTGACCTAGAGGAGACTAGACTGGATGACCTAGTGGTCATCCCAGAAGGCCATCTGCCGCCGTCCGGCGAGGCTTACCGTGGCGGCGGGCTCACGCAAACACGAGAGTGCTGAGGAATTAAAAGGGAAAGAGGGTGTGTCTTTCTTCGAGGCTCCACTTCTTTTAAAATGGGCCAGAGATTGTAATATAAATCATTCAACAAGGTTTAAAACCACGTCTTAAACTCCACGGCCATCACTCGTTCGGCAAAAAGGTCCATCGTCGATAACGTCTTTGTGAGATTTGCCAGCAAAAGAAATATACATTTTGCCGTGTTTATACGAAGCTGAGGGAAGCCAAAGCAGACAGCAAGATTTCCGTGCAAGCCCGGTATCTTCCAGAAGAGGGCCTGATGTCGTCTCACTAAGCCAGACATGGCAGGAAGGCGGGCGGCCTGGCTCAGCGCAGGTCTGGGGCAGCTCCTGTTACCGAGACGGATTTGTTAACACTGTTTGGGTCGGCCAGGCCCCAGGGCTAACGCCCGTTGAAGTGACTTAATCTGTCATTAAACTCCTGTTACACTACGATCGAGACGCAGCTCAATGCCCCCTAAAGACTCTCCAGGAGGAAAGACGAGACGCAGTCTTCCGACTCGCTGGAGTGGGCCCTCGTCAAAGAGGCAGACGCTAATAAATCCCAGCGTGGCACAGATAGGTGGCTGCGCTGAACTAGAAAAGACCGAGCAACAGCGTTTATATAGCACACGCATTTAGCATCGCTATATATACGTAATGCGCGCCGATTTGGCATGCCGTGGTACGTGCGGCCGGTATTCGTGGTTGTTCTTTATAAATAGCCCTTGAGAGAGATAAATCACTTTGTTGCTATCCTTTTTTCCAGCAAGTCAAATTTTGGTTGAGTGAAAACAATTAGCCATTAGCGTTGCATGAATAAATAAGGATTAAAATCATTGATCCAGATCCAGACCACTTTCAGTGTTGTATTATACGTACTTATCGCTATTTATTTTCGTTAAATTATTAAACGTGATCCAAGTGCTGTTGTTTGTGCCTGAATTCTTATCTTCTGAAAACTCGGGAGGAACATTCTTTTCCGTGATAGCTAATTTGGTTGAAGACATCCGATGCTATCCATCTGTTTGTTCTAAAGAGAGTGAGCGACAGGTCTGATGAACATCTACCACACTGTGTCACACTGGTGGTTCTGCCTTATCTTACATGAAACCAGATAAAACTGGCCCCATCCGAAATAAACCATTAGACCCTGTTTTGGCTTGTTATAAATGACCTGTATCTGATAAGTGGTCTGTTCAACGCAGCTAGCCTGTCAAACAAATTCATAATTGTTTTATTGTCGCTAGCTAACTGTAAAGTGAGGGGAAGATGACAGATTATTATTGTTGGCAAGCCATAATGACTCCTGCTCTTTCGTTGGATCGATGGATCAACACAGCCTCCACGTTTTAAAAGTTTTCTGCCTCACAGATGGTTTTGGTTTATTCGTAGTGTAATGAAGTGCTGACATATAAAAGTAAATCACGTTTCAAATACTGGACTAACAGACGATTCTCAAAATGTTACTCATGACTACAGCAGTGCCAAGCAATTGTGAACAGTCTTGAAAATAGATATTTTACATCCCTATTACGACAACAAAAGAATTTCCAAACCTCATTTGATCATTATGTCGTTTTTAAAAGTGAAGATTAACTAGGACCGAACGCACAGCCTAGCGCCGCTACTTTTTCCACTCCCCACTTGGTGCCGTCCTCTGTCATTTCCATTTCGCTTCAAAGATTTATCATATGGCCGTCGGACTTGGAATAAATTGTCGTAGAGCTTACGTTCTGGCTGATGTTATTATTCGACCGAGCGGTCTTAAAGGTACGTGCCATTTATCAATTCACAGCTGCGACTGAATCAGCGTCTCCTTTTTCCTCCCCTTGCAGATAAAGAAGTACTTTGAATTGGAGCCACTGGCAAGAGGGAAGAAATGGATCCTTGAGGGCAGCACAATAAACAACATGGAGGCGGTGAGGGAGAGCTTCAGTCAGCTCATCGGCCTTTTGGAAGAGACGGAGATGCAACCTGGCAGGATATGATTCAGATGAACTTCAAAGCCCAAACCCTCCCATGAAAACGATTGTCCGGCCAGACGAAACGCACAATTTTGATGTGTGTAGGGGGAAAACTGTTTGGCAACAAGAATTGTGGGAGTTGTTTGTTTTTCGCCTCTTTCGCAAAAGGTTGTTTTATATCCCGGAGGAGGAGAGACAGACGTCACTTCTAAACATCGGGCCACGTGTGGAGGGAGAGAGTCGTGAACTTTGGGCCAGGTGTCAGCTTGTAGTGTTTTTAACTGAACAAAATTGTGCCACTGTCATTTTTGTTTTGTCTGCAATTAACAGGGTGAAACAAAGGTCACATTTAAACAACTTCAGCGCTTGTATCTTAAAGTAGCGGCACTTTAGCTACTTATTAACGTCAAACGATTTCTTTGTGAATGTAAAAGAAAATGTTTTTTGAGTGTTGATAAAGAAATATTTATGTGTAAAGGATTATTATGAAGTAGCTAAAGATTTTACATTTTTGAAGCTTGGTCATGATTTACTATGATGTATTATGCAACAAAGTCAGCAACTCATTTACACAATTTTCTCAATATAAGAAAATCTATAAGCATATACGCATTGGTGTAATATACTTTGTTTTCTTAGTCAGCTGCATAGAAGTCAAAGGGTTTACTCTGCTAATTTTGTTGTTCCAAAAGACGCCACACCCCTTTACTAGGGAAGGCCTGGGCTGTTTCAGGTTTTTGGGCCCGGGTACAAACTCTATCAATCAGTGGCCACAACAGCTGCATTGGACAAGTCCCTGTCCACTCCTCTAATGCCTTCCAACTGTCTATGGAAACCCCTCGCTGTCTGCCACCTCGTTCGTTGGCCCGGCGCCCTCCTCGCCCCTTAGCCCCTGCCCCTGTGCCCCCCACAAGCTTCCCGCCGGTATTATCCAAATTCCTCGCTGCAAATTTAGATTCCTGACTCCGAACTGTTCCGATGTGGGATATTTTATGTCTCACAGGTGTCTCGCAAGGCCTCTTTATATCCGCTCGTGTCGGGGCTGCTCGGGCCTGCACGTCTTCATTTGAGTGCCGGCGTGCCGAGATATTAATAGCAATAAAGAGGTCCGCAATTCATGTTATTGGTTCAAATCGGTCAATAAACCATTTGTAATCAGTTAATTGATTATTGATCGCATCTGCGATTAAAAATATGCTGTTCTTAAACAACACTACGCCTCTTTTCTCTTGCTATTGAGTCAAAGAAAGAGGAATGAGAATCTGAAAGGGTTGCAGAAACATAAAATCGACAGATATCTAACATTAAAATGTTTTGTGTGCCAAAAGGGGCAGTTTTTTAAAAAGTGTGAAGATAAAAATATGCATCTTTGAAGTAAGTTGATCCTCTCTTCTACGCATGCATGCATGGTGCTCAATTAGGTGGAAAGCATCCATAAGCTTTGATTTACTGGATGATAATTCACACGTGAAAGGCGTTAAAAAGCACACGTTGAAGTTGACGTTTCGGCCCCAGGTGCCTGTTTTCGCGCTCGGACCTCTGTTTGTGCCAACGCTCTCCGATCTAATCTCAGTCTCAAACCCAAATTAGCCAACTTATCGTAGATCGGAACGGGGGAAAGCGAAATAGCAGCGACAGGGCTGGCGATCTGTGCCGCCCGTGGTGTTTATTATGATTTTTTTTTTCTCCTTTTCCTCTCTTTCAAATTACCCGTGTTGCTTTAATACAATGTGTGTCACGCAGGTTGCCCTGGAGACTCTTTGATCCGGTTTTCCACCCTCCCTCCGTCTGAAGCTGACGCGTCTCTCCAGTCTGCTGCGCTCTTGTCTGGCTGCTGTCTGAGAAAGACCTGTGCCCTCTCGCTCTCTCTCCCTCCCTCTCTCTCGCTCTGCTTCCCTTTGGTCACGCCAGAGGAGCCCACCCTCAAAGCGCCAAAGAGGCAGTGCATCGAACCTGCCAGAGAGAACAGACGGGCTTCCGTCTCTGCCCCGGTGGGGCACACTGTGGCCTGCAAACAGGATCCAGAGGCCCCGAGACCACCATCTCAGCCCTCGCTAGACCCCCGAATCCCACCCCAAGCCTTTACTTTTGCACACTTGGTAACGTGAAACAAAAGCCGGGAGGTATGTAAACATTGCATAACGGCACACATGCGGTGGGGAAGAAGGCATCAGGATCTAAACTAGAACAGACATTGGGCCTCATTCGCCGACCGTTCTTAAAAACAAGACAGTTTTCGAAAAAATAATATCTGACATTGCCCAGTGTTTTCTAATTTAAGATTTGATCCCAGGTAAGAACAGAAACTTAAAACTGTTGAGCGCTTTGAATATAAACTTTATCGCATGAACGTTTGTGCCGAGCATTAGTATATTGGGTTTTCACCAATACTGCAGTCGAATAAGATCCATTAAAGCGTCTCTTTATAACTGGATTATTAGTTTTTGATGCGGCAAGATCAGTTCAATGATTTTATGTTAATCTGGTGTCACTGTTCCAAATAATTGTCATTTTTGATTGTTGAATTACTTGAAAACGAAACTCATAAGGACATAAAAGCTGCTGCAAAGGCATGAAACGTCTTTGAAAAGTCGTAATATTTTGGTATAAAATATGCATTCACTAAAATCCATCTACACAAGCACACAAAAAATTTAAATCCTGAAGAAAACATTTCATAAAACAGCCGACATGAATTCATTCCAGTGAAAGTACTGCTTTAAAGGCTGTACACCGTCTTTTCAAGGGCGAAATGAGCAGCCCGCTGTGTCAAGCAATGCCCGTATTTGCATGCAATTTTATCGCTTGGCACAGATTAACACCAGCTTTGTCTAGACAGACTTTATTTTTAGAAATTATTTTGCATTTAGCCACTTTGCATGTGAATTCAGCAGCAGGAGCAGCCCTCTCTCTCTCTTTCTCTCATTAGGAGCTGTGGAAATAAGGGAAAGGGATTTGTCTTTGATGACCACTTAAAAGGTAGAGGTCTTTTCCCAGTTGTGTTTACCTAAAGGTCCTCCCTATTTGTGGCTATCTGCAATGGTAATGTACGACTCTTCGGGGAATCTTTCTTCGTTTACAAGAAAAACAAAAGTGCCCCCTTAAAAAAAAAAAAAAAAAAAAGGCCCAATGTTTTGCTCTCCATCCTTCAATCGCTTGGTGTAATCCCCAGCTTTCACAACCTGTTGATGGGACTCACTCGGGGTGGAAAAGCAACAGATGTTTCCTTGACATCCATCTGGTCCTTGTGATCCACTGCGCTCAGTGCTAGCAAGTGCAGGGCCCGTGCTTTTCTTTTTGTTGTTTTACACTTTCTCGCTGCTTGTCAGGGGGCCAACCTCCTACGATGCTCGGCCTTTTCTTAGACTCCCACCCTCTGCAGAGATACAGTGAGTGTCTTCCAAATCCCAATCCAAACAAACACTCCAGCCATTCTCACCCGGAGCCGATCCTGACAAGGCGTCTCGAAACAAAAGCCAGTCAGCGAACTCCGTTTGCGCTTCCTTATTTTTCTTCTCGTTGTGGTGGTGGTGGTGGAGGGGAAATTTACACACCGCTGGGGTTCATTTCAACCCACTTTTGTATGCATGCCAAGGCACCCCAGCTTGGTCACGAACCCCCACCGCCAGCCTAAAGGTAAAACAAACAACATTTGTGAGGCTGTGAGATACCAGCTGCGGTGGGGGGCAATGATCGGCGGAAAATAAACATTAAAGTGTAGGTGACGTCACGATGACAATAGGAACGTCAACATTCTAAAGCGTACAGGTCACATTTGTTTCCGAGACTCTTATATTTTGATATTTTCTTTTACACTTTTAAGTCTTAGTACATTTAGTACATCATTCGAGGTTAAATGTACAATTAAAAAGACTTTATCTTGAAAATAGGAACTTTCTCAATTTTACATCGTTTATTTTATGTCTAGAAAATGTACAGCTGTAAATGACGACCTCTAAATACATTGGTACTATTAATCAATATTAATCAATAAGCCCAATTAATAACAGTTCATTTGCTCAATTTTTCTTAAATCAATCAATAGATGCATTAACTGAAAGGAAATCTACTTTTTTGACCAAAAACAAGAAAAGAATATATAAGATAAAGAGTGTAACTTAAGTGTATGTTTGCTTTGCCGCTGCCTTGTAGGTCTGTTTCTCCCCAGCCCTCCTCTTCCCGTCTCTGTTGCCTCCCGACGTTTGACACGATGATGATGGAGGAGGTCATCCCAGGTGGCCTGCTCATCAAAACACAAGAGATCTGACTTCTTATTTCAAGCAAACATCACTCACTCCCTTTGTTTTCCCAAGGAAAAGCCGTGGGCTTCTGCGTCACCTCCCGAAAAAACTGGACCTCACCTCCTGTGGCCAGAGTGGCCCATCAGTCAGGAGGGCATGAGGTCTGTTGAAAAAGGCTTTCCAGTAGCGGCCATTACACTCTTTGTACTTCCCTCAGGCGTGGTAAAGAAAACTCACGGCAGCAAACTAAACTGACTCTAAGCTGATTTACAGACAGACGTTTAGGACCGAACGCTCATCACATGATTTGGGTTTTTACATCATGTAAAGCGTCTCGCAAGATATTTACTACAGTGGTTTTAAGAAACGCTGAAATAAATCTGGCATTCTATGATGATGTTGGGAAACTCGTGAATAATGTATGTGTGTAGAGATTTTTACACATTTGTGAGAACCTGATGACCTTATGACCCCTGAAAGATAAGAAAACTTGTTTTATGAGAATGCTTTTGTATGTGGGGCAGTTGTACTTGGACCGGTTTTTGAAGGTCTCGGTCTTGTCTCGGACTCAGTCGCATTTGGACTCGGACTCGGAACTCAGGATCTTTTGCAGAACCCACACACATACCGTCTGAATCACGAGACTTTGAATTTACTGGCCATTATATTCATGTGAAATTATTTCTGAGTGATTCCGTGCACAAAAACACTTGTGACTATGGAATGCCATCATGCGCAAAAATGTAGTTCTCTTCCAGAAAGCCAAAATTACGCTAAACTTTAGCATTTCTTCATTTTCAATTGATTGGACTTTTTTTTTTCATTTTATAATGTAAGAGATTAATCAATAGGGAAAAATAAATCTAGAAAAATGTATTATTTGTTATCAAATAATTTTATTCTGTATCCAATGAATTAATTAATGAATTGCATTATTTTTAAGATATGATGTTTTAATGATATGACGGTAAAAGCATGACTAATAAAACTTAGTAGAAGATAAAATTATGAGCACATTTTACACATGAAGCTCAGTGTTTACACATGCTGACACATAGACAAACTGAGTCACAGACCTTTAATGCCCAGCTCCACGCTGCTTTTGACTCTTTAGGTCTTAAACTGTGAGTAATTTGAAATTTTGTAATATTGTCCAATTAGTGGAAGTACAATATAGACTTAAGTGTAGTGGACAGCGCCATGGTTCTGAAACTGAGCACTGTTACAGTACATGTTACCCAATGATTTGCAAATTTGTATTTAGGGCATCATTAGTAAGAGTCAAATAAGCACTGTTTAAAGTCTATTTATTAATAGTTTTATCTGTTCATATTTTTTTTCCAAGCCGGTATGAGCAACACTGGTATAGTGCAAGTAAGGAAGTGTAAACTCTGCCACTCGTTGACATGTTTGGAATTTTGTTAGACATCTATATAAGGGGAAATGTGATTGAAGAATGCATGTTGCATTAAACATCTCATCAAAAATCATAATACAATAATCAAACTTATTTAGGCTACTACTGCATGATGTTCTCTACATTAGATGGTAAATCTTATATTTATATTATACTAAAACTGACTGTTTAACTTAACTATTTAAGCTTAAATGTCTAACTTGAAGCTTTAAGCTAAAACTGCAGCTACATCGTTTAAAATGATCCATAAGGATCAAACCCATTTTACGAAAAGTCTTCAGACCGAGTTCTGACCTACAGACAACAAAGCCCGAAATGTGGACTCTGCTACGAGACACTTAATTAATCAGACGTTGTAGTGGTGTAAATATTTGATTACCCTCCTAAAATTGTCTGTTTGAGGTCCTCTAGGGCCTGGGGATTATTTAATTCCGTCCAAACAGTTTACACCGGAAAGCGGCCTCACTTATGACACTGTGTGGGGAGCTTGCTGCTTGTGAACACAAATCTAACACATGGCAAGAAAAAGGGAAAGAAGCAACTTTTTCATCGTCACTGTCGCATAAACACAAAATCTCTGTGGACAGAAAACACCTGCGACTCACAAACGCGCTCGCCTTGGCCTATCAGTTCGAACTGGTGCAAATCGTGCAAGCGATGGAGGTTTATTTGGCTTGTGACAAACGTGAACGGACTTAAACCAGATTGGAAATATTAGTCAGCCAGACATCAGACAAACGAAGTGACAACAATCTTCAATTTAAATATAGATCAAATCCGGGGGTGATGAAGGTTTCAGATTTGAGAGGAGAACTGCAGACTAACGAAAGCATTAAATAGGAATTTACTACAATACATTTTGAAGCGAGAATAATATTGAATGTCCTCAGTGTGTTATAAACCGGCATTAAGGACAGTGTAAGTGTTACAGCTACTCCTGTGATAAGGGGGTCAACAGTTCAAATCTCGGATGAGCTCAACTATTGTCCTCAAGCACATTTCCCTGGACATTGCCCAATTCATTGAGGCACACTGTGAGCTGTGGTGTGGTGTGTTCACGATGACAAATAATCGCTCACTTTCATTCGCAAGTATTCCAAAGCCCTTTAGTCTCCAGCTATAAAGTTCCCCTATTAAGGACTTACAGGAAAAATGTAATTCCGTGTAATTCCACAGTTATGCTTTCAATACCGTCTGACTGGCTGAGCTCTTTGCATGGCAGACATACAGGGGGTATCACTTTCTGCCAATTCCAGTTCATTGTTGTATCAGGATTTACCCAGACAGCTAAAGTCAGACGGCCTGGCAGACAATCGCTGGGGAGAATTTAGCTTCTCAGAGTGGTAATCTGTCTGGGAATCCCTCTGCTCCATAATGTGCTGCGCTGCCCAACACACCCGTTAGTCCTTACATTTACTTTCAGCTAGCACCGAGACAAAAATACATTAGGATTCCAATTGTTTTTGTATATTTACATTTCAAATACCATAACGTGGGACTTCCTTCAGCAGTTATATGTGCCTAATTAAGAAATTTTATAAAACACTCGATTGTGTTTACTAAAATTGATTAGTGTCATTACTACGAAAGCGGGTGTTCCTGTAAACGGTCTCTCGGAATGATATCTATACAGAAGTAGATGGGCTCCGAGTTCTTCAAGCATGTCAGGCTGTTTCACATACACAAGATTAAGTAGCAAAAGTGACATCCAAGACCAATCGGGCCACCCAGGAGAACGGCAACCAGCGGAAAGGCTGTCAGAGCCCCCCTTTACACCATTAATCTTCAATCCTCTGCCGTGCTGCCAACTCGCATCTCCCTCAAACGCGACAGGAGAGAGAGAGAGAGAGAAAGAGAGAAAGAGAGAAAGAGGGAATTGGGAAACGATTCTGTTTTTCTCCTTTGCCATACCTTATCTCTTTTAATGAAACAGAGAAAAAAATAATGGACGACAATGGACATCTGTGAAGAACAAAATACCAAATATTTAAAACTTACAAAATCACATCTAAATAAATTTAGTGCATTTATCACTTTAATACATTTTAATCCAGAACAATTTAGGATTTCTTTTTTTTTTTTTAAACATTTTTGTAAATACTAGAAATCAACAATAAATGCATTTCTCTCTAAGAGACTTGGGAGGCCAGTCAATTACCCCCCTCACTTCCTCTATGGGTAAGTGCGGATGAATGGGTCTCATTAAAACTAAATTGAGATTCCGGCAACTGAAGTGTGGGGAAGGCCCTTAGACCCCTCAGCTCTTTGCCTGATCAATAGAAACTTTGATCTCATCCTCCAGCTCCTTTAGGGGCTAGACACATACAACCTTATTTCAATGAATGGTAAAATGGAAGAGGGAAGAACTGGGGACTGATAAATAGCGGAAAATGAGTGTGTTATGACATGGCATGCCTTAAGTCCCAAGAGGGGGCTTTCTTGCTTCACTCCAGCCCTGAGAACTGAGAAGGAAACCAAGCATCTAAAAGTGAGCCCTTTGAAGAGACCTGGACTCAAATTAAGCGGCATGCCATGGATGCTTTCTTCTGTTTTTTTTTCTTTGCGAGAGCTCCTTTTCTCCTGTTCTAGGGGAAAAGGGGAGCCGTATATTTGTCAGGCGAACAGCAATTTGACACATCACGGACCGCATGAAACTAAACAACATGAAGAGTAAAAAAGTCTTTAAAAATTTTGACAGGTGTTGACACTGGAATTTTCCATGGCTTCAAAACATGGCAACTTTTTCTTACCAAAAAACGTTGATTAAACACGGTCTGAAAAGTTCTTGGAACCGTGAGAAGCTGGCCACAAAAGGTCAGCTTGCTTGCGCAATTGTCTCGCCGGCTTGAAAAACCGCTGTTGGCACGAAAGCCTTTGATGTGTTTGATGACGGCACACTGTTTCGTCAAACCACACGAGGAAACTGAGAAGAATGTGTAATACGGTTCGTTAATTAACACCAAGCTATTCCAATTAAGAGACCGGGCTGTTGTGAGAAAACCAGAACAGGTCACGCAGCCACCAAAAGGAACAGCCTCAGCTGAACACAAAGAGCACTTTGGCAAACAGTAGAGATAAACTAACTGAGTTTTGATTGTTTAAATTTGAAGAGAATTGTGCTATTATTCATTCATGAAGTTTCTACGTTAACAAAAAGTAATATAATTAATAGAAACTCAACAAAAAGAAAATAATTCATCTCTAGAGAGAGTGACTAAACCTTGGCTTGGGCTAAAATGGTGATTCACCCCTGCTTTTGCAGTTAAGACCTACACTATGCACATTGTCCGCAATCGGGAAACTGGCTAAAGTCTGTTGTTTCTTTTGACGTAAATTCCTGGAAATAAATTAGCATGTACCCATTGCTTCACTGGTCACATGCATCACCAATGAGATTAATGGCATTAAATATCTGAATAAATGAATGTTTGAATATGGGCCAATTTGTTGTTGTTTTTCAAGTAAAATGTTGCGAGTTTCTCTGCTCTGATGAACTGGATCTACAGTCCTTTATAAATACCTTCTGAATGGAAAAGAACAGTAATTCGGTTAATACTGTCGTTTTTAAAGAAATGCAAGGTACAGTATCGTGCTGCAATCACTGTATTTATTAAAATATTGACTTAAAAAGTGCTATAAAGAGCACCAAGAGTATGTACTTTTAAGGAATACATCCCTATTAGAGAACTATCCTGTCAGTGATTTATTATAATTTGCTGTGTTTTATTAATTTAAACCCCATGGAAAATATTACAATCAAACAACTTTAAGAGACTTTCAAACTTATCATATTTTGTGAACTTACTATTAAAAAAATTAATTCAAATCAAATCATTACAACTAGTACTATATTAAGCACAATGAAAATTATCACACGGATTTAACAAAACTTAAAAGTTTTTTTTTTTTTAAAGAGCTTCCTTTCACGATATATACAGTATAAATCTTACCACAAAATTGTCCAAAAATCACGCAAAAATAAAACGCATCCAAAATTGCGTCACGCCATCAATTTTCTACCTTCTGTTGACCATTAAAGTCTTATTGAACTGTGACCTAAATTCAGCCTCCACGCTCATACTACCATACTAGAAAGTACGGCAAAACTATTGTGTCGCGAGGTTTAAAGACACTATGTAGGACGTTAGTGCGCGATTCGGGACGCGACCGGCGCGCTTTTGGGCCGCGCGGCGCTCCGTACCGTGTCCGCTGCGCCAACATGGCGTCCTCAATGTCACTCTGCGCTTTGAGCCGTGTTTGTTTCCGCAGTTTAATCACAAAAACACCTGCGAATCAGTTCAGGTAACGTTCACGTTTCTCTTCGCCGGCCGGTTGACGTTTTGCTGCGCACAATGTTAAACGCGATATCTGGTTGTAACGTAGCTTAGCAGTGTTGTTAGCATTTGAGCTAACGGCGCACACGCAGTGCGGGAGGCTTGGTTTTGAGTGTGAATTTCTTGACATTTGGTGTTTTAAAATGTGTGTGACTTATTATTTGAATTGATCTCTTATTAATGTTTGCTGTAATTCACGTTAGCTAGCTCTGTTGTCTGCAAACTTGTGCTTCCTAACGTTAGTTCTCTTTGGAGCTAACGCAAGCTAATTGTGTAGTAAATAATATCTAACGGAATGTAAGCATTTTCCTATGGCTCTAACGCAACCTACATCACAACTTTACAGCTAGTGGCTAAACATACAATCTCCTCCAAGTTAAGGTTGCCCGAAGGCTTTGACCTACCGTAGTGGTCACCAGCAAGAGGACTTTGCTGTCATGCTAAATTCAGTTCCATCATCTGCTCCATATAATGAAGTGAACTGGTGGCTGGTGTAAGAGATGTAGGGTTTGCAGCTGAATTCTAAAGCATGTTTAGGGCCACTGGCCTATACAGAGACATTTAAAGCTCAGAGGTCAATCACTCAGCTCCCAGAAATCCACTTTCCTAATATTACAGTCCCAATCTCACATACACTCCAGCTTCCAGTTCAGCAGATGATATGAATTCATGCTCCTCCCCTAGTTTCAGAGGTAAGGGACATTCCGTAAAAGGCTGTAAATCATCACGGTCCGATATTATGTTGACCGAATGGATGATGCAGCATCTGTTGATATCGCAAAGTCTGTGGCGATAAGATCACGGTTCGATTCATTTCAGGAGGCAGTGATCGATACGAGAACGTATTCTACGTTGGTTTAACTATGTCATTGTCAACAAAAAGCAACTCAAATATTTTTATTCCTGACCTCAACTAGACATTTATATGCAAAACATTTTTCTATTTGAACAAAAATATAAAGAAGTTTTCTGTCTGATTATTCAATCGATGTATGGATGTTGATCAGTGTATCGTTACACCCCTAATTCCTTACTGAAATTGCCTTTTGGCTCAGATAGTAGGCAGCATTAGTGATTGTCACTATAAGAAGTTCAGGAACTATGAGTGTATTTGAAAACGTTGCTTTTCACTCATTAAGTGTTGTGGCATGAAACATTTTCCATTAGATTTACGGCATTTAGCAGACACTCTTGTCCAGAGCGACTTTCATCTCCTAATTGCTAGGACACATTCCCTGGAGCAACTTGGGGTTAAGGATCTTGCGCAGAGACCCAGTATTAGTAATGCGGGAGGTAGGATACGAACCCACAACCAAATACAACACTTATTAACACATCAGGAACATGTTACATAAGTATTAAGGCCCAGAGATATGCAATAACGGTTCTAAACCAGAACATGCCACCACAACTTTGAACTTCTTATAATAACACAAAGCTAAACTTGGTGAACTCTTCCTCACTGGCTCTCACTTGCAGTTGTGACAGTTGTTGCACCATTATAGCATAATTACGAAAACCATGGGTGTGAGACTTCTGCAGGGAAGGTGTGAGACAGGCGTTTATAGTGACGCCGGTGAAGTACCTCTAGGTGTCTCTCGTCAACACTGAGGATTTTTTTAAACAGTCCAGTAAAAGTGGAGTTCTCAACTTAATCGCAACTTTTAAAAAATGAGCACGTGACTTCCCAAATTTTCTGTCTGTCGGCTGCTTCTGTCTTCTAAAGGATGCATTAAAAAGTATTGTTTTGTATTGTGGCGCTCAATATATTAGCCAGCCCTATGCCCATTCAACATAGAAAGTATGTTGAATAATGACTGTACATTAAAATATTCGGTCCCTCCTGGATTTCGTGGGGCTTTTTTGAGATAGTTGCGGCTTAAAATGTCCGATTTCTGTAGCAGCTTTTGTAAAAAAAATTGCAAAGAAAGTTGCAGTGTTCTTAAATGTTTTTGTCAAAAAAAAAAATCGCCGTAAGTTGAGACTGAGGCAGTGCAGTTCCCCATCTATCCAGCAATGTTTTGGGAGGTGAGGAAGGTCGGTGCGAGTCCCCCCCCCGGCCGAACCCTGTGCGTGACAAACCAGGCTACTGTACGTTCGGCCAAGACTCCTCGCGCTGCTCGTCTCTCTCGCCCTGAATGCTCGGCCGCTGTCTGTGGGTCGGTGGGCCGGCATAAAGTGCTGTCTGTTGCTAACTCACTGATGGAAGCATGCCAGGAAAGCAGCAGACAGAACTAATGGGGGGGAAACGAGACCGCTGCACACGTTCCATCTCTTTCCTCCCTCCCTCCCTCGCTGCACTCTTTCCTCTAAGACACGGCATTATCATTGTGGTCGATGTTGCTTCCTTAAGGTTGATCTTATTTCCGCCTCCCCCCCACCACTTGTGTCTCTTTCTTATCTTGCAGGTCGCTCAGCACGTCGGGATGGCTGGCGCAGACGCAAGGGCGCGATTCCCAGCTGATCACGGTGGATGAGAAACTGGTAAGGTTCGGCGTTGCAGGAACTGCTTGATGATATTGGTTATAGGAAATAACTTTATGAGCAGAAAATGGCCGGGAAATACGAGTCTGTGTTATTTAATTGCTTGCCTTGTGAAGGCGACTGGTGATTTATTGAGTTCAGGATTTTTTGATTCATTTTGTGTGTCTCAATAGAAGTGATTAAAAGCTCTTATCATTTGAACATTTCGTTTCTTTAAACGCTGTTAAAGCAGGACGTGTTTCTCAACAGCAGCGCATTTAGATCACAATCACGCTTATAAAAAAGTAATGAAGGGGGTGGGGGGGGGGGGCAATGGGAGGAATATTTTTCAATATTCCTGACTTTCTGTGACGTGAAACTGGGAAGTGAGACCTGGAACTAAAAGTCCCAAAGCAGTGCCGATGTGAAAGCGCTTGCACATGGAGCCTTTTGTGAGCAGTCAAACGTGTGGCATATCAAATGATGGCAATTAAAGACCTGCGTGATTGTGGCTGAGTCCTGGCACTCTCTCTCCCTCCGCGGCCTGCCCCGGCTTGCTTTTGTTAGTAATTACTGTTTGATTAAGCATGCTGAGCCGAGAAAGAGACTGCACGGCTGGCCACTGATACGCAACTTTACACGGAACCTCTCAACTTGGACTCTGCGGGTCTGTGATCCCCGTCCCGGAAGTGTCGTTTCCCCTTCCTTTTGACATTTTGACATTGCAATACAGTTTAACACGTATTGATTCAGATTTTTAAAAGAACTCAATAGATCTGTTTGGAAAGGAAACATTCTGGGCGTGTTGTGGTCATTTAAAGAGGACTGGAGTTGACTTTGAATTGAATCGTGAATCGAATTCCTATCAAATTGTGAGCCCAAGAATCGGAATCGAATGGTGAGATTTTCCGAATCGTGCACCCCTAGTGAATATACAAACGCCGTCGTTCATCTTCCTAGAGCAGTGGAAAAAGGCAGTGGAGCTGATTGTATCTCTAAAAGATAATATTCAAGGATGTGCGCACGTAAGGAGGGCTGGTTTATTCAGTTTATATCAGAACTCATTACGGTCAAGGAGTTCACTCCGGCCGAGTCTCGGAAGGACGAAGGAGATCCGGCGTGTGAAGGCGGCGCTGCACTGACCCTTCCTCCCCCCGACGTCCCTCTCCTCCCCACGCCACGCATCTCAAGTGTCTGTTTTGTCTAGCGGCTCCTCGTGCCAGGTGCTTGTGCGAAAAATCTCAAGGCTGGACAACTGGGTCAAAGGAGGCGGCTGTTTGAAGAGGACCTTACAAGAGGCTTTGCGCATTAGCCGCTAAACAGCGCTTCGTTTGTCGAGCACTCGAGTCAAAGTAGCCCTTCAGTGTAGCGGAATGACGAAGTGGGAGTTTGCTGCGCCACCTGTTTCTCAACTTCTGATGGGACGTGAAACCTATTGTTTTTTTGCTCATCGTTTGCATTGACGTTAAAAATTATGTTTACGTTCTAACTGCCGGTGGGACGTTTTCTGCATTTAGTCATGTCATTGTTTATAACGTTACACATTAGACCAAATGTCATTTGGGAATGAGATTGAATGCTGAAGGAACATTTTGTTTTCCATCCACGAGCGACAAACGCAAGCAGGAAACATTTAGGCCTCGTTATTGTTGTATAGAAAATGTTCTATAGGAAATTGGAGTGCTATTTTCCTGGAAAATTAATAAATGATTCATCGTTTTTTAATCCGCAGGAACCTTTTGCCATTTGTACAATTTCGTGATGAAGACGAGTGAGGTTGATGAATATATTAAAGAAATGGTTGTCCAGTTTTTGCCCCCCTCCCTCCCTCCCTCCCTCCCTCCTCCCTCCCCTCCCTCCCTCCCTTCCTTCCTTCGCTCTGATTTGTCATTGACATTTTCTAATTGCTGACACATCCATATGGTACCGTTTCGCCGACTTAACGCAGCTACGAAATGTGTTCGGGTGCGAAAACAACGCTAAAAACCGGGCCAGATGGCTTGTGAGTAACACTTGACGAGCGCCGTTTGGCCAAGATGCCAGCCTCCCTTGTAGACGTTGCCTGCAAACAAACAAAACAGGTGGGACGTGGTTAATAGGATGCGGAAATGCCTCCTCCTACACACACACACACACACTTCATCCGCCCCGCCCTGGTCTCTGGTAACGTGAGAACGGAGCTGACCCTCCGTGCCAGCTGCACCCTACTTTCACTCGCACACAAGTAGTACATGTTGTTTGTTTCTATTAGTGACCCCTAAGATCCTGTCTGTAATTAGCCTGGTCCTGACACTTCGCAGATGACCAAACGGGACGCGTTGCGCAACACACCCGGTCGACGTGGACCGGCGCTTGAGGTTAAGGGCGGGAAAGTCATTTTTGCTAAAACAAGGTGTGACAGTACGTCAGTTTGTATCGATTCATCAATGAAATGATCCAGCATCATTTTCAAAAATGGACACGGGAAACGGAAGTCACTTTGGATAAGAGCGTAAGCTAAACACCGCTAACGTGTCTCTTTCCTAACCATGGTGCCGAGAGAGTGGCGTGACCTCCTCAGTAAGTCCAACGTGGCTTGTGTTCCGCCTCTCAACGCGTCTAAGAGAGGTCAAGTCTCCCATAACGCCGTCCCGATAGCCAAGGTGATGAAAGCAACTCTTTTCAAAGCTAACACCCGGCGCACAAGCGTGGTGTGTGGGCCGCTGGGGTCTTTACCGGGGACAAAACGTTTTCCCGTTTTGTGTCGGAAGGCGCCAAGCGTCCAAAGAATATTAACGTTTAAAGTGGTTACATGTGTTAGTGCGATAGTAGGTCCGGTGTTATTTGTGTTACGAGTCCAGCAGAGTGACGTACGTACTCTCATTTCTTAGGACAGTCTTAAGACAGAGTTAAGGTCTTGCTCAGGGTCCCAACAGTGCATTTGGGGAATTTCATTAGGCGCTTCTGATTTGTACCCCCAGTCATACGGTCACCAAATTTAACCCAAGGTTTGGTTAAGTGTCGATTGACGAGTGTTCGCCCAGGACCGATACCGATTCTTACTCATCAAGGAGACGAGGACCTTTTAAGCATGTTTACTTCGGACAACTTTTTAATAAACGTTCCGTGTCAGAACGCCAAACTTTCAATGGCTTCAGCCTGTTGACAGGCTAAACTCGTGGGGCTGGTTTCCTCATGGATTAAACCTAGTCTTGGACTAAGTTGCAGTACCAATGGAGGTACTTTGCAGTATAACGGAAAGTCAAAGTTAGTCTAGGACTAGCCTTAATTGTTGTCTGATAAACCGGCCTCTGATGTCTAACCAATCAGGGGTGCGTTTCCCAAAAGCATAGTATGTTATGTTAGTTGCTAATGTACACTATATCAGTTAATCGGTCAACCCCCAACGTTTTCACAGCTAGTCTCACCTAAGGCTGTGCAATTAATCAAATTTTTATTTCAATTTCAATTTTGGCTCCAAACAATCACAAAAATAATGTAATCGACAAAAAACAATTAGAATTATTTTGCCACATTACGCTCTGCAGGTATACTCATGTTTTGTCTTGCATTCCGAATGACACACGCACACACACTAACGCACCTTCCGAAGACTAAACGCATGTGTGTGTTCCGGTGGCGGTGTACAGTCTGAGCGGGTAAAGATGACGGAAGGAGGAGAGCATTATCATTTAGTCAGCAAGAAAAGTAAAGTGTAAAGTAATCGTGTTAAATAATCGTGATTTCAAGATCGACCAAATTAATCGTGATTATGTTTTTTTTCATAATCGAGCAGCCCTAGTCTCACCTCCTCTAACGAATCCGAACGCCGCCCGGTAGACTTCTTACGAATTTCCTAGAGGCACGTTGTTATGCGTGCTGACTTTGACAAGCTTTTAAACTGTGCTTGCTGTTCCTTTTCTTTTTCTCCCTCCCTCCCTCCCTCTCTCCTTCTCTCTGTATCACTCTATATGAAACTGAATTCCATTCAAGGTGAATTTAACTTCAGCCTTAGGTCTATAAAGGCTTTGGTGTGGGAATGGCAGTGAGGTGTATTATTTATCTGAATTCCACGTCCCCGAGTCGAGCACTGGATCTGATTAAATTACATGTGGACTCCAGCCCTGTGGAAATCCATGAAAGGTTCCACCTGTATCTGATGGGAATGACTTACTATCCACTTTCTCATATATTATCGTCAGCTTTTCGGCCTCGCTCAGAACTTCCCGCCGGATCGACCTCCCCGCACCCTCCCTCGTTCCCGCGAGCTGCTTTACAACTTGCCGCTGCCCTCCTCTCAGTCTCTCTCTCTCTCTCTCTCTCGCTCTCGCTCTCTCTCCCGGGCCGGAGCCCAGCCTGCGATTGCCATCAGATGCCGTGCTATTGCGCTGCCGCTGCTCGTGGGTGGTTCCCGTCCTAAAGACAGCTGTATAAACTCTTCTTTTTGCTAACTGTATGGGCAAGGGAGTCATTTACCTGAGCATCAGAGCCGACTCCGACTCCTTCGGGGGGATTCCGAAAAAAAGCACACGACAGATCCCATATACTCTTACGCTCTTACGCTCTTCTGAACTGCAAAACATGTGCCTTACTGAGGTTTACTTTATGGGGGGCATCAGAAATATTTACTGAACTCTACTGGTACTGGTACTGCTGTTATATGGACTGGACTCTACTGGTACTGGACTGAACTTCTTTTTGGACTCTGCTGCAGCCGTCTTGACTTTTTAAAAAAAATTGTAGCGTTGACTTGAGCCTCAGATCTATGGAACGCCAAAATTCGCCTTAAAGGTACCTCACTAGGGTGCCATAAAAAGAGGCGTTTTCAACGGCATAAGGAGTGTCGGTATATTAGAGCGCCACAAAAAAACATTGATTACAACGAATAAAACGAAAAAAAACCCCCCAAAAACGGTGTTTTACTGTGAACTGCATAACAATATAGGCGATTTGTGGCACCTTTGGCGTTCCATATGAGCACACGGAGTGTTTTGAGCCGCGTATAAGCAGAGTTGAGCGTGAAAGTTCCACCGAATTAACTGTAAATGTGCTATATTGTGATATATAGTTGCAGAAGTGTCATTTGGGAAGCTACCGTGGCCATCCGGTGCACCGTCATTGCATCACAGCACACTCTTGGCAACTGCCAAATGGAGTCTGAGGATGCAGGCCACCGTGGCTGTTGCTTAGCTACGTATTATTAACAGTAGCTCACGGTAATAAGTAGATCGGAGTTCGTTTTTGGGAGACGGCTTTGAGAAGGTGGAAAACTGTTTCTACCTGACATCAGGTGCTTACTTTTACTTAGCGCTTGCGTGCAAGGGCCCGGAACATTCCGTCTCTCCGGCGAGCCCCGCGGCATGAAAGGGCTCCCATGCTCTTTATTCGCCGGGGAGTCGGAGGTGTCACAAATATCGACACGCTTTCACGTGACGAAGACCGGGCCGGCTTGTCCTCCCCCGCCTCTAAACCCCGCATTCTGTCTGCGTGCCGGGGATTGTAGGGCCCTCTGAATAGTGTCAAACTTCATAGTTCTCATCTCGCTTCCTGTACATGGCTGGAGAAACGTGCGGCGTTTCCCTTTGTGCTTCCCCCCCCTCGCCACTCCTCCTCCTCCTCCCTTCTCTTCCAGCGAAGCACCACGTTTTAAGCCACCGTCGCCGGCTTTGTGCACGGGGGCCTTTGTGTCTTGGCCTGTTGTGCAGATCGCCCTCCTAGTTTTTGTTGCTGTAATGTATGCAGGCATAAAAGTCTAGACTACTGCAAAAAAAAATGTTTCAAGGACGTTGTCCAGCGTTTTGCCGTGCTTTCAGACACACCTTCGCATTCGCGTGGGGGCCCAGATCGGAGGATTCTTACGTTAAGCAGGCGGGCCTGGGTCATTACGGTTATGTGTAACGATGCGTCAGTACATCAAGTTAGCGATCACTGACCTCACAGCATTGAGCCGAAATGTAAACATCGTCCAGACTTGTGATTTGACATGAGTGGCAGTATCGTCTCATATCGGCTCGCCAGCTCCTGGACTGGGGTGCGTTTCCCAAAAGCATAGTTGCTAAGGCGTTGCTAAGTACGTTAGCAACACTGTTAGTTGCTAATGTACGGTGTGTTAGTCCAGCGTTTCTCAATCCCGGTCCTCACGGACCACCGCTCTGCCCTCTTTCCCGACCCACGGCACAGCTGATGCTACTGATTAGCTAATTAGCATCGTAGGACCAGCGTGCAGGAAATATCGAATATGTGCAGAGCGGTGGGCCGCGAGGACTGGGATTGAGAAACGCTGTGTTAGTCGATAACGTACGCTATGTTAGGTGCTAACGTATGCCGTACGCTAACGCACCCCTGAATCGGATCGGATCGGAATCGGAGACAGTCGCAGACTTGGTGATATCGGCCGTTGTCCGTCGAATCGATATAACATCGTATCGTAACCGAACTTGCCGTTTCCACCCTTACTTTACGATGAATTGGCCGCCCCTTCTCCCCGGCGTACTGTATGTTCCATTTGGCCTGCCCTTATTCAGTCGGCCCCAACGTTATGTGAAAACTCCCCACACACCAATTTGTTCGGGTGCCTTTGTTGGGGGGCCGGTGCTTTAAAAAAAAAAGGCCCGTTTTTTTAACAATGAAATCAACGGACAGATGACAGACAATGGGCAAAAAATTGATTCTTTGAAGTTGTAATGGCCATTGAAATGTGTGAAGGAGAGCTGAAAGGAGAGCTGCTTGTGGGGCTCGGAACCTTGGGTGGCTACCGGCTGCTTGCTGGGAGGTTTGGAGGGTTTTGTGTGTGTGAGAGAGAGAGAGAGAGCGAGAGTGTGTGTGTGTGTGTGTGTCTGCTGTTGCCGCCGACTTCCCAACGCATTGGGACGGGCTTTTGCCTGAGCTCTCTCTTTCCGCACCATCCTGTTGCTCTCTCTCTCTATATTTCTGTTTTCTCTTACTTCTGGCTCACGCCATTGCATTCGCTTTTTTGCGTTGAAATTTCGCTTAAAAAATCTAAAACTGTTCTAAAAGGAAAATCAGGAAAACAGTTTCCGTTTTGGGTGCTTTTTGAGAGTTTGGTTTTATACAAATTCACACAAAACGTTCTCCGTCATATCTGCAGTGCAGTTTTTTTTTTTTGCTTACTCGTTCTTTCTCTGTGCATATAAATCATCTTTTCGCTCCCGAAATCGTTTTCTTTCCTGCTCACTTCCTAATGTAGGCATTAGCCGCCGTTTCTGTCTGCCTTCACACCTGAAATCCCAGGTTTTTGGCCTGCGGCTGAAGCCCTGTGGTGATAAAGAAAGGAGGAGGGGGGAGATCACAATGGGCTGTCTCGGAGCATTTGGAGTGTGTGAGAAATTAGCTTGTCTAGACAGAGTGCGTGTCTGCATTCAAAAGAAAATATTTGGGCTTTTTTTTGGTAATGCCCGTTAGGTGTAAGCGTTTGAGGCCTGCCAAGCTCTCAAACTCTGCAGCTCTTCCCCGACGAACTCTTGCCACCAGCTGGAATTTGCATTTTACAAAGCGGAGTCGATTTGGAACATTTCGCAGCACACCTGATCTTAAATCGATATCACGATTACTTGTACATTTTACCCTGAATACAACTACGAAACTGCTTTATACTTATAATCGAGGTCGACCGATGTTGGTTTTTTCAGGGCTGATATTTGATACCGATTATTGCTGGTTAACGGGCCCGATGGAAACGATATGCAAAGAAAAGAGAAAATCTTGTCAAAATGTTGAATTCTACAAACACCAAGCTCAGCTGAAACTCTCCTTCTCGGAGCTTCACACAGCGCTCGTGTGTGAGTGTGGTGTGAGTGACAACAGGGCTTCAAGCGTTGATTGGCTACTACTTGTGTGACATATAGCCAATCAGAGACTGTTGTGGGTGGGACATTTAACGAAGCAGCAAGTCGAGAGCAAACGGCACAGAGAGAATAGACGGCAGTGGAGCCACGGTAGCGCACCCCAGTGTTTCTTTCTCCAAGCCTGTGATTGGCTGTTTTTTGACACAATTATAACACAGCAACAGGTGGCGCGAGCGTGAAGGCGAAGCTGAGCGCGTACAGACTCCAAAGTTTCACTGCACACTCAGAATTTTGACATAACAATAACGCTAGAAATTTCACCCCGGCGTGAAGTATCGTCATGTTTTAATGTCACAGTTTTGGTTCCTTTTCGATTAATTGGCCCAGCCCTAAATAGCATGTAATGAAAAAGCTCTTTGCCGCATAGAGTACGAAGGCATAAAAACAGCTCTCGTTTTTCTCCTCAGGACATCACATCAGTGACCGGCGTTCCCGAGGAGCACATCAAGACCCGGAAGGTGCGCATCTTCGTGCCGACTCGCACCGCCATGCAGTCCGGCGTCCAGAACACCAAGAAGTGGAAGATCGACTTCGACACTCGCGAGCGATGGGAGAACCCCCTCATGGGCTGGGCTTCCACGTAAGTGGAAATCACAAGCTTCACCAGGCTACGATTTTATATCGATTCAACGTCTGCCACGATATGATTTCAGGTTGATTCAATTCGGGAGCCAGTGCCATTTAACGCAAAAAGCACATTCTTATTCCTGAGCTCAACCAGACAGTTAACGAAATCAAAATAGACCTCCTGTTCAATATAAAGTGACGTTACAATGTGGATGATGTCTGATCAGTGTTTTCAGTTTGGATCAGTACTATCGTTTAGTTGTTGAATCGATGTATCGTTACACCCCTAGCATGTACCCGCTTGTCTACTTTATTCCAACCGCGTTTTGACAAGATGTTTGTACTACTTGTCTTCTTCAGTGCTGACCCGCTGTCCAATATGGTCCTCATGTTCAGCACCAAGGAGGACGCCATCGCATTTGCTGAGAAGAATGGTAGGTTTTTAACCTCTTTATTGCAAAAAAACCCCCATTGTTTTCTATTTTTCAACCAAAAAAGTGGGTGTAGAGACTGAAACCATGCGCTGATCATACGTTTCATAATCTTCAAACAGTCAAACTTTCTACAGTTCATATCGTTTCCAAATATCAGTTATCGCCCCGTTAAGTAGCAATAATCTGTATTGATATCGGCCCTGAAAAACACAATATCGGTCGACCTCTACTGTTAAACAGTTATTACAAGCTTTTTACAAGTAGCTCAGGTGAAGCTGAAATTCTTTTAACGCCAGTCGCCAGTTTTCCTTTTACCCCACAACACTGTCTAATTTTAGTTGGGTGTCGCATCCAGAAGCGTTCCTGACAGGAGAAGAGCGCTGACAGAGGTGTTGTTTGTTACTTGGACGTTAGCGTTTGTCTTTCCAGCGCTCCCAAAGCGGACGGTCAGACATTCCGGGCCACGCTTTTTGACTGCCTCTTTTGTTTTTTTCACAGGTTGGAGCTACGACGTGACGGAGAAGAGAACGCTGAAGCCGAGAGTTAAGTCGTACGGGGCCAACTTTTCCTGGGACAGAAGGACTCGGAGGTCCGCAAAGTAGACGCTTGGGAACCGATCGTCTCTTATCATGCTGTTCTGTATAAACGACTTGTATTAAGTTATCTATTAAAGTTCATTTCAAGCAGCCACTTGCTACCGATCAGTCTTTTCTACTCGTGTTTATTGGGGAATTCCAAGTGGAAGTGGGTGATTTAATTGAAATCGACATTCGGAAGCTCTGATAGACGGTATCTAGACGTAATAATTGTTTCATTCATTTTAAAACGTTAATTCTTAAGGAATTTTGTCACAAAGTAATGCCCTCTTAAAAGCTCTAAGTATTTTTTTTAAAAAGTGAAGCAAAAAATATTCTGAGACCCAAAGCGATAATTTTAGTAATTTATGTAAATTTATATCAGCTTTTAAAGATAATTTTGAATTTCTTAAATAAAATAAACTGAACTAATGTACCAAAATCATCGCCTGGGAGTGAAAGAGGCGAACCAAGCTGAGATTTTTTTTTTTCTCCTTTTTTTTTATTGTTTCACTCTTGATATCTGTACAAATACCATCAAACTTTATATATACATGACATTTACATTAAAAAAATACAAAACTATATATTTATAACTGAATCTTGTATTTTATCTTGTGACATCTGAAAATAAAAAAATGCATTTCTGAAAACGATGCAAAGCCAAGGAAAGTGATATCAGTATCGATATACCGTGATACTCGTTCCTGTATCGCGAGCTTGGAGAACGCAGGTTGGAGCAGAAAACTTGGCAAAACAAAAGAAGGAAAAGAACAAACACAAACATGTTAATGGCACAATTCTGACAAATCAAGTATCGTCCGAAGTCAATTTCTGCCTTACACCTTGATACACAACAACCGGTAATGAACAACGGCAAAACTTTGACATTTATTCAAAGGAACGAACATTAACAAAAAGGTTTTTTTCCGATTGATAGTTTCAACGTGGCGCTGCACCAGAGTCCAAAATGAAGAACCATTGAGAAAATCCCTTTGGTCAGTTATTGTGAACAGTAAACAAAACCAGAAATGTCTTTTTTTTTTTTAATAAAAAGAGTGACATTTTTCCCCCCAATAAATAAACACACAGGCGTGCATGCAGCTAGGTGTGAAATAAAGATCTGGGCTATAGAACGGACAGCACGAAGCAGATTTTGTACAGCTCGGGGAATGGCATTTACAGCTTGCAGAAGACTTACATTTTACATGGTTTACACTTTACCTCACAATAAATAACACTGCTTCTCTTTGGACAAATAAAGTTCTTCTTAATACAAAAAAAAGAAAAGAAAAGGAAAGCAAAATAAGGTGATAAAACAAAAGAGAGTAAGTCGGACATCGTAAATGTATAAATTATAAAACGAACCCAGAAAAACAAAAACACTGTATAAATAAACATCTATCAGACTGAACTATATGTATACTTCTTTGAAAAATAAATTAGCATACACATTTGTACAGTGTGGACACGCTTCCTTTGCCACAGGACTGTTCCACTGCTCGACGCGAGTCTTATCCGTCCAGTATTGGCGACAAATGGACGTAAGCCACGTAGTCCTGGTCTTCTTCGTCGTCCTCCTCCTCCTCCTGGTGGTGCTCTTCCGTGATGGCTAGATGGGAGAATATACGGTAGCTGTTGTATGAATGAACACCACAACAGCACAGAATCTACGTGAATGATTTCGGCTTTTATTTGCTTGCTTTCTTAATTATTTCATTTCCCTAGCTTTCCGCAAAGCCACCACAGTCTAGCTTTTGGGTGTTTTGCTGGAAATGCCTTCGGCTACGGACTTCACCTCCCTACACACCTCCCGCCCCCGTCCCCAAACCCAAATTACGCATCGAGCTGTACATCATTAAGGAATAAGAAGTGACTCCGCTGACCAGAGAGAGGTCCGATCGGAGAAATGGCTCAGGTCTCAATTTCGCAGAAAGAACATAAAAAAAGAAAAGAAAAGTTAAAAAAAAAAAAGTGCTCTTGCGTTATACGACTGGCTCGTTTTGATGGTGAATAAAGAAGGCAGGAAAGAAAAGTGAAAAAAATAATCTGACGTTGTTGGGTAAAACGGCGTCCCGCGCTCCCGACTGACCGTAGCAAGTCGGTCGAATCTGTGGCACGGGTTTTTGAGGTATATTAATTAATCTATAGAAGGAAAAAAAAACACCGGGGTGAATCGGGAGAAAAGAAAATACAAAGACAAAGCGACAACAACAACAACAACAAAAAATTAGGATAGACAATCCCTCATAGTCCGTTTAAACAATGCTGATGCACCGGGACGAGACCAAAACGTTCGCCTGCGGAAAAACGCGAATTCGTTGTCCACGTCGGACGCCGGTCCTTCTGCTCGTCCTGCAAACTGTAAAAAGCTGTAGTCGTTTAGTCCATGAGGTGATCATAAAGTTGGTCCCTTGCTACTATCATTACTAGGAGCGTTTCCAGCCTTTAAGCACAGCTTAGCCCGGAGCCAATGTAAAATTAAACAGGAGCCGATCTTTTTTTGAGTTTGTATACAGTATATAAAAGATGTCAAAGTAGACTACAGACTATAGTAGGCTGCTTAAATGATCATTAAATTTCCAGATGCATGCGTGGTAATGAAATAAATCAGCTAAACACCTGTACAATTACTTTGCTAGACTCACTACAGCCTGGACCGAAGCCCCGGTAAAGTCGGCTGGCGACGCCCCTGGTCGTTACTGTTAGTATTATTATTTATTATTATTAATTACGCACATGGCGGAGGAACATTAACTCAAAGAAATATGAGAAACCGGGATTCATTCATAAAACTGGAATGTAACTGTTAATGAACGGTGTTTTAGCAAATATAAGCCGTTTTTTTTTTTTTTTTTTAACGTAGGTAGTCTAAAGCTAAACGCTGGCACCAATGTTACAATCACCTTATGCTCGGTTTGGGCAACGACGCTCCCGCCTTACCACCACCACCACCTTCACACAGATTGGCAGAGCAAGTTATGTCCCGGGGACATAGTGCAGTTTTGAGAGACAAAAATAAAAAAAATGATTGATTACAGCCGAAAAGCAAAGGAAGAAAAATAAAAACTGAAACAAACAAACAAACAAAAAAATATATATATGTATGTAAAAGAAACACAAGAACGTTTACATGATTATCATGAAATCAGCAACAGTGACCGTGGAATTTTACAAGCTGCACCGTTTTCGGATAATATCTAGAATTCCTACCCGCTACAACAACACTTTCAAAGAAAAGGGAAAACAAGGAGGAGTTTTAAGGCAGGCTGCTCACAAAAACTCCACTAGTGTTTTCCAAAATCACGCCTTCTAGCTGCAAGAGTTAGTCTGTCGGTATAGGAGGGTTAACGACGTCGAAGTAGTAACGTTAGTAACTCCCGGACAAAAACGAGCTTGGGATGTTGGTCACGTCCCCCCACCCTTTTCCTTTAGTTTGCTGCTTTTTCTGCAGCAAGTGCAAAGTCCGAGGGAGGGAGGAAAAAAAAAATAATATCCCGAGTCCTTTCTGTAGCTCGTCGAATTTAGGGGTGGGGGTAGAACACGACATTTTTTTGTTGAGGAGCGGGGTGGGGGGTGGAAAAGTGAGGGAGGGAAGGGTCGAGGAAGGGAGGAGGTTAAACGTAGCGTGTGGATTGTCTCTTTTTTCCCCCCCCCTCGTTTTTGCAAGGAGTTACTTACAGTTGCAAGAGCCCGAGTGTTTGACTTCCAGGAGCTGCCCCATGGAGCAGGCGGCGTGCTTCATGGCGCACACGCTGGGGTAGGAGGTGTTGTCGCTGGCGCACACCGCCTCGTCCGAGCGGCTCTCGGGGCACGAGTCCTCGCACAGCGCGCACCGACCGCGGCCCATGCGTCCGTCCCACAGACACTTCTTGCCCGGGCTGCACTGGATGTCGTCGCAGGATTTGGCCTCTGAAAAGAAAGAAATAAACGGGGGGGACGGAGATGAGCATGTGGCGATACATCGATCTACGCAGATTCGGTGATCGGCGAACCAAAAACCATGTTGTAACAGCTTGTTTTTTTAAGACATTTCAATAATAGGATATTATACAACTGTGGAATTGAAGGAAACCCAACAAGCGGAGGTTTTGCACAGTATATCCTGTAATAAACCTTGCCTAAGAGCCCTCTTACCTCAAAACAAATCTCAAATAAGAAATACACTGGTTAACGTCAGCATTTTGGTGAAAACTGTGGATTTTTAAGAACCGATTTCTTCTTATCAACGGTTGGTGTCTTTCACTGCAACGTCTGGTCGAGCTCTGGATTAAAAGTGTTAAACGTTATTTTAGTTGCTTTTTGCGATTTGGATGAATGAAAGTGATGGCGTTAAATTTGCATGATATTGTCTCATATCGATGGCCGGCTCCCGGATCGACTCGAAACCGTATCGTAGCCGACACTGATTTTGGCAAATGTTGAATCGTTATATTGTATCGTGATGAAACCTGCGATTTACTCCTCAAGACGGCTTTTGGTGAGCAAGGGGGATTTTTTATTTTATTTTTGGGAAGCCACAAGAAAGCACCGGACAAGCTGCGCACGCGACGGCGGAAGGTTGTTATTTGGCGGTGCTTGGAAGGCGGCACATTGCATGCAGGGGCTCGGAGGGTTTGAGTTCTGCTCAGTTTGTAACCAGAGGCGGGCCGGTGTGTTGCCAACATCGGGAAGCAATTAAGACACCCACCAGTTTGCAAATAATAATTGCAAACATGATTGTCATGAGAGTATGAAAAGGTCAGAATTTGTTTGGAATGTTGGCATGGTTGCATACGCACATAAACTGTGAGCTCGACCCTCTTCCCTCCCCATTTCCCCTGTTTTTCCCCCCTCTGAGTACAATAAGCGTACTGAACTTGTGCTCCCCTCTAAACTTCTTGCTCAACTCGGGTCAACAAACGCTGCATTGGTGTTATTCTTTTGTTCCACTCACTGATGCATTTTCCCTCGTAGGCCACGCCGATGGAGCGGCCGAGCAGACACGTGGCCCTCCTGAGATGGCAGGCGCTGGCGTAGACGATGCCGTCGTTGCCGCAGAGGTACTGCTCGGGTGACGTCACCTCGGGACACTTGCGGTTGCACGTCACGCAGTAGGCGTTGTTGGTCTGGTCCACCACGCACGTCGAAGTGCCTGGGCAGAGCACATCGCGACACGTCTCTGCAGAAAAACCACAATGCGGATGGGTTACGGGTGCTGGATTGTAGTCGTTTTCCCCAAACTGTTTGGTGTGAGATCATCATATTTTTATAAATGATCAGTTAATCTTCACCCTTCCAATGTGAGGATGTTGAACGTCAATTCAAAACTGACACAAAGGGTTAGTTTTCGACAAACGCTTACTTTTGCATTTGCCCTGGTACTGCACCTCCAGGTCAGGGTGCAGCTTGCACTTGGACTTCAGCAGGGCGCACTCGTCCCGGTATGTTTTTCCGTCCGAGCCGCACACGGGTCCCTTCCAGGTGATGTTGGAGCAGTCGGGAGCGCAGACGCAGCGCGGTTTGCTCCGCCGGTTCATCTTGCATTTCTTGCCGGGGCCGCAGTCCACGTTGTCGCACGTCTCTAAAAATGTGATGCAGAGAGGCGTTTCAGTGTCACGTTAGACACCTGATGATCTTACATGAGTCTATTATACAGTATGTTTCATTTCAAAATTCTGATCACTGTTGACAATATGTACAAACTAGAATGGGAAATGCTCCAGTGCTGATCAGTACATTCAACAGAGCAAAACATTTCACACTACAAATATAAAATAAGGGCACAGTATCAATTCATTTTTTAAAAATACAGTTAGGGCAGATGCAACGTGAGACTGGTTTGCAGACATGCAACACTCTGGAGCTCTGCCATTAATGTATAGATTTTTTGCTCCATGTTGTTATATAGATTTGTGCACAACATCAGTGCGAAGTTGATGCAATGGGAGACAGGCGTCCAGGCCGTAATGTGTCTCTTCAAACATTTCTGCTCTTTTTGCAACTTAATGCAGTTTGGATTTGTAATCGGTTGTGGTTCAGTGCTTATCAACAAGCAACTGGCACAATATCAATGCAAAACGTGATGCATTTTTTAATTATGGCTGACACAATGTGAGACATTAAATTTTATATTAATAGATTTTTGCACAATTTTCAATGCAAAAATGCAGCTTTGTATTGACTATGACTGATGCACCGTGTCTCTCCGTGTCTCCAAAATGACATTTTACACCTCTGCATGTTAAGTTTGGAGCATTTGAAGATGATGCCCCTGAACCTTTTCAAGCTTTAATATTATAAAGATTTGTGCACAATTATCAGTACAAAAAAATAAGAATCCAAATTTGCATGACAAAGTCTTGTTGATTTTAATATTATGTAGATTTTTGGCATAATTATAAATGCTTAATAATTATGATTTTTTTAAATGATAATGACTGATGCAGCGTCATGCTGTTGCTCAGACATGTCGCCCCATTTCTACCACTGCTAGGCAGTTTGGTGCATTTGACGATGATCAACCTGAACAGGGTGCTTTTGTAGCTTTAATATTACATTTTTTGCAGTGTTTCGTTATATTGATTTGTGCACTACAATCAACGCAAAAAAGCAGACACGTGTCTTGACCGTGACATTTCAGTATTTGAATATTTTTTTGCAGTCTGGAGACACTGAAGATGATCCACCTAAACAGGGCATTTTTGTAGCTTTGATATTATAGAGATTTTTTGCTCTATTTAAGATATTTCACCTTAAAAGGGAGTGTTTTTCTAGTTTTAATTTTATTAAAAAAAAATCTGTTTTGCTTATATTGATTTGTGCACTACTATCAATGCCAAAAAAAGCTCTTTTTGATGCTTATAGCTGATGCAATGTGAGACTGTTGTGCAGACCCACGTCTTGACTGTGACATTGCTTGATTTTTTGCAGTTGGGAGACGCTGGAGACGATCCACATTTGGGAGATTTCTGCTTCCTTTTTGTTACACAGATTTGTGCACAGTTACCCCAGTGCAACATTTTTTGTGGATTGTGGCTGATGCAATGTGAGATTGCTGCGCAGACAGACACGTGTCTCCCCACCACCATGACATTTCTACCTTTGCACGGTATGCAGTTTGGCGCTCCTCCATTGAAGATGGTCCACCTGAACAGGGTGCTGTTCGGCACATCCTCCTCCGTCCAGGAGGTTCCCAGTCTCCCACTCCGGCAGCAGTCCTCCCGGCTCATACCGGGCATGTAGAGGACCTGGCACCTCCCGTTCTTCCCCTGCTGGAGCCAGCAGTTGCCAGCTGTACGCCAAAAAGAAAGGAAAAGAAAAGCCAGTCGCATTAAAGTCTGAAGCCAATGACCCAGACACAACACGGGCAGCCTGTATTAGCTCGCGCTGTCCCGCTCCCCCTCCCCCCGCCGTATTTTGTCTGATTTTTCCCCCTCTACACACACACACACACACACACACACACACACCGTACTGTCACTCGTTCGACTTTTCCTCCATGGTTTACAACGCAGACAGGGTTTGTTTTTTAAGTGGAATTTTTTTTTTTTTAAAGCCGCACGCGGACGCCAGACGCGCGAGACTGACAGGCTCGTGCCTATTTAAACAATGCGCGCGCACGTCCAACTGTCTGCGCTCACCGCGTTTCGCCACACTTAGACCAGACTGTTAGTCTAGGATCAAGAAACGAGCCCAAACAATAAACACCACTTGTACTCACACGGCATCTACTGACTAAAGCCAGTCCCGTCGTTTTTTTAATTATCATAAAGCAGGAGCTAATCAAGGGAAAAGTAATTTATTTGTTTAAAAAAAAAATATATATATATATGGTATTTCACACCGGAGGACACAACGCGCCAGACAGTCCAATTAAAAGCATTCAATCGCGTCAGTTTGATCAAAACTTTTCTATAAAAGGGTTGTACATTTGTGTCATCCGCCAACAGACACGCAAACCGACACGAATCAACGAATACTTGAGCTTGGCATAAATATTAATTCTTCAGTGACTTGCATTTTGGACAGACAGGCGAAGTCAGGTGGCGTTTCTATCCAGACTAAGAAAAGAAAACGCATAGGAATGTGAGGATTCATTACAGCAGAATTATGCAAAAAGAGCCCCGATTTTCACACCAGCAAACCCACTATCAGCAGAGCAAAAATCGAACGAAAATAATTGTATTGTCATGACCATTTATTTAACCTTTTCCGGTCAGCTCCTGACACGCATGGCTCTTCTCTCTAGTCTGCTTCTCTAATCCAGCATTTATTTATTCCTTACAAAAAAAAAACAGAAATGTTGCATTTCTTGAAACTTTAAGATTTGCCACAACTGCCTATAAAGCTCCTTAACAAGTCAAATCAACAATTTTTTAAAGTATATATTACAAAAATTTCGGAAACAGACTCCAGACGCACCTGTCTCACTGTCACCAGGGCAAAAAAAAATGGAAGCAACCAAAAAAAACTTTCCAATCGCCCGACTGAAAAGCAACTCAACTGTTCAGTTAGCACAACTCCAAAGCGTTTTAATGCGCGCAAAAATGGTGTTTGGAAGTGCCAGATCCCAGAGGAATAAGAGACAGAACTCACCTTGCACTTTTTGATCTTGGATGAAAAGACAGACACAGATGAGTAATAAGAGGCTCCCCGGGCGCGGTAGCATCCTTAACATGGTCAAGACGAACTGAAGCGGAATTATGCGGAGCAGCAGCGCAAAAAACTAATCAGCTTACGGAGGCAGAGCTGAATGAGTGCTCGTGTATGCGTGTGTATGTGTGTGTTCCACCTCTTTTTAAGTGTATAAGGGGTCTCGGGCCGACTGTCTGTAGTGGGCGGTCTTTTGCTCCGTGGGGGTGGGGAGAGGGAGTTGTTTCACCAAGTTTCCCCCACCTCCTTCTCTTCCTTCAGCCCTAATCAGGTGATGCGGGGTTGAAACTTTCTCGAGCCTCTCAGACACACTCGAGTGTGACTTGATGGATAATGATGAAAATGTTGAGTGATTCGGGGGAGCTCATTGGATTGGCACCATGGTGTAAAAAAAAAAAAAAACTAATGAAAAATAAGTTGAAGATCGTACCGAGCCAATTGATGATGTAGAGGGCGAAGATTTATTTGGCTCGGGGGGCGCACACACGCACACACACACACACACACACACACACGTTTTTTGCTATCTTTGTGAGCTCCTGCTATAGATTCCCATAATAATTGGATGTAAAAAAAAAAAAAAAAAAAAAAAAAAACGCTAATCATTTCACTTTTCATTTTTCACACAAAATAGGCAACTTGGCTACAAACGCATTTTTGTCTAATGAAGACAGGTCCTCACTTTGAAAAATATTCTCACAAAGCCACAAAATCTGACAAATATCATGGTTTCCTCTTTTAGGGGACAGTCAGGCCTTCACAACCATCTAATAACGTTTTTAATATGTGAAGAGGCTCACTAAAGACAAAAAGTAATAAATGAATGAATAAATAAAACGAGTCACATTTCACTTTCATAAATCACATTTGTAGCTTTCACATCACTTATCTTTGAGCCAGGTTTGGACGACCTAGTTTCCCATTTGGTAATAAGGTTTCAATGTTAGCCTGAGGTAGACATTTATAAACGGAAGCTTTCATAAGTGGGCTGAAGCAACAAAAGAGATGAGAAAATGATGTTTAAAAATACTGTAAAAATGTTTCAGATTATTCTTGCGACAGGGGACACAACAAATAAACCTTGAGCTAACAGGTTAAACGGCGGGTGTAATAAATGATACTGAACATTTTTAATAATAATAATAATAATAATAACAATAATAATAATAATATGATGATGATGACGACAAAATAATTTCTACAAGTTGACAATAGAACAAAAGGAACCTAATTTTAGAAACAGCAACTGTTGAGGTTTCTCTGGCTGGTCTAGTACATATATATATATATATATATATATATATATATATATATATATATATATATATATATATATATATATATATATATCACACACACGCACACGCACACACAGCTGATTTCCGCCAGCGTGATTTTTTCACGTAGAGCGCTTGGGCGACCTCTAGCGACAGCACCGCGCAACAACAACAGCCATACGTTAAGACTTCAGACTTATCATTCCATATTTTGATATGAATTAAACTTCGTCTTAAAAAATACATACATCTTTACTGTCTTTAAAATGTTTATGAAACTTTTGGGAAGTGGCAATTATTACTTGTCACGGGTTTTAAAATGTTTGCATTAATATTGTGCATTACTTGCTACCTGTAAGGAAATTAGATTTTTACAATATTTATATATTTCCAATGTTGCTCCGATTTGTTAATTTTCTTTTCATTTATAGAGAAACATTCAAGATGTCCACTTCCTATATATATATATATATATATATATATATATATATATATATATATATATATATATATATATATATATAAAAAAGTAAATACTTTGTGGCAAATAGGTTGCATTAGAATCTCCAAAGTCTTCATAATCTTAGTGTATGTCCAAGATCCTCTAATCCATAGCCTCTTATTTACGCATAATTGTCGAATACATTCTACACGGTAGTAGTGGTACATGTTTACATTGATTAATAAACTACTTTCTAGTAGATGACCTAAAGTTGACTGCATTTGGTATCTGGTGTAGTTTTATCGCTGTTGCTCAAGACCACAATGAGACAAGTGTGAGACGTTTTTTCCTGTGTTTGCGACTGGAAATCAGAGTAAACACTGGGGAGATGACAATGTACGTTACACAAACATGTCTTGTTCCATATTCAAGAACATGGCTTCTCTCATTCTTTCTGTAGACCACAATTTGTTCCCAGAAACTGAGCGGATTGTGTAAACTGCACCAGTTTCACATTCACACCACCTATCACACAGCACTGTCTGTAGACTTCACCCAAAATAAAACACCACTTTTTTTTGGTTTGTTTTTACAATTTTAGCCTCCCCTTAGCAAAAAGTAGTTTACTGAAGTGTACTACAAGTATACTTATTATATACTAAAACTGAGGCAGTATATTTGACGTTTACTTTTTATATACTATATTTTATATGCTTAAGAATAGTATAGTGAAGTATACTTGACTTATACTGATAAGTATAAAGAAAAGTCTACTAAAGTCTAAAAGTATACTTTTGTAATCTTAAAATGACCTTATAAAGTATACTTAAAGTATACTTTTACAAACTTAATAATGTTCCAATTTAGTCTGAAGAAGTATTAAATTAGTATACTTTCTAGTACGCTACATGGTACATGGTCCGTAGTATACTTATACTCAAGCATACTTAATCAAATGAACTTCAGGTGTACTACTTTTTGCTAAGGGTCCACTTTATTGAGAGGAACTTTTTAAAACACACTTGTTATACACATATGGTATTCGGATCCTCAATTCTTTCCATTTTAGTGAAGAAGATTTTTCGTTGGTTAGTTGGAAGTATTTGATGAATTTTGGCAGGTCAAAGTCCTAGTCAGCGTTCTGTGGCATCAATACTTATTGCAGCCGCGACATCTAGTGGTGCTTTCCTGGCGTCACACGTTTTCAAAACAGGCCTCTTTTCTCCAACACTGAGCATTTTGAGGAACCTACGGTAAAACCACAGCTACAGGAAAATACATCGTTCTGAAACGTGAACGCGAAGGCCTTCTGTGCTTCTGTCGTTTAAATATTCTATTTTGAAGCATTTTTACTTGGTCGCGGTCGAACAGACAGACAAAAGGAGTGAAGAGACAGACTCTCGGTTTTAGCTCGCACTGGAGTTCAGATGCACAAACTAAAGCCAGACACAGCGACAGCACGGCCCCACGCGTGACGACAGACACCCGGGGGGAGTGAAGCTTAAACACCTACAGACAGGTGCAGCTCATTAGCGCTGATGACCCTACAGCACGCGAGGAGGTGGAAACGCGCGCCCCCTGGAGGCCGAACCCGGGACTGATTTCAGCACATCACGTATGATTTAACACTCTTCAACGGTCACATACATATTTATATAAATATAACACGTAGTAAAACGCACCCTGATTCGTTTCTAAGACTGTGCAATTAAAAAAAAAAAATACAGTTACAAGAGTCTAAAAAATAAAATTATATAGAAATGATTTCCTAACAAATAAAATTAATAAATAGTAAAAAAAAAAAAAAAGACAGACATTTATATTTTAAATACTGACTGTAAATGTAAACTGCACGAATACTTGCAATGCACAAATGTGCTGCATTCACTGGGTCTCAAGTGACCTCGGAAATTTTATATTAAAAAAGAAAGATAAACACAATGTGCAAAATGTTACCCGCGTGTTGTTCTTGAATGTTTCAAATTGGGTTTTTAAGAGTGTTGTCTAATAAGCCCATCTGTATAAAAGCTGTAGGACTAATATACATAAGGAGTAAATCATAGTAGTTGAAAAGTATAATTTTTTTTGTCCATAAATTCACATTAACTGACATTCATTTGATTTTTTTTTTTTATTTGTCTTGGACATTCTAAAATCAAGATGGGCAAGAATGTTTGGCAAGGAAGCCACAGAAAATGTGAGGAAAATCTACTGATATATAAAAGAAAAAAGTTCTTCATCAACCTGGAAAAAAGTTTGACCTTTTGAGCTAATGTGCTGGATTGAGAGCATTGTTTTTGTACTAATTCAGTGAGTTTACAAGAAACAAACAAAAAAACATAGAAATTGAAACAAAATGAATAAATAGACATTGCATATTTATCCGTGCATATTTATAGGAAATTTATGTATGGTGAAGTCATAATGGGCAGGTGAGTTCACTGGCAACAAAAAGATTTTGGCTGCTGCAAAACCAGGCATTTTAGGCTGCAAAAAAGGCCCGTGAAATCCTGGAGGGACTGACTGTTACCTTTGGTAAAATAGTGTCACCTGCTGATTAGTGATGGAACTGCATTCAATTAAGCACTTAATTAGTCACTGGCCAGGACCCTCGATTTAGCCAGTTTGTCATAGCTGACAAATATATATTCAAGCAGATTTATGTCCACACGTACACAGGTATTTCTGAAAATGGAGATTTTCCATTTTCGTAAAAAAAAAAAAAAAAATCGCGTCCACACGCAATCGCAAAAAACGCTGTCAAATACTGTGACGTCATACGAGTGGCGCACAACGGTCCGTTTTTCACAATCTTCGTTTTTCTTGTCCACACCTAAACGCAGAAACAGAGTTTTCAAAAACCTCCGTTTTCACTGACCCAAAACGCCGTTTACGTGTCGACGAAAGGCCAAAACGCATAGAAAAACCTCTGTTTTCAGAAATACCCATGTACATATGCAGAGATTTCACATATTTTCCAGTTCAAGTTGTCATTTTTATTCCATGTTTGATTGACATTTAATTTATTGACATTTAATTTATGCAGAAAACTGCTCTGTATTTCCTATAAATTTCTGTTGCACGTTCTAAACCTTGTGATCCACAGGATTCCGAAACAGACCAACCTGCCTCTTAGACATCTGAACTACAAGTAAGACGAGTCTAAAACCTCAAGGTCCTGAATTAATTTACAGGATGCACAGGAAAGAACACCAGCGAAAACACTATTATTATTGCTTTTAGTGTTATACGTATGGTGTGAGTCTTCTGTGTGCACATGACATTTACAATAAGAACTCTCAAACGAACATGAAATGATGACGATGCACACAGTGTTGTGGTTTCCATGGATTCTAATGTTTAAAACCGTTTTTATCAAACAGAAACACATTCTTTCTTTCTTGTTGGTTAAAAAGCCTTCTTAAAGACCGAATTCACAACATCAATACGTTCATTTCCCTCAGTAGATGGCAGCACTCAACCACATTAGAGGCAAACGTCCATCTATCTAAACAACGCTGTCTACTTCCCAACATCTTCATCAGCATCCTTCTCTGCCTGCATCTCATCTCATCTCATTCGTCTTTCACGAGTCTGGAGAAAGGGAGTTTGCTTATTGCGAACGCTGCCATAAGGGCATCCCTCTGTTTTTGAGGGAGGAATATGAGAAGCCGGAGGGCTGTTTGGACACTCCAAGGACTCAGACAGTGTGTCGTCCTGACGCTCGGCGACTACAGGGGCACCCACAGCATCGATCGGGGGTCCGGAGCAGTCCCACAGCGCCCCGCCAGGATCCCGTTTCACTGCAATAGCCAGCTAAAATCAATCACCGTCAGCTGCTTGCTGGACATGGTCAATACAAGAGGAAGGCACCGGTGGAAAGTTTTTTGTTCCTCTTCTCGGCTCAGGCTTTGGTCTTCATGTTCGGGCTGAGCACTTTTATGGACGCTCACGGGTCTATTTTGGGCTCAATTCTACTGCAGAAGCTCTTACGAATTCTACAGTGTTTTAAATCCTCATTTTGTCACAGTTTATCTCTGCTTTTAATGATACTTTGATTCTTAAACACTTTGGGCCAGTTTCCTGGACTACGATTAAGCCTAAACCTAGACTATCTTCCAGTTTCAGCTGTCAATCTCCATTAGTTCTGCAATTTAATCCAAGACTAGCCTTAATCCATGTTCAAGGAACCAGCCCCTTATGTACAGATGTATTTGCTTCAACGTACAGTAAGTAGGCGATTTAAAGAAATCAAGATGCTAAACATTATGGGCTAATGTACCAGTCGTGGATTGAGCCTAGTCCTAGACTAGCTTTGAGGTAGATGGGAAATCTCCACTGGTACTACAGCTTAGTCCACGTTTTTCCTCGTTCCCTCAGTGTTCCTCAGTTTATTGTTCTCGAGGATTTTGAAGAGCGTCATTATCTAATTTTAGCAAAGATGTATTTTGAGGGAACCGGCGACCTTCCGATCACGGGGTGAACGCCCTAACCGTTACGCCCCAAACTTGGGTCCAAAAAGGATGTCAGCTTTTCAAAACCCACTCAGGAAAAATTTGAAACGCTCAAGAACAACACTAGTGATCGTTAACGTTTTGCACATTGTGATTCTCATCTTTTTGATACTAAATTCACACGCATAAGCAATATATATGTATTTATATAGCCCTAATAGCGTCTTGTCTGCTTGTTTAGTTTAAGTTAAAAGTTCTGTTGTGTTTTTGATGAGTGTTGATGCCTGTCTTAAGTCGAGAAGATTTTTTGAAATTTGTGTTGCACGTTCTCAAACGTGAACAAAAATGTTTTACATGGAAACCACTCAAAATGTGAAAAATATCTATCTATCGATCTATCTACTTTAGAAAAATGACTTCTACATCAAACGGCAGGAAAAGACAACGATTGGTCAAAATGGCCAGGTCGTGACGAACTGCCGAGCATTGGTTGAATTCGCGTTAACAGCGACGAGATTATGTCACATCCTCTAAATCCACTGTGAAAACCGAGTTGGATGCGTTCCATTTTCCACAGCAGAGTTGAACTCGGACAGAAGAGGCTAGACTTTACTAATGCTAAAACATCTACACTTTTTATCTGAATTTTGCCTCTCCAGTTGCTGATCCTGTTTACCTTTCTGTTCGGCTAACCCGGCTAGTTTGGTTTTAGCAACATCGACCAGTCAATTTAGCATCGACATTTGATAAACCACACCTAACGCGTTATTTACCGTAGCGGCACGTCTATCGACCACAACAACACTATTATCTACACAGCTGTCCAAGATCAACACAAACAACGCTAAAAAATACATTAAAAAATAATCACGGCATGTGCACCGAGCAGCCATCTCAGATTCTGAACTCGGGGTCCCCTGTGCTGCTCAGAGATATTTGGTCGGGTGTCCGAGAAACGGGGGGCGCTCGTTGCATCACGTCCGGCTTCAGACTTGGCAGATGGAACACAGTGTGTATTAATGTGTCTCTGTATTATTTATGTGTTGTAAACGCTCAAATGTGACCCTCCACGTCGCTCGTCGCAACGGAGGTTTCCGAGAAAAACGAGCGTTTATGTTGCGTGGGGTAAAATTTTGGATTTTTTGTTTTTTGTGTTGTGAAACAGTGGAAGGTCTATACTGTACTGTTGTGAATAAATTTCGCTGAAAACGTTACCCTTTCCATCCTAAAAATGTGACTTTGTCGAGGTGAGGAATTCAATTCCAGCAGAATGTTAAAAGTTTCTGTTTTGACCGCTCTACTTCAATATTTACGCTAAATCCACTGGTTGACTAGCGTGAAGATATTTCTCCGGAATCCATCTTCGTCTCCCGAGTTCAGTTAACCTAACGCAGGTAGGCTATCCGTGTGGCTGTGAATGCAGCGTAGGCTAGCGTAAATACAAACGTAGCCGCGACCGCACCAAGCGTCTGTGAGTGCTACGGCGATAGTCAACTTCAAAGGCAGATTTCTCCGTTTCTCACTTGGCGTGACAGGAGAAACCCGACTCCTTTGAATGTTGATATCTCAGTCACATGTCGTCCGATTCATTCCACATAGGTATCGTTTTGAAGCTTGATTTATGCCCTTTCCAAACATCATAACTCAATTTTGCGACAAGCGACTGGTTTTTCTGTGGAGGGTCACAAATGATCTACATCACGAACTAAAAACCTGCGCCCAACATGAGATTGAGGCCTAATCTGTGCTGGGATATAATGCCCCATTTAGGTTGTCCACCCCCAAACCCTAACACACACACACACACACACACAAACAAACAAAAGCGTGGGGGCATTATTGGGTCAACCCAGACTGTGACTCTGAGCATTTTTTGCACTTTGGAAAATATCGACAGGGAGCTGGGGGTCGTGCCATCGATTTGAATGAGGGGGGGTTTCGGAGCGTTTTTTTGTGCACTGGCCTGCTGCTGTATTGCTGTGATTAATTAAAAAGCAAACGTTCTTTAGCACGGCTGGCTGACTCGCACTGCGGGGCGGAACAGCCAAGCGGAGAGGAGAAGTGGGAGGGTGGGGGGTTGAGTTGGAAGCTGTGGCTGGTTGCGTTTAGCTGTGAGGGGTGAGGGGGGGGGTTGAGGGATGAAAAACATTAGCCATTCGTGCACTGCCGAGTTTTGACAGCCCCTGCTCCGGGGCTCCTGAATTTACGACCCATTACTCGGGCCCTGTGCGGGATCTAGTTAGTGCATTATGTTCCGTGTCATTTCCTATTTGTCTGGACCTAGTTGACGTCCATTGAGAAAGCCGCTCGCGCTCCCGCACCGCCCCCCAACCTCCCTCACGCTCGGCCACAGATAAAGTATGGATCGGTGACATCGTTGTTTCCTTTTTCTTGTGCATCCAGTCCAGTTGACGACAAGCGAGGTTTTGTAGACACACACAGATGCACGCACACACACACACACAAGCGCAGCGTCCAGATGGGACAGGCAAAATTGTGTTTTCCAGTCAATGGCCTGTTTTGGGGATGCAACAGAACCTGGAATGAAGTGTGACTTTCCAGCTCCGGCGATACCAGATACAGCAGATTTATACGGACGAAAAGAGAGAAGAATGGTCAAAACTTGGCTTTTACAAACTGCAAAGCACTGAAGACGTTTGTCCTTAAAACTCACTTGTGCAGTCAGCTCAAAATTTTCAGCTCACTGAGGAGATGGCGGTTAATACATTTCTGTCTTTAATGGGCGTCACCATTAAGGCTGTCATGGCATATCCTGGGCACAAGGGGCATCACCATTAAAGAGAACTGTGCTATTACTATTCTTGTGGATAACGGCCTGTGTCCACCAAACGAGTGGTCAAAACCTCACTTCTAAAGCGCTTTCTCTGTGCTTTTCTCTGCGCTTGTTGTTGCCAAGTTACGAAAAGCGTCATCGGGCACGTCCACGTTCACAAAAAAGACGTGTTTGGTGGACACTGGTTCTAACTCCTTCCTGATGTGAGCGTAACATTAACACTACAGCGCATAATGTAACAGCTAGGTAAACTAGAATTGGCAGAAACATCTCTAAACAACCCCCTTTTTTTTTAACCTTTTCACGCTTTTATCCCTTTCGACATTTTTCAACACTTAGGCCTACTACTGAACCGTGGCAGACACGGGCGAATCAAAGCCCCTTCTGGAAGCTCAAAAGTCCTTGTCTTCATGTCGGTTACTGTTTATTATGCACATGAAAAAAGTTAGAAGCCGGTGTACAAAGTAATGAGCTCTGAGTGCACTTACCGTACATCTCCAGCACGATTACACCGCTCAAGTTTTCATGTTTTAGTCTGTACTCATCGTCCCGAAGATCGATATCAAGCGGCAGAAAATAGGTTTTGATAACGGATCACTTTTAAAAATAACTGCCGCGTTGGCCATCGCCGTAAACGGCCGTTGTTTGCTTATCTCTCAGAAGGTCAATGTATCGAGACTCTGTCGATCTCCGACGTGTGACAAAACGCCGTGTGATAAGCGCGGACTTGATGTTCCATTAAATAATCAATGCAGTAAACAGACTTCCCTCTCTCTTTTTTCCCTCGTTTTTTTTGGGGGGAGGGCTAAATGCCCCACGGACTTCAAAAGGTCAGTGTTTGTTAGTTCATCGGCAGAGTGATTAATCAATCGATACGGGCCGGGCCGGGGACTGCAGCGGGGCGGGGACGTTGATTCGGGCCTCGCTAAAAGCGGGGGAAGGACTGGGGCCACGCTGCACTTTCGTGGCCTACGGTTAGAGTCGGCGAGACGTCTGCCTCGGCGAACGGCGAAGGCGCTCATGAATAAGTCATCGGGCCGAGGCTGGAGCGGCTCCTGGCGAGATTAATTCTTTATTCCCTCTCTCATCAACTAAAACACTGTCATCAGAAAGTCACACTCTACTCTCGGCGAGGGGGCGAGTACACGGTTTTTCGCAGCCATAACGTGACCGATTTATAATGCATACGCTTTAATGGTTGCCAGCGCCCTCCAGAGTGCTATAGAGGGCCATTACAGAGGGCAAACTGCTACTAATTAGCCTTTAGGAAGCAGGGTGCGCGATACGTCACACGCCAAGAGACAACCCAGCTCCAGCCGTAGCCAAATTTCATTACGGAGGAGGCTGGTCGCAAAGACCGATCGCTGGATTGGCAGCAGACGCCCTGACGGTGCAGATGCTGGAAGAAGAAAGTGATTTGAGGGCGTTTAAAGGAGCAGGATGGTGGGCTGTTAGGCTTGAGGTGCGCGTGACACAAACTCACATTTATAAGCTCTCTCCGTTTTAAAAGGTACAGCGTTTTCAAAGTGGCACGGCTACTAATAAGGAGTTCCAGGAGTTTCTAGTCAGTCCCTCCAGAACTTTGCGGGACTTTTTGGAGATTGTCACCGTCTAAATTGGCCGATTTTGTGGCAGCTTTTCTAAAAAATTGGTGCAAGTCAAAGCTGCTGAACGTGCGTTTTTGTCTTCCTTTAGAATGTTTCTTTAACAAGTCATTAAAACGAAGCGAACAAAACCACTTATTTTTATTAACCGTTAATCCTTTAGTTATTTTTGAAGGTAAATGTGAGGCTTTTTATATCACACACATTTCCTGCGTCTTCCAAACTTCCAAACTTCCAAACAAGGAAGCGTGTGCTCACGTACGGCTTGACGTTTTGCGGGAAACGACAATGATTGGTCAAAAATTGCGGAAAAGTTGCGATAATTGGTCAAAATTCCACACAAGTAATGAATTTGCGGGGATCGGCTGAATTTTGCGGTAATAGTTGTGATCGTAACATCACCAAATCCTGGAGGGTCTGTCTAACTGGCACTGAACTAGAAGAGGTGTCTCCTGATAGGCTACCATCCTCGCTCTTGCATCACAGTGCACTCTTGTCAGCTGCAAGATGCAGTCAGAGGATCCTTGGTGAGGATATAAGCAAGAATCGATGCCCATATTTATTAAACTGTATGACCTTGAAAGGCGCAAGAGACAGAACTTTTTCAGACACATATGTGACCCTCCACGGCAAAACCAGTCGCTTGTCGCAACGGAGGTTTCCGAGAAAAACGACCGTTTATGTTGCGTGGGGTAAAATTTTGGGGTTTTTGTTTTTAGTGTTTTGAAACAGTGGAAGGTCTATACTGTACTGTTGTGAATAAATTTCACTGAAAAACTTCCCCTTTCCATCCTAAAAACGTGACTTTCTTGAGGTGAGGAATTCAATTCCAGCAGAATGTTAAAAGTTTCTGTTTTGACTGCTCTACTTCAATATTTACGCTAAATCCACTGGTTGACTAGCGTGAAGATATTTCTCCGGAATCCATCTCCGTCTCCCGAGTTCAGTTAACCTAACGCAGGTAGACTATCCGTGTGGCTGTGAATGCAGCGTAGGCTGCCGTAAATACAAACGTAGCCGCGACCGCACCAAGCGTCTGTGAGTGCTACGGCGATAGTCAACTTCAAAGGCAGATTTCTCCGTTTCTCACTTGGCGTGACAGGAGAAACCCGACTCCTTTGAATGTTGATATCTCAGTCATATGTCGTCCCATTCATTCCATATAGGTATCGTTTTGAAGCTTGATTTATGCCCTTTCATGAAAACATAACTCAATTTTGAAAATTTGCGACAAGCGACTGGTTTTGCCGTGGAGGGTCACATTTGAGTGTAACGTCTTCATACATGTTGGTAGTTCTGGTTTCTCTCCATCACGGACATTAATCGTCGCCTTTTCTATGTAATGAGCCAAAATAATGAGTCATATAGGGCCCAAAGAGACGCTGAAATAAGCTTGTTGTTTCAAAGAAGAAACGGATGGTCTGACCTTGACTATGACATGCCACAAAGTCTCACCACCTCACTTTCCAGGTTGCAAAATCGTTTTCTGAGACTGACCCATATTACCCAAGTTAACATGTGCCTAAAATAAATTCCTGCTATGAATATTTGTGTACGCGTTGCTGGCCGCCGCTTTG